>JAGXOD010000019.1:1340000-1967500 GCA_020368025.1 Brachyhypopomus occidentalis | reverse complement strand
CATGTTCCCTTGGTAACTCCCACTCCCTCATCCACTATTACCCTGTGCCTGTTCCCTTGGTCACTCCCACTCCATCATCCACTATTACCCTTTGCATGTTCCCTTGGTCACTCCCACTCCCTCATCCACTATTAGCCTGTGCCTGTTCCCTTGGTCACTCCCACTCCATCATCCACTATTACCCTATGCATGTTCCCTTGGTCACTCCCACTCCCTCATCTACTATTACCCTGTGCCTGTTCCCTTGGTCACTCCCACTCCCTCATCCACTATTAGCCTATGCATGTTCCCTTGGTCACACAGCCTCCTTTATCCACTATGACAGTGTACACTGTTCCCTTGGCCACGCCCCCTCCTTCATCCTCTATTACCCTGTTCCTGTTCCCTTGGTCACTTCCTTCCCTCATCCACTATTACCCTGTGCCATGTTCCCTTTGTCTATTGTTCTCTGTTTTCTCTTTTTTCTTGAATTGTTTGCAGGTGTCTATGTATGCGTTGAGGTTGATGGCTTTGATATTTTTGATCGGAAAGCCCAAACCTGTCTCTCTTCCTATAGTCTTACACCACAGTGGGAACAGGTGAATACCAAACATAAACCAACATCAACACTTTTTGAATTCTTTGACCTGACCTTCTCGGGTGTGATTAGCTTGCATACTCTGACTTCACTAGAAATTGTGAAACAAGTAACCACACAACAGCACTGTAGCTGGAGTGAGAATAATCTAATCCCAGAGCACCTACAGGCCCTGAAGTGTGTGTGTGTACATGTGTGTGTGTGTGCGCGCCATAGGAATTGTCACTGCAGGTAGATGGCGCACGACACCTCCATGTGCTGTGTCTCTCCGAGGTTCAGGAGGACATCATGGGCCGAGCTGCACTACAGGTGAGGTCTTGGGTTCCATTTGGAGCTGATCTAAGATCAGTTTCCTTAACAAGGGCACAGGTGAGATGCTGAAACCCTATCTAGTCACACAACCCTATTCCTGAGATGATCGTCTTTTAGATGTTTATTATTAGTGAAGTACTAGCCCTATGTTAAATATTATGGCTATGGCATATTTGACATCTTCTGTATCATTGCATTACAATACAGTCAGCACTAAAGACTAGCCTTGCCACCATCTTGTGCTTGTTTCTTGTGGTTTGTGTATGTGTGTGTGGGTGGGTGTGGGTGTGAAACAGTTAGACCCCACTGATATGCTGAAGAAGTGGAAGAAGATTACCCTTAATCTGGGTCTCATAGAGGTGACATTGTCAATCAAATACATAGCCCATCCCCTGAAGGCACCTAGCTCCGCCCCCCTGCAGCAAAAGCCTGTATTCTCTCTGCTGATTGGAGATGCAGCAAAGTTAGTATTTCAGTCTCTTTTTCAAAAGTTCTATTAAAACAAGTGGAAAATTATGTTATTTTACCATGAAATGTAATTTAAATGAAAAGTATTTGATGATGACAATGCATTAAAAACACCGATAAACACACTGCACTTTCAATGTAAAAAACGGTTGTACCATCATTGTAGCATCACTTGATTTTATTCATGCACCAAGCGAGTCCAAATCCCAAACATTCTGTCTTCTCACATTGTGTCATGTCATGTCCTGCTGAGAATGGGAGAAAATAAAAAAAACTTTCAGTACACAAATGCAGTTATGAAACTCTGGAATATTACGCCAGACCCAACAAATGTTGTCAACTTCTGCAAAGGGCAAAGTGCGTTTGAGTTACCATGTGAGTCAGTCACGTTCTGGCATTCGCTTCCTCAGTGATTTGCTTTTTCTGCTTTTCCACTTTTGTGTGGGAATACGCACCACGTAAAGTACCCGTCCAGCTGTTTGTGTATGTCTTCCTCAGACAGGAGGGTGTGCTGGTACCTCACATAGTGCGTGCCTGTGTGGAGGAGATCGAGAGGAGAGGCCTAGAAGAAGAGGGTATCTACAGGATCTCGGGAGCCAGCCGAGAAATTCAGGATCTCAAACTTGCGTTTGACACCAGTGAGTGTGTGTGTGTGTGTAGTTTAGCACAGATGAAAATATGTATTTTATGTTAATTATATTCCACGTGTGCTGTTCAGTAATATATTCATGTTTGTCTATTTATGATTTGCGGTTCACCACTTCCTCACTGCCCCTCCTCACCCCAGAGTTGATTTCATTCTCTGTTCTGTCTGCCCTGTTTCTAGATTACTGGGAGGCTATGAGTCGGGTGAGAAGCGCTGACGTGAACACTGTTTCTGGAACGCTGAAGCTGTATTTCAGAGAACTGCCTGAGCCTCTCATTCCTGTTCAGCATTTCCAGAGTCTCTCTAAAGCACTGTGTGAGTGTCTCTGTCTCACACACACACAGACACACACACACACACACACACATGCAGAATGTCTGTCTTATGCCCAGTTTGTGTGTGTGTCGTATGCAGACATGGCTGACCCATATCTCAGAGCAAACAGTATGTTATCTGAGCTCCAAACACTCCCTGACGTCAACCGCAACACTCTTCTCTTCCTCTTACATCACCTCAAACGGTAACTTCCTGTGTGCCTGAATGGCACCTTCCTGTGTTTGCTCTCAGTAGTGATTAATTTAACTCTCTATTGAAATACAAGTTTACGTTTGACATTTCTGGATCAAACTTGATGATTTATGTACAGACTGTTTAAGTACTTCAGTTTGATCTAGAGAGTGATTCTCTCTCTCTCTCTCTCTCTCTCTCTCTATCTATATCTATCTCCTCCCCTCTCTCTTTTTGTCTTTCAGAGTTGCAGAGAAGGAGCAGCAAAATAAGATGTCCCTGAGTAATCTGGCCACAGTGTTTGGGCCCAGTCTACTGCGCCCCCCAATGGCAAGTGCAGATCAATGTGGCCCACGAGTGGACATCTCTCAAGAGGTCGAAGTTCAGGTCAGATAGCTACCGTCCTTTGCCTCAAAATCTCAAAATGTGAAATATGCCAAAAATAATTAATATTCTTCTGCATACAATGAAATGCCTCTTAATAGTAGTGTGCGGTATAAACACGGCCTATTAAGACATAACAATTATAAGCAGAGGACATTAAACACAGTAAACACAGAACATTCAATAATAAGACACAGAGTTGTACTAGTTGCACATGACTGAGAGAAGTGCACATGTTAGCATCATGGCCAGTTAGAGAGCTACTAAAGTGAAGTGAGAACGTGTGTATATTAGCACAGTCAAGAACAAATGATAACACTGTCTAAATGGACACACGACATGGACACACGGGGTCTTATGCAAGCGTGTCGTTGCACAGGTCCAGGTGATTTACCTCTACCTCCAGCATGAACAGCTTCCAGAAGCTCTCATGGCAAAACCACTGGACACAATGGAAGAACCATGAAGCCAGTTCACCTAAGAAGGCTGCTGAGAGCTAAACTGGCAATATCGCAGCCATCTGTCCTGGGACGTAAACGAGAGTCATGAGATGGTTTAGCTCTGTGTCGATACACTTCAGTGTAGTGCAATGATAGGTCCGTTAGGTGAAATAAGACCGTCATGTATGTTATGCATATTTATTTTATTTATTTAGTTTTTTACTTTAAGTACCATTGGGTGAACTGAAATATTGCATCACAGTACAAGTCACCTAATAAAGTACATCAGCACTTTCATTAACAAACAGCAACAACAGCAAACGGTTGGTGGTAGTTTGGCCAGCACAGCTGGTCTTATGAACAGGTGCAGGAGGGAGTCACATGGAGGTTCTGGTTCTGCCCAGCTCAGCGAGCCAGGACGCCGGGCCTCAGGGAACCAGCTGGATTCTTCTGGGAGGCTGAAGAACTGTAGGTGCAGCTCATTCTTCTGAGTGACCTTTGACCCCAACGTCCAGTATCCCCTCACTGTCCAAATAAATCAATTGGCTATGGTTCAGTTTCAACAAGACCGAGTTCGGCATTATACGTACCGGTGCTTCAAAGACATTTACGGTGGACACACACACACACACACACACACACACACACACACACACGTATGCACACACACACACACACACACACACACGTATGCACACACACACACACACACACACACGTATGCACACACACACACACACACACACACACACACACACACACACACACACACACACACACACACACACACACACACACATGCACACACACACACACACACACACACACACACCCATGCCACGGTAACAAAGGATGTCAGACACAAGCTGGTGTCGTAAATCAGCAGTCCCTGATACAACCAATGACCAGCAGCACAAGGTTCCTACTCCTAACTAGAGGCATGGGGCGGCCAGCTCGAGAGGAACTTGCAACTAGAAGGGAGAGCGGGTTAAAAGAGAGGATGAAAGCTGGATGAAGGTTTTACCTTTATAGGGGCTCTAGGACCCTGGGGCTTTCCGCTGCAATGGGGATCAGATGGCAGCAGATGGAGAAACCAGAAGTTTCACCATGAAAGCAAAACTGATTGTTCACGTACAGAGGAACCATGTGGGGAGGGAGGCGTGTCTGCCAGTTCTCGCCTTCCAGCCAGCTCGTCTGCATCGGGAAATGAAAACGAAAAAAAGTCTCAAGTTTCACGGTTCTTCTAAACTGCAAGCGTGTGGTAGAGTTGCCAGTTTTAGGCACATTGGCTATCATCTTAATCGGCAGCCCAGCTGTGTCACTGAACTTCAAGCAGCTGTTTCCCGAAGGCATTTTGCATTTATTTGCTTTAGGGTTTATCTGGGGTCATTAATGGGCGCAGCAGTAATTATTTTCAACATTGACTTTGTACAGTTTGACACTGAGGCACAGATGGCAAAGTTTTTATAGGAATTAATGGGGTGGGGGTGGGGGGGGCATCACGTTGCCATGGATACAGTGTGTTGCATGAGAGGCATTCATGCTAGGGATCAACTGGATTGACCTCCTCATTCTTGGGTTAACAGAAGCCGCGTGTGTATCTGGGCCAATGTGTGTGTGTGTGTGTGTGTGTGTGTGTGTGTGCGTGTGTGTGTGTGTGTGTGTGAAGAAGACAGAGTAGCTGCCTGAGCAAGAGTGGATGTTTGTAAAACACTGTGGGAAAGCCTTCATGGCATGCTGAGGTTTAACTTATGGTGTCAGTGTTCATCTTGACTAGAGAGAGAGAGGAGGAAGAGAAAGGGAGAGACAGAGGGGGAGAGAGGGAGGGAAGGAAAGAGAGAGAGGAATAGTGAAAGAACTAGCAGCAGAGCTTGTTGAACTTTGGCTCTGGAGGTCTTGGGTCTCGTAAAATTCTTCTTTCCAGGCAGTAAATGTGGAGCTAAGACCATGGTGTTTATCCCACACACTTCCGCCACATGTGTGTGTGTACATGCGCACGCACGTGTGTATGTGTGTGTATCAGTAATTAGGCATGTTCGTCTGTCTGTACCTATACAGCCAACCTCCAACACACACACACACACACACACACTGAACCTGACCACTAAAGCACCACACTTACCCTTACGAGTGTGTGCTCAGGCGCTCGGCCTGTGTGAGGCATGCGTTATACGATACGCAGTTGGCTTGCAGACAAAATAGCGAACGTGTGGGTATAAAAGTGCGCGTGCGTGCGAGCTGCACTTGAGGAGACGTGTGTGTGCGGACCGGCAGGCGTGCGGAGGGAACTTCACGTCAGACTGAACGGTGACAGGTGCTTCCTGGATAAACGCAGCGTGTGTCTCACACTTGCTCTCACCTCTCTGCTTCCCCTCGTGCTGTTGTTGATCCATTGCTACAAGCCTCTGCGAACTACAGCCAGAACGCACTGTGTAAACAGGGATGCCATCCACAAAACTAATTCTATAAACAGACTTGGAGCTTGTAGTGAACATAATGAATATATATTTGGTTATTTTACTGTGAGGTAGTGTGTTGTGTGTTTTAATAAATGGTTGTACACACTACACTTCTTAAGGTTTTTATTGGGGATTCTAATGCCCATGCAGAAGGCATGAAACTGGATGCAATTCTTTAACCTTTTCAAGGGTGCTTTGCTGTCTGAATCTTTCTCAGACAGTAGTGACTTCACTGGTGCCTCCAGCAGTCAGCACTGGGGTATGGACTTGATCAGGGGCACAGGAATAAAACGCAAATTCAGCAGACAGCACTTTCAAAGCCTTTCATTGCAAGTTTCACATTTTTGCAGAACTTTCTTGAAAAGGCCCTGATTTCTATTTTCCACATTTCACCACAAACTGTATTTTACAATATAAATGTTCATAAGACATAAATAACTTCCATTATTTCTATTAGATGTTACCAAACACTAACGTATGAACAGTAATGACCAGACAAAACTGACCCACTGTCAATATTAAGTGTTTAGGGGTTTGGGGCACAGCTAAAGTAAATAAGGCCTGACTAAATGATCATGGAAAGTCTGGAACAGACACCTGCTGCATAGTATGAAGTCTGACAGAACTGGATAGGCTTCACAGTTAATAATTCGGTGTATATAATGCCTGTCTTACACATCTAAACTAATTATCTAAAATCTTCCTCATCCCCCTGGATTAACTGGCAAATGGCTGCTTACGTTCACTATCAATGTCTTCAATTCCCAAAACATCCACATCTTTGGCATCAGACTCTGTTACAAAGACTTCTTAAAGCCTTTCTTGAAAAGTTGTTTGATATTTCTTCACTTTCCTGTTATGCAGACTATTATTAGGTTTGATATTTTTAAAGGTTTGATCATTCTATTCTTTTTTGCACATACACAGATGAGCTGAAACATTATAACCACCTGCCTAATATTGTGTAGGTCCTCCTGGCTCCACTGAATCAGACACACTAAGGTGTCCTGTGCTATCTGGCAACAAGATGTGAGCAGCAGGACCTTTAGGTCCCGTAAGCAGGACCTCCACCTGTTCTTACAGCACAACACCTTAAAGTCTTAATGTCATGTTCAAACCATTCCTGATCGATGATTGTAGTGTGGTGCAATTTTCTCGTGAGAGATGCCTCCGCTGGCTTGCGTTCTACCCTTAGCGTATACTGGGACCATCTCGCAACTCACACGAACATGGCTGTCCACAGGACGTAAGAGATATTGTGATGCATCAGGCACCTTTGTGCTGCAGCGGCTCTTCTGTGGGATAGGAGTAGACGGACTAGCCCTCACCCCCCTCACGCATCAGCCAGGGTTGGGAGCCCATGACTCTGTCACCACTTCTCTGCTTCCTCGGGCCACTTTAGGACCAACCACTGCATACCAGGAAGACCCCACAACACTTGCTGCTGTGTAGGTGCCCTGACCCAGTGGTCTAGCCCTCACAATTTGGCCCAGGTCACTCAGATCCTTACGTTTGCCTCTTTTTCCTGTTTCTGCCACATGACCATTCAAGGATGCTTAATATATCCCATCCCTTGACAGATGTAACAAGATAATCGATGCTATTTTAATGTTATGGCTGATTCATGTAAGCAGGCCTGAACAAATTAAGACAGATAAATTAAATCTAACAATAAAATAGAAATTTAATATCATAGTCTTTTAAGCTTATATATGCTCTGAAAATTAACATGGTAGATGATTGGATAAAAAACTAAATGTGACAACCATCTCTTAATGAATTACCAATTACCTTTGCTGAAATGTGCCAGTATAAAGTGTTTTTCTTGCCTTTTAGCGCTGGACTACTAACCGGTAATTAAAATGAAGGTCGTCACTGACAACACAAACAGTAAAATCCTCCAGGCTGCTTGCTACACTACCGATGAAGCAGTGGAATACGTTCTAAAATACATCCACGATCTTTAGCCATTATAATTAATTTGCATATCTGAGATCAGTCTCTCCCTGCACTAAAGAAAAAAGCATATCCATGAGCCTGAAGTCACCAAGTCTCCACAGTGGTGCTCTCGAATGCCCTGGAGATGTAACAGAGCACGCAGGGGAAGGTCTCTTTGAGTGCTGCACAAAACAGGCCGTGACTGCACAGGTATTTAAGTTTCTGTCTCAGTTTCTGTTGAGGTCTCTTCCTTCTGTGTGGCTGGAGGCACATGTGACCATGTTGGACAAGCTGTTGGGTGGAAAGTTTCCTGATTATTGGCTGGACTTGTGGGAGCATCAAAGGAAGGATTCTGTATTCCCTTCAAGGGGTTATGGGTATCCTGTGGTGATGTCACTGTGTGGAGTTTGTCAATATGTAGAACACTTTGAGTTGGGTGTTCCCCATCTTGACCATGATGTCCATGTGCTTCATGCTTATGTGTGCTGTCTCTGTGTGTGTGTGGAGTGCTGAAATGTGTGTGTGTGCTGCTTCCCCGTGTGTGTGCACCGATGGTACGCGCGCGTGTGCTGTCTTCATGTGTGTGAGATGCACTGCCATGCAATTGAGTGTAGACAGTTTCTTCAGCCTTCGGAGGCTGGTGATGATGACCATATGACAAGGGATGCATGTCAGACTGCTGTTTATCGAGATGTGGTGGTATGTACTCTTCCCGCATGTGCAGGTGAGAACGTGTCTGTGTTGTGGAGTCTGTGTGTGAAGGACACTTTCCCCGGCTGTCCTGTCCTCGAAACCCTCTTAGTTTGGGATTCCAGTGCTCTCTCCATTGCAGTGCCATTGTGGAGCGATCAGCAACCAATCGCCTCTCTCCTGGTATCCGACTCCTCACGTTTTCCTCTGCACCAATCAGAAGGAAGCTCCTGCCCACTTGGAGGGCGGGGCATCCACAGGAAAGGTCACGATCAGGAACCCAGAGGGACTGCAGGCCTTTGTTAACCTGAGACGCCCCAACGCGGAACACCGACTGCACCCACAGCGAGAACTGCCACCAAGGACCAGAGCGCTCCTTACCCCTAACCTGCACCTTTAGTACTGGGAGAGAGAGAGAGAGAGAGAGAGAGAGAGAGAGAGAGCTATTGTACAAACAAAGGCCACTGTGATACCCAGGTATACCTGAATAACTAGTATTAGATTCTATTACAATGATAATTGTGATAATTGACTCTTTGACTTACCATAGTCTTTAAGGCAGAATGTCTCTAGATTCATCCTGACTTTGGCTTGAGATGGCTGGCAGTATGACAGACATTCCTGGGCTGATATAGATTTAGAGATTAAATAAGAACATTAAATAAGAATATTAAATCTCAATCAATTTGATTCAAACAGCATCCAGTTTCATTAAAACCACTACACCACAACAACACTCCACAAGGTGGCAGTAGTTAACAATGAATGATACTTCTTAATAAAACTGCAAGCACAAATCTTTGTACTAATAGGACAATTAACCTCAGGTATTGGCAGTTAACTTACATAACATGTGCAACCATCAAAACAGAAATACAGCCCACACAAAACTGCTCACCCATGCTGTACTGTGGCTGGTATCCTGGAGTTGGTGGAGCTGCTTCTTGAATACCTGATGGGAGAGGTTTTTTATAGACAGCAGTGGCAGGGTTATTCTTGTGCCTTTGATTCTGTCTTTCCCATTTCTCCATCTCTACGTGTGTGTGTGTGTGGGTGAGGTCTCTAATCCCACAGGTGCTTCATTACTGCATACTGACTGTGTGTATGTGTCCATGTCTTTCCATACATGCCAGAATATGTGCTATGTGTACAGTTTCCTCTGCGTATCTCAGTGTATGTGGAATGCTTACACCAGTGATGAAAGTGTGGTTGTAAGTGTGTATATATAGGGAGAGAGAGTGCGGGTGCCTATATGTGTGGTCCTTCCATAGTTAAGTGACAGGATTCTCTCTTTTTGTCTCTCTCTGCCTTCTCTTGCTCACAAACACACACACACACACACACACACACTTAAGTCATGAAAGCTCTGCAGCACTGGGTCAACCATATATTACCCCTGAGTCTTGTCCTTTTGCCCATATCCTGACACAACTGGGGCAGTGACACCTTATCCCCTAAACCCCTCCCCCCACACTGTAAGCTCTTCTAGCTGCACTTCTGTCACCGTGGGCTCCACACCCGAAACTTTATAAGGATCTGGATGCAGCCATTGCTAACGAGTAGCTCCTCTGCGATACATTGATCATCTTTTACACTAGAGAGAGAGGGAGCGTGAGAGAGAGAGAGAGAGAGAGAGAGAAAGGAAGTGATTAATGGGGCCCTAAATTTTGCTCCTAGGTCCAACAAAGTGCCTTGTAAAAGGCATTTTACACACTTTGTTTCACATCCCTATGTTCCTGTGCCATAAATACACTGCGCACTTACAGAGGGCTGCCGGCCCACCGTATGCAAAACCAAGACCCCCCACGTTTCTCTGGCCGTCTAAGCGCTAATAATACAGCTCATCTCAGCTCAGCTTCCCCTGTGATAAACGGCAAGGGCATTTCCTGGTCTGCGAGAAGTGGAAAATGGCTCGTGGGGGCCAGTTTCGTTTTTAGCCTCAGCCCCCCTTTAGACACAGGTCCTCTCCTTATAAATAACCCAGTCGGGCTAAGCCCAGTAAAACAACAAACAAGTTTGTCTTTCACTGAGCCCTTACCCGCGAAGAATTATGCACCTGCCGCACCCGGGGGTGACGCTGACGTTTGCTTTGAGCAGAGCAACAGGTGTCTCGTGCTGTGCGGGTGTCACCCGAGTGGAGATTTAAAAGTAATGCCGCCTCGACAGCTCGCTCCACATCAGGAGCTCTGGCTGAGATTAAAATGGAGCCAATCACATGGATTATCGCTACCGGAGCCGAGGCGCGAGCAATCAGCCTCAGCAGGGACAAAGTGACCGGATCTTGAGCAAAGGCTGTTTGCCATGCGGATGTGACAAAGCCCAGGAATGTTCACCGATAATCACCGTAATGAGAACGACGGTGTTGGGGATTTTGATATATCCTACATCTACACATACATGTAAAACAGGTAGATACCACATCCAGAGTGCGCATTAAGCATTTTAATGAAGTCAAGAGAAGTTAATGTCAGTGTATAAATATGCGGTCATTCCAAATGGAGAAGATAGCTGAAAGGTCCGGTGGTTAAACTCCTGTCGCCTGCCCCTTGTGATCCCTGCAGTAACAGCGTGGTCCCTACAGCTCTGAGCAAGACCCCCACGTCCCAGCTGTGCCAGGCTGCATTAGCAAGAGCATATGGTCAGCTGTAAGTGGTACTCACGGATGCAGGGCAGAAGAGGCGAGTGGCCCCGTCTGTAGCCCGGAGCACAGCGGCTGCACCTCTGACCCACCACGCCCTCTCTGCACACGCACTGGCCGGTGGTCTGGTTACACGAGGGGCCCGCCGCGCCCAGCGGGTGACACTGGCATGCTGGGGGAGAGAGGGCAGGAGAGACATGGGCAGGAGAGACTTTTAATGAATAATTCATTTATTTTAATTCATTTGTTCATTTTGCATGTGATAAAACTACACAATCCCCTCACTCACTCACGAGAAGAGAAGAGAAGAGAAGAGAAGAGAAGGGTGTATACCGATAAATATTTTTAAATGGCTCTGGAAAAGAGTGTCTGCCAAATGTTGAAGATTTAAAATGTAAGGTTTATGGTTGTGAGTGCAATGAGATCGAGTTCAGTCTCAAGCAGGGGACTGTTGAGGACAGACTAAGTAACATAAATACAGCATAAGGGCAACAGGGAGAAAAGTGGGTATAAAATCCTGTGATGGTTAGCATCACTCTGAGGACACGTTTCAGCCCCACAACACTCGTCCCCATGACAACCGGAGGATGTGGAAGAGAGTGAACAGCAGGCGTAACCGGGCGTCTCTGTTTCGGCTCATCTAGCGCTCATTCAAACATTTAAACATGACCCTGCAAACATTTAAACACTTTCAAATGATCAAGCCAGCTTGAGCATTAACAAAGTGTAAATCTCTCCTTTTTTTGAACATTTGAAACGGTTTGCTGAACTCAAATATTTAGGTGTTTGCTCTTACCCTCCAAGAGTCATAAAGTACACGTCCACCATTTAGGTGTTGTGTACATTTCTAAGCCTTTCACATATGACTTCCACATTATGAGTTAAGATAGCGAAGCATGACACGACCGTGTCCCTCCGCATGCAGACCGCACACAGCCAGTGTGAACTGATGTTATATTCAGTCTGAAAACCTCTGTAAGCATACCACGGACATGTGAGCAGAGGTCAAATGTCAGAGTACATTCCAGCACTCACAGTGTAGCCATAACACAGACACTCACACAGATACTCTAACCCCTTCCCTGTCTCTCACACAAGTTAAAACCACTGGGTTCTGACACACACCAACAGCTTGGGAGCAAAAAAATCACCCTGGAAATCTACAGTAAAGAATTTTAAGAGCATTTTTAAATGGTCGGGTCAAAAATGTTATAATTCATCAGATCAACTAATGTTATAAGTAGGAAATTATTATTCTTATCATTATTAAACAGTTTTACAGTATTTCAGGGTGTGCATTCATCATATAACAGAAACACACACACACTCATGCACTCTCACACACACACTCACACACATACGCACTCACACACTCACACACACACAGACACACACTCACACACACACACACACGCACACACACACACACACACACACACACACACACACACACACACACACACACACACACACACACTCACACACACACACACACACACACACACACACACACACACACTCACGTTGGCAGGCCTTGCGGTGGTTGCCGGGCTTGCTGTGGTCACGGGTGTACCCACTCTGGCAGGACTGACAGTGGCGTCCGGTTGTGTGGTGCCTACACTTCAAACATACCCCTCCACTGACCCGCCCGGACTCCTGAAACACCGCCATGCTGAACCTGCACCTCCTGGAGTGGCCATTACACTCACATGCTGAGAGTGACAAAAACCAAGAGAGAAGGGGGGGGGGGAGAGAGAGAGAGAGAGAGAGAGGGAGGCAAACAGAAAGGACTGTGAGTAAAGGTACAGGATAAAAAGAGATGTCTATTGTTTACTTTGTTTACCACGCTTACTATGTTTAAATAAAACATTTTAATGACAAAAAAAAGAGATTTCTATATCATGGAATTACATAAGTTCTTCAGTGAGGAATAAATTCATATATTAAAATAGCCTATATAAGATCATGCAGATGACACACATACAATACAGTCATAACTCACGGACGCACGGGTGTGGCTCGGTGGGTGTGGCCCGTTGCCAGGGGCGATCATAGTAGAATGGCTCACAAACGTCACAGTCCGGTCCAGCCGTGTGATGCTCACACTGACACACTGCCTGACCCTGGCTGTCACGACGACAGCGGGAGGCGTGGCCATTACACTTACACCTGCCGCCCACCTGGATGTCGGAGAGAGTGAGAGGGAATCTGGGAGGAGCTGAGAGAGATGAAGGGCGGACATGGTGGCTGATGTTGCTTCGTGATCTGGAACGAGACCTTTCGATTCCAATGTTGTTCCTCTTTCTTCTCAACTCCCTCCTAGAACCCCGCCCCTGTCCCTCTACCGTCCAATCACACAAGCCATTCTGGCATGGCTTCCAGTGGGGTGCATCTTTCTTATGACCTCCGCCTTTACGTCTGCCCTCTTGCGCCTCTGTCTGCTTGCGGGTCACGTTGTGTCCACTGTCTGGTAAGGAACTCTTGTTGCCATTCCTCCTTGATGACTTTCCTGCTTTCCCCCTTTTCCTGTGTCCTTCAGAACTCACGGTCCTAGTGTCCCCTTCCGTCCTCAAAGGGTTTTCCTTTCTTGCCTTCTCACCTTGAGTTACAACAGCAGCCTCTGACCCCTCCCTCCATGCCACAACTCCACCTTCCTCATCCGTCTTCATACCCGGTTTAGCTATTTTACCTTGTGATTGGTGGAACATTATCCTGATGTCAGTGGCAGTCACCCAGTCCTGAAGCCCAGGGCTGTATTCAAAATCTGCTGAGGAGGGACGTCCATCAAGGGTGGAAAAAGCCAAAACCACACCTCCACGGTGCTTCTGCAAGGGCCTTGGATCTGAACACAGAGACTCTGTCTCCTGGTGCCTGGTCAGAGCCAAAGACTGAGCAGGAAGACCGAACTTCCCCATGCAGTTGCTGGAGTAGAACTGCAGGGGGCGCCAGCTGCGACCATAGTCCATCGACTTCAGGATCGAGATGGAGAACGGCGTGGCCGGCTCCACCTTCTGGCAGAACTGCAGGCTGATGTAAGTGACCTCGAAGCGTCTGCCGAGGGGCACGGTCAAGGTCCAGTCCCCATCAGCTGAAGCCTCAGAAGCCGTCCAGCAGGTCAGGTTGTGGGGGTTGTGGAGGTCCGTCAGGGCACTGATGTTCCTTTCCGTCCCTTGCAGGAGATCCTGGGCGTGCACAGGCACGGCGTATGCAGCGTTGATGAAATCGGACAGGCAGTGGCGCGGACTCCCATCGTGGTGGTAGCAGGGGTCGTTGGGAGACGTCCAGCGAAGAGGGGATTGAGAAAGAGAAAGAGAGAGGAAAGAGGGTGGGAAGAAAGAGAGGAGGAGCAGAAGGAGGAAAGAGAGGGCCGGGGAGGGAAGGGAGTAATACCGGAACATGATGTCATCGGGCCTGCAACAGGGAAAAGAAGAAAGAAGAAATTCGTGTAATGAAAAAAACAAAACACAAAAGGAGGTCACAAAGTAACAGGAAAGGTTTCTGATAGATTTATTTGACACGTGAGTGAAGCCAAAAAGAGTGTGAGCACTGCAATATAAATTTTCTCGGACCATCACCACCTGTGACCCAATTGAAAACATACCAGCTCATGCCACCAGCTCCAAATGATGGAAGTCGAGCGTTTTAATAACCCTGACCAATCAGCAGCCAGTGTGGCAGTGGGAGGGGGTGGGAGGGGGGGTGAAGCACACTCTGCCTGGTGTGTGTCACAATGCCAAACCTATTGCAGGCCTTTTAAACCTTATTCAACTCAACATCTCTAGGACTAAAATCCCATAAAGAGGAGGCCAAGCAAGTATGTGAGTATTGCAGAGTATCTGAGAGGGACGACAAAGGGCCGGAGAAACAGCTGGTCCTTTTTTGCAACCCCGATACCATTCATCAAATTTATAGTCATCCTCCAGTTCCTAATGCAAACCTGCACAAACCGTGCAGGGAAGAATCAGGGAAGAAAGCAGGAGAGAGGGAACAGAAAGGGAGGAATGAAAGGGTGGAACAAAAGATATGTGAAGAGAAAAGGAAAATAGAGGACAGAGAATAGACGGAAGAAAGTCACAAGATAAAATAGAGACGGTAAATAAAAGTGTAAAAATCGTAAAGTGAAGGTACAGGTGAGAGGTGCGTTTGTTTTACATTTGCTTAGCAGTTTCTTTGATCGGTGATGAGCGTTAGCAAACCTGCACCTCCTACAGCTGATTGGTCCTTCACATTCTTTCCATAAATTCACACATGATGCTGGACAGGAGAATCTGGATGTGAAACTTCAGTTAAATAGTTTTTGATCTTTAACAGGTTATAATATATCATCACAAATTTGCACCGAAACCTATGAAGACTGAAAACCACTGTGCGGATGCCTGATTTAGCAGTGAACAGTTTTGCAAGCAAATAGGTTAATATAAGGCATATTATGGGTGATCCAGTATAATTGCTTAGTTTCTTTTTAAACACAGGCCTAAAATAAACACTGGAGACCCAGTAATGTCTGGAAGACGTTACATATTTCACCAGAGGCTTAAATGGTTCAAATAATATTCTACTAACAAGACACATTTACACAGGCTATGTTATTAATTTATGACCTCTAGACCTTGCACAAGATATTTTCATGTCTAATCTGTCTCGAATGCATTTCGCACACATTTGGATGAACTCGTATTGTTATATATACGATAAACAGTAGAAGCACTGGTCAGGACATAACTTGCAGCTTCCCGTTACAGGATCCAGTGGCCGTTTTAGCACGGCATATTAAAAACACCATGCAAAGCTTTTTTTCTCCCCCCAGACTGTTAAGAGAAAGGGAAGGACAGACGCTAAGCAGCAAAGACAGCGTGGAAGATGGACGGCCAGCTTCACGGAGCAACGGGAAGAGAGAGCGGGGAGTGTGAGATTAGACGAGAAAAGAAAGTGTAAGATTTACTCACTGAACGCGAGAAACGCCTGCTGACCTGGCTGTCTCTTCACAACACCTCCTAGAGCAGAACAGTGCAGTCCTGCTCTGTAGCTACACGGAAATTACTCACTGTCTCCCGCGTCCCCCTGAGAAACTGCGTGGCTTTTTATTTATTTGTATGTCAAGAACTTAACACCCAGGAAAGTTTTCAAAAAATCTCGCCCACAGACATGATGAACAATGATCCCACTTTTCCATGAACAGTATGACAGACCGTGTTGTCAGCTTGTAGCCTTAGGAGACTATGAAACAGGCAGTCATGCCAAAGTATGGCTTCACACCCAACAGATCCAGTGTGTGAAACCCAGTGAGGTAGGTTTCATTTCCACTTTGGGGGGGGGGGGGACTGCTAGCACCACCCAAACAAATCCATTATATGAGTAGTAAGAGAGAAGCACATCTACATGCCATCCCCCAAAACTACGTCCATAGTGAAACCCACGGTCAGTACCTTCCTGTGAACTCAGCAAATGTCTGAATTCTCATAAGCACAATTCCAGACAAGCAAACATTTTCTCTAAACACTGGATTTTATGCCTTTGGATATATTCGTCCTGTGTGTAATTAGCAAGAATTCCCCTTCCCTTTCTGCTCCCTCACCCCATCTTTCTTTGCTCTCTCTGTGTCTGTATCACCTGCCCCTATCGTTCCAGGACTATTCCTAAGTGCTGATGATTGATGACCTCCTAACAAGCATTTGACATTGACAGCAGACTCAGCAGGGATGCATAAACGGGCCGGTAGGAGAAGCGGTGGGAGGTTTGTGAGAGTAGTCATCGTGCTCAGTTAGCCCAACACCTGAAATCCGAGGAACCTCGTGGGACCCAGGGCAAAGGGGACATGCAGACGCTGAGAACTAAAAACAGTTCTTCTTGTATTTATACGCTCTTTTTCTCTCACGGTCTCCTCTCGTATTGTTTGTAGAACTGTCCAAAACACACTTCTTTAAAAAAAATCGAATGTAAAAAAAATCGCATGTATTCTAGACTGCTCTTTCATAGGAAACAACACAAAAACAATTCATTCAGACACACTGGGGTGACGAGTGGTCCAAGTGCACCTTCTGTTCATCCGTCCCGCATTCCCGGGATTCGGTGCTCGGCAAGCGATCATTCCAAACGTGTTGCGACATGCCCCGAGGGAAACACGAGAACACTGTCAAAAACTTAGCCGCATTAATTGATCGTCTGATTAATTGGATCTCGAGTTTCGGAGTGGCGTCTCTGTGTCAGGAAGACGATGTTTAAGAGTTAGGAAAGTGAAGAGGGGGTGAAGATAGCTATTCACGGCTTGCGGCGAGGCTCAGTGGAACGGGTTAGCGATATGACTGGTGGGGGTGGGGGAGATCTCTCCCGTCGGTGCACATTTACTTCTCCCTCTGATCCACTAGATTAATTAAACTGAGTTCATTAGTCTACATGGATGCTCCTCGGTGGATTGATGTTCTTTCAGTAGTGTTAAGTTTGGACACTAAGTCGAGATTTAGAATTTATGTTTTAGTCTTGGTCTCATTCCAGAGGCGCAGGTAGACATCGTATCCACAATTTATCTTTCGCTTTCCATAAATTCACACTCGACACTTGACGGGAGAAGTTAGGCGTATAACTCGATACTCTTCACACGAACCTCTCTTTGAAGATGATAGGGGTTCTTCTATAGCCCACAAGCTGCAAAATGTTACCACTAAGTCAAAAAGAAATTGGTAGAATAATTTTGTTTAAGGCGCCCACCAGTCATAAACCTGTGTAAGCATCAAATATGAAAAGAGGCGTTTACATGTCATTATGTTACAAAACCTATTTCCGTTATCCCTGTATATATAATGAAAACCGCCGCGGGCCCAGTTGGTACCTTTATTTGCCCCTATTTGCCGTCCTGTTGGTTGATGTAAGAAGTAAGAAGGCTACTGCATGTTTTACCAGAGCCCATCTTAACTGTAATACTTTAAATAACATTCTGCTAATGAGCTACATTTACATTGTGTATTTTGTTAATTTACGAGGCAAGTCTATCGTCCCTCATATCCCAGGTGGGTTTAGCACATTTGGCTAAATTTAAAGATTTATATCCGATGATCTGGGTGCCTGTCAGCTTAGTGCTGCTTTTCAAATAAATGTAATATTTGGGGTTGCGCTGTCAAGCACATCGTTGACGTTTAGTCGGCCTGTCACTCTTTAACATACCTCGTCATGGATTACATTTTGCCGGTGTTTCACGGTCAAGCTCTGACAAGTGCACTCACAAAGACGCAGGGGGAAGAAGAATTTGTCAGAGACTTCCAACAAAGAGTGAAGACATTTAGAACTATGTAATTAATTGAAATTACAACCAAATGTGAAAACATTCGTTTGGTCCCTGTTATTAATCACAGCATTTTAATGTTTACCTTTCAAAAGAGAAACAGATGTTCTTTTTCACGAGCGCGTTCACATTCAAGAAATCCAGCCAAAAATACTTACGAAAATATTCAAAATAAATTAAAGCAAGACAGATGCAACAATATACAAGAAAACTAAATGAATGGCTAAAGCATCATTGCGGAGTTACACGCGGAGGAGTTACCGTAACACCTCTGGCAGAATTCTGTTGTTCTTAGCGCGTCTAAAACAAGCCGACAGAAACGTCGGCGACACAGAGAGCGACAGCCGCTATTGAACAGTACCGGAGGCCCCACGCCCCAGGCATTTTGCCTTCTACAGGCGCAGACGGTCTGAGAACATTCCAGGAACCCGGTGCTCTAGGTGTATTAATCTAATTTTAGTGGAACAGTGAAAGTGGAACACTGACAGGCCTCAAAAAATGGATTATCACTGCTCATATCTTTAGCTAAAGGCTCGTGTCTGACAGACACACACGTCTTTGGTTTATGCTATTTGTTAAATCGGCCCGTCCTCTGTAATCTAGCCGAGGCATGGTGCTTTTCGTGTAGACTGATAACAGCGATCTAAAATACATTCATAAACAACACCACATACTACACTTAAAGTGTAAACGCTGATTATAAAAGTGATTGTAATTAGACCTATCAAAAGATACCCACATGCATCAAAGTGTCTTGAAGATAAACGGCTGCTATATAAAGTCATGTTATGTTTTAGTAGATGTTGTTCAGACATGAAACTCATACATTTGCAACCGGCAATTATTCACTCATGTTTCGAATATCCTAATTCACACAGACCCTTATTTTCCACATGTTAACATACCGGCTTTTATTTGGCTGAATACACCTGCCGACTTTGTTAAAAAAAAAAAAGGTACTCGGCATACCGAGTTAGACCGTTCATATGTGTAACAAAACAGACACTGGACGCCTGTTCGTGGATTCATGTTTGAAAGGGAAACCATATGTACAAGAGAGAGACCCACTCTCCCACGCTAGTTTATGCACCCTGGTAGCGAGATTTCCTTACAAGGTTTCGCTTTAGTGTCAACGTTGAAAAACAGATGCATATGAATTTGCCATTCGCGTGTCTTTCAAATAGGCCTGAGCCAACCATAACATTCCACAAGAAAACTCCGGTGAGCTGTCAGAAGTGTAAATCGGTCCACTTCATTTAGCCTAAAGGAGTACGCAAGCAAAACAATGGTAGTAAGAGGGTGTATCAGTTTTTAAAGCAACTAAAGTTTTAATTCAAACCAAATCATGCGTTCTTCCGCATAATATTGAACAGTATATTAATCACGCTATTCTGTCAAAAATAGGTATGAAATACGACTACAGGCATGCACGTTGTTAATTACATGTTAATATTGTGGCGGCATGCAAATGAAATGGAATCGTGCTCCATCAAAATAATGATTATTTAATGAAAAATTATGTTTTATGGATCTATAATCACAACCAGTCGTAATCATCAGTTGACCTGACATACGTCACTTTGCACCAAGCCTCAAGGTGCGCACATGGGCGGAAAACGGAAATTGCATTTTTATAAGAAAATAACGACCTCGCAGCTGGGCACTGGGGCTCAGGCGGTGAAAACGGCCTTTCTTGCTCTTTTGTTTTAGCATGCTGCTGTGACGCGATATCGTCGCCAAAATTAGACATCGACAGTTTCAAGTCCATATCCATACCACATTCATCTGAGACAACATCATTCATCTGACACAACATAAATTATTTTAAATGATTTGTTAGTCTCTAACGTGGGAAAATAAATAGCTTAACATAAATATTTAAAAACAAACATGCAGTTAGGATTTTAAAACAAACAAAGCGTGCAGTTATAATTTTAGAATTATAATTTCAGTAACCTTCCGTGTATTTTTAAGGCATTGATTTGTGCTGTTGTTTTATGCCTACGGGACTTCTGGAAAGACCTTTTACTTAGAAATGTGGCCATTATAAAGACAAATGAACTTCTAGATTATTATTGTATTCAAGATATATGCTAATACACAGTCTAATGTAATGCAAACTATAATTTATCCTCGAATAATATTTGATTCGTCACTTAGTTATGGACCATCTCTGAAAGATATTTTGGGGAGATCTCTTAATAGAAATACATTTTGCTGACTTTCTCTTTTATTGTTTGTTTTGTTTGTGCCGGAAATGAAACATAATAACATCGCAGATAATAATAATAATAATAATAATAATACGTATTATTAGTTTATTGTTTATGGTTGTTATCGCCCTCAAATAAGGTTGAATTAGACTTAGAAAATTAGAAATCATTGAATTAGGATTTCTGTAGGAAGCGTAAAATAAAGTTATGAAAATTTTACAGTTCATTTAGTTTACAGTCGATAATTAAGGTTCTCCAGTAACAATGCCATGCTTTCTGATGTAGATTTCTCACCAAGATCATTTGTTGTGAAATGATCTCATGTTTAATATTGTTCACCTATCATCAAACCAGATTCAGTAGCAGTATTGTGACGCTGGAGGTTTTCCAGTATCTCAAAACTATATTAATATGCCTTTTGAGGTCAAATTCATCCCGAGGTTATTATATAATGATACCACGTCTTATATTCTAAATATCACAGCAAACCGTCGACAATTTGTCGCCCATGGGCAGTTTAATTACTCTGTTGCACTCCAATGACAGAAGCTGACGTATTATCGTACCATTTACGAGTAATTTTAGAGGGAACGTCTTCACCCCTGTTGCTAGTTCAGAACCAATTAGCTTGTCAGTGTCTTGTCATTCAGTTCTAAATTTAAGTAATCAACTCTGCCAAGTTCATAACCAGATATAAACAACGGGACTGATTAATGACAACCTAACAAATAACCAAAACAACGAAACCTACCACTTGCATCTCAATGCATGCTGCCAGTTCGCCTAAAGTCTCGTGGTCTTGATTAATAACGGCATAGCAAGTTAAAAGGTCTCTGTCCGAGCCGCGCGCATTGCAAACCCACTGCTGTCTCGATCTTACTGCAGTAGGGGTTAAATGTCGTACTGACGTCACCCAAACTTGCACATAGACGCGCGCGCGCACGGGACCGAGAAAAGAACCTTCCAATGTTATTAATTGCGTGCGGGCGTATTGATCGAGCGGCTTTAGAAGAGGAAACGACGAAAAAGACATGTTCACGATTAATTTTTCTCCAGCAACCGTTGGATATGTCATGATGGAGTGTTTATACTTTGCCCAAAGCAATTAGGGGTTAAATGTGATGTTTAAGGGCACAGCGCCAGAATTTTGAACCGGTAGCCCCGCGGTCATCAATTTAGTGTCAGTTGAACGTACAAGTGAAAGAACACTTGACCAAACATTGCGCGGTCCCAGAAGTAACCTATATCGCTCTAAAGATACAGCGAAACTCAAACAGATGTAACTGCTATAGAGAAAGAGAGAAAATGAATGAAGGGGAAAAATAAGAAATGAATTTAGGAAGGAAAGACAAAGCAACTTTCCCAGAGCAGTCCCATAAAGCTGACTGATGCCCTTGAGGACTGTTTCCCAGGTGTGTGCACGCTCCCTCACGCGCTGGAGCTATACGTTTTACATTTTGATGACCTTGGACCGGAGACAAGTATAATAACTTTAATTGAGAGATGAACTGGCATGATGATTGTGCATCATAATTAAATGAAGCTTAGCTTGAGCTAGGTGGGGCACCCTATCGCAGCTATAGAGTAGCGTGTGGGAAAATCTCATACCGTGTAATAGCTTAGAAGCGCATATGTGGAAGTCCAGACGTCAAGGCTGAGAAAACGACAGAAAAGTGAAAAAGAATGTGCATTTTACCCAATGAAGACGATGGCTGCGGTGTTTCAACACTTTTAGAGCTGTTCTAAGATCAGATTTTATTTATCATTCTAACAAATACAACTAAAAGAAGCCATGTCTATTTTGATATAACACAAAAATGCTTAATACATACGAGACCAGCAATAAGGTATTTCTTCGTAGATGTCAGTTCATGGATTTATCTTTTTAATGCTGTCCACAATAAATTCTTAGAAAGCACACTTTCTATCTTCTCTGCCCACTTTGTTGTGATGCCCAGATTTAAACTTCATTTTGTTTTAAAATATTGCCTGTCCCAGCAGGATGAAATTGTTTTGGAATGAGGAAATCAATAGCTGGACTTTCCTTTCAGACAAGCTGAAATTTGAAATGCAAAACACTCAAATATTAAGCACATAGATGCATTCTGACCAACAAATCAAATCCATGAGGTAAATGGCAATCTAATCGCAATTACTGTGATAGGGCCTACCTCTAAATAAAGGTTGGGTTGTCTAAGAAACCATGCAAACAAATACACTGCCTTCTATCAGAGGGTCTTAACCTCTGTCATATTGCTGCCTTTTTGGAATTGTAAAAATATTGTGACCCTCAGGTTAATAACTTTTGCAATCAACAGCAGATTTCAGTCAGAGAATAGTAGTTTAGGCTCCAAGACTCCCTGGATCTATGCCAAAAGCAGGAACCATATGGAATAATAATCAAAATAGTGTTTTTATCATTTCTATGAAGCAGTTGGAAAGTAGTGTTTTTTCTAAGTTCCCATCAAATGATCAAAAGTGTGGTTTATGATCCTACTGTTATTTGCTTCCAATGTACTGCTGTGAGGAGAAGCCCACAGCCTCACTCTCCACCACCCCTCCCTTAGCTTCTCCACTATGGAGGCCCCATTCAGAGGCAGGCAATTTGTTATTCACATCTGCACCACTTGGGTTTGTCCTTTACGAGTTCATAATTTAGATTTTTACCACTTTGGGTTATCCTTTAGTAGTTTGTAAGTAAGATTTGCACCACTCTTGGGTTATCTTTCAGGAGATTGTAATTCAGATTTGCACCACTTCGGATTACCCTTCAGGAGATTGTAATCCAGATTTGCCTTTCAGAGATTTCAGGTCAATTCTTTCATTTTAAAGAGACACAGGTGCCTCTTCCAGGTGTCTTCGCGGTCGTTTACATTTCAGACTACTTCAGTATCCTCCAACAAGTATTGCTGCAAATAACCACTGCATGATCTAATGTATGAGAAATTCAAATAAAATCTTTAGAGTGCCAGAGTTTAAATAGGACATTGAAGGGAAACTCAGGAATAACTTTTGATGACTTGAACATTCATCCGACTGTCACTGACATAGCTGTTTTTTTTGTTTCCCGGTATGTTCTCTTCCAAAGCCAAACTTGTAGAGAAAGGTATTGTTCAACTCCACTGCCAATGTCCTTAGACTTGTGTTGCTGAACAGGCGGCAAACATTTACATGCATAAAAGAGATGTTAACAAGCGTGCGCCAAGAGCATGATTCCCCATGTTTCCCCAGGAATCAACACTCCTGCAGCAGCGTAAAAACTACCAATGCTCTCCATGAAAAGCAGGCGTGCAGCATCTCACAACACGATTTATATTGGGGTTTAGCATGAACACGAATGACTTTCACTGATAAGGAAGGTCTTTTATTAATAGTGCAGGAAACATGAGTCTGGATTTTAAAGCTTTGAACATATCAAAAGGAAAAACATTTAAATGTGTTTCATTTAATGCTGGATTTTGCCATTTGATTTATTTAAAAATCAAAATATAGCAGAAAAGGAGAAAAGTAAATTAATTGATGATCATTTTAAATGTTCCTACTCCTAGAGCACCCCATTCACCACAAACTGTAGTGTGTAAGATGTTCTAACACCTATTTTATGCTTATGAAGTCTTGATGTCTAGCAGGTTATTCAACTGCGAGATCCAGATGAAAAAGACTAAAATGGGGCATTCTATGTTACTCAGCCCTAGACTCTGAAATATGAGCATCTGTTATAACTCCTTGTGTTAGATGTCCTTAAGTCATACCACATTTCAAACACAAGGACGCGAAAGTGGCTGTGAATGCGACCATTTCCAAAGGTAGAAGGAATATGATGACAAGGCAAACACCAATGTTTGAAATGTGTGAAGTCAGGACAATGGAGCCAAGATTGCAGAGAGCGTCAAGTCACACTTTATTCAAATAAAAGATTTATTTGATGAGGTTGATTATCCAAATCTTTGTAGCAGTTTAACCTTGCAGACAATGCTGAAATCATGAAAGAAAAAACCCTCAAGTCAGGAGAGTTAATTAATACAGAGGTAAACATTATTCCCCCTTTTTTAATTCCCCTTTTATTTTTTTACTACTAAAATGAGTATATTTAAGTTCTACACAAAGATAACTACAGCCTCACATTAATGTTTATAGCCAGTGGGTTTGCCTTGTTAAATCCCTTTTCAAAATAAATGTCCTCACTTCTGTAACAATGAACAGTAGATATGTACCACTCAGCCTACAACTTTTCTTCTGAACTAAGGTTGGACAACAAAGTGTCCAATAGTGACTTTCTTCCTCCACTCTGAAAGAAGGAAAAGGGTTAAGACTTAGACCTGACCCAAATCTGATTTTACTGATTTGAAGCCCTAATTGTGAATGGCTGTATCACAGTTCAGCTCATCTCCAACCACTGAAGCAAATGTTTTCTGTGCGTTTTAACCACTGTCAGAACTCTGAGGTATTGCTGGGGAGACTGGTGTACCTGCTCCTGACTGGATCTTAAACATTAGGACGACATGTAATCACACCAGTAAACACAGCATAAGTGTGGCCACTGTGCCACGTGTAACTGCATTAGCCCGTTGCTCATGACTTTCGCTCCTTGGTCACATTCCAGCCATCTCTGTTACTATGGTAGCTATCCTGAGCAGAATCACCATGACTACAGGTCAAACATACAGTACATTGTCATTCCCATGTACAGATCTCCATCTGATGGGAGATCAGAAGTAAATTCGTAATGCTGAACAAAACATCTGCCAAAAAACACTATAAATCAGTGGTCCCGTCTCCTTGAGAAGTGATTCAAAGTGAGTTCAAGTGATTGCTGCAGTGCATTGTGGGATAAGTACGCTCATATCTTCAGTCTGTCCTGGAAAACCTTTTTTTTTTGCTTCTCAAAACCACAGTTGACAAGTGAAGTTGACAAGTGTACAGTTTCTTGATTTCGCTCCAACACAAGGCCATTCCATCCCTCCACTTAAACAGGTTCATCTTCAAGATGTTACTTGTATCACAAAGGTAAAATACCAGTTTGGCTTAAGCTGGCTGCTGCCTGTTCCCCTGCAGGCGAGGGCCGTGAATCAAAATGGTGGTCACATGTCAGCCTGCCTCACTATAATTACCTGGAACATCTCATGAGTGAATGAAAATACTTCCGATGGCATCTCACTCACTAATCGCATATCAAAATGAACATCCGTGGAGGACTTTCACCGTAACCACAACTCAAGGAATTTTGCACGTGTATTGAAGGTGTATATAAATCACCCATTTGCATGATAGAAATGTAAACAACTTGGACCACGTTCCCTAAATACTTATATTGTTAATAACAGACATTGACATCAACGTACATTTCTCTACAATAATCATTGCCATTTTGGAAGAGTTGGATGTAAAATACGGCAAGATGGAATGAGTAGCTTCCTCTCACCCATTCATGATGAAAACATATCTAGGGCCTATGGACTCATCAGGCACCCGTGTCCACACTCATACGAAGTGTCTGGTCACCTGTTGTACCCACTGGTGCTTCCACCATAATAATAGCTCCCAGCTGGTAGACACCATGGGCCAATCTACTACTCCAAGCATCTGGATCAGAACAAACCAAATGACACAGGGGTGCAATCTGACCAATGGCCAGTATGAGATCACTTCTTAAGTGCAAGAACATTGATCTCTGAAGCACTAGAACACCGCTGCCCCCTGGTGCAACCCAAAATGCACATGTACCTAAATATAAAGAGTCAAAAGAAAATCGTATTACTACAGCACTGGAGTAAATTCACTTGCCTTCACCTTATTATCAAAACATCGCTGAATATTGCACATGCCAAGATTACTGTAAAACAGAATTCCAAATACTCCAAGTCTAAAAATAAGAACCGCACCCAAAAGAGTCACCAAATACTCCATTTTGGTTGAAGGTATTGATGGAACTGTTACACCAAAGGACAAAACAATTATCTCAGCCAATGAGGAAGTTTTTTTTTTGGGAGAACAGTAAATGAGATAACTTGAACGATGTTCCATCCTGAAGTTGATTGAATTTGATTGCAGGATCATTAGTACGTATAAAGCTCTTTCATCACATGGGAGGCCTTCAGGAAAGTTTGTGCTGAACGGAATAAGAAAATAAAAACAATTCCGTTTGTGTCATGTTGGACTGTGAAGCCTAATTATTCTTCCCAGTCTAGCAGAGAGAACATTACACTCAGCAATATGGACAGTACAAAATGTTTTATTTTATTCAAAGTGTCAAAATATGCAGGAACTGAACACTAAAAAGTAAATACATAATTGGATATACATAATTGCATAAAATAACGCCTCTGAAAAAACAGCAGAAAAATCTTACATATAAAATAATGTTACATGCTCATTCAATACTGTGCAAGAGTTCATTATGACATTTTATTACTGCAGATATAAGGTGGCTAGTGTTGAGGTAATTCATTCTTCAGGACTATTAGATGGTCTGAAGATATGAGGCACATAACCTGGAGTATTTGGTCAGTGGCAGAATTGGTCAGTGGCAGAATTGCAACTGAAGCAACATTCCTTAAGATGTAAACCAAGAAATTACTTTAGGACCAAAGATTGATGATAGGATGAACTTGTGGGTCCCAGTGTAACAGTACCTTTGTGTTATTGCTTGAGGCTGCTGCTTGATATTGATTGGTTGGGATACAATGAAAAGTCCATGTTGTGCTGCTTTGTATCAAAAGCAAACACACAAAGAAACAAATATAAAAAGAAATGCTTTTTCTAATTGCTGGGCCTTTCTGGATCACTGTTCCTTTTCAGGACGTATTGCAGCATGAAGACTGTAACGTCCAGCTGTCTGTCTGAGTTTGTCAGCCATGTTGCTTTCTGCCATCAGAGTTCTGCTGCATCGTGTGTGTGTTTGTCTCCATCAAGCTTGCTCTCCGAGTCCTCGGTTAACTCCTTCATCCCCAAGTCACCCTTCCATGTCTCCTTCAAACATTCTGAAACAAAACCAAAAATAGGGTGGGAAAAAACCCCACAAATGTCATGAAGATGTGTGTGTTGTTTTAATGAGTGAGTGAGAATGAGTGGCACAAATGAAGCAGAGGCAGGTGTGTTTAGGAGTCATTCAGTACGCAGCGTGTGTTCAACTCTCTCACCCGAGTCAGAGTTTTTCAGGATGTGGGTTTCACAAAGGAACTTCTCCAATCTTTCCTCCTGGTGATTGAAGTACCAATCTTCTACCACCTCCTCATATTCCTCCAACATAGTCTCACACTGAAACAGAACAGAATGTCTACAAAGCATACTATATATATGCAATGCAATGGCTTTCAAGAACAAATACAACATTACATTGCATGCATGAAAATAGGCCCCAGGTGGCCTAGCTGTTGTCACGGCAGCTGCAGGGTTACCTGTTTCTTCATATCTGCCACCTCGACAGACGGCTCATCCCAGAGCTCGTAGGGGATGCCCAGGTCCACCTTCACTCCCTTATCAACCAGGTTCTTAAGTGTGTTCATGGTCTGACTGGTGCCCTGCCAAGCATTGCCCATTCACAATGACACACAATGTACACACTGCACGTGTATCCAGGGTTCACAAGCGCCATCTTAAATGCATGGCCCTATACCAGTGCCACAAGGATTCTGTGCAGTTTTGTCTTGGTCTTTTGAATAAAAAGGTAGGTCTCTTGAAAAGAAGCATACAAAGCAATATTTAAGTTTACAGAATGCGTTATTAAAGATGAAAGGTGCTTACCGCTATGTTCCTATTCATTGTATGTCCTGATTGCAGAAGTAACAATATTTCCCTTACAAAATGGGTCAGATGCAATAGCAGATACAAAGAAATTGGGTGATGGTGTAACAGCCCTACCTTAGCATAACGGAGGCTCCCCGGTCTTTCAGCATGGACACTGTATTGCAGTATACCGTCACAGATGTTGTCCATAGCCTCGGTCAACCGTGTTTCTCTTGTAAGAGCAGATTAAAAAGGAATAAAAAGCTAAATGCCATTTTAATTATACTAATACACAAACATGTTTTTGCTATGTGACCCTAAGGATCATAAACAGAGTGACTACGCATGTCTCTAACTACAATTACCCTAATTAGGGATCCTAATATCTACGGACCGACAGTGTGTCTCACTTACGAGGTGTTGTACTTGATTTTACGCTTGCGTTTTCCAGTGTCCAGAACCTCTCCAAGCTCCAGAACCTCTTTTGATCGGCCGCTCTTTTCCAGAGTTGCTTGCAGCTCTACTGTCAAGAACTTGCAAACTGTCACAGAGATGAGAAATATGGAGTTTGAACAGTGTAAACGGGCTGCTTAAAAGCCATCAATCCAGTTGTGGGTGACGGGTAAAACAAACTGAATTTTAATAGGTTCATAGTGGAATTACATACATCTTTTACAGACAGTCAACATCCTTGCATATGAAAAGATTTATCCACATAATTCAGGAATTATTATAAACGTGTAGGAGAACTGAGTTCCAGACAACTCTGTACCATTAATAAGATTCACTTAAGATTCACTAAGATAGCTGATGAGTGAAAAACTGCAACAGTACCTTCGCATTTTTTTGGAAGTCGCTCTTCCTGGTTGGCTAGGGCCAGGGTAACCGTCAAAAGTAAGCATAACAATAAAACTTTCATTCTGATTTAGTCGTGGGTTTAAAGTGCCTTTGACAACTAAAGCCACATCTACACTTTAAGTTGCGGGAGAATATGATGGAACTGAGCAAGCGCATTTTAGCAAATGAAGTCATAAGAAACGGGCAAAGGGGAAACGCATATATCTGAGCGAGACCCATATAATCGGTTATAGAGAAATCAATGTAATTATGTTTACAAAGTTTCACAACAGAGTAGTAAACAAGATATATAAAAAACGAACACATTTTGAATGTGTGTTTTGTTTATATATATGTATGCGTGTGTGTTTGTGTAAGAAAGAGAGAGAGAGAGAGAGAGAGCGAGCGAGCGAGTGTGCTTTTATTTTGAAATTGACAGCGATTGCTGCCGGAAGTCGGTTGTATTGAGGCTACGTTCATTTTAAAAAATCTGTTACCAAGCGCCTTTTATTTTTTTCTAGAGTTTATTGCTTTTAATTGTACGGTGTTAAATGTGTGACAGAGGTGACTCAATTGATGGAAATCTCACCAAACGCAATGTGGTATACATTTACAGTCCGGAGTATATTGAAACTTGTGACACCTTATCAAAAGTCCCTAACCGGGTGAGTGGGATCTTGACTTCAACATCTCTCCTCGTCACGAAGTCACTTCACAAGCGTTGTGGCTCTTGGCTTTATTGATGTTTGCTAGCTAGCAAGCTAGCTCACCTGTTTTAGCTGTTTTTTAATCATTTCAGTTTTCACAATAAATGTGCTCAGAGATTAACGTTACTGAAAATGTTTGTTCTTTTGTAGTAACCGAAACTGTAACGTTATTATTCTTACCCTAATTCCACAGGCGAGTATGGTTCATTCACTGATCGAAGCATATGGATTGATACAGTATATGAGGTGAGCCTTTCAGTAGATTCAGTACAGAATAATTTTATTGACCGTAGTACTTCATTTGGGTTATCAGAGACGATAGCTAGCCATGAGAATAAAACAAAAAAACAAATAAATACAGCATTGTTTTTAACATTATTATTCTGTAAAAAGTGCATTTTCCTGTGTTTGATATATTAGTTGGAGGTAACCATTTCTGATTAAATTAAAGTGGCAGTTTCTAAAGTATGTTCTTGGATGAAACTAACATTGCAGGGTCGTTAAACCTCACATGGCCTCAATGGAGGATATGGCAGTTTTCCACACACACTCCTACCTGGAACATCTCCACAAGATCAGTCAGAATGGAGATAACGATGACCCTCAATCAGTTGATTTTGGACTGGGTAAGTGTCGTATGTACCATTTGAACCTGTGCTCTTCCAACATGGAGTCTGTGAATTCAAATAGATTACTTGTATGCATACATCCTGGTGTGTGCTTCATTGAAGCTAGGTGAACACAAAGAAAGAAAAACAGCTAAAATGCACTTTCTACAGTGCTCTTTACAGTAAACTTTTACAGTAAACTACAGTAAAGAGTAAGGGTGCAGCAGGCATGGCATGCAGGCATAAGAGTACAGTGTAAACCGATTGCAGGACTTAAATTCTACTACAACTCTACTTCCATAATGAGGCATTGGTGTCTTAATTATTTTACATGAAAAATGTATTGCACAGCCAGATACACATTTCCTGTTCTGTGCTAGTTCTGTATTAAAGACCAACCATGATAGAAAGAAAAACATAACCAGTTGTGTTCTCCAGTGGAAATAATATCCCAGAGTACAGCTGGCATTTCAACATCAACTACAGCTATTGGGCTGACCTCTTTAAGAGGTAGATATTGCTTCTGTGTTGTGATCCTATTGCTTCTGTGTTGTGATCCTGGAATTTATTTGATGATTTGGAATTTATTTGTGATGCTGAAATTTGGAATCCCGTAAAAGAAATGATCAATATCTTGCATCAAAACTAAAAGTCATGTGCATCATATTGTTATTAGGTAATGTTACCTTACAAACACCAGAGGGCAGTATAAGGCAATAGCGTCTTTTTAAACGAGTTTAAGTAAAGCACGCTATGCCGTCCGAGTACAGCGCTCTTATACATCAATAGACTTCATTGTCGTTTCAGGTATATACAGGTTTACACAAAAACATAAACAATATCATAAATAGGAAAGACAGGACTAGCAGACAAAATAACAGATTAGAAACACTGACCACTGCACAGTACTGAGAAATAACTAGTAATATGATTTTAAACCCGAGTTCCTATAAAATTCTGATATTACCATCCATGTACGTCTTTTTCAGTGTGTAATTAATCCTCAATTTCTTCCAATGCGGCGTTATATTTCACCCTGTGGTGGTAGAGTTCAGAGGACAAAAAAAACATAGTGATGCCGCAATTTCATAAACCATTCTTCTTTTGAGACCCGTATACTTTGTTTTCGGTTTGACACGCTGCCTTTTATTTGTAGTCGGCGCGAGTTGCGCGTAATTCCCGGCCTCTCCCTATTCGCCGTTGAAAATCGCACACTGTTAAGCTGCTTTAGGCAGTCAACCCGGTCAAAGTTGGAATTTATGCTGGATGGTTGCCACGTGCGCTTTACATATTTTACATTGTGACGTTCTTTCCGGCAATGGAACTTTTTTTTTTGTTTTATTTTATGATTGTTGTTTGTTTATGCTTGTTGTTACTGCCCCCCCAGGGTATGACTGCCCGGTGGTGGAGGGCATATTCGATTATGCTGCGGCTGTTGGCGGAGCCACTCTGACGGCTGCTCAGTGTCTGCTGGATGGCAAGTGTGAAGTGGCCATCAACTGGGCAGGAGGCTGGCACCACGCCAAGAAGTAAGAGCACATGGCAGTCTGCTTTGTGAAACCTGTTGATGGCAGAGAGCGTCTTATGCATCCTCGCATTGTTTTGTATTGGTATTTTTTGGAATTCTTCTGCCAGAAATAAATGAATGCGTTGAATTTGGAGCGTTGGCCTTGAACCTGTAGATGTAGAATGTGTCTGTGATGGAGACTTATAATAAATAATATTTAAATATTCAAAAACCTTGTTACATAAAAATGTAAAATGCAATGAACTCCCTGAGAGTCAGTACCTAATACCCATGTTCCAGGCAGCTCTTTGAAAATGTGGGTCAAACAGCAGTTTTTGACCTAGAAGTCTGATTTTTAAACTGTGTTACAGGGCGCTGTGTATTGTCTGTGAATAATGCAAAGTGTCAGTCAAATAGTCCATGTAACACACAAATCAGGCCATTCCATGGTTCTTCTTTGTCAGCAATATGAATTTTCGAATTTCCCAAAGACATGCATAATATGGTTTGGTTAAGCCATCCATTTGTCTAAAGTTTTAAATATGCAAATGGAAAGCTTTGCAATGAATTATGGGAAATCAAATAGAAAAGGCATGAGAGTTATGTCACTGTCTTTCTGCTTAATAAACTGTGTGTGTGTGTGTGTGTGTGTGTGTGTGTGTGTGTAGAGATGAGGCATCAGGGTTCTGCTACGTGAATGATGCGGTTCTGGGCATCCTCAAACTGCGAGAGAAGTACGAGAGGGTGCTCTATATAGACCTGGACCTTCACCATGGCGATGGTAATCATGCCAGTAATAGCCCTAATAGAGCATTGCATCATGGGGGGGATATGGCTCAAAGAATCATTTGAGTGATTACTGTTCTGAATGACATGGCATTTTAAGCACGATATTATGGACATTGACATTACGCTGACATGTCATAGACATTGTATGTTAAGCCTGCCATTGAAGTAAAGTGATCAAGAAGCATATTGTGTGTGTGCAAGCAACAAAGTCCATTGTCCTCTCCTACTGTTTTAGTGAATGAAGACTCGTTATGTGAGTCTGATCTGTGGTCTGATCTACAGGTGTGGAAGATGCCTTCAGCTTCACTTCCAAAGTGATGACCGTCTCTCTGCACAAGTTCTCCCCTGGCTTCTTCCCAGGTCGGTTCAACGTGCCTCTTTGCCTCAGTGCGGATCAGTCTCTCACTCCACTTAATTGACAGCCATGTTTCAACCCATGCCAAGTCTTCAGCAGCCAGCTCCAACATCAGTGCCCATAGAGTCTGATTACCCATCTGATAGTGGAGACAATGACTTTGCTGATTTGGGGAGAATAGTCGACAGAGGCTAACACCATTCACAGTCTGAGCTTGTACGGTAAAATGAATTTGTCTGAATTTTTAATTTTCATTGATTTGCATTCGTTTCTTTTTCCTGTTGGTGTGACATTCGTGGAATGCCATTGGAATGTGTGTATGTCACCAGCTCAGCAGAGATATTATAATATGAGGCGACTGGCCATGGCTTAAAAAAACACAAACCGGAACGCTCGCAATGCTCAACATGACGGCTGTGCTCGTTCAATAAAAACAGCCAAGCGCCTTGTAAAGGAGTCCGTGTGAAACAGCCAGGCTCATCGTGCTCTAATTACACCGTCATTAAGTCTTTGTCCCTCCGGTCGCAGGGAGAAGCTCGTGCATAAAAGCTGGAACGACCTTAACAAATTTCTTTTTTTGCTATTGGAGGAAAGGAGCCGTTTATTTATGCCGTTCTTTTCATCTTGCCCCATTGATTTGGAGTATGTATTTGAAACGATTTTTCCAGCTACCGATTTCGAGCACGTGGGTCTCTCTGTGGAGAGACGGAGGAGCAGGGTCTTGTATGACTGGAAATAACCTCCCAGAGGCTTTGCCAAGATGGCCGCCATATAAGCTTTGTGAATACGGGCATGTGAATGGGTTTGATGGAGAGAAGCACTGTGGTCAGTTGAGGAGCTGAAGAGAAGGGGTGGATGTGGGTGGGGTGTGGGTCTGTGGTCTGAACGGGCTTCTCCCTTCCTGCTGTTCCTCAGGTACAGGAGACGTGAGTGACACGGGTCTGGGCAAAGGCCGCTGGTACGCCATCAACGTTCCCCTGGAGGACGGAATCAGGGACGACCGCTACCTCCAGGTCTTCACCAGGTCCGCTCCTCCTCTTCCTCCTCCTCAGACGACCTGCTGACCACTCCCTTACCACAACTTCGTTGTTGTGACGAGAGTTTGAATTCAGCTGTTGGTGCAGGCAAGCGTATTGGTTGTTAATGTGATCCTCGTTGTCCTTCCACAGTGTCATGCAGGAAGTGAAAGCACTGTTTAACCCAGAAGCGATTGTCATGCAGCTGGGCGCAGACACCATGGCTGGTGATCCCATGTGCTCCTTCAACATGACCCCAGTGGGGGTCAGCAAGTGTCTTTGTCATGTGCTGGAGTGGAAGCTACCCACCATTCTGCTTGGAGGAGGTGTGTGTGTGTGTTTGTGTGTGTGTGTATATGCACGTGTGTGTTGATGTGAACTGGGAGTCCACATGAGTGCATTTTTAAGCGTTGTTAGGCACCAGACTAGGTGGACTTCTCCAAGTTGTGGAGCTCCCTTCAAATGTAACAGAACACACTGACAAGCTCTTGTCAAAGACACCGAGTGGTTTCGTCCATGCCTGCTGAGGTCCCCTCTTGTTCCTGTTGCCAGGCGATAGCTCGGGCCAAAAAGTTTATTAGTGTGTGGTTAAATGAAGGGGGTAAGAAAGTAAACTTTGTGATTTTAGCCCATTTTGAAATGAGCTCTGAACTCCAGACCTGCCCAGCCAAGCATTGGATGAAAGGTAGTAATTACACCAGCACAATGAAGTCCTTTGCTGAGATCTCTCTCTCTCTCTCTCTCCCTCCCCACCCCCTCCCTCTCTCTCCCTCTCCCTATCTCAGGTGGTTATCACCTTGCCAACACTGCCCGCTGCTGGACCTATTTGACAGGGACAGTCCTGGAACAGACTCTATCCTCAGAGATACCAGACCATGAGGTAAGACCCATGTCCCCTCTCTCCTTTCATCACCCCTTCTTTCGCGTTCTTCGGTCTCCCCCTCTCTCTCTCCCTCTCTCTCTCCCCCCCTTCGCTGCTGAGTCACTGGCTCTAATCAAAGATGTCCGAGCACCTCTCAATAAACGCGTTTGTTTTCATGTGATTCGGAGAGGGGTGTGTGTATGTGCAGGGGGGTTAACAATACCACTCTGTCCCTGCTGCCTGACAGAGAGGGACTTGTGCTTTTCTTTTCTCTACACTCCCCCCTTCTCTTTCCTTGGAGAAAGAGAGTGTGTGTGGGTGCACACACACACACACACACCACACTGAAAGGAAGAGGGGGGGGAGTTTAGAAGCAGGGGATTTTTTTTTGAGAAGGATTGTAAAATCCCACATAATTGCTTCTTCAGAAGAGGGAATGAGAAAGACAGTGGAGTGTTTGGGGAGGCAGGGTGGACGGAGGGGCTGTTTGAATGTACAGTGATAGGTTGATATCTCCTTCTCACACTCACAAAGGGGGTCTTTTAGCACCATAGAGGACGCTTTCATGGTCAGCTAAAGAAAAGATGCTCTTGTTTCTTCAAACCTGAACTCCAGCAAGAGGCTGACCTTTGACCTCATTAAGGGCCAAGCACCTCAAATAAACCTGAGCAGAAGTGGACTAGCATGAAGTGGAAACGTGTGGTCTGTTGTACTTCAATCTGCCAGTTTGGTTATAGGGTAGATGCAGCAGAATTGGATACAACAATTTTGGATACAACAATGTTTTTCCATATGGCCACGATCTGACCTGCCATTAATAGTCATCAGTGACTGTCAGCTTGCCTGGATGCACCTCTCACCCCTCAGCTATGACATATATGTTGCGAACTGACCCCTCTCCTCTCACTCCGCCCCTCCTCTGTCCTCTCACTCCGCCCCTCCTCTGTCCTCTCACTCCGCCCCTCCTCTGTCCTCTCACTCCGCCCCTCCTCTGTCCTCTCACTCCGCCCCTCCTCTGTCCTCTCACTCTGCCCTCCTCTCTCTTCTCACTCTGCCCTCCTCTCTCTTCTCACTCCGCCCTCTTTCTCTTTTTCTCTCTCCCTGATGCTCTCTTATTGTATATCCATTCAGGCCAGCCAAAATACTGTTAACTGTAGTATAGTTTTGGAGAAACAAAGATGAACAGGCAGACAATCAAAGTGTGAGAGAGATTACTTATTAAATAGAAAGAGCAGACAAGACCATTTCAAGTGAGAGGTAGAACAAGCAGTACTTTATAACTCTCTCTCTCACACACACACACACACACACACTCCTGTGTCTCCTCCTGTGCTGGTCTGGTTGCTGGGTTATGTAGAGAGCTCTTTCTACACATTGTGGTGCCAGCAGTGAAAACAATAACAGGCAGAGACTCTCAAGTATGGCACACAACAGCTTCATTCAGCCCGACAGATGACCGGCCTGGTGGCCAGACGAGCATTATACAGCTCACCCCGTCCTCTACGTTCATTAAGACAAACTTCATTAGTAGGATCAAATATTTTCAATTGTTATACACTTTATTTTCAAAGGATGAAAGTTTTCCATTGCTTTTATACCTTTCCATTATGTTTATATACTTTAAATTTTATGACACTGGCACTCACTTTAATGACGTTTCTTACTCAAATTCACATTTTGGAACTTAACACAGTCTCAGTCCCCAAGTCGACTTTTCAAATGATGTAAACTGTAAGGTAGGTTATACTTCCTAATAGTCCCTTTACTATCTTTTCTACTTTTTCTACTTTTCTACTTTCTACTTTCTGGCCAATCAGATGCACTTGTGTGTTCACACGGTGTGTTCAGCCATGGGCCGGCCGTAGAGTCGGGTGTGTCAGTCGACCCTTTCCAGGACGACTCCACATCACGTCCAGGCAGCGAGGTCTGCAGAGGTCCTCTGTTTCACATCGTTCTGGCCTCCGCCCTCGTCTTTAGAGACAAATGAAACCACTTTATTTTGGTATGACAAGACTTTTAACTTTTCATTCATCTTTTGTTTTGAGGCTCTGACAAAATAAAAATGGCCTCCTGACCTTGTTTCAACATTCCAAAATAAGAAGAGAAAAGAAAAAGGAGGAGAATATGAAGCATGACGAGTGTGTAATGAGAGCCGCTCCTCAGCACACCCGTCACCTGCCGCTGTAATAGGAACGCGGCCGCATTCCTACAGGTGACGGGTCTGTAAGGAGTTAAGTCTAAAAATAAGCCTCAGCTGACTGGCCCCCCCAGAGCAGAGGCTGCAGGGCTGCGTGTGAGTCCGGCCTTATCAGGGAGTGGGAGAGGCGGCTGGTGTTTGTTGAGCGCAGCGGTTTGGGACTCTGCCGCGGCGCCCGGGTGGAAATGGCCCTCGCCGCTCCGCCGGCCGTCCACATCTGTGCATCCTCTCTCCCTCTTTTTTTTTTTTTTTTTTTAGGCCTTGTTTTCGCTCACTTCCGCCCGAGCTGTTCCCAGCGCAGCCCTGCGAAATAACAAACAGCAAGAACCACCTTACCCTTTCCTCTGCACTCACTCCACTCAGTTAAAAATGGTTCTCTCTCTGTCTCTCTTTCTCTCTCTTTCTCTCTCTGTCTCTCTCTTTGTCTCATATCTACACGCAGTCACGCTTGCTCCATTTGCTTTGTGGTGAGTTGGGTGGAGATTAGTATAAGGTTGGGGGTGTCAGATACTGAGAGCTACACAGTAAGCATCATTTCCACCTATTGTGCAATTGGAACACACACACACACACAAACACGTGTCCTAACAGAAGACTGAACCGTGCAGTTTGCACACATGCAGACACACACAGATGTACAAACAGTGGTTTGGTTACAAGCACAGGCTGAGTTTAGATGCACACAAACACGCGCTCATGCACAGTGGAGAACAGCTGCGTCTGCGCTAGTCAAACGCTGCTAAAGAGATTAGGAGCACTCCTGTGAGTGTGTGTGTGTGTGTGGGGGGGGTGTTGGCCCTGCAGGAGCACTCCTGTGTGTGTGTGTGTGGTGGGGGGGTCGTCCCTGCCGCGGTGACCAGGCCGAATAAAGGACACGGCGTTTTCCAGCGTGTTTTCTGGCTCTTAAGTGAAGAGAATTAGGTGTGAATAGCGTTTCAGACCCAGGCAGACAAAGAAGAAGAAGAAAAACCCCCTTTGACCTCGTTGCCATTGTGGTACGTTCAGATGTGTTGGATATTTGGAGCGCTCTTCCATAGAAAGGAAAGCATGGTAGTTACAGACCAGTTCTAGTTTACTGGTGTTTTCAGGCACACGGCATTGCATAATATTGTGCCTTTTGTTTCTGAAACAGATGTGTGTGTGAGTGTATGTGAGTGAGTCAGTGTCAGTGGTTTGGTTTACCAGAGCTCCACAAAAACCCAATGGTTCCGCTACCCTCTCCTCCTCCTGGTCTGTCTCCACCTCCCAGTTGGTGTCTTTGGAGTGTTTCAGTACACATGCCTTCTCACACTCACTCAGGCACACACACACACACACACACACACACCCACAGAGGTGGAGCTGTAAGGGAACTACGCAGTGTGGCGATTGCATTGTCTGTGAGTTCGCCCCTTGACCAGAGCTCCAGTTCCTATTTTTAATTGTATGAGTAGAACATTTCATGGGAGGCAACATGCAGAAGAACAACAGAAACTGTGGTGTGATTTCTGTCCAGGCTGTCTGTGTGATGACAAATGTTGTGATTCGCAATGAAATACCATTTAACCTAGTGTTTTCAATCTGAGTATTATTATTACACTACAGCCTCACTGAACTATTTCCCTAATGCGTGCACACCTACACACACGCGCACACACACACAGACACACACACACATACATGTGTGCAATCTTGTCTGAAGTGGAGATTTTTGATGCATTTGCATTGGCCTATTTGTCACACCCATGTTCAAGGACATTTTGGTTTTGACACTACTGTCTCCTTCACAAGCTTTGGCTGTTGCTTATAGAATTTTACTCTCCTCAATCCGAGCTGTAGTTAACATGATACGGAACATTCTCCTTGCTTGAATTTCAAACCTGTACATCTGACCTCAGATCAGCTGTGCCCTTCCACCCCTGGCTAGACTGGGAAAGCTTTGCCATCCCGTTTGGGAAATGACTGGCTCCCTCAGTTCCTGGAGAGGGATAAATGGCGGAAACCAGCCCATGGAAGGGTGCTGTGGAGCACGACTAGTGTTCTGACTCTAGGGTCAGAGTTCTCAGGCCGAGAGGTGATATTTAAACCAGCCTTCGTGGTGAGTAAGTATCTTTAGGACAATGAAATGCTAAGCAGGTCTTTTGACCTCCACACTAAATACATTGTTCATGGGTTTTTCCATGGTTCTTCTGGTATGACTTGCCCTGTTGAAGAGGGAAATTTGACCTTGTTTGTGTTTTGTCTAATTGGGTGCATCTCCTGTGACAAGTGATGAAACTATTTCAGCAGGTGTTTCCCAGGTGGCTTCACAGATCGTAGGGAGCAACTGCAGTTTAGCTCCGCCTCTCACCTGACTCAGGGAAGTCCAGGGTCACAAAGAGCCTACTCAATTCATTTTTGTAACTACATTTTAAATACTTAGTTTGGCCATGGGTAGAAACCAGTGATACAATAAGATTGTAATAAATACAGATATGGGCCAAATCTAACACGCAGAAAAATAACGTATTAGAGAACCTCGGATTGCTGTTCAAAGTGGTCTTGATGTGGTCCAAACCAAACAGAGCAGCAGAGATGTGGAGAGGGCTGTCTCAGCTTGATATGCATGGGAAATCTTGAGTTCATGGGAAAGCCAGAAGGGTGTGTGTGTGTGTGTGTGTGTGTGTGTGTGTTTGCCTGCGCCTATGCGCGTGCATGTGTGTGCGCTTCAGTGTGCATGAGCAAGTGGTAATTGGGAGCTGTGCCTTAGAGTGTGTGTATGTCTTGAGTATGTATGTGTTCACACAAGTGTTAATACATTGGCTCATTTAGGCATATCTCTGTGTGTATGCATGCGTATAATGCTGCTTACGTGAACACTCTCTCGCATATGTTCTATAATCTCTTGCATGTTGGACTGCTTTGGGACCGGAGGTAAGACGAATAAACAACAGGCGTATAATTGGAAGCAGAGTAGAGCTAACACACACAGCTAAGACACCTACACCTCACTCTGCTAAGTAGAGCTAACACACACAGCTAAGACACCTACACCTCACTCTGCTAAGTAGAGCTAACACACACAGCTAAGACACCTACACCTCACTCTGCTAAGTAGAGCTAACACACACAGCTAAGACACCTACAACTCACTCTGCTAAGTAGAGCTAACACACACAGCTAAGACACCTACAACTCACTCTGCTGAGGAGAGCTAACACACACAGCTAAGACACCTACACCTCACTCTGCTGAGGAGAGCTAACACACACAGCTAAGACACATACACCTCACTCTGCTGAGGAGAGCTAACACACACAGCTAAGACACCTACACCTCACTCTGCTGAGGAGAGCTAACACACACAGCTAAGACATTTACAGCTCATTCTGCTACTAGTCCAGTTCAAATGCCACGTTTCTACAATACAAAGCAGTCAGTGTCTTTCAAATTAGCAGAGCAATATGTCTAGCTGTTGCTTGGACATCATTTCCATGTGAAAAACTAGATAATTTTCATTCAGTTCATCAGTAAGGTTTATTGCTCATTGGCTAGCTTTCAATGGTTTGAGGTCAGACACTGTGTAGAATGTCAAAAAGCCCAACTATCCACAGGACTTTGTGTGTGTGTGTCTGTGTCTGTGTCTGTGACAGAGTGAGTGGGGGGAAAAACTCAAACTAAAACATCACACTAAAATAAGTCATACTTCCTCACTGAGGGATATCTGAAAGATGGTATTTGTTTATTGTAGGAACTTTATATCGTGTTAAAAGGCCAGTGTTGAAATATGCACTCTGATATGGAAATGTCGGTCCCAGTTGGATAAATGTTTATTTAACTCATCCTGATTGCTTAAATAGTATCTGCCAATGCTGGATATTATGTTATTAAGAACACATGTACACTTATCCCTATTACTGTTTCTAATGTTGAAGTCAATATATTTTTGAGAGAGTACATGGAAATTGAATACCAATGATGAAGGAAATCTGTAATCATTATTGGCATTTTAGAACTATATTCTATAGATGTTCTGAGAAGTTGCGGTTTCCTGAACTATGTAAAGCATCTATACTGAATTATACCACAGTGCCACTGTGGAAAACGTTTAATAACATGGGTGCACGTCTATTTTTAAACAGTCGTACTGTGGTTTAAATTGACATGATGCAAGTGCTGTTGAGAACTGCAGGTTATGCTCTGATTTGTAAGCGTTATGTGTTTTTATTTTTCGTGCAGTTCTTTACAGAATATGGTCCAGATTATTCCCTGGAGATTAGCCCGAGCTGCCGACCCGACCGCAACGAGAGCCAGCAGCTGGAGCGGGTCATCAGCACCATCAAAGGTAATCTCAGTGATGACGACCAGAACCTCACCACACAGAACTGTAACGGACCCACGATACACCCTTGGTCCACACTCGGGTGCAGTGCCATTTCCACAGATGGGATTACTTTGGCTCGTTCAAAGGAACGGCTTATAATATCCAGAGCATTCGTCTGTTTATTTAGACGGTCACTGGTGATCATTTAGATGGTGTAATGCCCCCTTTCCATATGTCATTCATCCAACCAGCTGTCCCTACAGACTCCTCCGTTCTGGTGTCTAGGGAATTTGCTAAACTTACCATAGCCACTATCACCAGCAGCAAACACAGTTAGAAGAACACAGAAAAAGTGGGTTTAATGTCTCTTGTAATAAGTAAATAAACAAGGCTTTGTGAAGAACCTGCTCTCTAGAGATGGCAAGGCATGAGAATCAAACAAAGTAGATAGTAGTAGAATTACTTGCGTACACTCTGTTTTATGCTCTGTTTATTCCACCTATCTGCCTTTATTCTTTCTTTATTTTAAATTCACTGTTATAGTCAAATTAGAAAAAAAAGCTGTGATGCATATCTGCATACCCACTTTCATGAGTGTAAGCTTCAGCCTATGAATAGGAGAGTATCTGATGCATAAATCTGACCTTGGTTTTACCCGCTGCCATATGGTTTACTTGTCCTGTGATGTGAGGGAAGAATATGCTTTCCACCCTCTGGTTTCCTGTGGAAATCTGTCTGTTTTCGTTTTGTGTTTTTATGTGCGGGATGGGTGACAAACATCACTGTGGTCTCTTGTCTTCGCCACCTCACTCCCTTTGGAACCAGTCTGACCCGAAGTAAACCACCCAGGACCCAGTTCAGGATCAGGCTTAGAGGGTCAAATCTCAAATACACTAAAATGAAAGGAACAACAACAACAAAAAAAGTTTGATGGGGAACAAAATCAGTCGCACAGCGGTTCCAGTAACTGTAGTGTCACGTGTTCGTGCTGATTTGAGATTCTCTGTCTTTTTAACCCATTTAACTGAGTATCATGTGCTTCATCAATCCTTCCAATTCTTTCTCTCTCTCAGCTCCCTCCTGGCTAATGTCCTTTCACACCAAGACAAAACAAAGCCTTTATATCTTAGGTGATAACCTAAAGGTCATGCAGAGGTCTCTCTTAGCTTTCAAGCAATGGACACGAGCGTCACTGGTGTCTTTAATAGATCACATGGCCATGTACCCAGCTTTCTGACTGGCCTCTGTGGTCACCCTAACTGTCCTTCACATACTCACATACTGCGTGTTTGAGCCAATTCTTACTGTGCCAGCACAATAGCCGTATTTATTCAGCAGGAATTTTAGCCAAACCGTGAAGTGCAAACTGCCTGTATCTGGCCCTAGTTCTGCATTCCATAGTAATGGTATAGTATGCTACTACAGGCTAGGGTATCCGTTAAGCCTACCTTCTGATGTAGAAATATTATGAGAGAGAGAGACTATAGAAACAGCAGTTGGTATATTGCATCCATCAGGGCTAGGTCCGTCAGGCCTAGGTCCGTCAGGGCTAGGTGCATCAGGCCTAGGTCTATCAGGGTGAGCCTCTGGTGTTGGAGCCCATGTGGCATGTGTACCACACGTAGTGTGCACTCCCTTCCTGCCATCAGAGACTAATTAAAAAAGGCTTAGGATGCATACTGCCCAGCCTTCTCCAGGAATGACATGTTGTAGGTGTCCCGTAAGAACAGGTCCAAGTTTGGTTTGATCTTGCACTATAAAGAGGTCATCAAAGAGATGAGTCCTGATCCTGGGTCAGTTTTCAGACAAGACTCTACCGTGTATTTTTCCTTTGTCAGGTTTACTTACGTGTTCTGTTTAGATGGTTTGTGGCTGCTTTGAATTACAAGAGTCTCGGGTTAGGGTTAGGGTTAGACATGAGGTATTGTATGTCTTGTTCTGTTGAAGGTGACTATTTAGACATATTTAAATACAGCATAAATATTTTAGAAGCAGTTTCTGTTCAACCTAAAGTCTTTATTTTGACGGCTGATTTACGTTTGGGGTTATTTTTCAGGTTATGGTTCCTCTTGACACAATAAACGCTCCCATTTGTCACACAAACACCTCGCAACAGAGTTGAGTTAGAGTTTGGGCAGGAGGGTTTGCGAGACAGCGTGAGACAGCAGTGTTTGCGAGACGGGAGACAGCGTGAGACAACACTGTTTCATCACAGCTGTTGTGACACCGTGAAGTCTTGTCCAGTGCCGTAGGCGCCCACAAAACGGGCACGGCGCTTTTTCTCACATCGCTCCAGCTTCTCCTGCGCCAGGCGGTCAGGATGTGGTGTAATAGCTAGTCACTGATGCCTGGGTTGGCAGAGCTGCTCGCCAATCTTTGACGATCCCCACCCATGGAAACCGCAGACAAATCTGGTAGCTTTTCTAAAGAACAGTAGACTGACTGCTGCTTGACGAGGTAGCGCTAGTCATGGTAGCGGCATCCGTAGTGGAGGAGGGGCGGGAGACTTGGTTGGTGTAATGTACCTAATGGAGAATGAATACAAAGTTGGATTTGCTGTCTGACTTATTTGTGGTGCGCATGTTTTGCCAGCTTCTGCGTCATAGACGTGTCATCTGACATCTGACTGTCCTCTGATCATTGTCTGGACACACTTCAAGATCAGGGGCTTTTAAGCCCTTTGCATCTGTTGTCAAAATCTAGGGCTTATAGCAGTATTTAATTCTAAATCCACCATGGCAGTATCTGATGTGCTGTTTATTTATTGTTTTTAATTATCTGTATGTGTGTGTGTGTGCGTGTGTGTATGTGCACATGCATGTCAGTGTGTAAAACCGCATCTCCTGCCATGTGGATGATTTAAAAAAAATAAATAAATACTATGAGATTAGCCAGCATTAGGGCAAATGGAGATAAGAGAGATAACTGTTAGCCTGTGCAGTACTGCAGGCTGCTCGTTAAAACATCCCTGCAGAGTTGCCCAACACCAGGGAAGCTGTGTTTGGACAAAACACCCAAGAACGTCAACGTCTCCTGGAAGAACTGCAGTTGATTAACGCAGGCAATAAATGGCGATGCCCACGATTGCTGCGCATTACCGGAGTTTCCAGACACATGTGGGGAACTTTTATGAGACTCTGAGCCTTGCAGTACATGTGAGTGAAGCAGAAACAGAGAGAACCACAACAACAACAAAAGAAATGTGGAACGCAACCACACATGGTTGCTTTTGCTGACCCTGATTTAATGGAGTGTAAAGCAATTTAAATGCCTCCTGTTTCAGCTCTGAATAAATGCGAATAATCTTATACACCATAGCTGTTTAATGAAGCCTAATGCACTACAAATAAAAAGGAAATGATGCACCAGTTAAAACACCATTCCACCGTGGCTCACGTCTGTCTGAGACCCAGACTAAATGCTGCTAGTGTTCCCGCTGTTCAGCAGGCCACACAGGGGACCATGGTTGTTTTCTTGCTGCAAGATCAGGAAACGTGTGATGGCCAATATTTTCAATTTAGTTATTTCTATTTTTAAGTATAGGTGCTATTGAGCTGGAAACACCAGCAGTTGTAAGAGTGAATGTTAAAGCACATATTAACATTGATGTGTGGAGGAATGTGTGCTCATAAATATAACCAACCTTGTGACACTGGCTGCTGCCCTGAACTTGTACACGGAGGACGACATGTGAATAATAATAAACACCTCAATCATTTCTGCTGCTCCACAGATTGAAATGCACCACCTCAGATGGAAGCACTTCCTTTTGTTTAACAGGGCACCTAAATCCTTTGGACTGCCTGCAGTTTCTTATCAGCTTCCTTAGCTACTTGTGATTGGTTAGATGGCGATTATGATCTCAAAACACCACCTGGCCACAACAAAAGGGATGTCCTCTTTAACACATTTAAATGTTTACAAATCACAACAACTGGAGGTTGGAATAATGTGGCTCGACAAGCACTGGTATTTGCACTGGTGTACTGGTTTTTTCATTAAGCACTGGAATTTGCATGTGCCATTTCTGCTTCCTTTGGGTTTGCGGCAGTCTTGCTGTTTGCATGCTGACAAGGTGCCTGCTTTGTTTTGAGAGATTATCAGCAGGACCAACGTCTGTGCAGTATATGCGCCGTATGTCTCTCTTTTTTCGTTTTTGGGTCTATTTAAACTGAACACCCTGTATCCAGATCAGCATCACAGCTTTTCAAAAGGTTTTTTTAAAGTCCGGTTATGGCTGAAATAGTCATTCTGTTACTGGCTGGGAAATATCATTCTGATCTGAGGTCAGCTTTATCCTCAGAGTGCAGAAGGCTTGAATGCTCTCAGCCATGTCCTTAAACACACTGGTCATAATGGGAGATAATTTCCTCCCTAAGTAAAAGGAAGTGCTGGGACTGATGTTTGTTAACTTGTTTGTTTGAATGTACGTACGTGCGTATGTGGGGGTGTGGGAGGAGAGAGAGAGGCAGTTTTATAACTTCTCCACCTCTGGTGTGTTTGTCGTCATGATGGTTCTCGATGTAAATGTTTTCTGTATTCATTTCATCCTTTTTCTCCTCTCGCTCTCTCTCCATCTCCTTGTTTACAGGGAATCTGAAGAATGTGGTTTAGGAACTGGCTTTAAGCTCATGTTTCCAAATCAGGGCCTACGCTGCTAATGAAGACAGTATGTGGGAGCCATCACCAGAGGGGAGCTTTGGAAAACATTACTTGAATGTTTCCAAGGAACATTTTTAAATGGGAAAAGGACTGTACCAGTGTTACCCCATTGGAGAGTTTCTAGTCAAAGGAGGTCAGAGGGTGAATGGTCAGGGTTTTTTTGTTATTGTTTTTTTTTAATTCCAAGGCCCTTTTTAAATTGATTAACATGACCCAAATCTTACACATTTTAGGCTGTTTGTGTCTAGAAAACATTTTCGAAATGTTTGTTTAATTTAGCCACTGTGGAGTCTGTGTTTTGATGGTAGTTATTTGTTATTGTCATAGATACACATCAGAAATGCAGTGAAACACGAGGGCATGTTTAGTGTATGACTGTTGTCAAGGATATGACCTGTATGTATGTGTGTGTGTGTGTGTATGTATATCATGTGTATGTATATGCACACAATGTATGTATATGTATGCTTTGTGGTTCCATGTTCCCTGCTAAAATCCACCACCTCATGAGGGATTGAACTGCCAAAATATCACACACTCCTAACACTCCCATCATCCCCCATGCTGCCTTGGTGACTGGGGTTATACGGACTGTACAGGTGATGGAAGAACTTTGTGAGGGGAGGTTAATAAAACAGGTTTATTCTCTGTAATGAGCAACACCCATTTCCCCCTTAAGATTTGCTTCTGAGGAAAGTTGGGGTTTATTTTTTGTCCCCCCTGTGAACTTTCACATTTTGGTGTAAATATTTCTTTGTTAATAAAATTCAAAAGATAACCGTGTGGTTGTCTGTTGTTTGTCCCGTGGCTGACCCTCTGGAGTAAAATAGATTGCCTTTGCAGCGTGTTAGTCCGGTACAAATAGATGTCGCCATATGTGGAGCAGTACTTTGTGATCTTTGCAGTTTTCTCGGTGGCTGTGGTTTCTCTCAACGGCACTCCAAGTGCGAGTCATTAAACCGTTTATTAGCTGTAAGAGATGGGGCTTATTGAATTACAGACCCATTAACAGATCGATGCTGCCGAACGACGACAGTAAAACGTACTGATTAAGAAGAAATACATTACCTTTTTTATCAGCAGCCTTGAATTAAAACACTGTAGCACATACACCTAGGGTTCGTTTTACATTAATATTCACGGGCAAAAGACTTAGAAATTGAGTCTGAAGAAATTAAATAACTTTATTCATTCTCTACTGAAGAAAGAAGGTCCGCCTTATCACATCTCTGGTATTTGGTGTCAAAAGATGCTAGTTCAATACGAGCGTCTAACACACCACGAAATTGTGTCGTTTATGTCACCATAAAATTTAAACAAGGAACTTCCTATTCACACTGACAAACTGCGCCTGTATTGTTTGCTTTTGTAGCCTCGTCGTCAGACGCACACACACATAAACCAGTTCGTGCGCACCTGCTGGCCGTGTTCCTCTGTTGACTTCCCAACGAATTTTATGCAAAGTGGTCATCTGGCTTACATGAAGACGCGTTCTGTTTCAACGCAACAACCTTTCATCTTCAGACATGTACTATAACAAACGCATTAACTCAGACCCAGAAGGAAAAAAACTTCACCGCATCGTTGTTCTTGTATTCTGCTTTCACTGGAAACGAAAATAAACTGGAATTCAGTGATTTTTTTCTCCTATACTATATGCCAAGCACTTTGAATGGCACGTCTTGTGTTTTTACATACAAACGATCATTTAAAACCGTTTCCCTCATTTGCATAACATTCCCCAGAGGAGTAATGGAAATCCCTCCTCGTCTACCCGTCGATCTTGGCCTCATCTACATGTGAACTATCTTGATGAATGACTCGGGTCCGCACACAAAGCGACAGATGCAGTCTTTTAACCGCTTAAAACGGAGCAGGAACCACGCGTGTGGCACCATCACCCCGACTGCTCCACGTCATTTCATTGACAATATTGAGATGAATGACCTCGATGTAAACCGTACGGTTTGACAAGAGAACAAATATGGTTCTGGAGCGTTTTTAGTCAAAACTAGGTCAACGTTAGCACGGCCTCGTTTCTACTTGTCAGTAATGCTTTCGTTTGGAATAATTTCATATTTAGCCTGACTATTTTGTTTCTGATTTTAGGGGGAGATGTAATTATCAGCATCTGGTCTGTACTAGATCCATACTATATGGTAGGGTTAGAACATGCAATAGAACAGAAAACTGGGAGAGATTAAAACATGTTGAAAATGGGAATAAGTAAAGTTATGCATATGTCTTAGGAAACGTTTTGCGATTGACTTTGCTTATGATTAACTTGAGACGGCCTAATCAATATGAATTGTTTTAAGGGCGGCAGTGATGCTTGGGAGCTTTTTGGTGCGTCTACGAATGATGATTATTGAGTGGGCTATTATTGGAGCCGTGATTGAAGTGTGCACTATGTGAATAGCCAGCATCTGTCCACTTAGCTCGCTTTCACAACGGGCAAAAAGAAAACACGGAGAGCAAGCGCGCGCAGCGTGGACCTGGATTTTAAAGCAGATTATTAACTCGCTCGAAGACTAAACACAACAACATTCATCTGCTTCTTCTAATAAGAGCTCACACTGTTCATAATATTAAAGAAGTCTCACAAAGAAAATATGGCCTAAGTCAGACCCACCAAAATATATAAACAAGTTATCACTATAAGGAGTGTAACATGTTAATTTCCACATAACATAGATTAGCATACTCCAAGTGTCAGTGGGCTGTAAAGGTTGTTTTGCCGCATTGAAAATAACAGTACAAACACTATTTGAAACTAGTAAAACTCCACAGACGTTGCGCTGTCCAACGGGTGTCAGTCCGGTCCCTGAAGCAATCCGCTCCGCATTAATGTGGCGATCCCACTCTAAACGCACTCAATTCCTTCTTGAAAGAGTCGAGTGTGTGTATTTAGGATAATGCCTTTGATTCAGTAACAATTCTGTGAGGGAGCGCTGTCCTGACTGGTCAGACAGTTACGCGCTAGAGGAAGAGACGGGTCTAGAGTTGTTTATATCATGCTTCGTATCTCACACAGGAACTTAGAAATTTTTCGCAATTTGTTTACTAGACTTTTGGCTTAACGCAGCAATTTAGTTTTACAGGCTGCCTCGCACCGGCGTTATAGTGGATTAAAGAAGCGCAGCCTAGATACTACTGCCTTTCTCCATAAAAGGTAAGTTCTCAAAAATTATGCTACACGCTGTGAAAAAAACAAGCAAGCTGTTGATCTCTGTAATTATTTACTTATTCATTACTTTGCAGTTGGTCTTATTTAACTAAAGCAGTTAATGTACTAGAATAGTTATGTTTTTCAAGTTGGTTTACTGTACCACAGCAAACATTCCCACTGTGATTTCGTAAGAAACAGTTAATTCTGGAAATTACTAGTATTATCTGAATAGGTCTATGTCACCGCAATATTTCTACCTCTATACGTGTTGCTGAAATATGCACTGGATACAGTGTATATCAGTGAGGTAAATATCACACACTGATGTTTCAGCTAGCTTGTACATAATTAGCTGTGTAACGTGCACTACTAATGACTGGCTGATTCCCTGCATCTCATTGGCTATTTATAGCCGAGAGAACAGGCTGTGGTGGAACAGTTCTTAAAGCAGACTCTGTTATTTCTAACATTTCTGACAGTTGATGCATTTGTTAATAATGACCATTAATATATACAAAATACCCTGCAGATGTGCAGGAACGGCTGTCTTTTTAAGCTCTTTGCACGTTTCCATATACACATAGACCCCTTATCTACATGTGTACAAGCTGAATAATTAAAATTCTAGCAAGAGGTCAACACTCATGAAAATATAGAACGATATATAACTTCACATATAAAGCTTCACGTCTGAGGCCTGAAGTTGACTTCGGAACATAAAGCCACCAATACACAAACAAAAAAAACTCGCTTTTCTAGACCAAGGCATCTATTTAGTTGACTCTAATTAAGTTGTAGGCCTAACCATGTTGTATGTAACTGCTTCCAGGCCATGAATAATGCACTCAGTGCTCCAGCACAAAGAAGCTCAGCTGAATGCCCCACAGCTGTCAGCGGCAGGGCCGAGTGGATGAGATGAGCTGGTGTGTTTCTCCTTGCTGGAGGCCTGTTGCAGCTGCATACCAGCCTTTTGCAATTACGCATTTCCACTACACACAAGCTTAAAGGGGAACTGAGAGGAATGGGGAGAGGAGGAGGAGGAGCCCATGATTAAGCGTTTAAGTGCCTGCGAGGCCAGCCTCATGACTGGCGCACTGTGGGAGTGCCTGTGCTGGGAGAAGGCAGAGGGTCATAGGACAGTACCACATGCCTTAAAGGCCACATCCAGGGAAGCTCATCAATGCCACCCTCTCTGAGGCATGTCCATCCCAGAATGCCGCGGTGTCGCATGACCAGTGCTGTTCCTGGAACAGATCTTAGCTCAGAACTCGGAGCTCACCAAATGGTCAATGTTTTTTTTTTTTTTTTGTGCTCTTTTCCACCTCCCAGCGTGCCTGAACCAAGTTAAACCTCCCTACCTGTCTACCTGTTACAGGTGTACTGGGTTGGAGCACAAATGTTGTCCATCTGGTGACTGTCAGATTGGTGACCGTCAAAGACCTTCTTTTAAATTTTCAGCAAGGAAAATCAAACCACTCTCCCAGAAATACCATCACAGAATAATTAAATATAGGTGGACATTTTGTGACGAGTTATTTTGTGACATGCGATTTCTGATATGCGTTATAACTTAATTTCAACCTAATCCTCCCTTCAGCTCTCGGGTTTTAGAAGCAATTATAGGCTGTCCAGGAAGAATACATAGCTGCAGCTTAGTAATTACCTCAGCTTGCTTGAGGGTTTTATAATTCTGGTGTTGAAGCTAGGAGATTTGTAATAAGGTAATTTAACGGAAGGCTTAGTTGCTTAGTCGTTCTAGTTTAGGAGGGAAAATAATGTATTAACAGAGGGTCAGTTCTTTGGTTGTATATTAAGTGGTGCCCAAACTCCATTCCGGAAGATCTTCTGCCCAGCAAGAGTTCAGGTCCAACCCTAATCTAACACACCTGACCTAGTTAATCATATAACTAAATATTAGAGCCAGGTGCTATTTGGGCTAAACTCTGCAGCAATGTAGATCTCCAGGTCCCACTGGATTAAATCTAGATGTGAATTGATGGTCTTAAAAGGGATTCTCAACTGAAAAGCCGGCACTAGAACTAGGATTAAAACAGGGGGGGCTATGGGGGCCATCTAATAATTAAGCAGTCTAGGTCACTGTTGCATTCAACCTCTGTTCTGCTCCACAGGTGTGGCCAGGTTGTCAGCCCACTGCTGCTTACCTCCGGTATGAAGGACCGTGATTCTCTGACCCTCCTGCACTACCCCGGCCCTGGCAACAGCGGCCCACAGTTCCCCCCTCCCAGCCTCCACTCGGCGTCTCCAGGCCTGAACAAGCCCCAGCCCTTCTGTCTGCAGTCCAGCCAGCACCTCATCGCCTCTATGCAGCTGCAGAAGCTCAACAGTCACTACCAGAGCCTGGCCGGCTCCTCAGGAGTCGCGGGGGGACCGAGCAGAGGGTTTGGCGCCGGCGTCGCTGAGCCCGGCACAGATCTCGGCCCCTGGGATGGCTCAGGGTGCTGGGATCATTGATTCAGATCCGGTGGATGAAGAGGTGCTGATGTCCCTGGTGGTGGAGCTGGGCCTGGACAGAGCTAACGAGCTACCAGAACTTTGGCTGGGGCAGAATGAATTTGACTTCATATCGGACGTGCCCGCTGGGTGTTGACGCCCACGGGCCACCTAGACGTCTCTCTTCCACAGTCTCCCCATCGCGCTACAGGCTGCTGCTGAATGCCTTGTACAGCTGTGACTATTGTTTTTTTGTTTTCCAGAAGTTCCAAGTCTAATATCTATGTGTAATGTAGGCCCTCGCTGCTGAAAGCTTAAACTGCAGAGGTCTAGCTGGCTACATATTCATAGTCGAAAGACTGTCCTTGTCTGCTACAAGGATGCCGAACTACAAGTCAGGTTGTAGCAGAAGGCTTTGGCAGGGAAGCTCTCTTGAAATTAAAACTTGGTGCACTGTAGATCGTTATTCAAATGGAGGTCTGGTCTGCTTTAATTCTCGCCAAGCTCTCCTTCCAAAGCGGTGCAAGAATTTCTCTTGCAGCAGTCCCCAGACATGGAGTCCGGTCATGGAGTCCGGCCTCCAGAGTGAGCCATACCAAAAGTGTCTTATGGCCTTACAAAAGTGATTGATTTTTTTTCTTTTCTTCCTGGAACTCCCAAGATGTCGAGCAGAACTTTGCCAAATAACATGCCATCCTGGAGGATGTGCATGTGATTTTTTTTTTTTTTTTTTTTTTTGGGGGACACAGGTGGTCGTCTTTACCACCTGAGTACAAAACGCGAGTGAAGGAGCCAGTGGCTGACGTGACCTCAGGATGTCGTCTTTTGCAGGACTGGTTTCTCCCTGTTCCTCTGGCCATCTGTCGGTCGTCGGGCTGGATAGTGTTCGGCCCTGTAACGGAAGCTGGTTCTGCGACAGGGCTACTCCTTACGAAAATGCACGTCATCGTAATCCTCGCTTACCCCAGGGGAACCTGAGCTGGAGGACAGCTTTCCATGGTTAAATATATTAATGATAGCAGTGTTTGTTTGGTCCAGTGGTTGGCTACGTGGTCATATAGCCTACATTTTCACTCTAGAATGGTTGGGAACAGCATAATAAACTATATTTTGCAGATTATCTAAAGCAATTAATAACTAAGAATATGAATCCTATTAAAAAGCACTATTTGTACAAGTTTAATCAAGTCGTATTTTGTCTTGCATAAGAATAGAACATCTCAGCAGATTCTTAGACTCTACTGTCCTATTCGCAGATGTTTTCTTTAGTATAGGCTAATGTGTACCTGTGTTAAGGTTTAAACTGATTTGAAGATGTATGTCTGTTTTGGTTAAACAGTTCTGAATGAATCATAAGTGGTGATTTTTTTTTGGTTTAATTTTTTAGCACTTTCTTTCCATCTCATATTTTTCTACAGAAGATCATTATTTTAAAATGTGTACTCTGCTGCTTTTCCTGAATATATTAAAGAGAGCAGAATTAAACCTTGTCTTTGCTCTGTCTATCTTTATTGCAGTGTCTCATGCTTGACGTATAGTTTACAATTCAGAATTAAAGGGCCTTGAACGAAACTTCAAATTATCTCTTGCAGTACAAACTCCATGTAATTTCAGGGATTTATAATCCAGTTTGTTGGGCGCTTTAGAGCTTCACTTTAAACTTTGTACCGCCATCTAGTGATTATTCGTGAAAACTGCTAGTCGACATTTAGGCCCTTACGCACAATGGAATATAGGAAACATGACTTGTGCATCATTGAGGTCACTGCGTGAAGCTAGTCCACCAGTTCACGTAGACGTCTGTATTTATAGGACGAGAAATAAGAGCAGTAGAAAAAAAACCTAAGATCACTCATCAATTTACATAAATTCTATAAGCATGTCTTGCAACAAATGAAATGTTTGTGAGGTTACATGTGAAGTGTATAGGACAAAACTGATAAAGGTGAGGAAACTGTGGAACAGGAACACATACAGCACCTAGTGTGGGTCATAGTTCCTAGCGTTTGGCAGCAACACACGAGTGACTTGCTGCCTTTATCTTCTACTATAAACAGAGCCGCTCTGTTCTCCGGGCTGGTATTTCCTGATTGAGTCATTCATGAGGGAAGAAGTCGAAAAGATTGTCAACTAAACCTTGGTTGGCTTAATAAAAATGTTGCAAGATAATGTTCTTCTTAACATAAAAATGACATGTGAGTTGTTTGTACTATATTCACCATTAAAGCCAAACTCTGGTTATACACATCTTCACTGATGTGAATTGCACATTATTAATCAGACTTTTTGTATTTTCACTATTATTAATCAAACGTTTTGTATTCTTTGAGTATTAAGATGAATTATGAATTCTTGTTGAATAGTCGCAAGATTTTTTGGTTAGGTATTTTAAACAAACATTGATAATGTAGACTGAAAACAGTTAAAGTAATTTGATTAAGAAATGCATAGCACGTTAAAAGTATGTTGATTTTCAACGTGATTGCGGACCCACACGCTAGAGGGCAGGCGTTCATATTGTCAGTATGTTGAGCTCCAAGCGTCCCTCTTCGTTCTCAGCAGTGTAGCTTATCTTCATTTCGCAGGAAATAGGGGGTCCTTTTCCGCAGACTCCAACATGGTGAGCAGGTTTCTTTCTTCGTTTCTCTTCAAAGTTATCCACAATCATCAGACGCAGTATACATTACTAGTCAACCGAGTTACTAAAATACCATCATAAAACATTCAGTATATTGATAAGTTCATATATTTACGACAGTTGTCTCTCCTTTACTATTATAAACGTTTGCGGAAAATGATCGGGCTTAGTGTTCCAACCCTAGTAACTAGCATGCTATTGCCACCTTGTCTGACTAGCCGAAGACTTGTGACTATTCATTTTGTCCTATTAAAGTTTGTCTTAACTCGAATTTGGGACGAAATACGTACTTTAATGTTAATTAACATCATCCGTCTGCATCGGGAATGCCTCGGTCGATATCTTCGTGTCCACAAAACTCGCTAACTAGCTAAGCATTAGCTTAGCTAACTTAACTAGCTAGCCGCATTCGTATCTACTTGAGTCTTAACAGCGGTTCTTTAACAACTGGGGAGGCACGTTAAACCAAGTTACCATGACAACTGAAGTCCTTGTGCTTACCCCGTTAAGGCCAGAGGACCGAAGAAGCATCTGAAGCGCGTTGCAGCGCCCAAACACTGGATGCTTGACAAGCTCACCGGAGTGTTTGTGAGTATTAACCTGTCCCGTAAGGCCCCGAGTGAAACGTTGCTGCTGGGGACATTCCTGACGTTGGCATGGGAACGTAGCGCGAGCCTGACCCAGGGATGTTGTTAACTTGCAGGCTCCTCGCCCCTCCACGGGTCCCCACAAGCTGAGGGAGTGCCTGCCCCTCATCATTTTCCTGAGGAACCGGCTCAAGTACGCCCTGACTGGAGATGAGGTCAAGAAGATCTGCATGCAGAGGTTCATCAAGATTGACGGCAAGGTCCGCACCGACATCACCTACCCTGCTGGGTTCATGGGTAAGCTGTAGTAGGGACGTTTGATCTGTTCGGTTGTACACGGGAGGGAGAGGAGCTTGAAGGCTCGCCTCACTTCTGAGCTTGAGCGTGTTTATTAAAGTGCAAAACTCTTCAGTGGTCCTGCTTTTGCGTTTTGATGCTTAACCTGTTCGGTGCGTGATGTGCAAAGTGCTTAAGTGGGCAGTCAGTGTTGCTCATGATTAGTTTCACCTCCTGGTTTGACAATCGGTTGGACATGGACACACATGCATGGGGTTCTATGCATTTGTCCCTGTTCCTACACTCCTGTCATGCCCACCAATATGGATCAGTAAACTGGGAAGTGGGTTCCAAGGGTAGCTGTGTGTTCATTATCTGGAACTCTTGTGTACTACAGCTTGTCCTTTGCAGTTGGTAATCTGGGTAAATGATGGTGTTAAACATTTAGACTTTTATATGCTATTGTAAATGGGGCAGCTAATAGTTAAAAGCAAGAGTAGCCAATGTAGAGGAGTTACGAGGCTGCGTTATGCAGCAGTGTGGTGGTTAGACACTGGTGGAGTGTTTCTTTGGGAGTGAGGCTGTGGATAAATGCGATGAAGTGTCACACAGTTGATAGCACTCATCCTTAAGTCTCAGATGAAGAAAACATTTGGATATGGCACGTCAGCGCTTGGTCTGCTCTGGTGGCATTTAAATATACGGCATTGAGTTTTGTAATTGATTCACAAATTTTACTCTTTGATGCCTGCAAGCTAAAAGCATCTAATTGGTCAGTGTGTGTAATGCTGTTCTCTAGCGTGTCCATGTTTGAGAATAGGACTGCTTTAATGTGCTGTAGCGGGAACACGGTTGCATGTTCCTCTGGAGATAAGAGAGATAAAATATGCGTAAGCCGACGCTGCTGCTTTGACAGCAGAATCCATTTTGAAATGGCTTGTTTGTAACAACAGTCTTAACTGCACAGTTTCTAGCAGATGGGTGGGCAGGTAGCTGTGTTTCCACGAAGCACGGTACACCCCCATCCGTGAGCTCTCATGGAAAGTCACGCACCCAGTGTGGGGTTAGAATGTATTGCCAAGAGGATATTAAATCACTGTGATTCATCGTCGAGACCTCGGGAGCCTGCAGGGTGTGAGGTAGAGACTTGAGCTGTACGGCTTAAGGCCCTGGGCCTTTGGGAGACTCTGAGTAAGGCATCGTATCGCTAATTGTGCATTTTATGGCAGATGTGATCAGCATTGAGAAGACTGGGGAGAACTTTCGCCTGATCTATGACGTGAAGGGCCGCTTCACCGTCCACCGCATCACCACCGAGGAGGCCAAGGTGAGCTGCCGTTCTTCTTGCTCCGCCGTCTGTTCTGGGTGTGTTTGGAAGATGAGATGTGGGGCGGAGGGGGGTTTTTTTTGTTTGTTTTTTAAGCTTTTTCATTGTTGTTGGTAGGATTGTAATTTCATATGTAATGTCTTCTTGTAATCTCTTCTTTCTGTATGGGAGTTTTACATAAACAGCTAAAATTCATGAGTCCTTCATCTGATTTTAATGAAACTTCAAAATAATTTTTAGATATGAGATTCTAAGGCAGCCTGTTGATTTTACATTGATTGTGCTGCAGAAAAACGCTGGAAATTTCAGCACTCCGACATCTGATCAAGCTGTAATTGGGGTGCGACATCTGTTAGTTACATCATGAGGGAACTTGAGCATTAACTGATGTCAAAATGGGATCAACATTTGCCAGTGTTCAGCAGGCATTTGACAGCTTAATATTGACCAGTCCTGAAAAATAGATGCTATGTATAAATATGGGTTCTGTGCAACATTGTGAAATTTCAAAACATTTTGTAGCTATGGGGTTTTTCATGAAAATCAAGTGTATCTGCTACATATTTTACCTTGTGAAAAAATGTAGGGTCACATGATCCTTTGCAATCTTATTACATTTGTCATTACCAAGGTGTAGTTTCTGGAATGTGTTTTAATGGCGCTTTTCAAATTGGTCCCAAGGTGTCAGTTCAATCACATTAAAATAAATATTTATAGTCTAAAACTAATTATTCAAAAATGTTTGACCCTATGTGGCTGCAAAACATGAATCAAATGGGTACCAGAAATACTTTTATGAATCATATGGCTGAAACATTGAGATTTTATTTACCACATTGGACAGATCTATCCAGAATTGCATTCTGCAGACATAAGGCAGGAAACGGACAGAAAGCAGGAAAAATAGAGAACACAGACATTTAGACACATGTAATGTGACTGACTCCCCATTTTGATCTTCATGCACAATCATGAGGCCCTACAGTGCACTAATTACCAATTGACTACATGTAATTTGCGTCTGTTTTCATAAATGGACATGTTGGGAACAGTAGGTCCGATCAGTATTAAAATGTAGGCACATGGCATAACACACGGATGCTTCACTTTTGGTCCTGATTGGCCCGCACACAGGGAGCTACCATTATTAACACTGTACTGCTTTGACCTTTGTTCAGAGGTCAGTACATGCAGTGTTTGAGTTGATTTTGTCAAGACTCATCAAATTCCAGTTCAAATGGGGGAAAATGTTGCATGTTAACAAGACGGCACATTGTCTTGTGTCCAAATGTATTGAAGAAATTGAAGAATGTAATTCTCATGCTTGTGAATTAAGACCACGACACGACATTTGTCGTGTCACTAAAACCAAAGAACTGATCTTGCATTTAACAATGGTGGCACATTAATGCTCTATGTATTCACATGAAGCTGTGTAAACTTGTGCAATTACAAATAACCAGTCAGATATAGGTTTATACACAGGCCCAGGGACCAGTATGTTATTAGACCCATAAGGGGTGCTTATGACCAGGTATTCTTTTTACGCTTAAAATGTACACACTCTAGTTGAGGGTGTGGTTGATTAAAATGCCCAGTTTTAAATGACGTAGCTGGGAAGGTAATTGTAGAGGTCTTGTTTCTCATTCAACTGATCTCTTCTTGTGTGCAGTACAAACTGTGCAAAGTGAGGAAAATCCTCATTGGCACCAAGGGAATCCCTCACCTGGTGACCCACGACGCTCGCACCATCCGCTACCCGGACCCACTCATCAAGGCCAATGACACTATCCGCATTGACCTGGAGACTGGCAAAATCACAGACTTCATCAAATTTGATACTGGTCAGCATGGCCAATCTGTTTGGCACCTTTGTCAAAAAACCTTTATTATTGTTTTATAATTCACCTGAACTGCGTGTGTAATAATTCTTCTTTGATGCGTTTGTAGGTAACCTGTGCATGGTGACTGGTGGTGCTAACTTGGGTCGTATTGGTGTGATCACCAATAGGGAGAGGCACCCTGGCTCCTTCGATGTGGTGCACGTGAAGGACAGCACTGGCAACAGCTTTGCCACCAGGCTGTCCAACATCTTTGTCATTGGCAAGGTGAGCAAACATGCAGAGGTGGGGATGTCTGGGCCAGGAGCTGCATTTTAGTGATGCCGGGAACCTGTGTTTCTCAGTTCAGTCTATCCCAGTTTATCCCAGTCTACAACACACCTGAACTTGGCAAGCAGAAAATGCAGAATGCTTTGTACAGATTTGCTATATGGTTGAGTAGAGTGAAAACATGGAATTTCTGCATGTCACTGACCAAACCCTGACCTAGACCAGAACCTTTCTTGACTGTGCAGTATTGGAGGCTCTAAAGTGAAATGGGACACTTGATGAATGCTGCTTTTACACAATTTCATTGGTTAGGTTTGAGCATTCACAATTGAACGATAAATGAATCATGGTTTAATTCACAATTGAGAACTTTGTCTTAAACCAAAGTGATCCCAAACATAGACGGTGCAGGCTCATTTGAACAAGATTTCTTGCTGTACCTAATGGGGACATTTCAGTAACTGTCCATAGTACAATTGAGCATCGTTAATGCTTGCATTGAAAACTTTGGTGACATTGATGTAATTTATTTATTTTTGCTGTGAAGCGCTGTGCTCATTTTTGGTTGTCATCTTAACCAGGGCAACAAGCCATGGGTGTCCCTCCCCCGTGGAAAGGGTATCCGGCTGACCATTGCTGAGGAGAGAGACAAGAGACTGGCTGCCAAGCAGGGCAGCACCTAAGTCTCCTCGACTTCCTCACCTCCCCGCACACACCTTGGTTTCGAATAAAAAATATCTTTACAACAAGAACTGAACAATTGTGATTGTTTTATTTGAACATCTTTAAGTGGTCTGAATGTTCATTAACATTGGTGATGAAACATGGGTAGAAGACTTGTGTGAGCAGTGGAAGCGATAAGTGATTAAGTCATACCAATAGTGATGTATGAACATGTACTTCATTATTAATATGAAGTAGTAATATGCCTGCTGTGTGACACAAGTCAACATTTGCTGCTACTCACTTGCTCCAAGCGTAGTTCACTATAAGCAAACTAGCGGTGATGCTAAGCGCAGGAGCTGCAAGACAGGGTCAGCTAGCCTTTGTTGAGGTCTTGGGGTTGGGTAAAGACCCCCTGGACCTGTGAGTGGTGGAAGCTCTCACTGGCGTGGAGCCACTGCTGTCCGATGGACAATACTGGGTTTGGTGGATGCCGAGATAACATTCTCTCCTTGGAATGTGTAGTGCACAGAGTAAAGATGGAGATGGGATAATGACCTAGGGTCTGGTCACCCTAGTTCCAGTGCAGTTTGGGGAAGGTCTTTTTATATTCCAGCAAGACGGGTCCACGCACACAGCAAGGTCCATAAAGACATGGTTTATGTGTTAAACTCCAGAGGCCTGACCTCAACCATACTGAACACCTTTGGGATGAAGTGATTACATCGGTGACCTAGCTAAATGTATATTAAGTCCCACAGAAACTATAAAATCTTGTGGAAAGTATTCTTGGATGAGTGGCTTTGGAAAGGTGAAATGCACAATTTCACAGATTTGAAATGATTGCTTTGTACTGTAGGACATGAACTGGTGGCAACCTGTTTCTCTGCAGTAAAGACGGCGATGTCATTAATGCAGAAACCAATCCAAATATAAATGAAAAATGTCAAATCATGTTTGAAAAACATATGTAGCTCCATTCTGCATTACCCGCTTTGTTCCAACATGGTCTTTCTCAGTAAACTATGTGGTACACTGCAATTTTTACTACCTGGAAAGACACTGCAGATGTATTTATTCAGGGCCAACATTTCATAGATTTAACGGCTTTCTAAGACCTGTTGTTTTCAATGGAGAATCAGTGCATATGTAGGCCAGGGCCAAGCTCAAAATGTCCCAAGGTAACTGGCCTAGACCAGATATGTCAGAGGAGGAGGATATGCTTGTGTGTGTGTGTGTGTGTGTGCGCTCCACTTTAGCACAGCTCTTCTCCAGAAGGCCATATGGGTCCTGCTGGGTTCCAGCCTGTCTCTCCTGCTGCTCCACAGTGCCGCAGCTCGGTTCTGATCAGCCCAGCTCCAACTCGCACTGCTGGGCATGGGTTCTGGTGTCCTTGAGTTTAACTCACACAATATGTGTGCAGAGTGTTTTGGTTCCTCTTCCCGATTAAAGCATTAGGAATAGTTTTTGTTTTCTGTGTCAGGGCTGCACGATATGACAAAAAAAAAAAAACAACTATGTTGTACATCTTGTAATATATTAGAGCACAAAGAGGAACCATCAGTGACGTGGTTAAAAGCTCTGTTATTTTGACCAAAATCATCTGCTTGTCATGTTTACAAAAATGTATTTTTTGAAGAGTGATTTCTTGAAGATGGAACTCTCCTTCCGTATCAGTGTTGCAAAGGCCAATATTTCAATAATGATAAATGAATCATATGTATAGTGAAGCCCTATACTTGAGTGTTTATCTGAACTTCCGTTTGCAGTATTTTTTCTCAAGGGATCTTTTGTCATGAGTTTGTAAAAACGTGATTAAGCGAAAATCAAAATTAGCACAGCTTCTTAAAATAGTGCTGATATATGTTTTGCAGCAGGTCTGATGTCTTTGCGCCATCTCCATAATTAGATGTGTATGATGTGTCTGTCAGAGCTGTGATATGGACCTGTTGTGGGCAATCAAGCCCTTTGAAACTGAAAAGTGAAACTTGCCAGACTCCAACACAGCTCGCGGCCTCACTGACATCCCCCCTGTGCATAAGAAAACATCACTTTGATCTGATTACACAAGAGCTCTTTGGCTCTGCAGTCGCATTTGGCAGATACGTGCGCGCACAGTCAGAAAGGCTCGAGAAGGAAAAAGGCTAGATCAGAGATCAGAGTTGCAGTGAGGGGGGGGGGGGGTCCAGCAAGAGTGTTTCTGCTCATGCGTTTGGGTTGTGTGTGTGGGGTTAGGCAGGGGACCTGGAACAATGGAGACAGTCATGTTCCTCCAGCGGCCAAGCAGGGCCTCCACATGTTTCCAATCAAGTCCACTGCATGTGACAGACCTGCACGGAAACATGTTTGATAAGACTAGGAGACGCGGGGCGACGAGCCTGCTCTTCTTCCTCGGTCCTCTTCATCTCAGCACATTGTTCAGCTTGTAGTTATCGGAGACATGAGACTGGATAAACAAAACATCTAGGTGAGCCAAGTTGTGGTGTAGGGTGGGGGTGCATACGCGCACCAGATGTGTGTGTAGGGAGGGGTGAACATGTGGAGGACTGGGTGTAAAAAGGTTTTTTTTCCCCTTTTGCTGAACCTGGTGCATTCTTCGAGGAAGGAAATTTTGCTTTACATTGTCCAAATGCAGCTTTTAAAAACTCCGTTCTTCAAACGTCCTTCTTATCTAACATAAGAATGTGTAATGACCTTCAGTATAACTTGTTGACATCGTTGAGACGGCACGTGTGGAAACCTGTGCAATTCTAATAGCTGTTTTTTGTTGTTTGTTTTATCTGAAATTTTCTGTTTACTGTGTGAACTCCAAGTGCTCCAAGGATTACGATTCTTATGCACGAGTTGCAAACAACACTCCCCTTCATTGTCAGCCAACCAAATACGTTTCTAAATTGAACTGTCAAAATGGAGCACGCCAGACACGATAACTCCGTCGAAAAATTATGCAGTTATGCGTAAGAGTCAGCGGTTCAGTTGGGTGTAAATACCCTCCAGCTGGACAGGGTTTTGTATAGTGCGTGACGTCCAATATCTGCTGAAGGGCATTGGGCTTTTGAAACCTCCCTCGCAGGTTTCGATGCTGGAAGAATGTATCCTATTGTAGGGTAATAGAGCTCCGCGCAGTGGACAATCGATTGCAATACAAAAAAAATGCCTCCACTGTACTCGCGAATCGGATCCAGGTTCTTCAGCAACAGAGTTAATCGCAAGGAAAACATACATTAACAAAACTGGGAGACAACAGAAAAGAAGATGCCGTTTTGCAAGCGGACAATAGTACCCAAAGATGTGTGCAAAAGTGCTACGAAGAGTCGAGGGGCGATTTTCACGGACTTGGTGGACGTGTGTGGCTTTACCCTGTGTTCCATTCTCAGACAGCTTTCGGATTTATCCAGGCAATCGGTCAGCATCCTGGAGGAGCTCGAGGGCGAGCTCGCGTCCATTTGTTATCGATCCGGAACGCTGGAGAACAAAGTTATTAATTTGCAAAGACACATATCAGTACTTGCGAGCAAACCGCCACTAAAGAGTAAGATACCCACAATTACTTTCAGCTAACTGAAAAATCGTATTGATTGTTTAATCACTTGTTACTTTCTTATCTCAAGTTCAAGCTTTGGTTTATGTCGAAGAAATATCTAAGCTGTTGCAGCGTTCTATAGATGACAAAAGTATGTGATCACATGACTTTATAATTGTTGTATTATCACATGCCCTCTTACACAACACACATATCAAAGTTGAAGTATTTTAGACTATAGACACCTTCCTTGGCGCAGTTTGAAGAAGTGAAAATGAATCACGGCTAAGGCGCGTGTCTTTACTGTATTTTTTATTAGCGACATTACCTCAATTTGTAGGAATTTTTATGTATTTGGCACATATGTGATTTGATATTTAAGTAGATCGAATAACAGCATAACAGATTTGTAAGCCAAGACACAATGTTGTTAATGAAATCAAGAGCCGTTTGTTTACATCTATCTGCCGCTGTGTGGGCTGTTGTCGCCCCTATTATAATTTCCAGCGTAACTAAGCTACAGGGCAGAGTAAGAGAGAGAAATACTACAAGAGTATATTATGTGTCCACACACAAAAACTTAAACCATAGATAGAATCGCTATAGAGTCCAGCACAAGCAAAAGATTCACTTGTCTAAACAAGAGAAATCTGTGTAGCCACCGAAGTCATTTGACAGCTATCCAGATTTAAGCCTGAATAGATCTTCTGTTAGTTTCTCATTATATAGCAGACAAAAAGCTTATACTTATACTTGCAAATCATATTAATCTAAATCAAATTCATCAGTCAAAGTAACTTTAATACCCGGTCGTGTTCCTACTTCCTAATTTTCATTTTCTGTTCCACAGTTTTGGCATGTTCTCCCAATCCTTCCTCCTACGCTGCTCTGTGTTGCTATGCTGAAGAAGAGCAGAACGTTTCCCGTGTCCACTTCCTTTGTCTTAGCAGTCCATCTTTGGTATATCTCTGTGGTTGGAGGATACATCGATTTTTGGTGTACCTCTGTTGTTGGAGGAACTACGTCTATGGTGTACCTCTGTTGTTGGAGGAGAACTATGTCTATGGTGTACCTCTGTGGTTGTAAGAGCAGTCCATCTTTGGTGTACCTCTGGTTGGAGGAGAACTACATCTATGGTGTACCTCTGTTGTTGGAGGAGAACTACATCTATGGTGTACCTCTGTTGTTGGAGGAGAACTACATCTATGGTGTACCTCTGGTTGTATGAACAGTCCATCTTTGGTGTACCTCCGGTTGGAGGAGAAGTCCATCTTTGGTGTACCTCTGGTTGGAGGAGAAGTCCATCTTTGGTGTACCTCTGTGGTTGTATGAATAGTCCATCTTTGGTGTATCTCTGTGGTTGTAGGGCCAATAGAAGCAGAGAATTAATATCAGGCCTGAGGGTGAGTGAGCACACAGCCCTGTTTGTGTTCCTTTAGGATTAGAACGTAATTGTTCGGTAATTAGCATCTACAGTCAAGTTCAGGATAGCAGAAGCAGATCCTGACGGGCCTCAGATGTTTTGGCAGGGACAGCACTTCCTCTACGTCACCACTGGAGTTCAGGTCACACTGGACACTGTACTCATTTGATAAGGAGACTGGGGGGAAGCCTTAGTCACTTACCTACAGCAGACTGGTGACAGGGTCTGGTGACAGGGTCTGGTGACAGGGTCTGGTGGCAGGGTCTGGTGGCAGGGTCTGGTGGCAGGGTCTGGTGACGGGGTCTGGTGACAGGGTCTGGTGACAGGGTCTGGTGATGGGGTCTGGTGGCAGGGTCTGGTGACAGGGTCTGGTGACAGGGTCTGGTGATGGGGTCTGGTGACAGGGTCTGGTGATGGGGTCTGGTGGCAGGGTCTGGTGGCAGGGTCTGGTGACAGGGTCTGGTGACAGGGTCTGGTGGCAGGGTCTGGTGACAGGGTCTGGTGGCAGGGTCTGGTGACAGGGTCTGGTGACAGGGTCTGGTGGCAGCTCAGCTGGGGCGCCGATCCAAGATCTGATTCATCTCATTTGAATCCATCTCATCCTGTTTTTGATGAACAACTAAAATACTTCTTGTCGTTGGACAAATGGGAATCGGAGTGATTTAACTTGTGTGCATATTTGCTTGCACAAAATATATAGATGTTGTGATCAAGGCTGAGAACCATATTCAAACTTTTGTACATGCCACTTTAACTTTCCCACAGAGTGTAACTCTATCATGTACCATCTCCTTTCTTTCTGTTCACTTGCTAAGCTGCGTGTTGACGCGTGTAAATATACAGCATGCCCTCATGCAACTCTTTATCTGTGGTGGAATTGATGCTACAGTATATGCCAAGGTGGTCTTTTCTCTGTCTCTGATAACTATGGGTTAAACACTGCACTTAAATGAACTTCAGATGTATGACTTTCTGGTGATGTCTGAAATATTCAGTTTCTATGCACAGGCTGCTTGTGCTTATAGAGAGTCAAACCTTGAAATTAATAATGTAAAGAGTAATAGTTCTGAGGACAGATGTGACAGGAGGCCTCCCCTAAACGCAGACATGCCTCTATGGTTTGTGCCTGAAAAACAAGCTGCTTTAGCTTCGTTCTCGTGTCTTTTGTAGTCAGAAAGATTAAGAGCAATTGTAATGAGAGGGAGAGTAACAGAGAGAGAGAGAGAGAGAGAGAGAGAGAGAGATGGAGAGAAGGGTAAGTGAGGTGATAGAAAGGGTGAATAAGAGAGCTGAGGGGGAGAGGGAGATGTAGAAAGAGGAAGAAAGAGAATGAGTGGGAGATATAGTGGGAGAGAGAGAGAGAGAGAGAGACGGCAGGCTATGTCTGAATAGAGTGAGGGAGATTGTTCTAGTGGGGAAGATAAATTCAGGTAAAATGCAGAAGAAACTATTAACAACTTCCTGTCTTGGCTGTGTGCCCGAGTCCCCTCTTGTGTGCCACAACCCTCCCCCTCCCCCTCTTCCCCCTATAATTCAAATCATGTTATTTTTCTCCTCTATTGCTTTCTTGGCTCTGTCTCTGGTTGCTGCGGCAACATTCCAGCTGTGTTAGGTGCCAGAAGTAAGCCAGATCAGCCTTTCTGTCTTAAAGACTAAAGTGAGGCATCCTGTGCAGAAGAATGTCTCCACTAAAAGTTAATGGAGTGCCACATTAACCCCCCCCCCCGCACGATTATTTTGGAACGTTCCACTCCAAAGATGCAGCAGTGAGCACAAAGCAACCAATTTGTAAGCTGAAATCAAAAGCAACAGTTGCGCAACATGTCCAAAGAGCTATGTTACCCCCCTCCCCCTGTTTCTTTCTCTCTCTCCCTCTCTCTCTCTCTCTCTCTCTCTCTCTCTCTCTCCCTCTCCCTGTCTCCCATCCCGTGGGAAAACGAGGATGTCCAGTTGATGGCTGAGAGTGGGATTTACATGGCTGGGCTGTCATGTTGACTAAGGCAGTGGTGAGCGCTCTAGCGTTCATGATGAGGTCATCTCGCCTCAGGGAGCAGTTTCATATAAACACATTTCCCTGTCTGCAGACAACAGGTCTATGGCTTCAGTTTGCAAAAAAATATATACCCTGTGTTTTGAAGGACGAATGTGTGTGACGAATGTGTGTGTGTGTGTGTGTGTGTGTGTGTTTGACATGTGCAGTACAGTGCTTGGCTTTCCTGTTCTTGCACCCTGTTGCAGGATCTGGACAGTAGTGCGGAACCTCTTGGCTGCAGAGTCTCTGGCTCTGAGGCCGAATGACACAAACCATGTGTGTCCTTCCCTCTTCCACGCTGACACAGCAGCTCGGTGCACCAGCCGCTCCTGCTCTCAGGCCCTGAGCGCTGGACAAGCCCACATGTTCCTGGGGGGACGTGGGGAGGGGGCTCACACCTGCAGCCCAGCCGCTGGCCTTTGGCGCCGGTCCTGCGACTGGCATTACACGGGCTGCGATACCCACCGGCAGCTCTGCCGTACGTTGCGGGGGGGGGAGTGCGAGGTACCCGGCGTGATCGGGTGGACGGAAACTTTGCCGGCACTTTCCGTTTCCATGGCAGCATGGGTGTCCGGCTTTCCATTACTTCAACAAAAAAGTGTTCCTTGCGTTTTGGGTTTTCGTTGGGCATATTTTGACAGCGCTGTGGAAATGGCAGAGGTCCTCTAACACACTGTGGATCCTGCATTGTGTTTACTCTGCCTGCTCCATTCAGATTCCTATCGTCAGAGAGCGCTGAGATCTACTTCCTTTAGACCACATAAACACACACACACACACACACACACACACACACACACACACACACACAAAATGTGGGTAGTTCATTATGCAGTGCGTGTGCTAAAGCAAGAATTCGTTTTGAAAGTCGGTTCTGTCAAAACACTCCTGTCTTGGCTCTGTGTAGGTAGCTGCACACTGATGGAAGGGAGTGTTCCAATACCCAAGATGCCCACATGATAAAGCACTCCAACATTCAGGATGGCTTGTTACCATGGAAATAAAGAGGCCTTAAAGTGTCCTAAAACTATTACAGTGTACCAGCCACGCCTGTAAGTCACAGCCCATGTAAAGTAGCTGGGCGTCCGTGCGTTACACTGGCGGAGCTGCTGCCCTGCGGATGGGACATGTGGCTGTGAAGCATGATGGCATAACTAGAGAGATAGTGAGGGCTCTTACAGATGGCCAGTGCTATTTCTGGCCTGGTGGAGGAGACTCACAGTCAGGCCTGACCCACTGGGTGAGAGGGTAGGGTTAGGGTTAGGGTTAGGGTTAGGGTTGGGGTTAGGGTTAGGGGTAGGGTTAGGGTTTGGGGTTAGGGGTAGGGTTAGGGGTGGGGTTAGGGTTAGGGTTAGGGTTAGGGTTAGGGTTAGGGTTGGGGGTAGGGTTGGGGTTAGGGTTAGGGTTAGGGTTAGGGTTAGGGGTAGGGTTAGGGTTGGGGGTAGGGGTAGGGTTGGGGTTAGGGGTAGGGTAGGGTTAGGGGTAGGGGTAGGGGTGGGGGTAGGGTTGGGGTTAGGGGTAGGGGTGGGGTGGGGGTAAGGTTTGGGGTATGGGTAGGGTTAGGGGTAGGGTTAAGGTTAGGGTTCGTTGCTCCGTTGGGCAACCCAGGAAATGTGGAGATACCTCGGTCTCCACGTGGCCGGGTCCGTGATAAGGGGTCGGCATTGTGGGATCGTAAGCTGTACTGGGCGAACACAGAATGGGACAGTGGCGTCTAAATGTGCACTAAATGACAGACTCAGGGTTATTTAGTCCAGTGAGATACTGTGTAATCACGGTCTGCTCGACACTCTCTCATTGTGAAGTACTGTGGAGCAGATGCTGATTTCACAGAACCCATGACACTTTCAAATACACATGCATAGTCACTGTTACTATAGAAACAACAGGCATTCACACAGTCCTAGCTTTCGGAAAACGGCCTGTCTTTTAAAATAGTGACCTCGTGGCTTCCTGTGTGACGAACCCCTCCTACTCTCACGCCTTCTCTCTGTGCTGGTTGGGCACAGTGTTTCTCTGGTCAGACAGCAGGCTGGCCAATCAGGAGCTCAGTCTGCAGCTTGCTAGCGTTCCCGCAGTGGCTGTGAAGGTTCTTACGGTGCAGTGCCTGTGCTGTGCGGTTCTAGCTCACGTTCAGCCAGGGTTCGCTCTGGGTGTGCTTTATCTAGTTACTGGTGAAGGGGAAAGGTAGCCCCGTTTAACTGGACAATGGCTCTTTGTCAAGATCAACAGACAGGCGAGGCTTGTCAAGTGTCGTAATAGACGGAGAATGATTTCCAGATGGTTGTGAAGCCAGTGGAGTGGAGGAGAGAGAAGAGGGAAGGGTCTAAACTTGCAGAGTAAATACAGAGTAGAGGGGAGCGTTTGGGTGTTTGGGTGTTGGGGTGCATTTTGTACCATTTTGTATCACAGCAAAGAGACACATCTTCTATTTGGGTGGCGGTTAGTGACCCCTGCAGTTATATATGTGTCTGGTTTTGTATATCTGGGTTGAGCCTGTTCGGCCTCTATTGGGACAGTGTTTCATGTGAAAACGAGCACAGGTAATGGCTAGAAAAGCCTGCCTGTGAGCTGGGGCTCATAGGGGCAGACTGCAGTTGCAGTGCTGCGTAATGCTGGCAGGCTTTAGCACGGAGCACAGGAAGTGAGGTGTGAGTGGGCACTAAGAGAACAGGCAGTACTGCATGTGCAGCTCACACTGAGGTTTCGTCCTGCTTGCATGATGAGGACCGTATGTGTGAAGGCACCCCCGTGCTCCTACCCGCCACAGGCCTACCAGCCCCGCCCCTGGCTGGATGTCACACACACACACACACACATACACACACAGCCACACGTTCCCTGCTGCTTCTGTTGGTAAACATTTCAGAGACACGTTGCATAGACACGGGGACTTTGAAGCCTTTCCTGTTGAATTCTTCATCGCTTCATCGTTCTGATTTCATATTGCCAACTCCAGAGCTTAAACTCGTACCCTCTCCCTGCAGGTGGCCCGTAAACATGCTCCTCCCGGCAATAATTCCCTCCCTCTGGGGTGCTCAGGATCACCACACACACGTACGCAGGTGTCGGTACAGGACTGCGGAGAGCCTGCGGTGGAACTCTGCTCATTTTAATCGGGAAGGTGAAACGCGTTGGGTTGTCATAATCTTTGGCTTTCCCCACTGCATTATTAGAGCGTATGGGTCTGCAGAGCGATAATGCAGTCAGATTGCTCATATAAATCTATCTTAGTGTTTACAGCAATAAGGCTGTGGTGGACGTGGCACCGGCAGAGAGCATCAGCACTTTCAGACTGATCCTGGGTGCTATTGGCAAATGCACAAAGCGCATTTGTGGTAGGCAGTAGCTGTCTGTGATGGCACAAACTACAGCTGTCTTGAGCAGCAGTACTGTACTGAACTGTATGTGCATGCTGTACGGTTTATTTGTTACAGAGTAGGATAGAGATATGCCCTTTATGAAAATGTGTGTGTGTGCTGTATGTGTTTGTATAGGTCCATGAGGATAGGAACATCTGACATTTTTGACCTTGTGGGGACCACCTTGTGTACAAATGCCATTTTTTTCCATTTTTAAAACAAAACACAAACTATTTATATTTGGTTTTTGATATTAAGGTGAGAATGAGGGTTAGGTGTACGTGTAGCATTAATTAACTACAGAAACCATTAGATCAGTGAAAGGTCCCTACAAGGATAGTAAACAAAACTGTGTGTGAGTAAGAGAGAGAGCCGTAGTGTGGCACTGACACTGCAGAATTTGCTGCAGTGTGTATGTAGAGGCGTGTAGCTGATGAGAGAGAGAGAGAGGGAGAGAGGGAGGGAGAGAGAGAGGGATGGAGGGAGCATTATGGAGGAGCTCTCTCTGCGCCTCACACTTTTAGGTTTCAGAGTGGCCGGAGGAGATAAACATCTAATGTTCTGGCTGACACCTTTACTTGCTGCGCACTGAGCAGTTAATTTGCTTGTGAGTATGTGCGTGTGCCTGTGAGAGTGTTTGAGTCAGGAGAGTTTGTGTAGGGGTGCGTTCGTGCGCGCACGCGCAAGTGTGTGTGTGTGTGTGTGTGTGTGTGTGTGTGTGTTCTCGGGGCGATGCGGTGGAAGCGGAGGAGATCTCCAGGACAGGGAAGGCAGGTGGAGACGAAGAGTTCAGAGGCTGCCTTCTCCATGCCCTTCTTCAGAGGTAACGCACTCGCACGCGTGTGAGACTTTGTGTGAGCAACAGATTTCACATTTCGGTTGTTGTGATTTGGCAGCGTACAGAAAACTGTAGGTCAGCGCTACGGTTTGCACTCGCGCGAGGGTAAATGAGAGTGTGCAAGTGTGTGTATGTATGTGAGTGTAAATATGTGATACATAGACTGACTGCTATGTATATACGATTTTGTGTGTTTGTGTGTGTGTGTGTGTGCTGTATACATTATCTGTACACTGTATACACACCTTGTTGACTAACATGCACTCAGCGTGTGGTGCAGTTTTGGCCATTCATCACTCATTCCTGATACACTCCTGGCTGTGCTCAGTCACAAACACACCTGCACTTCTAAACATCGGACTTAAACAGTGTTGTATGACAAAAAACGCTCACTGACAGGAACACAAGACAGTATATTATATATTTTCAAGAAAACAGGAAAGAGTGAAATTATATGGAGAAATTCTACAGCGTAAATCACGGCCCTTCGGCGAATGCAACAAACAACGGACTGAAAGTCCCCAGCCCCCTCTGAGCTGGTGTGTGAGCTGGTGTGTGAGCTGGTGTGTGAGCAGGTGTGTGAGCAGGTGTGTGAGCTGGTGTATGAGCAGGTCTGTGAGCTGGTCTGTGAGCTGGTCTCTGAGCTGGTCTGTGAGCAGGTCTGTGAGCTGGTGTATGAGCAGGTCTGTGAGCTGGTGTATGAGCAGGTCTGTGAGCAGGTCTGTGAGCTGGTCTCTGAGCTGGTCTGTGAGCAGGTCTGTGAGCTGGTGTATGAGCAGGTCTGTGAGCAGGTCTGTGAGCTGGTGTGTGAGCTGGTCTGTGAGCAGGTCTGTGAGCTGGTGTATGAGCAGGTCTGTGAGCAGGTCTGTGAGCTGGTGTGTGAGCTGGTGTGTGAGCAGGCCTAGAGGAGTTTGAATGCTGGCAGCTCCTGAGTCCACAGCTCACACAGCGACATGTTGACATGTTCATCTGAACCCGTGTGTTTGGCCCTCTTGAGCTTTATGGCTGCTGTGTTCCTCAGTTGTGAATGTGGTCTGCCCAGTGCCGGCATGTCTGCAGTCTGACTCCACATCTGTGCTTCCTTTCATGTCTTCTTTTTTTTGGGAGGAAAAAAGAAGAATGAAAGAAAGAAAGAAAGAAAGAAAGAAACAGCAAGGAAGAATAAGAGGGTGCATTCAGCCATGCCTTCTGGGCTGTGGCTATGGAGGCTCCTCATTTCTGCCATCACATGACACAGGCAGAGCTGAAAGGGTGTGTTTCTCTGGGAAGAACATGGATTATGTGTCATTATTGTGTATTTAACATTGATCCGAAGAAGCTCTCAGGTATTAACATTTTTAAATGGCTTCCTTCAGAGACAAGTTTGTCTCTTGAACTTACGCGAGACCATTATTTGGTTTGTGTGTAAGTGATGTAACAAGGCTGTCCAGATGAAACGATGTTTAAATGGAAGTGCACTGAATTTAATATGTAGAGATGCAGACTTTCATTTATTTACATTGTTGAATGTTATGCTTTGTGGTGAGGACACGACAGCTCTAACAGAGGCGCTAATATTTCATATAATCCATATTTCCTGAAACGTGTTTCTTTGTTGTCTGATACAGGGGAGCAGTGCTGAATGTTCTGACTGAGATCTTTGATTCTTCCTTGCTTTCAGTTGTTGGAACAGATTAAAGGAAGGAAACAGGATTTGGTTAGCGCACATTCGTTTCAGTAACAGGTACCAGTGGTTTTGCTCTTCGGTCATGTTGTGACCGGTTGCAGCCGCTGGTGCACACAGAAATGTAGGTGGGACCCAGTCTGGTGTTCTGAGACCAGTCTTAGTTATGACACGAGTAAGGGTTTTTAACTGAGTCCTGAATCTGTGATTCTGCAGGAAAAAAAGCATAATCTACTTTTTCTGCTAAAGCAGATAAGGCTTGATACGTACTCATCTCACAGAGAACTGAGCAGCCTCTCTCTGATTGGTCAGGACATTTCGTTGCTCAGTGTTTGGATCGTATGTTGCATCTTGCATCGGCCCAAACACAACTGTCATGTTATGCTGAGGTAATGTGCTGGCAGTGTTTGAGAATTTGTGCCCTCCTGCCTGGTGCAATTAGCTCATCGTTGGCAGATGTACCTGACAACCCACCCTGTGTTTCTTTGTCTGTTGTGCTGTTATTTTTGATGGGGACTGCTGGGAAGCCAGTGCTACACGAGCAGGTTTCGTTCTACTGTCTCAGCGCCGCGTGCTTGCCGGAGGGACTGGAGTCACGCCTTTGGCATGCTAGGACAGCTGCTCCACTGTCAATAACATACGTCCAGCCCGATCACACTGATCTGAGAGCAGCTGTGGGGTTTCTTTTAGAATAGTTATGATGAGAGTTTGAGGTGGGCAAGCTGAACTGCTATGATGGAGTCTGGCCAAGCCACATCACTGCCTGAGGAAATCAAGCGTATTCTTGATTCTTTCATTACATTCTCATGTAATGAAAGCAACTGAAATAATTTCATTTGAGATCATTCGTTTTTGTAAACTGTTGTGTTGTGGTGTCACCTTTAAAAAGCGTTACACTATGTTAGTATGTTAAAAGTGAATGAACATTTTGGAAAGGTGAGTTTCCCATCATAGTAAATATGGATATCGTGTGCTATCAGCAGTGACCAAGTAGTGTGGGACTTGAAAGTGAAAGACCAATTGTTGATTTAGCTCTGGTCCTAATTAGATTTCTGCGATGATCTCACAGCTGTAACCAAACACTCTAAAGCACTTTTCGAGTCTGCCTCCAGAGAGCCTTCCCCCCATGTGGGGTGACATCATCCTTTTCTCTTCAAGTAAAACATTTTCAGTAGTCCACTTTTGGAGTGTGGATCAGTCTGGTCAATGGTTAAATTAGATACGAGTGGACTGGTTGTATGTCATTGTGTTATGAAAATGTCGTGTCTTTTTTTTTGGTTGTCTTTGGTCACAGCCAGCCAGCACTGGCTCTGTGTTTGATTTGACACATCCTGCACATCAGGAATTGTGAAATATGAGGGAACTGTGAGCTGAAAGGAGGGAAAAGCAGCGAAATAGTGCTGACTGCCCATGCTTATTCCTCAGGAGAATAACTGAGTATGGTGTGTGTGTGTATGTGTCACTCCCTGGGATAAAGGCGTTAGGGCGTCCCCCATTGGCCCAGAACACTCAGCAGATGTTTTTCACTCTCCGTTTTCTTATTAATCTGCAGTCATGTGACTGAAAATGGAGCTACACAATAGTTCTGTCCTTTCCTCCTGTTCTCCACCTTTCCCTCCTGTTCTCCACCTTTTGCATTGCACAGCTCTAGTCTTACTATAAATAGGCTCCTCTCAGTCAGCTGGTCATTCCAGAGACTCACTATTGTTTTTGCTTTGTCATGCACACTTTCCTCACACACTCATCAAGGTTCACCATTATGTCATTCGCCTGAATCCTTCTCACGATGTACTAGGTGTGTCCTCGAGATCAGCTAATGTACTGGAGGAGGAACTGGGCCTCTACACAACCTACAAAGCATTTTAGGCTAGACTGCTGATCTACAACCAAGATAATCATCCTAGATCCATGTAATTGTCCCCAGAATCGTATACATTTTCAGCATGGAAGTCAAAAACCAGTTGCCTGAGACTTTTTCACATTCAACCTCAGACCCACAGCTCTTACATTCACAATGAGCTAATCAGATTTCTTAAATGTCCTGGTTTACACCACATACACCCCGAGGTTATGGGTGTAGGGTGAGAGTGTTCAATTACATTTACAGGCTGCCTTGGCCTCTATTGTCGATGGTGTCCACTCTGGTGTCATTGGTGTCTACTCTACTGTCACTGGTGTCTACCCTACTGTCTCTGCTGTCTACTCTACTGTCATTGGTCTCTACTGTTGCTGGTGTCTGCTGTTGCTAGAGTACTACTATACTGATTCTAGTGTCTGCTCTACTGTCTCTGGTGTCTGCTCTCTTCTCTCATCGTAACACACTGAAGCTCTAGGGAGGCTTCGGATCTCATCTGATGTGACTGCGTTTTCCAGCACTTGGCCTTGTTCCAGCAGTACAGGGCCTGTGGAAAACTCCCCGCCTCTCAGAGCGGATCAGGCCCTTGCAGGGGATTTGGGCTGGCCTCAGTGCTGTGGGAGCTCATGGTGTCGGTGGGGTGCAGTCTTCTCCACAGCCTGCACTGCCGCAGTGCGAGAGGTCTGTGCTGGAATGTCTCTGCCTTGCACATATGGTCACTTGGACCACTGTGCGCCTGAGTGTTTGTGTCTCGCGGCGAGTTGCCGCATCGAGATACTTGACACGTATGCATCTTTCAGGAGCGCTCGTTAACTCGTGTGTGTGTGTGTGTGTGTATGTGCGCACGCGTGCATGAGCGTGTGTGGCGCGCATATGTGTGCACGTATCCAGTGTGTTTTGTGTCTATACACTGAGCTCCGCATTCCTTTCGCCCTTTGTAGCGTGTGTGTTCTGGCGCTGTCGGCCTGTCCTGGCACACGCTCACACTAAGGACGCGGCAGGCCCACATTAGGAGCCTCTCCGCTGACCACACACGGCTCGCTGTGCTACGGAGGAGCCGCAGCCCGGCCTGCTTGTGTAACCGCGTGGTCAGAGGCGCACAGGCCTGCCAAGACCCGAGCTTGCAGCTTGACCTGCTCCTCTGCGTAGAACATGAGCTGTATTGGGTTTGCAGTAGTGGTTTGCCACCCTGCATGCCAGGTGTTCCATGAACGTGAGGTGGGCTTCACGTGTGCTTTGTGGGCCTGTTCCGAACGCCTACGAACGAAACAAGTCTGTTGTTCATTCCAGCGTTACAAACAAACAAAATCTGCAACAGTTTAGTCCTGTTCACCAATGAAAAGCTCTGTTATTAATTACAGCTTTGAGAAGCAACATAGCAGTAGAGTTGAGCCTATCAGTGTACATAATCAGCATTTTTTTTTTGTCTGTTACAATATTGTAGTAATGTTACTTTCACATGTCAAATGTCACTGGGTTGTAGAGGTTGCAGAACTCTCTCTTTAAGATAAATACTACAGTGGAGCCTTATCAGTGCACAAACACACACACCAACAAGTGTAATATGACACTGACATAATTGTGTCTATTTTATTCTTGCAACGTCAGTCTAGATTTTGTTTCTCTTATGCACGCTTTGTTTCTCTGATCTCTCATAATGTGTTTCCCTGTTTTGTGTTTATGTATTTATCTATTACTTGTGATGTGGAATCTCTCCTTTTCATTTATTGTTTTGTTATTTTCATTATCTTTCTTTTGTTGCATAGAAAGGAGCATTGTGGGACAGGGTGCATTGTGGGACAAGGTGCAGTCTATGCCCTGAGGCTAGTTATTGAGAGAAAGACACCAATACACACAAAACATATACATGCATGCATGCACACACACACACACACACACACAGAAGGTTCTTTATACCATCAGCTGTAGGTCAGGGTGAAGTGGTTAGTGTAACACAGAATCAGAGCACGAGATGCGTATGTTTGTGTCACAAGTCTTTCACACAGGACTGAGTGCTTCTAATGGCAATAATTCAGCCCAGCAGTGAGGTTCTGAAGTGTCATTTCCAAGGCAGAAAGGCGACAGTAATCTGCCTGCTTTGATCAAACACTGCAGTAGAACTTTGTGGAATGCTGCCCGTCACGCTCTGTTCCAGAGAATCGGCAGCGTGGCTGTTGTAACCACAGAAGTGCCCATATCAACACTAGAGACAAGCAGTATTCCTCGCAGTCATGATGAAGTATGTCATCCAACAGGTAGAACCGTACCAAAGAATCGCGAATCAAACTAAAATCTTTTTTTTCTCTCAAATGCGACCGATTACTTCTAAAGGCTGCCGGAGCGTTTCTCCTATAGCTCGGGCTGTGCTGTACCTGCTCAATATTTTTGCTCGTGTAGCAGAAGAGAGGCATCGTTAGGTTGTGGGAACCCATGATTGTGGGAACACCCAAAGAACAGTGGGACCCTCAAAGGCGGCAGAGAGGTTAAGCAAATATACGAGCATTAGTTTATTGGTGCTGAGAGGAGTTCAACTAAAGGAGAGGGACTGGAATAAGACAGAGGGAGTGATGGAGATAAGGGTGGAGGGGGATGAGCGCTGGAGATAAAGGTGGAGAGAGAGAGGGGGAGGGAGTGAGGCGGATATGGGGAGAGAAAGAGCAGTTGACAGGCTAATTGAGTTTAGAGGGAGTTGGGAGTGGAGATAGTGCTAGCTTTATGTGCCAGAGGACAGACAGGCCCAGTGCTGCTCTGAAAGAGAGGGCAGCTGGGTGTCTGCACACAGCCCAGCCAAAGGAGGGATCATGGGAAGTGTGTGTGTGTGTGTGTGTGTGTACATATGCAGGCATGTGTGTGTGTAAGAGAGAAAACGTGCCGACAGTGACACTCAAACTCCTCCTCCCGTCTCTGTCTGTCGTCCAACCACACGTGTCCTTCCTCCTCCACTCGGAGTGTGTGCCTGGGTGCTCAGGCATGAGTATGAGAGTGAGTGTGTGTGTGTGTCCGTCCTAGAACTGCAGGGTCTCTGGGCCTTGATTGGGACAGACCCTTGTTAAATGCCTTTGTTCATCTGTGTGCACAGGTGAGTACAAGTGTACCTGCTCTCTTGCTTCCTGTGTACATGTAACAATCGTGAGTCTTTTTAATCCCAAATCATAGCACAGGGTAAACATACACTAATCTGTCAGAAAATAACACGAATTTATCCGTAAGTCACCGTGTGTGGTTACAACCCTTTATGCACTCATTCAAAGTAGTATTTTTAAATATATGCATACTCGATTTATTTTTCCAATACTTGTGGGTGGTGGGCATGGGTGCTTGACATGATTGGATTAAACAGCTCAGTGCATCTATCACTTGTGTCCATGCACCAGTGGTGAGAGTAAGCATGTGCATTTATACCTGTCCTTCTGATTGGCAGCGTGTTTGTCCTGAGATTTAGGACCTCGTCTACCACAGAATCAGACTTTCTATAAAACGTTATTTTTCTGTTACACTTTTTTAAAGAAGGTTTTTAGAACACCTGTTCAATGAGGCTCGGTTCACTGCATTCCGGTCATGGTTTTCTCCGACTTGAAACGATGACAAGAGGATCTAATCTTGCGAGAACGAGGCGGCTGCAGGTTTCAGAGTTGTTCTTCACCTGGTCGCGCGAGCCGAGAAGCGGTTTGATGATGACAGATCTTAAACTTCATTGGCCAGAATCTCCGCCGACAAACACGCAGCCGCAAACTGTAGTTACTTAATACGTGCTATTAAAATAGTGAATGTTTTTCTCACATGCAAAATTCAATTTTATATTCCTCAAAGAAACGTTTTTTTTAATCCCGCGCCACCTGGCAGCTCCTGCGGGGGTGCGGCAGGTAAAACCATCCGGCTAGACAGCCGCCCGCTGTCGCTCAGCACCGGCAAGGGCAGACACAGCTCCGGCGAGCCCTAGGGCGTTGGTTCTCAGCAGCACTCCCTCGAGAGCTACTTCCTGCAGATTTCCCACCCTGCCTTCACCTGTGAGCCGGGTGTGAACTTGCAGTGGCCAGTCAGACGTACTAATTATTTAGGGATTCTAAAAACCTGGACCGGCTTCCCGGGGTTGGATTCAAGTGGCAGGATAGATTATTGGGAGTTTATGGGATTTTATTTGGCACACAGAAACAATAAGTGAAAAAAAAAATCTCTTAGTTTTTATGTATTCTCGCTGACATCCCGACATCTGACACCAATATATGTTTTTTTCATGTATGTATGTATTTTTATTACCTACGCTTGCAGGTTAAAAAAATATGAAACGATGCCTGGAAGAATACCCCAATGCAGCATTGTCAAAAAAAGCTATAGTTGAGAATAAAGGATGTGTGCATTAAAATGTACTGATGTAGGTGTTTGCTCGCTGTTAGTCGGCATTGTGTGTGTGAAGCTGCTTGCCTCAGCGCCATTTGTCTCTGCCCGTGTTAAAAGGATATTATTTCTCATACAAAACGTCTTCACAGTTTTCACAACTGGAGACTATGCCAAAGTCAGGGTGTTCAAAATAGGAATACAGGACAATATGTCTCCCTTTCTCATCCCCCTTTATAATTTTTTCTTCTGAATGAGTTTGCCGTCGTGCACTACTGCTTGCAGTTTCCTAAATGTCCACTAGGGCGCAGAAGAGCATTGTTTGTTGAAGCCTTGGGCAGAGATTGTGATGTATTTTGCAGATGCAGGTTGTCTTTTGCAGTTTGGCAGTGACTGTTGATATTAAGCTCTTCTGTTTGGGGATGTTTAAGTTTACCTTCCTAAAACAAAAGCCACAGGCTTGTCTTTCTCACCAAATAGTTTACACACACAGAGCAGAGAAGATACAGAAGTCCAGGGCTCTAAGAGAACCCTGTTTTAGACTGAAGTCTTCCCTGCTGTTTACAAGGAGGAGAGAGTGCCTTTAAGATGGGTCAACATGAAGGAGGACTGCGTATACCTCATGTGTGTGTTTGTCTGACCCACTAACGCCCAGCCCCTCTTCTGCCTCCTGCTCTCCTGATTTATAAGATGTGAGTAGAACTCTCACTCTGAGCTCCAGAAATATTCCTGTGTATGTTTTGTGCATGCCTTTTAAATATGCATGCAAATGACTCTTCTTAGTAGCCAAAATATTTATGAAAATATGGGGTTGAGCCTTGAACTACATGTTATGTAAAACTATTCTTTAATGCTCTCTAGTGGCAGAGCAGAAAAGTGAGATCTCTCTCTCTCTATCTTTCTCTATCTCTCTCCTTCTCTGGCTTTCTTTTCTCCTCTGTCTTTCTCTTCTCTCTCTGCTCGCAAACAGGCAGGGTCGGCTCCCTGCAGCTTTGACCGGGAGCGTAAAGAGGCCCTAGTTAAGTGTTGTTTTAAAATCTTTACATACACCCACACAACACGCACCACAGTCAAAACACGTGAGTCCCGACTGGCCGTCTTCTCCAAGCCCTGCTGCCCCCAGAGCCGCCCTGGGCTCCAAGTTGTCAGGAGGTGCATGTGGCCATGGAGGACACTGCTGATGGTGCTGATTCGTTATTAGGAATCAGCTCAGGACTGGGGACACGAAGGGTGATCAGGCGTCTACAGTGGGACCAACCCTGTGAATGCTGTGCTCTCACAGAGTCGAAGGAGGGCAGAGATGGGGGCATTAGAAAGGGAACAGATTTGGCTGTGACCTCCTGACCCATACTAATCCCCTCCGGAGGCGGAGTAGAGGGCATTCTTTCAGTGGATTTACTCATCTCCCCTCCCACCCCCTCCTTCCCACCACCTCCAACCCCCTCTCACGTTTCCCTCTTTTTCCTGCCTGCTGAGCCATTGAGAGGCTGAGTGAAGGGCCAGGTGGTGTCGCGCTGGGGAAGTGCACAGCGGAACACCGTCCTGACTTGCTTTCAGCCCACTGAGTCGGGTTCCATGTGCCCACCCATATTGGTCCTCACATATCTGCTAGAACCTTTCCCAATCAGAGACTGCCATTGTTTTCCCTCTGAAGTTGAAGTTGCTTTCTGTCATTCTCTGCAATCCAATCTGCTTCTTTCTTTCTCTCCTACTCTCTCCCTCACGCATGTACACACACACACACACACACACTTAATGTCAGAGAAATCCTCCTGCTTTCCTTTACAACTACAACTCTCACTCGTATTATACCCTGTCTTTCTCTTTCCCACTATTCCTTCTTCCCTCTCTGTCTGTCATTGTTATCTGTCTGTCTGTCTCTCTCTCTCTTTCTTTCTCTATATTTTTCTCTAACCCCAATATCCTTGGTTGTAAAAGCCACTCCATATGTGAGTGTGTTTGGGGTCTGGAAGGAGCTTAGTCGTTGAGATGTGTGTGTGTGTGTGTGTGTGTGTCTGGCTGTGAGGCCCATGTCGGGGGGTTTTACTCAGTAGCTGAAGCTGATGTCTTTCCACCGTGACGCCTTCTGATTGGCTCGTGCCGTTTTATATGCCCAACTGTAGGATGGTTCATCTACAAAACCAGTTCCTCTCCCATTAACTCCTCATCTTTTCCACACTCATCTGTTTTTGCTTAAATCTTTCTTTCTTTCATCTCACTCTCCCCCCACTGTTTTGATTTGTTGCTTTTTCTTTAAATTCTCTGCATGGTGAATGCTGAAATAATATTATTCAAGTCTTAGAGCAACAAAGTAGGCTGCTCATACATTACAGCCATGAAGACGGGCATGAGGAGCAGGAGGAGCCCAGAGCTGCGCAGCTCACCGTACTGTATGGTGAGCTCATGGTTCAGTACTGGTGCTCTTGCAGTGGTGGGCCTGCCTCCCTCTGCAGTTTGTGTTCAGGCTGTGTTCATGGCTTTTCTGTTTTTAATAACCTCTTTGTGGTGATTGACCGTAAGATGCTTCTCTGCGTCCCCTGCCAACACACACACACACACACACACACACACACACACACACACACACACACACACACACACTGGAACCTCCCTTCAATATTTTTATGAAATGACTACCAATGATAGTGATCATAAGGAGAGGCAGAGATGGTTGGAGGGAGAATAAAGAATGCTCATTCCCACAGGGATTTAAAAAAAAAACACAGAGGGAGGGTCTTAGTCTTCCCCCCTTCCCTCTAGTTTTTGTTCTCCCCTCTTTAAGTCTACCACTCCCTCCTTTCCCCTCTAAGTCCCCCAAAAAGTCAGCACCCCTTGCCTGTACCCCTCTCTCTCTCCCTGGGACGGGACAGAGCTGGGATCCTCTCCGTCTGTCTTCTCCTCTCCCTCCGTCCGTCTGTCTCTTCCTCCTCGTCTCGCTGCTTCTCAGCCGTCCCAGGTGTGTTGAGCTCTAACTACAGGTGAGTGTGAGCAGCGCGACACCTCTCCTCCGCCACAGCCGGCTCCCTCTCCAAATCCTGGAATGGTTTCAACTTTTACTTTTCCTTTCTGAGGAAGAAAAAAAAAATACCAAAACGTGCAGTTCACCGCCTAAGCAGTTGTTTCTGAAGCAGGGGGCTTGGGGGGGAGGATGTAGCGTCTGTGTTGTTGACGTTCGTGCCGCGGTTGTGTGGTCGGAAAGCACGCTGGGTTTTTTTGTGTTATGAATCAGCCGGCTTGCAGATGATATGGTTCTAGAGCTTTGAATAGCAGCGGGATGACTGACGGCTATAGCAGTGTGAAAGCCAGAGGCGACACAAATGTCAGTCTGACTCATGGGTGCTAGTGGTATAATGAAACTTGGTGATGATATCGCTATCACTCTGTTTCTCTCAGCACCAACCCCCCTTCTTGAGTGTGTGTGTGTGTGTGTGAAGTGGTCAGAAGAGCAGCTCCCTCAGTGTTCCTCTAGGTGCGTCACCTCTGGGTGCTCCTGGTCTCAGGTCAGTGGATGGGTGGTAACCATTGATATAATGTATTTTAAGGCTCAGTGTTTGCCTTTGCTCTTAGAAATCCACAGGAGAAAAGTGGATCTGGATATTATCAGTTTATCCACACCTGAGCATTAAGGGCTGTGTGAGTTGAGCATATTTTTTAAAAAACGGCCCTTTGCAAATCAGTCTACACGGGTTGTGTTTGCCTTGAGGCGCCAAAGAGAACTCTGGGAAGTGTGATGGGTCACGTGAGTCATCTGGGGCGGAGCGGCCGGTTTATGGCACGTGGCTCCAGCTTTATTGAGTCTCTGCTGAAGTGCATGCATCGTGGAAGACTCCTCACAAGCGAGGCTCACGTGGGCACACGCACCGCTGAACCACCTCACACCACGTCACACGTCGATTGGGGTACATGAGCGTGCGTGAGGCACAGTGTGGGAGCATACTCGTACATGTGTGCGCGATACACTAATGACCTACTGGGGGTCCAGTTAAGAAAAAAGAGGCCTAATTACTACCATAGCAACAGAGTTATGTGACTGTAGCTAACATGTTCTTCCTGGACACACACAGTTACCAGAACATCAAGTGGGTTCACATTCCATTAGTCATTCTTCAGGAAACTCAACCACTAATGGCCATATAATAAGTGATATTTATTTAAGTTCAGGAGGCCATTTTTAGCAAAAACAAAGTAATTATCTTGAGTGTAGCATTAAAAAGCCTCTACCGTGAAGATGTAATTGAAGTGCGGTAGTATTAATGCACTTTTGGCTGCTCTGTTGTTCGTGCTCAGCTGTTGTATGGAGTGACGGGTCTTCAGAAATGTCAGTGCAGAGGTAGCGCACACACATGGATGTATGTGAGCTGTCAGTGCAAAATGGTCTACATGCATGTTCACGTGTGCACACAGACAAGCGCTGTCCAGACCCCTCAGATTCAGCTAACAATTCAGATATTCAGAAGTGATGGGTTAGTTAGTTTACACTGCTGCCTGTACCATGAGTGTGTGCGTGAATTTATGTGTATGTGTGTGTGTGTGAGAGAGAGAAAGAGAGACTCTGCACATTGAAGATTATAGATGACAGAAAGCAGTTCTCCATCCTCGCTGGTACATGGCTTATATAACTGAGTGTGTGTGTGTATTTATTTTAGAAGAATGGAAAACCTCCATTGCCTTGGGCTTCCATGTATTTATTATATATAGCAATATCTTTTATTGGTGTATGTTTAATATTTGGCTGGACACATACATGGCGGTGACCAGAATCCCTTCAGAGATCATGAATCACGATCAGATCATGAAATCTGTGTTAGCCAGCGTTCCGAGCATTCCGAGCTGACCCACAGTGGTTCAGAGATGGCCTCCCTCTCGGGTCAGTAGTGTGGCCAGCAGTGTGGCCAGCAGCCCTGATACTCCTGCAGAAGACTTCCTGCTCCTACAGCAATACCCCACTCTTACACACCGACTCCAGTGAACCGCCCAGTTTAGCTGGAATTACTGTCCCTTAATCCACTGATGCACATCTGACTTTAAAATGGGAACGAGAAGTACAGAGAATTTGACTAGGGAATGGCATAAATAAAGGAATGGGGTGCATGATGTGAGATTACAGAGAGAGAGAGAGAGAGAGAGAGAGAGAAATGGTGTTATAGATGACTGTGATGGCACCAGCAGAGACATGTACATGGTGCTGCTGGAGGGGCTTTGCTATCAGTCTGGGTCCCACTGCTCCACGTACCCCATCCTGCAGTGGGATTATTAATCTGAGACCAATTATCCTTAATCCAAACCTACAGGCCAAATGTCAGTTGCTCCAGATCTTCCCTGCCAATACAATCAGACGCACAAACGCAGGCACCACATGCTCTGTCACACTTTGCAGTCGAGTGTAACGCAGGTGCTCCTGGATCACACGTTGCAGTCATGTGGGCAGCTTGATCCGAACAGGTTCCTACCACGAAGCCTCGAATAAACCAACTCCTTTTGTTTATAGTCCGATGTTTTTTTTTTATTTACGTTTCTCTTTGCTTTCTTTTTATGTCACCTTTGTGGCTGTGCAATGTAGTGCTAAGCTATTGCCATTGAGATGTTTAGAGAAAATTGCACACATCTTAAAGTGTGTTAGACAGTGGTGAAGGTGCTTGTCGGAGTGAGTGTGTTGAAAGGCTCTTTCTGTAAACCTGACTGATGTGTGTTAAAGGCTCTCTCTGTAACCCTGACTGATGTGAGTTAAAGTCACTCACTGTAACCCTGACTGATGTGTGTTAAAGGCTTTCTCTGTAACCCTGACTCATGGGGGTTAAAGTCACTCTCTGCAACCCTGACTGATGTGAGTTAAAGTCACTCACTGTAACCCTGACTGATGTGTGTTAAAGGCTTTCTCTGTAACCCTGACTCATGGGGGTTAAAGTCACTCTCTGTAACCCTGACTCATGGGGGTTAAAGTCACTCACTGTAACCCTGATTGATGTGTGTTAAAGTCACTCTCTGCAACCCTGACTGATGTGTGTTAAAGGCTCTCTCTGTAACCCTGACTGATGTGAGTTAAAGGATCTCTCTGTAACCCTGACTCATGGGGGTTAAAGTCACTCTCTGTAACCCTGACTGATGTGTGTTAAAGGCTCTCTCTGTAACCCTGACTGATGTGAGTTAAAGGATCTCTCTGTAACCCTGACTGATGTGTGTTAAAGTCACTCTCTGTAACCCTGACTCCTGTGCTATTGTTTGTCTACTGTTTTCCGTCTGGCATCAGGTGGGAGGAACAGCTCCATCCTTCTGATGCCCGGCCTCCTGCTCTTCTGAGCTCCTCTGTTCTGCTCCTCTGTTCTTCAGAGCAGATGCCCTGGAAACAAGTTTTAACGAAGTGACTGGCAGAGAAGAAAAGGGGCTTGGTGGAGGTCGAGATGGAGTGTTGTTAGGGAGATGGAGTTGGGGTGGTGTAGGGAGGTTGTTGGATTGTTGATGGGGAGGTCGAGATGGGGCGGTGTAAGGAGGTGGTTGGGGTGGTGTAGGGAGGTGGAGTTAAAGATGTGCCTGTGCTCCTCAGAGGATCTTGGGGGTTTGGATTAGGTTAGTTTTAGGGCTGTTCTTGGTTGTTCTGAGCACTTTGTTGCTGTCTGCAGGGACGACAAAGTTTCTCCCACACTTGATTCGGAAGGTGTAGGATCATTGCAGCTGTGAGGCCAGCTGCTACACACAGTGTGTTATTGGGTTTGTGTGTGTGTTTGTGTGAGTGTGTGTGTGTGTGGGGAGCTGAAGGGGGGCGAGGGTGAAGGATAGCTCCGTTGTAGATTGTACCATGACCCCCAACAGACAGCTGTTACTGCTGCAGGCTCACGTTGATCAACCTTGACTGAGTGTGTGTGTTTGTGCCTGTGAAAGGCTCAGTCACACACGGATACACACACACACACACACACACACACACACACACAATGTGGCCACTTGTCACGCTTTTCCCTTTTGCCCTGTTGCCCTGCCATAAGACCCTGCTTGTCTCCAGATAGCAGCTGAATGCTGGCTTTGCCAGAAATTATTGATGTGTGTTCCAGCATTGCCCGTCCAGCACTGGCACTGCGGAGAGGAAGTGATGGTCAGCGTCTGGAGTTTTCCACTCCTGTTATAAATGACTCCCCTGCTCCATCTCACACTGCGCACGCTGCACATTTCCAGTGTGGCGTCTTTTCTGACGCCTTTCTCCAGATGTCCTGGTTTTGTTTTGAGGTATGTCTCAGACAAATAAGACTACTTTATAAAATAGCACTCCTTTAAATGTGTGTGTGTAGGGGTCAGAAATTTGTGCACAGATAAGTCAAACAGGATATTGGAAGGCAAACCTGACCTCTAGTGATGTGTTCCCTAATCCCTGTGTGTGTGTGTGTGTGTGTGTGTGTGGCAGATGTGATGTTGCGCCTGACCTGTTAGCATAAAGCAGAGTTACTCTGCTCTGTTGTGTGTTCTCTGCACTTTTCTTCCTGTTTCTTGCGGGATCTACAGGACGGCTGATCATCACCATGGTTATTCAGCATGCGAGATCATGTGAGACTCATTTGTCAGTTTATGTTGTACATACAGTATATGGTATATACACATATAAATGCTTTTTTGATGTTGGTCCAAGTGATGCCAGCTTGTGTTTATTTACTATTGAAATGTACTTGTCCATGAGCTGGTGTGTTTGTGTTCATGAACAGGCATTCCTGGGTGGATGTGGGAATAAGCTTAGTGCTGTTTCATGAAAAATGCATATGTATGCATATTTGTGGTTGGAAAAGAGAGAATATGTGTGTGTGTGTGTGAGAGAGATACAGATAGAGAGAGAGAACTGTGTGCATGTGTGTGTGTGTGTGTGTGGTTGATGGACGCTCTTAGGCAGGTTGTGCTTAGTGGAGTGTGTGCTGTGCTGATTGATAACAGGGCATGCTGCTGCTGCATCTATGTGTGTGTGTGTGTGTGGATTGTAAAGTGCATCTCTGAGACTTTAAAACATGGATTTGATTAATTATTTATTAATTAGACCTCAATTATAATCTGGTTCTAAAAATGTACATAGAGGAGCTGTGAGTAGCGATGTGTACGTGTACGGGTGTGTATGTGGTGTGGGTGTAGGTGTGTGTGTGTACGGGAGTGCTTGCATGTCTGTGTGGGAGCACGTGATGTTTACCAGACAGATGTGTGTGATGAATTGATAATGCAGGGGCTGCCGTGGTTCAGAATGCTAAGCTCCAGTCTGCAGCAAAGGGAGGGACCTGCCCTCTCCACCGCAGTGTGCGTGTGTGCATGCGTGTGTGTGTGTGTGTGTGCATGTGTGTGCGCGTGCGCGCGTGTGTGTGTGTCTCCTGCTAGCCAGTAGCCTGCACAGCCTCTCTAACCCTGAGTGTGTGATCATAACAAGCTTTCACACTCTTGTCATGTATCAGATTTTTCCTCTTTCCTTCCTTTGCTGCCGAGTGTCTCCAGCAAAACATTCCACATGCCGTATCCGACCGTCCGGGGGGAAGACAGATGAGTGTCGGTGCTGCCTTCCCCTTACAACACCCCTGTCTCTCTCTGGAAACCCGTACCTCTCTCCCTCTCTCCCTCTATCCTCCCTCTATCCGTTCCTCACCTTTAGCCGCTGTCCCCATTCTCACTCCGCCTTTTCTTGCCCTGTCTCTGCTTTCTTCCCCGGGTCTCCCCCGTCCTCCCCATCCTCCTCGTCCTCCCTCAGTAATCTGCTCCAGCTCTCTCCGCCGTCCCCCCGATTTCCCAGTTCTCTTTCTACGTCTCTCCTTCTCTGCCTTCATCTGCTGCGTCTCTCCAGTCGCCGTCCTATCTTCCCTTTCATTGTACACCTCCCTCTGTTATCCGCCCTCTCTCTCTCTCTCTCTCTCCAGCTGCAGTTGCTCCTCCTCTCCTCGAGGAGCACTCAGTAGTGATAAACCTACCCCTCCTCTTTCCTCTCTCCCGCTCCCTCTGTGCCTCTCACACCCCTTCTCTCTGTATTCTGCTCACCTCCTTTGCCTCTCCAACTCTCTCTCTCCTCTCTCCTCTCTCTCTCTCTCTCCCTCTCACAGCCCCTTCCATACGTTGGCTCCTCTCTGGCTCTCAGTGAAGTGAACACAGAGCTCCGTCTCTCACTGGCTGGAATGAAACACAGAGCTAAAGGCACACACACACACACACACACTCTCTCCTCTCTCTTCCTCTCTCTTCCTCTCTCTCACACTCTGTCACACACTCACAAACACAAACAAACGCACTCCTGGTTCGCCGACCTATCCGCTCCAAGCGTGCGCACACGGAGCCGCACTCTCGTACACACACGCGTGCACACACACACACTCGCTGCTTGTCAGTCATTGTCAGTTCGCTGGGGTGCGAGCGTGGGATGAGGTGATGTTTTGGGACAGGAAACAAGGAACTATGGGCAATTCCCAGCGCCGGGCCAAGGGGAGGCACAAAACCAAGGGGGCAACAGGTACAGCACACACACACACACACACACACACACTCTCTCATGCACAGATGTACTCACACTACATTGCATACACACACACACACACTTACACTACGGCACACCCACATATACTCACACAATGCCATGCACATATACACACACATGCATACACACACACCTGTCATTCACCAATAGCCATAATTTATTTTTTTATGTGTCCATAACCATATTTCCATATGTTTTACTCATCTATACGTGCAGAGATCCCCTGGGCATGGTGCATGGTAACAGCATCCATCTGCTTCGGCTCCTTATCTACTCAATAGCGTTCCTGCTTCCCTGATCATGGAGTGGGAGTGCGAGTGTGTGTGTCTTTGCGCATGTGAGCGTATGTGCACGTGTGAGCGCGTGTGAGCGCAAGTGTGGTGATATCAGGGCTCATGTCACTGCCAGGTCGCGCGTGGTGGTGGAACACTACACTCGTTCAGCCGTCTGGTGCCACGGCCACCAAGCTGCTCCAGTGGGGCATAAATACGCCAGCTAACCAGAGGAAAGAGGGGAATGGGGAGAAGGGAGGGCAGAAATGTGGAGAAAGGGCACTGGGGTGAGAATGGGCAGCTGTGAGAGGTGTAGGGAGCAAGGGAGGCAGTCCCAGTTAGGAACGCAGGCATGTCGGAAAGGGATGCACAAATACAAGATCACTCCGCCACACGTGCACATGCACACACACGCATGCACGCACACACACACACACAGATGTTTGCATGCATGCATGTTCTGATAAAACCATTAAGAGGACATTCACATTGGGTCACCTCTATTTTCCTGAATGGGTAGCTGTGTGTGTGAGTGTGTTTGTGTGTGTGTGTGTGTGTGTGTGTGTGTGCATATCTGTGTGTCCGTGTGTGTGCGTGCACGAGCCTGTGTATGTGTCTGTGTGTGTGTGTGTTTGTGTGTGTGTGTGTGTGAGTGTGTGTGTGTGTATCTCAGTAATGGCTTTGTCTGGGCATGTGTGGCTGGCTCCCGTGCCTGATGACAGCGTGTTTGGTCAGACATTTCTGTGCTGCTGCACCTCTGGGTGTGAGTGGAGTGTGTGTTGGCAGTGGGACTGCAGTGCTGGACTCCTGTGTGTTCACTGGTGCTGTGTGGTGACTAGTGGGACACACACATCTGTAGTCTGTTACATGGCCCATGGGCATCAAAGCTAGCCTTGTATATGGACATGATTTGACCATCTCCTGAAATATAGACCATATAAAAAGTGTATAGCTGCTGTGTGTGTGTGTGTATGTGTGTGTGAGATTTGGATTGATGGACACGATAAGGAACCGCTCTGCGCACACACACACACACACACACACACACACACCTTTTCATGCACATGCACATTTTCATTCATGTTTTTCTCTCACCTATGACATCATTCTACCAATGAAGAGCTACCTCTGCAGGGAGCGCGAGAGTGACTGAGAGAGAGAGAGAGAGAGGGAGAGAGAAAGACAGAGAGAGAGCTCTGTGTTGCTGTGTGTGACTGAGACACTGTTGTCATGGAGACGGACAGGTGGTAAAGCCGGTCAATCGAAAGCCTGTTCACTGTTTGTCACCATATAAGTGTGTGTGTGCTTGTTTGTGTCTGTGTGTGTGTGTGCTCACAGTGATGTCAGTGTCAGTGATGCTCTAGTGTCTGTGTGTGTGTGTGCTCACAGTGATGTCAGTGTCAGTGATGCTCTAGTGTCTGTGTGTGTGTGTGCTCACAGTGATGTCAGTGATGTTCTAATGACTCCTGTCATCTTGCGCTTCTGAGCTTTTTACTGTCTAAGATGGTGAAATGTTACATTTAATAGAAGTCAAATTATATTTTTGTATGTACATTCTGTGTTTTATATAATAATAATAAATAATAATAATTAAAATATTAAAATAATTAAATATAATATTTAAATATAATAAATATATAAACACAAGATACATGATTAAATTAACATCACAATCATGTGTCATGAGCACAAACTGTATGAAAAAAATGTTTTTTGTTGGAGTAGAAATTTGTTGGAGTCAAAATAATAAAGAAAGTAAAGACATTTTGTGTACCCAAATTAGTTTGGTTAAGGCGGTATGCTTGTTTTGCAGCAGTGCCAGACGTCAAGCATAGTTAAAAATACCACCTTAAAAAGTTACAGCCCAGCTGTGTGTGCATGTGTGAGTACTTGTAACCTTGGAATCTCACACCGATGTGATTCTTAGCTGCACTACTGTGAATATATGTGTGTGCGCACGTGTCCGTGGTCTCGCTGTTGCTCGGAACCCACGGCGGGACAGTTTGGGAGAACGTACTGTGTCCCGCGGGCCTCCTGGAGCCGTTAGCTGACCGAGTGGCTGGCACTCGCTGTGCTTGGATACTCACGTTGTGTTGGTCGGCCTCCTGGAGGCTCCTGGACTTCTGGGAGGGCCAGAGGAGGTCTGGGGGGGTCGGGGTTTGTGTGTGTGTGGGGGGGGTCTGGGCCTCGCTGGCTGGCTTGCTGTCACCTCCAGCCACAGAGGAACGGGGAGTGCTGACCATGCAGCAGCCGGGGGGGTCGCAGCACGCACAGCTCACGCATCCTGTCTTTCGCTTTCCCACAGCAGAGGAAGCAGAGCCAGACCCCTACACCCTCCTGCCTTGCTCTCTCTCTCCTTTACTCTCTCACTCCTTCTCTCTCTCCTTTTCTCTCTCACCCCTTCTCCTAGCCTAGTTTCCTTTTATTGTGGAGTCTGTTCCGAAGAGTCTTGGTCTGTCCGTGTCTCTAACATCACAATCGCTCTTTCTCTCTCCCCTCTCCATCTCTGTCTCTCTCTTTCTCTTTCCCTCTCAGTCTCTCCCTCTCTCTTTCCTCTCTTTCTCCCTCCCTCTCTCTCTCTCTCCCTCCCTCCCTCACTGCTGTATTGCTTTGTCCTCTTGCTCCAGTCCTAACTTGCACAAGCAGATTTATGCTGCTACATTTGTCTCTTGTCTCTCATTCTCACTCTCTCACTCGTGCTCTCTTTCTCTCCCTCCCTCTCTCTCTCTATCTATTTTCCTCTCTCTCTGTGGATTTTGTCATGGAGAAGCTAGATGTCTTCAGGACCCGGGCAGGTAGGCTCAGCTCTTCTACCCACCGGAGGCCTTTCTGCCTGCCGGTTCATGTGCTTTGCTTCTCTGCCTGCAGTGCATCAGATGGTTCTGAGCAAGTCTGAATTCCACTGGAAGTGACATGGGCGGATTGCTGTTCAGATACTAGTGATGCAGATGAGGTTTGGCTGAATCAGGAGGGCTGTGGAGATTGTATAGAGACGGGAGCCAAACGTTTCTATGTGTCATGAAGGATGCGATTCTAGCCATCTTCTTATTACACCTGGGACTATGCACTGGTCTGACCACAGCACACCTGGGACTATGCACTGGTCTGACCACAGCACACCTGGGACTATGCACTGGTCTGCTGTGATTAAACGATGAGCCTCTGTACTATGAACATGCTGATCATTTGCTGGCGGTGATTTCAAACTATGTTGCACCGAAACGCGGTTCGCTAACAAGTCTAGTGCTGAGTTCGAAGTGCTATACCCTTGGGTGTGATGTTCTGTATTTAGACCGACACCCCAGACCTGTGAATTCTTTCTCCAAACACTCTGAAGACTCCTGTCAGAGTGTTCAGTTCTAGGTCTTGTTGGAGAAGGTTGGTGTAGGCAGTGAGGGCACTGGCCATTCTAATGTTTACTTGGGATTTTCTGGTTTATGCATTAATTGCTCCAAAAGTCCTTGTTGAACTTTGTAACGTGATCTTTGTGTGCGTGTGTGTGTTTTAGAGTGAGTGTGAGTGAATGTAAGAGCTACAGGCCTCACCTTGAGTCACGGAATACCAACACAACTGTGTGAAAGTGACCTGAGGTTATGTAGGGATCTGGCGGCCTGTCTGTCTTTCTCTCTTTCTTTTTCTCACACACACTCACACACACACACACACACACACACACACTGGTGCCCATCATTTCCTTCTTTGGTTTTCACTCTGTTTTGTTTCTCTTTTGCTACAGAATTCCAGTATAGCAACATAACATTATCCACCAGCAATGGAAATAATGCGGACAATCCACAGGCTGTGCTCTCTTCACAGACTTCACTGACACACACACACACACACACACACACACACATTCACATAGAATATATACATCCATTCCACACATAAACATGCTCTCACTTTCCCTCCATCTTGCACTCATGCACACACATGTACACGCATCCGTTTTCTCAGACCGCACAGGGCTAATTATGTATGTAAAATGAATGGAAGAGAAAATTAAGCCTCATAGAATTTTTATGCAAACGAGTTTCTAAATGAAGCCATCGAGTTCTGGCTGGCAGGGCCTTATGACACAGAGCAGAGATCTCCACACTGCAGACTCCTGGTGAGGGTTAAAACCTGTGTGTGTGTGTGTGTATTAGCTGTGATAGGCAGCTTGGCTCTGCTTTTCTAAAATGAGTGTTTTCCAAGGATGGGTAAAAGGATAAATAAACAAAGGAGACATATGTGTGTGTATGTGTGTTCGTGTGTGTTTGTCTGTGTGTGTGAGTCTGTTTGTGTGTGTATTGGTGTGTGGTTGCAGTTATGAATGGAACGGTCATGAGGCATTGAGTCTTCTGCCAAATCTTTTATATCAGTCATCTATTCATCCTACCATTGACAGATGTGTACTCGATGAGCCAATAGTCCACAAACACACACACATACACATGCTTTGTTTATATCCTTCCATCCCTGGTTGTTTATGGTCCTTGATTACATCTCTAGCCACCCCTGGTCCTGCTGGTGGAGTTCTGGGCCCTCTGTAAGTCTGACAGAGCTCCTGAGGCCTGAGCCTGCTCCCTAAACCCACACCAAACACTGGCACCAGAGCAGCCCCAGACTTATCCAGGACACTTCGCTAAGCTCCAGGTCTGACTCGAGGTTTTATTGTCAGGGAAGGAGCCTCCGCACTCGTCCTGCGCTCTTGGCTTTATTAGGGGGGTTTCTTCAGCTCTTCATGCCCACCGACAGAGATCCGTCTCTGGGGATGTTTCAGCTGAGCGCCTCTGGTCCCACAACATATCCACCACTCCAGCTCTGCTCATTCAGCCGCCGTTGAGGCATCACAGAGCATGTGCAGCATGGCAGGAAGTGGATGAAGTGTGGTTTCCTGTGGAAGTTCCTGTGGAAGTGGATCTGAAGGGATGGGTCTAGATTCCTTCTGTATGTGTTTGTATTCTGTGTTTGTGTGTGTGTGTATGTGCACATGTACATGGGAAAGTATGATATTCTGGAATAATACTAAAGGGGTACAAAAGGGGTATTTTTCCATTGTAGTGAAATTAAAATGTAAGTCTTAATACCTTAGCTCACAGCTTGGAATCTTATTTTTATATTTTATAATTTCTCATTGTTTTTCTTCGGTGCAATCTGTGAACTCTTTTTTTTTCTATCACCAGTAGCAACAAAGTGTCTATTTAAACACAGTTTTCACAGTTTTGTGTTTCTGTGATAATTTAGTTTTTTTCTTTTGCCGAATGTGGTCGCACATTTAAATTTAGCATTCTCAGCTGGGTGACTAACTCATACAGCATTAGTCATTCGGAAGTATGTTGACATAGGTTGTCCAGTGTCCACCACGCACTTCATAGAATGCAAGTGTTGCATGTAGAGTGTGTACCCACACACACAACACACACACATGCCCAAGCACTTCGTAACAAAGGGGAGTATGGACGTTCGGCTGGAAGCGTGTGAAGCGTGCCTTCTTGTACAGGCTTAAAGGAACGTGTGGGGGTTGTAGTTTCCCAGTGAGTTAAAGATATACTATAAGACTCAGAGCCAAAGCAAACCAGTAACTGGCAGGCAGAGTTGCACGGATGACATCATAGTGGTGCCTTCCTGAGGGATTGTTCTAGAAGCTTTGTGTCAACACCAGTGAGGCAAGGACAATTCAGCCAGTCACAACACTCTAAATTGCCGAGTGAACTTGTGACCTGCGCCAACGCTGATGAATGTTTTTTATTTAAAAATAAACAAAAACAAACTTTTTACCAGTTTTTTTTAGGCACATTTAGGTTCTGGATTACATAGGGATTGCAATTTGTATAGGATTCCTGGAATGGAATCTGAATGATTTTTTGCCGGGAATTGCTGCTCAAATTGACGATATAGCCTAGAAATGTAATCCATCGTCATCAGTTCCTCTGTCTAGATAGCACATTTGCAGGGGCCACAGTGACAACAGTGCAATGACCACAATCACACTGTCACTGTTACTGATTTAACTGTGAGAAACTGCTGCGTTGAGCCTAGCTTTGGAGCCAACCACCGGTGCGATTTCCTTGCACCGGATTTCTTCCACGCTGTTCCAAAATCTACTTCCAACATGGCTACTGCTGGAATCAGGCCCAGATTAAAGATGGCAATTATGCCCCAATATGGGTACCTGATATGTGTGTATCAGGTAGTACCAATCACACGATTATTCTCTTCGTTTGTAGCATGAGACCTATTTTCTCAGTTTTGCTTGGAGGAGCATCAATCCTCCCAGTTTGGTGTGAGTCGCCCTCTGCCAGGTCTCCAGCCGCTGGACCAGGCCTCACCAGGGGCTTTGTGGCTCTGCAGTGGACCTTGGGTGGTTGCACTGCCAAATGTTCTGTTAGCTAAGCTGCAATCTGTCAAATATAGGCTTTTTATTAATTTTAATTAGTTGCTAAGTGACACTCCTATGTCAGATGGTGCCTGATAGCTAAAATTAGCATGGAAAAGTTTATAGACTAAGGCAATCTCTGAACACTGAACTGTTAATACTATCGCCAAATTATCATACGTTCATACTCGCCAAAACATGTTACAAACAGTAAACAAAGCCCTCTCCACTGTAAAGTTTGATCTGTGTTTTTTTGTTAAAACTGAAAGTAGCATGTGGAAGACTTTAAACTGTATTTTGTTTTTCTACCTCTGTAATTGTACCAGACACACAGGCGTTGACATCTCAGCCTCCTCTGAGTACATGACAGGTGGGTGCGAATTTATCACCTCTTGTCTTCTCCCGTTAGGGGAGTTGTCCCTGGAGGAGAGGACCTGTTAGAGACATGCTACTCCACCTGTCCTTTGTGTGTGTCCCAGCAGTGAGGGTCCTGGGCTTTTCAGCGTGGAGACATGCTGCTACATGATGTCATCATGGGGGAGGGGGGTGGGTGAAACCTCTTAAAATCCCACTTCACACCTGAAGCCGAAGGCATGCAGACTCATCTACTTGCTTTATAGTGTAGGCTGGGATTAAGTCAGACCGTCTCATTTTAGAAATACAGATGGTGCTCTGAACCAAGTTAATGAGTAACTTTATAAAGGGCTGCTTCTCTTGCCTTATTAGTTATAGACGCAGTGCAGCTGACATAAAACATTAAGATAAAAATAGGTATTCTTCATTTAAAAAAGCTTTCCTTATAAGGGTTTTAAATGCTTTATTACTTGAGCAAAACACAAGAATTGTTTTTTTTTGGACAAGAATTTGAATACAAACATGAAGGAAGGAGTAGGTGAGCCAGCATTGTGTGATGTCAGCAAGGCCCAATCTGCAGTGAGGGGTTGGGCAGCCATTCAGTGATGGGCTTATGTGATTGGCTCACGTGATGTGCTCATGTGATTGGCTCAAGTGTTGGAGGATGAGGATGGCAGGGTGGATAGTGATTAACCCATGAAAGGCCACTGCCTCCATTTCCTCCTTGTGCCTGTCAGGCAAATCCTGTATGTGTGTGTGTGTGTGTGTGTGTGTGCGTGTGCGTGTGTGAGAGAATGTGCTTATCGGACACACTGACCCACAGACACACTTGCCCTCGCATTCTGTGTTTTCCCGTCACTCAGTGTCACACACACCCAGGCAGTGGGCAGTGGGGCGGGAGGGAGGTGGAGCAGAGAGGCTGGGAGGAAGCAGCAGCTCCATTACTCAGCACTATTGAGACATAAGGACACACACATGCACACACACACATATACACACACACACACACACACACAGACACACACGGACATGCGCACATGCATACATACACACACACACACACACACTCTGCACACACAAACACACACACAGCTTCACCAACACTTGCTTGTCCATCTGTTATTAGCCATTACTGTAACCTCCACTCTAGCAATGAAAGCTCGATGTGTGTCTGTGTGTTACCCTGAAACAGCAGAAGTTACACAGTGCTGATTTGTAATTGGCTGTAAGGCTGTGCGTGTGTGCATGACTGCTGCGTGGCGTGTGCTGCGTTCCCACAGCGTTCTCAGCTCTCTATGTCATTTTAGCTTTTTTTTTTTTCTGTGTGATCATATTATCTTCACTCTTGGGGCTCGGCACTGTAGATACAGTAACCATGGAGAAGACGACATAACAAAGTGGAAAAATAACATGTCTTGTTTCCATGAATATGATCTGTATCCATGTAAGGAATGAATCTGGACTGGCTGGCTCCACACTTTTATCAGATTTTCCACCCTGTACAAAATCCCTGTATTTTACACTGTAGCCTTACAGAACATCTGCCAGGCAGGAGGTGAGCTACTGTCACTTTCCAAAGTGCAAAACAGACTTTCTTCTTCCCTCTGCGTTTAAGCTTGGCTGGCTGATCTGAGCAATACACCGATGTGGATAAGAATGATCGATTGGACCTGGATAATGAGCTAGGTTTGTCTGCCTTCCTCTGACTGTGAAATGCACTGAACAGGCAAGATTGTTCGCCCAGTCTGACTGCACAAAAAATATAATAATTCAGTGGTGCCAAGCTGTGAAATGTGGCAGGTCTTTAAAAGGTCTCAGGAACATCATGTGCAGAGTCTGTTCATGCCGGTTAGTAGAGGTGAGATGACGCTGGCCAGTGCGATGCAGAGACCTCTTCTCACCATGTAATCAGCACCACTGCTTTCTCTAAACACCATCAGATGCTGTTTAAGCTTCACTGCGTGGAAAGGCTCCAATCTCACACATCAGTGGAAGAGAGAAAGAAAGGGAGAGAGAGACATAGAGAAGGAAGAGTTTTGGAGGCAGACAGAGAGGGTCTGAATTGGGATTCTTGTCACTACAATTACCTTCTGAGAGAAATTGCTTCTGGCAGCTCTCTCTGTGCGATCACGACTCAGAAACACACTTTGAAGCCTTGGCGTGTGTGTGCATGTGTGTGTGCATGTATGTGTGTGTGTGTGTGTGTGTGTGTGTGTGAGAGAGAGAGCGAGCTTCAGGAGAGCTTGACAGACAGCATTTTAACCTCTAAAGTATATTTTTGTTCATACTGTGAGAGATCTTCAGAAGTTATTTTCCAGAAGTTTCTAAAGAAACATTTACACTGTGTAAATTGTGCAGTAAGATGTCATCTGGGGTGACATCATGCGTCCCAGTTATAGTCCTCTCCTAAGACAACAAATGAGAAACACAGACTCTACCATTTTAAGAGTATCCCATTACCTAGTCCGCCCAATTCACTTTTTGGCTCTGTGCTATGTACATCTGTTTGCACATGTGTGAAAATGTGTGAAGAACTGTGTGTGTGTGTGTATGTGTGTGTGTGTTAAGGGAACCAATCTCTTGCGACGCCACATGCACATTCCATTCCCCCACGTTTTTGTGCCATTTTCCCAAGACTGAACACACTCTGTGCACTGTAGAGTGACACACAGGTTGGATCAGCCCTCAGGATGCAGCTTGCGATGGCAACTCCAGAAAGTGGGAACGCATTCCTGTGAAAATCTGGCGTTTTGAACACACTGTTCCACAGGTTAGCTGCTGTATGCCTGCCTGTCAACCGCCATGCTCATCTCAAGCTGCCCAGACCCGTCCAGGTTGAAGGGTTCTGCATCCAAAGACAAAAAGCAGAAAATATAAATAAGTGACTCAGCCTCTCTGTCGCCCCCTACCTGTTGTTGACAGTATCCACTCGCTGAAAAGCTGTTGTACTTTTGTAGCTCTGAAACAGTGGTGTTCATGCATTGGACTGTGCTGAGATTTGTTGGTATTTGATGGTCCATTGCCACATTCCAAAGTTATAATAACCTTATGACTCCTTTAAGATGCCTGTATTTATAATGTTTATATTATAAACATTGTGATATTGTTGAAATAGTGTTTCTGTCTAAGAGCCTCTTGTCTGGGCTTTTTCCTTTTGTGTTGGTTAATGTGAAAAAATGCTAAACACGACTGAATGAAAGGGGGGAACAGCGCTGCTCTTAACTGGGTGTACTGGGTTTAGTCCGCAGAAGCCTCTTTGGGGTTTGCGGATTTGGCTGCAAGCCCTTGGAATTGCCTCTCCTGCACAGCGATTAGAATCACAGGCAGGGGAGCACTGGTGCGGAACCACTGGGCCTTGTTTAACGTCCTGGAGCCCTGGAGCTCCTCAGTTCATGCTAGTTAAGAAGCTGCTAATGAGGGTGAATGTATTTGGCTAATTAAGCAGAGCATGCATGAGACTGTACATGCAGGGATTCAGATGCTGTGAGAAGCCCTTGATGGGCGGAACTTGTGTCAGTTCATTCCACCGAAGGAGTTAAAGGTTAGGCCCTTCAACAAGGTCTGACAGACCATATTTGTGGGTAGGCATGAAATGAAAGAAACCGAAAAGAAAAAGTAATAATAAAAATGGATTAAAAAATGAAATAAAATTGAAACGATTGTAGTGAGTTACAAACTTCAAAGGGCTGCTGCCTTATTTGTTTCCCTGCGAGGGGGCAGTAAACGACCTCGCCAATAGGACTGTGGAGCGGCAGCGCTGTAGCTCTGTGCTGTAGCTCTGTGCTGAGGTAACGGTCACGTGGCTAAACGCGGCCGTGTTTGGGTTTGTCGGTCCTGGGTGAGGGAGATGGGTGAGGACAGAACAGAACACTGGTCTGTTAAGGCTGCTGCGTTGTCTGTAAAGACCATTTTCGTTCTAAAAAAGACACTGTGAATATATTTGTGTCCGTTTTTAATGCGCATCAGCTTGGATTAACCAGTGACTTCTTTATGCTTTTCTTTTGTCCTTCCTCTCTCTCCTTCTCTCTGTCTCTCTTTCTCTCTCATATCTTAATAAGTTACTCTCTAATAATGAGAGAATCTTGCCTCAGAGAGTAGAGCTAATATAAATTAAAGATTAAATTATTTTAATTCCTTGTTTTTCACTAGACTACAGAGGTGATGTATGATGTGCTGCATAACCATCCCCAAACCTTAGCCAGCAAACGGAAAACATGTTATGTGCAACAATCCTCTGACCTGTGATCGCATACATACATTCTGCTATAGCTGTAAGGTCTTCTTAAGTCTGGATGTCATTATGGTGAGAACAAGTGGTTAGATAATTTAGTCTTATGCAGAACATATCAGTACAACATGTACATCTGATATTTCATTGCTCTGATTGGATTGGATTGAGTTGCTAGTGATTTCAGTGCTCTGATTGGATGAATGTAGTTACTGCTGATTGTAACCCTCCTGTAAGTAAACATGCCAGACTGAGAAGTTCATTAGAAGATTACAAGGCCAGAATTGCCCCTTTGGCTTTAAACATGTGATGCCGCACTAAACAGACCTGCTCTCCTACGAAAATGGTCTGAAATAATGAACTGCATCAGTACTGCTTTGACTCATTTGATCCTGTCTCCTGCAAATAAACACACCCCTGTCCTGATGAATGAATTGCTTTAGTGTTGTTAGTAATGCAGCTCTTTGACTGCAGGGCTGACTTTATCTGAACACAGCACCATCTGAACACAGCACCATCTGAACACAGCTCTATCTGTACACAGCACCATCTGAACACAGCACCATCTGTACACAGCTCTATCTGTACACAGCTCTATCTGTACACAGCACCATCTGAACACAGCACCATCTGAACACAGCACCATCTGTACACAGCTCTATCTGTACACAGCTCTATCTGTACACAGCACCATCTGTACACAGCTCTATCTGAACACAGCACCATCTGTACACAGCTCTATCTGTACACAGCTCTATCTGTACACAGCTCTATCTGTACACAGCTCTGTACACAGCACCATCTGTACACAGCTCCATCTGTACACATCATCATCTGAACACAGCTCTATCTGTACACAGCTCACAGCTCTATCTGAACACAGCTCTATCTGAACACAGCTCTATCTGAACACAGCACCATCTGAACACAGCACCATCTGTACACAGCACCATCTGTACACAGCTCTATCTGAACACAGCTCTATCTGAACACAGCTCCATCTGAACACAGCACCATCTGTACACAGCTCTATCTGTACACAGCACCATCTGTACACAGCTCAGCACCATCTGTACACAGCTCTATCTGTACACAGCTCTATCTGAACACAGCTCTATCTGTACACAGCACCATCTGTACACAGCTCTATCTGTACACAGCACCATCTGTACACAGCACCATCTGTACACAGCTCTATCTGTACACAGCACCATCTGTACACAGCACCATCTGTACACAGCTCTATCTGTACACAGCACCATCTGTACACAGCTCTATCTGTACACAGCACCATCTGTACACAGCACCATCTGTACACAGCTCTACTGTACACAGCTCTGTACACAGCACCATCTGTACACAGCTCTATCTGTACACAGCTCTATCTGTACACAGCTCTATCTGAACACAGCACCATCTGTACACAGCACCATCTGTACACAGCTCTATCTGTACACAGCACCATCTGAACACAGCACCATCTGTACACAGCTCTATCTGTACACAGCTGTACACAGCACCATCTGTACCATCTGTACACAGCTCTATCTGTACACAGCTCTATCTGTACACAGCTCTATCTGAACACAGCACCATCTGTACCATCTGTACACAGCTCTATCTGTACACAGCTCTATCTGTACACAGCTCTATCTGTACACAGCTCTATCTGTACACAGCACCATCTGTACACAGCACCATCTGTACACAGCTCTATCTGTACACAGCTCTATCTGTACACAGCACCATCTGTACACAGCACCATCTGTACACAGCACCATCTGTACACAGCACCATCTGTACACAGCTCTATCTGTACACAGCACCATCTGTACACAGCATCTGAACATCTGTACACAGCTCTATCTGTACACAGCTCTATCTGAACACAGCACCATCTGTACACAGCACTATCTGAACACAGCACCATCTGTACACAGCACCATCTGTACACAGCTCTATCTGTACACAGCTCTATCTGAACACAGCACCATCTGTACACAGCACCATCTGAACACAGCACCATCTGTACACAGCACCATCTGTACACAGCACCATCTGTCTGAACACAGCACCATCTGTACACAGCACCATCTGTACACAGCACCATCTGTACACAGCACTATCTGAACACAGCTCTATCTGAACACAGCACCATCTGTACACAGCACCATCTGTACACAGCTCTATCTGAACACAGCACCATCTGAACACAGCTCTATCTGTACACAGCTCTATCTGTACACAGCTCTATCTGAACACAGCTCTATCTGTACACAGCACCATCTGTACACAGCACTATCTGTACACAGCACCATCTGAACACAGCACCATCTGTACACAGCTCTATCTGTACACAGCTCTATCTGTACACAGCTCTATCTGTACACAGCACCATCTGTACACAGCTCTATCTGTACACAGCACCATCTGTACACAGCTCTATCTGTACACAGCACCATCTGTACACAGCTCTATCTGTACACAGCTCTATCTGAACACAGCTCTATCTGTACACAGCTCTATCTGTACACAGCACCATCTGAACACAGCACCATCTGAACACAGCACCATCTGTACACAGCACCATCTGAACACAGCACCATCTGAACACAGCACCATCTGTACACAGCACCATCTGAACACAGCACCATCTGAACACAGCACCATCTGTACACAGCTCTATCTGAACACAGCACCATCTGAACACAGCACCATCTGTACACAGCTCTATCTGAACACAGCACCATCTGTACACAGCTCTATCTGTACACAGCACCATCTGTACACAGCTCTATCTGTACACAGCACCATCTGTACACAGCACCATCTGTACACAGCTCTATCTGAACACAGCACCATCTGTACACAGCTCTATCTGTACACAGCTCTATCTGAACACAGCACCATCTGTACACAGCTCTATCTGTACACAGCTCTATTTGTACACAGCTCTATTTGTACACAGCTCTATCTGAACACAGCTCTATCCAGCCTTCCTCTCTAGATGTTAACCATGCAAATGTCATAAATCTTTATTTATGTATTTCTCTCTCCTCCCTCTCTTCTGTCCTCTCATATCTTCCTCTTTTGCTATCTCCCTGCCTCCATCCCTCTCTCTCTCCCTCTCTCTCCCACTCTCCCTCTCTCTCTCCCTATCTCCCTCTCTCTTGATCTCTCCCTATCTTCCTCTCTCTCTCTCTCTCTCTCCCTCCCTCTCTCTCTCTCTCTCTCTCTCTCTTTCCCACTGCCAGCCACCACCAACTTGGACTCGGAGAGCAGGCGAACGGCCCACTTCCAATCGTCATGGCAACAGCATGTGAACGTGTTCGGCTCGTGGAGTAGGCCGGAGTGTGTGCAGGAGCTGCACCAGGAGGCTCAGCTCAACCTCCAGAGCCTGCTACAAGGTAAGAGTGTGTGTGTGTGTGTGTGTGTGTGTGTGTGTGTGTGTGTGTGTGTGGCAGTGCCTGTGACTGAGGGGCTCGAGAGGGTTCGGTGTTGTCGGTGAGCTCGATCCTTCAGCTGTTTCGTGTGTTCAGATCGCCACGCATGTTTTGGTTTTGTGTACGCGTGTATTAGAGGTGTGTGTGTGCATGTCTGTGTCTTCCGTGCCTGTATGAGCGTGCCAGGTTTGTTTTCCATTCTGAATGATCTTGTCTGCCTGATAGGGAGTGTGTTTGTGTTTTCCCTCCATCCTGCCTCCCTATATTCTCTCTTCCGTCCTCCCCTCTCTCTCTCTCTCTCTCTCTCTCTCTCTCTCTGACTCATGCTTGCCCTTCCCCATAATCAATCATATTTATTTTGCTTTATGAAAATATACAGTTGCTACTCCTCTGTTCATTTCACTCTCGTACTTTCCTGAATGAGTACATCTATACAGATACCTCCTGATGCATGTGTGTGTGTGTGTACGCAGGTTGCATTTCCCTCCCTGGCTCTCTTCCTCCTCTTCTCTCTTTCAGTCTATTCTTTCCTTTCTGCACATTAATGAATAATTGTGAAGGATGAGCAGATGTTAATCATCTTTGTGTGTGTGAGTGTGTGTGTATGTGAGTGTGTGTGCTTGCCTCTGTTACAGTACTTGATGTCCCCTGTATCATATCGAAAGGGCAGCGTACAGAGTGAGGAGTAGGTGGTCAGTGTGTGTGTGTGTCTGTGTGCAATACTGTGCATTCTAGGCACACATACAGTTCTAATCTTCATATGTCCAGAGCTGATACACGAGACCTGGATCGTTAACTAGAGGACTGCCATTTCTGGAGGGTGAAAACATTTAAATTAAGCAGAGCATGATCAAGAGTCTTTGCCTTATTGTTGGTAAAAGTTAAATGCATGGTTGAAATAACTGGTGTAGTCACAGAGTTTCACATCAGTTTTACTCAGCTGAAAAAGTACATGTACCTTAGGTTTGTTCAGATTTAGCGAAGTACAATAAATAATTAACGTCTTTCCAAATGGAGAATGACTGAGCGATTTCAGCTTTCAGTGAACTTTCCAAACATTATGCTGAAAAAAATGGTACATTTCATGCTTATGAATGAAATGCATTTACTTAACGTTGGTTTAACCATAGCAATGAACCAACCAGCTAGTAGACATTCTATTGTGTTTTCTCTGTGTTGTCCAACTGGCCTTTGTTTGCAAACCATTAGTGGTGAACATAATGCTATAGGAAAGAAATGGCTGTTATTTGGCTTTTAAATGCACTTATTGTAGCTGAACAAATGAGAGATCAAAGTGCCTTTCAATCTAGAGCTTCACTGTTAGCTTTCCGGGGGTGAGCACGAAGACCCCATTAGCCGTTGGGTTTTGAAGTAATGTGTATGGTGGTGAAACGTGCCAGAACGTGTATGTGTATGCATGTGCACTTTAGAGTTTATCTATAACTGATCAAAATTACCAAAATTACCAGGACGTCACAATATAATACACAGTATGATGTTGATACATCACGTTCAGCTTGGCAGTTTGGTACCATCAACCTACCGCATATCCCTACTGTAACCTCCCACTAACACATAGGTCTTTTTGTTAGAATCAACTGAAGTAGAAAGCATAGCTGACCAGCAGGACAAAATTTACTCGTTTCCCCAGCAATCGCAACACCCCCTTCCCTAATGCTGATCAAAGGACCAGAGAGAAAGGAGGAAAAAGAAAAACAAAACAGAACAGCCCCAGTGGACAAGAAAGGAGGTATTGTTTCTCCCTCCTGTCCCATTGCGTCTGTGGATACACAAGAAAAGGACTGACCCATATTTAATAAATGGCTGCTTTCAGGGGTGCATCTTGTTAGAGGAGATGCTTTGAGGTTATTCATGGCTGGCGTAGGGATTCTGCATGCATGACTGGCTGCCTGCGTGTCTGCAGGGGCAACCTGATTGGCTGATTGGAACGGAGATGTTTATGTCCCAGCAGCGTTTGGTCGCTGCTGAGCGTCCCAAGTCGGTTTAGAGAAAGAGGGGAGGGCAGATCCAAACCACACGCACACACACACAAACAAACACGCGCGCATGCACACTCCAGTGTATCCTCTATTAAGTTCTCTTTCACAACTTATCCTTTAAAGTGGTTTGCAAGGTCTTCAAAGCCGGGTCTTCGCTTTCACAAAGACACCCGTATGAGTCGACTTCTGGTGAGTTCATGGCGTGAGCCTGAGCCACGTGCATCGCTCACCGCCGAGTACGAACACTGGAGCTTTGGGGCATGCGCAGGTCTGAATTATCAGAGGCTTTAGTTTGAGTACAACCGAGTGGCTTCGTTTAACAGTGCTGGGGAGGTCTGAACTCTGTCAGCAGTGTAACTAAACACTCATCATTGATGTGAACTATGGCAGGAGATTTCAGTTCTAATAGAAGGGAGTGTTTAACCATTAGGGTGCTCATGTTCAACGAAGGGGCATCAGACGAGGTTTGAGATGGAATTCGGGTCCCACAGCTGGTGGCCAGTGTCAAAAAGTAAGACCATGGCTACCATGTCTGCAGTAACACCTGTTACTGCCACTGCTGCAGTGACGCTGGTATCCTTCTGAGGGAGATCAGCGGCACAGACGCCAGCGCATCGGGAGCTGCATGTACTGAGTCAAGCTTCAACAAGCAGGAGTGCTGATCAAGGTCCTTATGTCTAGTGAAAAAAAAAAGAAAGATCAGCAGTCTTGGAAAACCCCCTTGAGACTTTCTCCGATTATCACACAGTTGTTTCTTGGGTTTTAATCTGATGGGTTGAGGCTTTCTCTCCCTCAATGGAACTGTTCTTACTGTCATTTAAAATACATACTGCTGTGCACAACTGTTCTTCTGCTGAAGGAGTGTGAACCTACAAGACTGTGGTTGCAGTAAAGTAAGTCTAACAGTTACCCGAGAAACACTGACCAGTGTTTGATGTGAAGGCACAGTGCTCTTATTGACTCTCTGGCAATGGCCTGTCACTAGTTTTTAGTAATGTGAGTAATAGGTGCATTAATTATTACCCCTCTGTGGTGACTGGTACTGTATGTGACATGTGCCTTAGTCTTCTTCATGCTCTTGTATCTCAGTGTTGTATTATTTACATTTACATTATTTACATTGAGCACTGTACAAAGTGATGTGTACTGCCCTGAGAATTGAACCCATGACCTAGGTGGTCTAAATACCTGGCTCTACCTGTTCTATCAGCTGCGCTACAGAATGAGTAGCACAAACTAGGGTCCTCAATGCTGTCCTAGCCCTGTATGCTGTATGTGTATGGATGGTCCTTGCGCTTTAGCCTGGGGCCCTTGGGCTAGGGGCTATTGTTGACTCAAGAGGCATTCCATTGTTTCCGAGCACCCACCATTGCTAGGCAACCGGACTCTGAGATTGCGGCATCCCTGTTCTGCTTAGAGGCATCAAGTTCACTGCCTCTAAGACACACACACACACACAGGAGCTAGTGGGAGGAAGGGATAAGTTGGATTTTGTGTGTGTGTGGCTGGGAGGATGGAGTATTTTAGGGCATTTGAATGGCCACAGGGATTGAGTGGGGGACTCAAATGGAATGTTTTGGCGTGAGTTAAAATGGCAGTCAAACTGTTCATAAGGACAGAGACATTAAATAACAGAGAGATTGCGAAGACTAGGAGATACTGCTGTACAATGTATACAGAATTATATCGTCTCTCACGGTTTGGCCACTTTGAGATAAAGCTCAGTCTGTGGTAATGCTAATGCTAAAGCTAATACTAGCTGAACTTTCCTGTTTGTGTGCAGACTTCGAAGAGCAATTATACGATAACCGGGTAACCGGCCAGACCTTTCGGCACCCCTCCTCTCAGAGCTCAGAGGACACTTCCACTGTGCTTAACCGGTCACCTTCTTCACTCAGCAACAAGAAGCCTGAGTTTGTCTTCCTGGTAATTATCTTCTCACTGCGGTGTATGCAGGTTTTGGAGTACATTTGGGCACCAAAAATATGCCTTCCATTCTGTTTTCATTATATTCACTGTTAAGTGCAATGCTGTAACGATTGCTTAAAATTTCCTCCTAAATGATGTGTAATACTGGATTTAAGTGCAACTGTATGTGCTTTGCAAAAAAAAAAAAACCTTTTGTTGCGTAGCGTTTTTGTGGCAACACCAGTTTTAACGTTTGGGAATGTCCTCTGTAATTCTTTCCTTTTATCAACTTTCAGTTGATACACAATCAAAGAAAGAATGTAATTAATGAAGGGTTTCACTTGTATCATGAATATTCATGAAAAATCTCCTTCAACTAGTTCACGTGTTCTCCTTTCTTTAGCCAGCAAATAAGCAGGTGCGTGAAGATGAAGCAACGTCAGTAGGCATCCGGGCTCAGGATCCAGCTCTTTGTGGCTCAGAGCGCCCCCTACTGGGCTGGAACTCCTCCCTGGGACCCCCTGTTGCTGAGAAACCTCGCTGGCACCTGGGCCGACACACCCCTGCCCATCTTGTCCCCATCAATGTCACGGGTAACAGACTCTGAACACACACCTATTCTCCACTGCTCGAGTGCATGTGATAACAGATTTTTTCTTGCGTCATTTCTCTGAGTCGTGATTTTCTTTGGGCAAGATTTTTTATATGGTCATGTATATTATTTCCCATGGACAGTTTTAAAGCACAGTGTCTCGTGCCTTTTAGCAAATATTAATCTCCAGCTGGATAAAAATTCATCCATGATGGTACACTGCTGATGCCCTCCTTATAATGACCATTAAAGGACCAAGAACAGCACATGAAAACTTTTAAAATTCATAAATTTAACAGTAGTTTGTGAAAGTGACTACTGGCAATTTTGTATTTAGCAGTTACTGATAACATTTGAAATACACAAGGTTTTCTCTAGTTTTGGTCCAGTTTTACTGCACTGTACACATTGTAGAGTGCCTCTAAAGCAAAAATAACCTCATGGGGGCTTGATAATTAGCTAATAAATTATGTGAGTTTGTACAAGTAGAATGTTCAGGCCAAGTGTACATCGGGATCAGTACTGAGAAACTCCATAATACACAATAATTACCCATAACTGTCATGTTGATATTGGCATTGATGTTTTCCTGTGACAGTCTGTATTAGGAAACTGATATACCATATTGTATTTGCTCTAATTTAAATTGGATTTTGAAGTTAAACTAAATTAAAGGATGTTTCAATTAAATAAACATGTTTTAAATACTGCATAGGATTTAGTTCACCTAACTGTTCATAACTGTTGCATGTCTGAACTGAGAGCCAACAGGGGTCAGACATTTTAGGATATCCTGCAACAGATCAGTTCTTCCTCACATTGTTTTCTTGTTACATTTCGTACTCGTGTTTTCATGTTTAACCTTGAATTGCCTAGCCCGGATGACATAACTCACAGAACATGCCAAATCTCCTCATTTCCACTCATATGGGGACTGCGAAAGTTCTTACCCCTTGAGTGCCTACTGCCTCTCTCAAGGTCCCACCATGTTCATATATCACGTCCTCTATGGTCTCAGCACCTCCTCTCTCGTTCTCCTCCCCAGTCTTCCTCCGAACTCTCCAGCTCTTGCTCCTTCTGGCTTTTCCATCTCTTCTCTTCTGTATGTTTCTGTCTCTCCCTCTCTCTCTCTCTGCCTGTCTGTCTCTCTGTCTTGCCTCTCCTGCCCAGCCCAGCTCTAGTCTCTTTTACGCCTTTCCCTGGCTTCTCCCTGCTTGTTCCTCTCTTGATCTCTCTTGTTCCCTGAACCTCTAGGTTCAGTGCAGTCGCGTGGGTCAGGTCTCAGTTAACGCAATGCTCAGGCAGCCCGGGGTCTAATTCCCAAAGAGGTGCCATTCTGCTCCCCGCCCGCTGAAGATAATGAACAGGTAGCTGTTGCCATGGCAACACCTAGCTCTTCCTCCTTAGCTTGGTGAAGAGGAATGGGAAAAGCTGCCTAGACTGAGAGAGAGAGGGGAGGAGAGAGACACATACAGACAGTGACAGAGAGGATGTTTGAATACAAGGGAGAAAGGGAGAAAGCCTTTATTTTCACCTCCCATTTTCTTGGTGTTTTCCTGAATGAAGTCAGCACACACGTTGGGAGGTAATGAGGTTTCCTTAGGCGTTTTCTGGGAAAGAGTTCTCTTGGAGAGCGGAGAGAGTGCATTTGTGTAATGTATGTAACCTGAGCAGGGTTTAATTAGCACATTATGATCAATTCACTGCATCATTGTGACACTAGTGAACATTCCTTGTGCCACTACCACCTGCACACCTTATAACACCCTGATTAGTTTAGTCCAGTTTATTCCTCAAACCACTGCAATTTCTTATGAACAGTAATAGTGCAGTTGGTATCAAGATTGACTTGATTATATATACTGTACAATAAGTGACTAACCCTGTCTCCATCTCCTGATTATATTGGGAGGTACCTCGTGGTTGAGATTAGGATGAGAAAAGTACTTTTGAGTCAGGCAGATGCATGTGTGACCAAGGGAAAATCATTCTTGAAATCTATGCATTGGTTATCTTCAGCATTTCAGCATTGATCTTAGTCTTTTTCTCTGCACCATTCACTATGCCACTGTGCACTCTCTAGTGTCTTGTTTCATTTTGTGAAGTCTAGCAAGCACCTCCATGGTCACCAGTATTCCTCCATTTCATGCTGGCCATTACTTCTTATTACACGTACCACACAGATTTATGCCTGTGATCCATTCCGATTTCAGATCTGTTGCACATGCACCAGATATTTTCAACAGTAGTTTCCAGAGACTACATATCTAGAATATGCAATTTGTAACCTGGATGATCTGAAAATACATACTAAAATATAGGATCTGGGCACAGATTTAGCCTAGCATTATTCTTGAACAGGGGATGCCCAACTCCAGTAGACCAGCCTACATCTAGTCTCATCACTTAATTATCAGGCTTAGTACATTTGTCATCCAAAATGGCTGGACTCTGCTTGTCCAGGACAGGAGTTGGACAGTCCTGTTTCAGAGTTTTAAAGGGCTTCACCATAGAGATCTCCAGTGGTCATTCACCTTTGACCACAAGCTTTAGTCTAAGATAGTTTGTGTCTGAAGATCAATCTCTTAGATTTTTAGCATTTTATTGTCCATACTAAGACATTTTTCTTCAACGGTCTGTCACTCAGACTGAGAAGTGGTATCTCATGTCTTGCCTCAGGCCAGAGCTTTGATAAGCACGCCAGCGAACTCCAGGCCCCCTTTAGAACTGACACGGCGGTCAACCCAAAGACCGTCCGCCGCCCGAGGAGTGTGATCGCAGGCCCCGATGTCACGCTGCACTGCCAAGGTGATGAACAGGAAGTTAGAAAAGTTCTGATAGGGACTATGAGCGAGAGGATGTAACCAGGAAAAGTCACTGGGCCTTGATGTGTCTTTCCTTTTTTTACTATGAATCTTTTCTTTTGGCACCTTTGGAAAAATGTATGGGACTTCAGCCTTTCTTAAATACATAAGCCAATGCATGCCTCTCCTAGAATTATAACGAATATATTCCTATTTACACAGTTTTGAGTTCTATTTTTGTCTCTCCTTTCAGGTGACAGCAAGATTCTTGCTGTTGATTTGATACAAGGTGCCTGTTCTCCTGACTCCTCCCAGCCCAGATCTTTGGAGCCTACCACAGGCAACACAGGCGAGCAGCACATACCCTTACGGAAGACCCAGAGTAACTTGGAGCACAGTGTCCCCCCCTCTCCAAAGACCCCCACAGGCATAATGGATCATGCCACTCTTATGTGCCCTAGCCCTTCCTGGAATGGCCCCAAGGGCTCTACCTTCTCTCCTTCCTGGAATGAATCCTATAACTATGCTTTGGCCCCTAGTCCTGTTGCCAAGCAGCCTTTGTCCAAACCTGGGATGTTAGCACCAGTTGCTGGAGGAGGTGGTCTTACGTGTCCATCCCAAACCAGCTCTGGTTTGTCCATGAGCTCACACTCCAGCTCTTTCACCTCCATCCCAGAACCTTCTGGACACAGGCCATATGCAGCCGCACATGGGATTGCTTTTGCAAGAAAGAGGAATGAGACTGAAGGTGCAGTGGCCAGTCCGTGTGCGGGCAATGGCTTCAATAAGAGTGAGCGAGAGAAGAGGTCAGCACGTGCCAATGCTTTCAAATTCCGTGAACGATCTCTTTCGACACCAACAGATTCTGGATCACTCTGCTCAACAGACAACATGTGTAGTCCAGGTGAGACAGTGCCTATGGTCCGTGAAGGTGAGAATTATGCCCTGCTATACCCAAGCAACAGCTCTGAGGACAGCACTAGTACAGACAATGTCTCTGGCACTACAGGGTCAGACTTCTTTACAGAGGGTCGTTTGAGGTCACGGTCACGCAGCATCTCACTGAAGAAGCCCAAAAAGAAGCCACCACCTCCCGTACGCAGTGTGTCCCTGATGAAGAACTTATCAGAGGCTGGTGGGATGGCCTACCATTGTGGTGATGGGCACCTAAGAGACGGTAGGCCCAAGAGCCTCTTCATTCCTCGAGAACATAATCTCCAAGACTCTTTCCGGCCAGAGTTCCTCATGGCCTCGAAAACAGAGGAGGAGACCCACAGCAGTCTGGAGACAGCCTCTGATACCTCTCAGCCCCCTGACAGAGAAACTGACCTAGCCTTCCCTCCTCATTGGCAGCTCAATGAGTGGAAGTCTAACAATGATCCTTACTGCTCATTGTCAGGATCCAGCACTGCCACAGGTACTACAGTGATAGAGTGCATTAAGGTGCGTGGAAGCTCAGAGTCTCTGAATTCACCATCAACCTCTCGAGCCACTTCTCCTTCCCAACTCTCTGTTGAAACTGAAACTAAGGTCTCTCCATTCAAGCCTCCGTGTCTCATGTCCCCATCTAGTGGCTACTCCAGTCAGTCTGAAACTCCCACCCCAACTATTGCAAACTCAGTTATCACTGGTCCCACTGTAGCAGGGTGCAAGATGCGCCCAAAGATCCCAGAGAGAAAGTCCTCCCTTCCAGCCACCTCCCCAAAGGACAAGTCTCGATCTCGACTGTCTTTTGAGCTACCTGTGAATTCACAAATTGACCTGTCCTCTGTCAAATCCAAGACTAAAGCTGGCAGGAGGCACTCTGACACATCTACAACCAGCAAGCCAGGAAAACTTAGTCCCAGTCAGTCTTCGCAGCCCATGGTTACAACAACAGACTTACGGAACATCAGACTTCGCTCAGTGAGCCGGTCTGAACTCGAGGATAGTGCTGATGGCTCGTCGGACATCATAGAGGAGGAGCAAGGACGAGACCTCAGTCCTCCTATCACCCCCTCCAGCTCTAAACCACCCAAGCCACCAGTTGCAGTAAAGCCACCGCTGCCTAAGAGACCCATGAACCTGATGCTTTTATCTCCCTCATCTTCTCCTCATGCCCAGGAATCTCCACCACCCTCTCCTGTGGATCGACCCATGCCAGTAGGCAACATCTACATGGTGGTAAGAAAGCCCAAACCTAAGAGGCCACCACAATCACCAATCAGTCCATGTGCAGTCACACCTCAAGAACAGCTACCCAGCTATCCACCCCCTTTACCTGAACTTGACCTAGAACATGGGATCCCAATTGAGGAAGAGTACATCTTTCCCAGCAGCCCAGAGAAAGAGGACAAAAGCAAGATTCTTCCTAGTCAGGTCACTATCTCCTGTTTCACTGAGTTGGACAAGAAAAAGCCCAAGGTTCCTCCACCAGTGCCAAAAAAACCAAACATCCTTCTCTTACCTTCTCCTACTGGCCAAGCCAATGGCACTCCAGAGAAACAGACTCTCATACTTGATAGTGGTGCTCAGTCACCTATAGGGCCACCTCTATATGAAACAGAAGAATCTTCCTATAAAGAGGAGGTACAGGAAATGCCCATTGAGCAGCAGTTCCAAGACAGTGATGAGAGCAATGTGCCTCTTCACGATCTAGGAGACCTGGACACTGTTGGAAATATGGAAAATCATGATGTTATTGAGGACATTAAGGATACTGGAAGCGTTCAAGATGTTGATGTAAATGCCCTCACTACAGAACTAGTAACAGGTATGGCATCTACAGCTTTCTCCCAACATTCTATTTAATTTTACCTGTGTTTATACTGTTTTGCCTGTCATTAAACAAAGGAGATGTTGAAATGTCTTCATCATCACACTAAGCAGCATTACGTCTTGTGCTGGAATCACACGGAGACACTCAGTAGCATGAAAAAAACAACTCCATACACATTACACTTTGAGAATGTTGGTAATGTTTTGCAACAGAAAGACAGATGGCTTATGACTAAACCGAAAAATGCTATGGGAAAAAAAATCTTACAAAGAACCACATATGATCCTGCTTGTTTTTGATTAGAAACATTTGAATGCTGTTTTTATTAGATGTATATTTATACTGTATGATGTCAGGTGGGAATTACTTGTATTCCATTTGATTTGATTTGTATTTAATTTTCTTGGCTGTATTCTCACTGTATAAACACAAAATGCATTTATGTAAATATATCTGCCTGCAAATTGCACCCACAGAAACTTCACAAGAAGAGCACAGCTCTGTCAGTGACAAGACAGAACTACACATCACTGAAGAGGCAGATGATGATGTGTTTGTCCACACACCTACGACCCATACAACTGAGGACCTTTTTACGATCATACACAGGTCTTGCTGACATGGCTTCATTGTAGTTTTTACCTATTACTTGGCTTATTCAAAACTGCGACAAACCATAATACAGTAGTAACATAATGAACACATATTCCTGATAACACTCAGCACAGACAATAAAAGTAAAAAAATGTTCATCGGCATATTTTACTTCAACAGATTAATATTCTAGGTAGAAATTGGAAGTTGAATAAGACCGAATCAAAACCTGGCAGAATACTGAATACACAAATTAGTGTCCTAATGAAAATGTTTCTTACACAGGTCTAAGCGAAAAGTCTTGGGCCGCAAGGAGCCAGTGGACTCGTTTGGCAGTCGCCAGAGCCTTGTGTCACCTGTGAAAAGCAGCGGCACCGACATCCGCACACTGACCCTTGGAAGCACTCCGAGGTCAAGCTCGCGGAACGAGAACTTCATGGCACTTCTCCAGAAAAAGAGCAGCAAATCGAGTGGTGGGACCCGGGTCTCAGCCATGGAACTGCTAAAGAGCACCAACCCTCTGGCTCGCCGCATCACCGAGTTCTCCCAGTCGGATCCGGACACTACTGGCACTGACCCGTCTAAAGTGACTCCTTCAGAGCAGTGATCGATCCTGTAGAGAACGACACGTAAGATCCTATTGTGGCTGGTTTTCTGTTAACGCTCTACTGCACATCGGAATGGTTTCATTTCCCAGGATCTCTGTCTGAAGTGAGGTGTTTTTGAGTTGTTACTTTAGAACACCGGGGTGTCAACTTTTTGTGCTGTTGATGTGTTTTTGCTGTAGAGCAATGTCCAAATCAAAAGGACGGAACCCAGTGTAAGGGGAGGTTCTAAAATATTTGAGTTGGCCTTTAATTCTGCCGCTGAGAATGTTACATGAACTCTCTTGTGGAAATATACAAATGATAATATTTTGATACTCAAAATTAAGGAGCACCAGCCTATGTATGTGGCCAAGGTCTGTAATGCTCAATTTTAAACACAGGACTAAGGCAGGTGTAAACTAGATAAAATATTTTATGATTAGGAAGCCGTTTGAGGTAAATGTGCTCATAGAGCAAGCAAGAGTGTCCTAGTCAGAAACAAAAACATTCCACAAAGGTTGCAACCAAGGTCTGGTACCCCTTCAAACAAAGCACTTTTTATTACAAGAAATAGTTTACAGCTTAAATATCTATATTTCATTAGTCTTTGATTTTCCCAAATAAACATTTAAGAGGCCATAGAAAGATTTATTTAGCCTGTACAAATCTACATATAGAATATATACTAAAGTATGCATTGAAGGATTATTTGACAAAATAGGCAAAAGACACAAAACTGTCCATTTTTGTGACTTTACTCTTAAAACTGCCTATTTTTGAGAGGGATCAAAGTTACATGGACCATGGATCATGCAATACAGTTCACCTGAATAAACACCTATAGATCTTCCCTCACTGTCGATAGTGGTACATTCTAGTTATATTGTGTGTGTGTGTGTGCCCCATATACACAGTGAAAAGCCAAACCCACCACAGAGCAGAAAATGAGGACAATACCAAATGAGAGAACATCATAGGGGCTGAAACAGAAAAGGTGTGGACATCCCTATAGCCAGAAATCTGTGAATCCCCTTCTGGGGTTTTGGTCTGAGCCTGGCTGTCCAGTGTGGCAGATCTCTCAGGGGTTTCTTGATGCTCAGAAAACCCATTTTGGCTACCGATCCACGTGTATAAGCTCTTTATAAAGAGTGTGCACTGTTTAACACTCAAAGAATCAGGGAGGAGAGTTGCCAAGGACTGTGAATGATTAAAGAGATCTCAGTTTTCTTACTGTTGTCTCCATGTCTTTTGGCCCAAGTGGTGCTGCGGACTGCTCTAACCATCGCAAATCCAAATCTGAAGTTACAGCTGCAGAACATTCAGTCTATGCTCACAGTGCTTTTTTTTTTTGCTCACATTATGGTCATTCAGACTATGCATCAAGGCTGGATGTACCGCTTGCATACCAAAAAGGCAAGTGGTGAATGCCTTTGAATGTCAGGAAGAGAGAGAAATGCTCAACAGTTTTCTGTTCAGTTCTCTTTTTTTTATACTTTTATTTGTGTGTACGTGGTCACTGCCGTGGTCACAGCCGGTGTCACTGCGTAGAAGGACTTCACTCTATGGTGATTTATGAACCAGTAAACTCCTTGAGGATTGTGCAAGCTGCTTGTGATAAACTGACCAGACCTGGGTTCAGTGTCAGATGTTTGAAGATACAAAGAGAGTGTGTTGGTCAGCAGTCATTGCTGCACTCAAAGACTGCTTGTTCTTTCCCATTCCTTAAGAAACTCAATTCCCACATGTTGTAACTGCTTTTCTTTGGCTCGCAATCAGAATCAAGAAACCTGGTGCTACTGAGCCAGAGCGTCCTCTGCAGTCCAGGAGTGGAAGCTCACCTGGCAAAAACCTGTTCTGACTTTCCTGAACGCTGAGGACTAAGATTGAATATTGCATTTTTTTTTTCTTATATCAGTCCTTCAGGTATTCCGACAGCATCTAAAATATATTAAGAAAATACAAAATATTACATTTAAATAGTGAGTGACGCTTGTTTTAACTATTTAGTGAATGAAAAAAAAAAACAACAACCAGTGTTTGTTTGCCTTGTACTCTGGCGTGAAGCCTCTGTGTTTTTAAATGCCTTGGTATTGCACTTCCGTAGGAGTATGCAGAGTTTCTTTTACTCTTTTTATGATTACTACTATATAACAGTCATAATTACTCTTGTGTACTTTGTGCTGTACCCCTTTTTGGTCAACAATACTCTCACAATTTCCAGAGGAAGGGGGAGTGAGTGAGGGATAGAGAGTATATTGAGAGAGAAAGTGGTAATACTTAGCCATAAGAAAGAGTTATGTATTTCAAAAAGAGACTGTTAGAAGCCTTGTACCAAGTCTGATTTTCAAACGTTTAGTGGCCATTTGTGCCACACTAGAGTGAAACCTACAAACTGTAATGTATTGGAATTCTATATGTGTCAGAGGCAACAGAGAAACCCACAGCATAGTATTGCTTCTGTGTTTCTCCCTCTTTCTCCCTCCATCTCACACTTTATCCAGCTCTCCTATTAGCACCCACAGAAGCTCCTATTTGTACACAGAGGAGAGGTGAATCTCTGCTGCCCAAAAGAAAACCACGCCAGCAAAGTGAGAACACAGTAAAACAGAGAAGAGACTGGGCCAGCCAGCGCCGAGTCTCTTACAAGCACTGCAGTTAACATCAGTTTAACTATAGCTGAGACTGTTGTGTTTCTCACTCTGTCATCTTCATTACAAGTTTTTTTTTTCTTTAACAAACTCATCCCAGTTTAGGCCGAGACTTATTTCTCTTTCTGCTACAAGCCAGTTTTCTCTAGACTGTCTGGTGGCTGTGAAGTAAGTAACTTTTCGAACCAGTCCCTAAATCAAGAAGCAATGACAAGGCTCACTCTGTATATAACATGTAAAATTAAGCTACGGTTTTGACAAATTTTAACAGAGATAAATGAGATGACCCTAACAGAGAATTATAATATCGCAGATTAGAGTTCTCACTCAATGAATGGAGTCTGACAATGCCAGAACAGTATAAAAAAAAAACAACAAAAGCTTTAACAGTATATATGAAATTTGCCCTTTCCCTTCGGAACTAGAAGACAACTGGGTGGGAAATCAATATATTATTGGGAATTATATTTTTGTTATTTTATCATTGAAAAGATATATTCTGCATATTATGAACTTCACTCTCCAGCAGTAAGGATATGTAGCTGTGAGCTCTTGAAGCAGCTATGTCTTGCCTATGTGCTAAAAGTTACATCATTATAATAAATTATTTTTCTTGCTTAACCACTCTTGAAGTCTTCCTGTTTATAAACAAAGGAGCAAACAACAACACATCAGCATCATCATGTTGTCTAAGCTGAATCCTCACGAGGAGCTCGTGCTGACACCTGAACTAAGTTATGTTCAAATTATTAAAAAGTCTGCTTTATTAATTTTGCAGATTTCCGTTTTTACGAAACTACAAATTCGAACGAGGAGTTATGTTTTTGTACTTATTCTAAATGCATGAGTTTAAGGTCTCTATGTGCTTAACTACATTTAAATGTTATTCCCAAAGTTGGACTTTCCTTCCTCATATCAAGAGATTGAAGAAATTCCACAACACACTTACGTAATAACTCCTGGACAGAAAATTTTGGAATATATCGCCCCCTGGTGGATATAAGTTTTCCCATCTGTTCATAAGTGCTGAAAATAATAGAATGGTATATGAGGTATTTGTAATTAACCTTACAGTGTAAAGTAACTAACGTAACACTGTTTAGAATTCATTACCTTTCTTCAATTAAACTGTGTTTGAGCAAGTATGGTACTTTAAATGTGATGTAGTTGTATACAGCCTGTGCAGCATTTGGGATAAATAAAATTATTTACAGCAATTGCTAGAGTTAGCTACATAGCTATCATACTACCTATACATCCAAGACACAAGAGATCCTATTGTATGGCTACTATAGCAAGCTAACAGTCACTGCTGTAAGAATAGTGTAGTTTACTTGTTAATGATACAGCAGGCAGTATCAACAGCTTTACCGTAAAATTGGGCGCCAAAACCGTCTATCTGTCGTATTTGTCCATAGCTACTGGTCAATTACATTTGTCTTTTCATTCCCATATCATTCCAGTATTTCCAGAAATATAACCTGAGCCGGATTAATATTACTTCACCAAGGTAAGTGCAACAAATACAACGAAACAAGGGCAGATGTGTTAGCTAGTTGTGCAGTAGATACTTTGAGTCCAAGCACAAAGATCCAAGGTGACGGGCAAATAAACTTAAAGGCTTCCCACACACTCTCTAACCAATTAAAATGTTCAGTTGTATTTGTTCTACATTCAGAGCAGCTTCTCGGTGAATATTCCTGCACCCTACTAGGTTATCCCTCATCTATGCAGTCAAAGAAAAGCTAGGGAAATGATGCCCAATGTCAAATTATAGCTAGCTAGATACGGTTTGAATCTCAAATTGAACTTAACGGTGAATCTGCGGCTTGGTAACAGACACGTGTGGTGTGTGTAAGCTTTTCCTATTCTGAAAACGATTGCGTAAGAGTGTGGGGTGTACTACAGAACTTCAAATGGTTGCAAACAATCTCAAGAATCTCTGGTCTTCACGCTGTAACTCAAACTCCCACACAGACTGTAACTCATACCCAAGAACAGTTTTTTCGGCTGGAGCTGACTACCCCTAGGATATAGTTCATGTTTACGAAGCATATCTATCTTTTTAATTGCATAAATCCACTGAACACACTCACATGCCACTTTTAGAAACACCTTCCTACACATATTGGCTACAATATTAATTTATGACTATTATGACCCTTATTAAGGTCTGTTGAATTACTGGCACGCACACCTTGTCATCCAAACTAGTATGTAGTCATCAGTGTTCAGTTTCTGACCACATGACTGGAAATGATTAAAGTGGTGGAACATCCTGAACACTGACATAATGGCATTGTTGATTACTATGAGCTTGTACGAGCTCCTTGCAGGTCTGGAATTTTTTACACACCGCAGTGTTAGTGCTGAGTGGACAGGCGAACTCTAGCCAGAAATATCCATCCAACACTCCTCTTTTGGTCATAAACTGACTGCCAGTGAAGGAGTATAAGGATTGTTATGAATTGTACATGGGCTACACTTAAGCTGTACCCCTATGAGGTATTTAATAAAGTGGCCAGTCAGTGTATACAGTTTTTTACACTGCTGTATAGAGTATGACCAGGTTTTGTTAATGAGTAACTTTGCAAAGATTATTCCACCTGCACCTGTCTAATACTGCATAACATAAGTAACATGACAAAACCAGCAAGGCATTTGCTTTGAGCAAGAATCATGCCAAAGTGACTAAACACCCACACAAACAGTTACTAACAGTCAAAATCTGTTCTCAGCTTCCATTGCAACATTTGAGCCCTCTGTGATCTTGGCTTTGCAGAGGAGGAGGGAACAGGAGGATAATCTTGGGATGGTGCATGTGGCGAGGAGTTCTGTTCCAGCGAGACACACTCGAGACACACTCGAGACATACTCGAGCGAGCTGAGCCCTGAGCTGCCAGCTGAGCATTTCCTGTTTCTGACAGGCATAGCATAGTGAGGGTTCAGCTGCGTGTTATAGGCTCATATTTTATCAAGTGGAGCACACAGGCACGTGCACAGAGCACCCAGCACAGGAAAGCCTGTTATCACTTTTCGGATACAGAGACGCACAAGGGTTCTTCTGATGCTCTTTCAGTCTTTGCCTGCCCCTGGAGTGGGCCTGCCTGACGCGAAATAGGACCCTGTACCGAGCGTCCTGCTGACCCCGGGCAGGAGCGAGACACGAGTGGATCATCAGCATCTCGGGTATAGACGTTTGCTGCAGGCGCTCACCGCTCACCGAACAGAGTGGCATGGTTCTGTTCTACACATGGTTGCATGGAGCCTCGTCCACACTGATGCAGCGTGAGGATCCAGTGCGTCAGGACATGCAGTTTTACTACGTGGTGAGTTGACATGATTAGGGGATATTATACAGTGCACTGCTGCCATTGTGAAGGTGTGCACTGCTAGCATTATTTATCAGCTTTTTCTCCACTCAGGAACACCATATGAAGTCTAATTTTAGTAGTAGAATACAGGTAGGCAAGAGTTATGAGCTTAATAATAGTTAAATGTTACTTTTAATTCATAACTATACCATGCATTCTTGCTCACCATCTGTGACATGATATAAATTGTAGTTTAGAAAAAATAATAGAAATTATTATTTAGTAGAAATAACATACTTTATAATGTCATTGATTTATCTAGATAAAGAATTAATTACAGCACTAATTAACATAAGCAGCCATGAAATAGGAAACGTTCCATCGACTTGAATTTAAATAAAAAATACAAAGGCGGTTCAGTAAACAAATGTCCTCAGCTGATGTGGGTACTATGACATGTAGACACATTAACTTCTCAGTGTTTATAGTGGTACGTATCACAGTGTGTAGTAACTGCTGGAGCGCTGTTCCTGGGGCCGTTTGAACAGTAGCTCTCTGATGCCTGAGGTCAGGGTGGGATAGCAGAAGCAGGTCTCAGGTCAGTGAGTAGCCACGACCTGTTGTCTTTAGCTGAGTCATTTCCAATGATGCTATAAAACATGTTCTTCTGAAGCACTGGACTTTAGCACCTGGCATGATCTCAGATAATAACAGTGCGGATGGATTTTTTAATCATTGATGCATACTGCAATATCACATACGCATGGTGTTGAAGACTCTCCTTAGTCAGCTTCTTGTGAATTAATGAGAAAGCACAGAACTATAAAATGTGTGTGTGTGTATGTGTGTATATATATATATATATATATATATATATATATATATATAGAGAGAGAGAGAGAGAGGGGGGGGGCTTTCAGTAACCCCCCTAATATTTTTGAATCAGTCCCCAGAGAAATAAAACCAACAACTAAAAAAGTATAACGTAAAATAAAAATAATGAATTAAACAATCACCAGCACAGAGTTGAAAAGCTGTTTGAGTCAAGCATCTGGTTCTGCGTACACGTTGCACAACTTGGATGATTGCATTATAATGAAGACCGCACGTCACGGGGGGAAATGAGGACGCCGTCTCACTGTTGTTCTCCATTATCTATACGGTGTCTGTTCAGTAGGTAGCAGTAACGCCTCATGGTGCATTCACATATGTAAATTCAGCATCATTTTAGTCCATTATAATTAATCTTGTGTTGAGCCCATTTCGTTTTGCTTATGGCAGGTTGTTGTGAGATTTCAGCACAGCATATGAGAGGGATGAAAAAAACCCTCGAAATCTGTAAGGACTCCCCAGCAGAGACAAGCTACAGAATTAGAAGCTCTGGGCTGAACTGCCAGGATACTTGAACCACGTAGTCTGAGTCACAGGCTGAAACCTGTGCATTACTGTCCCAAGTCTAAATAAGCAATAGACCTTTGATTTAATCTACCACCTGAAGTGTAGAGATGTGGCTGGCAGTGGGTTGAACCCCCCCCCCAACCTCCATGGAGTGTTTTATGGGAGGATGTCACAGCACAGCCCTCCTGTAGTGGAAAAATCACACTACTCGAGGGCCTCAGCTATAAATCTACACACACAGACAAAATCGTAAATTATTTTGCTGACGATAAAAACAACATTGGAAAACTTTACAAAAATGTAGCTTTGGAGTAGTGAAGTGGAGCGAGGGGAGGGATCACTCCGTCTGCTCACTGTGGACCGGGCCATCTGGGCACTGTTCTTTATTAGCTGGCAATGAGAACACAGTCATTCTTGCAGGACCAACGTCTGAACCTGTTTAGTGCACCTTCGGGATCACCTCACCACCCTCTATGGCTTCATATCGCATGCAAGTCATTTTTGTTGCGCTTTGCTTTCAGTGACAACATCATTAGAGATCCTTTTGTAACGAATGTACTAAATGTTTATGTTTGTTTAGTCCTGTTTGTGAAGTACTGGTCTTGGAAAAGTGCTATAGAAATAAAGTTTACTTACTTTCTTAAGGGTGAGAGAGGCTTGGGCACGAGTCAGTTTATAATATGGAGCTGACCATATACATTTACCAGAGGACTATAACAACTTGGCTACGCCCATTGTGCTTCTGAATAAATCCTTTTAGTCTTAGGAGGCAATCTCAGGAATGAGTGACAATAATTTAGCAATTTGTGGTATTAGGCAAGAGAGGCTTAAGACCTCCTTAAGATCTGAATCTGCTGTATGTGACTAACGGGAGTATTCACCGGTCTTTGTATTGTGTACAGCTTCCAGGATATTCTCACATGAATAGATTGAGATGTACTATTTATTCTCATTTGTTCAGTTTATAGCTGTGAGAAATGCCTTGAGATATTTTGTACCAGGGAAATGTTCTTGGGGCATAGGGAGGAAGAGATACGATGTTCAGCATCTGAAGACTCCAAGCAAATGATCCTATAGGCAGACGAGGACGAGACAGATGAAGCCAAATCATAGCACCAGGAATAAAAAGCAAATCGATACAAGAATATGAGACAGATATTTATGTGTTGGAGACTTGTGCAAATATCTCCACATTCCCACATTTCAAAAAGTTGAACCATTGGTGGACTGGTGTGACTAGTCACTCAACTGTTGAGTAGTAATAATCCACGTTACAGAGATTCATCTCTAACCTACAGCAAGAGCCTTATCCTCCACCCTTATCCTCCACCCTTTCACTGTTCTGTCAGTTCTATGACAATCATTGCCTACAGATGTTGCATTCCAAGTGAGTTAATTATCTACGCTGTAGCTTTGAGCAGCGTGACGTTGATCTACTTGGTTCTTTTGAGGTCTGCCCTCTCATAGATGTATGAGTGGATAGATGCAGTTGTGGTGTGTGTGGTGTCAGACATGCAGAGAATGGTGTGGGGTTGTGTGTCAGAGCGAGTCAGGAGAAGCCTGCGGTCCTGCGTGAGGAATGTCCTGTTTAGAGAAGACCATCATCCTCCTGCATGTTTTCCTAAATGGCTTTTCCTCTATATGACCTCTTGGGATCCTTGAAAGAACAGTGAAGATAAAATGAAACAGCGGAAAAACAATGACAAAAACAGGCTAGTTTAGCAGAGGGTAAGAGAGGAAGGACCTTTAACCCCTGTAAAGGGGATTTTTTATCATACATCTTGGCAGTCAACTTACCTGTCTAGGTAGACCTTTAACTTTTTCCTTAAGATTTTTATGGTGATTTAATAAGGATTTCATTCATGTGAATGCATTACTGGAGATCATTCCAAAGTCATATTGTGTTTCTGAGAGTACTAAACTGCAAATCATAATCTATGGCAATCTACTAAAAAGACAAAATAATAACCAGCAAATGTAAAAATCAGCAAAATCAGCAGCCATATCTAAACATTTATTTAAATTTAGTTTTATTTAGAACTGAGGTGACTAGAAAGATATTCTGCAAATGTGAAACTCTTCCCTTTGATGACTGACAGTGTTCATGGCCAAGTTAGCCCACAGTATATTCTGTGTCCGTGTTTTGTTTCACAGAGATAAGACTCAGCTTAGATAGGCCTTAGCTTTGACTGCTTCTAGACATTTGGCACACTCACCCTTTAAAATAACAGTGTAATACAGTAGAACAGTAGTAGGAACTTCTCTTCCTGGAATGTCAAAAGCTAAAGAGGCTTTGCGACTAAACCTGTTCAAACTCACATACTTCAGCACAATAGATAGCACGTCTCAGTAACTCATTCACATGAGACACGTATTGTGCAGTAATGTGATAGATTGTCAGAGTAGGAGCTAAACCCTTCAGGATTTAGACTCTCCAGATGGACACTCTTGAATTGTCTTCTCCAGATCAGAGCTAATCTCAGAATCCAAAACTGATTTTCCCACAAGCTCATTTTCTCTCAGTCTGAAGGCTATGCCAAGGAACACCGATGCAGTCGTGATCACGCTGAGTTATCAGCACATCCCCATCTGATTAATTCACTAACCAGTCTCTTGGTAGACACTTGTTTACTGTGGGATAACTTGGACCAGTTTGTATCTTACAGAAAACCCCTCTCACTATGTTCAAAAGGTCCTCACATCCCTGCAGGCTACTGAAAGACCTTTTTGGTTCAGATATTTTGGCATGAAATAGCAGTTCTTCCCATGTCTTAATGTTGTACATTTTTTTTAATGTTGTACATTTATTTGATGAAGAAGTACCTCCGGTAATATAAAGGCAATATTGCTACATATTTGATAGCTAGGTAATATGATAATGAGAACCTCTTTACAACATAGGTTAGAGCAAGACAAGATTTTAAAAGCATCCCCATTCAAAAATTAAATCGTGCTTTTACCCATATCCTTTTAGCCATCTTTTTTCTAATTTTGCTGGCTGCATGTCAACATATGCCACTACCAATTTTAGTCATTTTTCACAGTTTCTCTCAGATAAATATTTTGTTTATATTGTGCTGTTATGTCACCTCGTCGGGGTGTTTGCCTGCTGTTCTGACCGGTAGTGAGGTGTGTTGAGCTGCCTCGGGTTCTGACTGACAGAGCAGATTTTCATGGATAAAAGGCCAGTTTGCTTGCATTCACTGGGACCACTGGGCTCTATCTCTATATATAATCTCTGTGTGCAGCGCTGCCTTGTCGTGAGAACGCTAAGAGTAGTTCCCAGCAGCGTCCGGCTCCTAGCTTGGCTCATTCCTCTCTGGACTGGCCACCTGCTCTGCGGTCACAACGTGAGGACCACACCATGTTTGCTAGTGCTCCTCACCTCCTCACCTGCTCACCTCCTCACCTGCTCACCTGCTCACCTCAGTGCAGCCAATCTAATGCACTGGTGGAGTTCATCCCGATCACAGCGGTTTGGTACTGGGGATTTGTCAGACTAGTTTATCTAACTGCAGCGATGGGTGATTTTATTTGACCTTTTCTCTACTGGCAGAATTGACATCTTATCACTTCTTTAATAATCTTCAAAATAAAAATAAAACAACCATTTAAAGAATTACGTCGTTTAAATAACACACAGCTTTTTTTAAAGTACAAAGTACACAGTGCCTGTTCAAAATATACTTTGAACCCTTAAATTTCGTCAAATTGCAAATTGTTTCTTTCTATTCATTTACTCTTTAGTATGGATGAGAACTCTGTACTAGATGATGACTTGACTTGTCTGTTGCCCACATTAGCCTGAAGAGGGCAGTACAGAACCTGGATGTTGAGGGGTGATTTGCCTTCTGTTGGAGCTGGATGCTCTGTGTTGGTACAAAGGATGACTTATGACTACTAACATACTTATGACTTATGATTACTAACTTATGAACAAGCTTTCATTTACCATTTTTCATTAACACAAAAAGATTATAAGCTGGCTCTGCGCCAGTGTAATGGATGCTCCTGTCTGCAGTATGAACGCACACTGAGAGCCGACATATAGATTTACTCCCACTAATCTAATCTAATCCAGGCCCTGTGCTTTCGTCCATGCCATCAAAAGCTTCTACTGACTTTCTTACATACCATTCATCTAGCCTTTATTGCTGTATAAACGTTATGATGTCACATGTTTGGCCAAAGTCCATATGAAGCAATTCCTGCCCCTGTTGGCCTTGCTGTGGAATGTGTATGAGATGTAACAGCAGAAGGTCCAGCGTTATACAGAGAAGAGTGCAGGTCCGCCTGCTTTAGCAGCTTAGTCAGGCAGAACCAGGACGAGCCCCCACATGTCGGAGCAGAGCGCACTAAACTCGTACAAACTTTTACAAACTTTTAACATTTGTTTGGACATCACATCCTTATGCTAAATATCTTAAGCAGTGTTTGCTTTGTATGTAGCAAATCATCATTTTGAATGTTCTTTTCACAAAGATGTTTAACATAGTTTACAGTATGGACTTGGATATAGAATGATGTTTAGCAGTTGGTTGTGTTCTCTGCTGTGTTCAACACAACATGCTGGTCCACGCTGTTCATGCTGCCCACTCTAGTTGTCCACTGTGGTATTTTGTATCTCCATCCTGACTATTATACTGACATTATTCTACATCCAACACATTTTATTTGTGTATATCATCTGTATAATGTTCATACGGGTTTGATGCTGTCTGAACATTGGTGTATTTGACCTCTGTTTTATAAGGATAGTCTATCCATATTTATGTTGAAGGATTAGAGTTACACACTCACCAGATACTACTCCCTTATGGGCAAAACAGGATATGGGGAACCTGGATGTGGGGTCAAAGGTGAAACACATGAAGCTGAGTAGTACCTCTTCCTTTTTATGGTCGGATACAAACAATCACCCGTTCATGGAAAAATGCCTCCATCCGCTGGGAGAGAAGTCACCTTTTCTGTTTTCTATTATGAATGATCTTGGATGTTAAAGGATGACACTTGTATTTTAAGGCCACTCCTGGAGTCATTTCATTAAAGCTTGAATAAAATTAATGACAAAGACTTAAAAAGGGCCTTTAAACTGCTAACCCAGGTTTGTTTTGATAGTGAATAAATGAAAAAGGCCACTGCGAGTTCAGCGGCGGACTGAAAGCATGGCGGCATGCGGCCAGCGCGGGGCCCACATCCTGGGCAGCCCCGGAGATGTCAGCACCCCCCCCAAAAAAAACCCCAGCCCACAAGTGGTGATGCCCTCACGGCAGCCGTCATCTCGGCTTTGTCTGAAACGTCAGCTCTCTGACGTAGGTAAACGAGCGTTCAGGCCTTCGGGGATCTCCACACACAGTACATACCCCCCCCCCCCACACACACACACACACACACACAGCTCCTGACTGCTTTCTGTTTCCTGCGCATTATTTGTACGTTGGTGCTCAAGGCTGAAAGTATTTGCAGTCTATATCCAGCTTCTTACAAGTGCTATCAATGTTGGTTCACTCCAACTATTATTTATGAAATAATAATAAAAATACATTTAGGAGCTAATTCAGTGCTCTAAAAGTAGCAGCAAATGCCCAAATGAGATTTCTATTATTACTACAAGGCCAGGAAGGGAAATTTAGAACCTCTACACACACACACACACACACACACACACCAGTAAGAGTCCTATGACTTGCTCTATGACAGTACACTCTGTGGCGCATGTGATGGAAGCAATGCTGACTGTCAGTGGAAAAGTCAAAAATGGAAGGCACTTTTATTTCTTGTGTCCAGAGTGTGTGTGCACACGCGTGTGTTGACAGCATGTTTCCATCCATATCTTTACAGGAAGCCTGCACAGGGACCGTACAGCAGCCGTGCCCTCTCACTCTCTGTGGCTCCATTTAAATTCGCTCTCTCACGCCCGGCTTTCATTTAATTTAACTTACTGTTGCTTCTCCCCCGTATGAAACGTGGCTTTGCTTTAAACCAGCCTTTGTCTGCTTATGCACTTACACGTTACTCTAAACAGAGACAGCCATGCTTTAAAATATTGCCAGGGTTACACTCACAGCTGAGTGGGCGTCTGAGAGTCTGCAGGAGTCGGCAGGAGTTACTTTAGCGCTGGCGATAACCGTGTGAGTGACCAGAGAGGCGTGAGACGAGGAGAGCGGAGCGACAGAGCTGGGCTGTGCGGTGTTGTCATTTCCAAGGCATCCTGTCACGTAGCGCACAAGCCAGCCGCAGTCTTCCTGAGAAGCTCTCAAAGCAGCGCCGGCCCTCCTCTCTGCCTGGCCTGCTTCATCCCCTCCCCTCCTCTCACCTCCTCCCCTCCTCCCCTCCTCCTCCCCACCTCCACTCTCCTCCCCCTCTGCTCCAGCGTGCTCCGATTGTTTACTTAGAGTTTGCTCTTGGCTGCCCTGTGGCCCCATGCTGATTTACTTCAGGAGGCGGCAGATGGAGAGAGCAGACCTCCCCCTCTTTCTGTCTGTCTCTCTCTCTCTCTCTGTCTGTCTCTTCTTCAACCTTCCCACCTTTCCGCTGCTGCCTCTGTGGATTGTCGTCCCTCCGTTTCCCCGTTTGGGCTGCTTCTACCTGGCTGGGAAGTGAGTAGTTGCTGAAGAACGTTGTGAAGAACTTTCTGAAGATCTTTCTCTCCCTGTGTTTTTGCATCCCTCTGAGGTTCTGTCCCACATCACCTGGCTCTTCATCTGCAGGTATTGTGACTTGCACGTGTGCTTTGTGTGTGGATTAGAGAATTTGAAAGCATATGAGTGCGTGTGTGTTGGTCTGTGTAATGTGTATATAATGCGTATATGTGTACATATGTGTACTGCGTATGAGTTTGTGTGTGTGTGCGTGTGTATTGATGTTTTATTTGTAATTTGTGTTTATAGACATTATTCTACATTATTATTCTGCTGCTGTGTTAACTTTACATGTGTGATGTCCAGCTACGTATACCAGGTTCTATTTCTGCAAGTGATTGAGAGAAACGAAGGACAGAGCACATGTTTGTTAAAACATTCTTTTAAAATGGCTTTTATTTACTTTATTTACCCTTTGAGCTCTTCCATTGTGAAGTTATGATTCCTTTATTTAACTCCCATCTGTTTGTTTAAGTGACTTTTTGGTTTGTCAGATTAAAAATGGCTCATTGAACAGGTGCAAGAGTGTAAATGCCTCCAAAATTCAGCAGTGATGTGCCTGTAATAGGGGCCCTTTGGCTGCCTCTCCCCCACCAACAGCCCTGTGCCCCTCCATGAAAGAATCCATTGTGTTTCTGCTACACCCCAACATCCATTGTGTTTCTGCTACACCCTAACAGCACAATTACATCCCTCAGCTCTCTGGCCATGAGACGCCTGCATGCTACATAAACTATATCAGTCGCGAAATGGCGACGAGTGTCTCACTTCTTAAGGTATTTGGACTTGGACTGTGGTGGTGTAGTCAGTGTAATGAATACCAAACAGTGGATGAGGAAGATATTGCCAGAGGAATTCAGCAAGGGGCCTGTGGAGAGACCTTGTGCCAGCCTGGAAGCTTGTTCTAATCCACAGCCAGGGGCCAGGTGTCAAAACCTAAGTACGAGCTCTGATCTAAGATCAGTTTCAGTCGATTAAACACAGATAAGTAGGACCTTATAGGCACGGTTGGCTCGTCAGCGCTGGGAGTGTGAGAACGCTTATGTGTGCTTAGCGTCTTCTTTGAGCACAGCCAGTAATGGTAAAGACATTGATGATTCTGCTCGCATGCTTCGTGAAAGCAAAGCTGGCGTTGTTGTAGCCCTGTTGCACTGTGGATGTGTTTCGGAGAGCAAGTGCGAGTAATACCTGTCCCTATGAGGACCGCTGTGTACTGTCTGTGAACAGCAAGGTCTCAAACTCATGCCTGAGTGCTGGTTGCAATTCCAAACAATTGGCTGAACATGAAAACAAGGAAACGAGTGCAGATGATTCTTATTATGCCTGAGCTCCACACTATTGTCTGGAAGTGGTGTGACTTTGCTGGGAACCCTTATACTGCTGCCCGGCAAAATGTTCCACAAATGTTTAGCGTGTGTTTTCACGGGGTATCTTTTAGCTATCCACATCTATCTTTTATCTAATCTGTATTCCTACATAACAGAGAAAGACAAACAACGAGACAGGGTTTTACAGAGTGTATTTGTCTACTGAATTACAAAGCGCTGAATGAACGCCTGTAGCGTTCAATAGGTCCCCCGTGGCCCAGACTGGTGTGAAGGGTTTAGCTGTCAGCGTGGTCTTTTTACTGCACACCTGCTAATCCAGTCCCAGGCCAGTGGCCCTGATGAGACGGAGCCTCTGAAGCACAGAAGGCTGCGGAAACCTCAGCTGTGGGCGTGTCTTGTGTTGCTGTGGCGACATTTATCCACGATAAGATGACCCCAAGATTAAGAGATGTGTACCTCTCTTGTTGACCTCACTGGCTGTCCAGGAGACAAACAGGATCTCGTGAACAATACGATACCTTAAGGAGCATAGCACATGTTGCTGTGGGCCTCTCGGTTACTGGGCGGGTGTGGGGTGTGCTGTTGTCGTGCTCGTGTTAAAAAGGCACGGCTGGCGTGCACACAGTTTACAGTATCCTCTTCCTCTCGGAGCACCCTGCTGAGCATGAGTGTGTGGAGGGCTCTGGGGAACAGTGGGAGGGTGAGATTCGGTCGGCTAGTCTGACATTCAAAAACAATGAGCAGAATTTTCACAAAGCCTGGAGTTTGTTTGGGGTGATGCTTGAAGTCAGGGCTTGAAGAATTGAATCACTGTGCGGTCAAGCAAGTGGTTAACCGGTTCATAAGGATCTGATATTTTGCATAGGCGTCCTGGAGCTGAATCCTGAGATGCTGAACATGTGGGAAGAGTGTTTCTGCACAGTTTTAAGACACACAGATTTCACTTTTTCTTCACAGCCATGTACATACACACTGTATATATGTTTTTGTGTGTGTGTGTGTGTGAGGGGTGGGGGGGGGGGTCTGAATAAACAGCTTGGATGGAAACTGTTTTTCTTCATCACTCTAATGAGGGCCAATTTTACTAATCGCTGCTTTGATTACTAAGCCAAGACACACAACATTACCCTGTGTGGATGGCATACAATTATCAAATAAATTGCAGCTAATAGCTGAAGGCTAGTGGGGGTCTAAAACATATGCTACTATATAACCTGAAGTACCCTGACTCAATAACCATGATTAATGGTTCACATCGATGGAGCTTTTTGATAATCATGCTTAATTGTAATATTCTTTCTGTTGTGTAATCTGTTTGAGCAGAATAAGAGCACATGAATAGTGTGGGTTTGTGTTACTAGAGTGAGGTCCATCCCCACTGAACTTATTCTCATATCATTCTCACAGATTACAGATTGCAACAGAGAGAGAGAGAAAGAGAAAAACATGAAGAACACAACTGTTACCTTTGAACTTTTATGTGTAGCCTGTGCAGCTCAGCAGGTTGTGTGACAATGACCGTAGAGGAAGGCGACCCCGGAGCTGGGGCAGGAAACGGACGAGGCACGCTCCAAAATCCAGTGGGCCAAGCTCAACAGTTCCAGCCTGAGGGCACATCCTATTTGTCACAGTGACAGAAAGGCATCCTACTGTGACCTATAGAGCAGTGATACAGAGCAGTGATACAGAGTAGTGATGGGTGAATTTATGGTAGTACGTGCCGTGTGGCACTCAGATGACTCCTGTCTAAACACCAAAGCAGTTATAACCCTCTGTGGGAGGGTTTCACCAAATGTTACTAATTTAGCCTTTGTCATAGAGTATGCGAGGGTGTGCATGTCATATTTGCCTTTTTTAAGAGAAGGATTTACTGCACTCTTCAGATTCTGTGCAGTTTTAAGAGGTAGAAAAGACTGCACGTGTCATGCTGTTATTTCATTATCCTGCAGGTGAGTTACAGCACTGTGTTCTGTGTCAGACGCATGCTGCTCTGTAGACACTGGACCTGTTGGATAGTTGCCCATTTTCCAAAATTCCTTTATGGTAAACCACGACTTTGTGATTCACCAGTGAAAACAAAAGCTAAGCTGCCTCTAAGTCAACCCACAACCCCACACCCAAAAAGAAGCACAATGAAACAAAAGGAGAGAGATAATAGCAAAAGTTCAGGAGATGTAATAAATGTACCACAGACACACAGCCAAATAAGGATGTAGCAATTCATGCTTGAGGGGTTTACCATTAATGTCCCAGCAGATAGGTGTCGTTTTTGAAAGCCGTTTCCTCCAAGCTCACACGACATGACTAATGTACAGGATGCTCTTCTTTGGGTCATACACCCAGGGTCAGCCACCCAGGGTCACCCACGCAAGGTCAACCCCATGTTAATGATCCTCTGCACCTCTGCCTGCCAAGTGTTAGCCCCTGACCTCCCCTTCACTCAGCATCAAAGTGGACCACAGGAGAAAGAGCCTAAGGCCAGAGGTCAAGGGTCAGGGACGCGGTCTGTATCAGATCAGAGCAAAGATGATTCCCCTTCTATCTCTGTTTCTCAACAGAAATGAAAATCAGAACATGTTTACAGTCAGTAATGGTGACTGAGCGTGCAATATAAATCCTTACAGAGTCTATTTTAATTTGCCACATGTGGTTTGAGTAATGAACTACTCTCTGTCCACCACTTCAGTTCCTGAGAAGTGACGGCGTTGCTCTGCAGTTTTTATACTCCCATCAGCCAGTGTAACTTCTGAGTTTCCTTCCCTTCCCACATAACATGTGTACAAAAGCTAAAACTCATGGGAAACTTAATGAACAGCTGGTGGTGAAGGGTAGTTGGTGACAGTGCTCCTTTGTTTGGGTAAGCAACCCACCTATTCACAGCTATAAAAAGGCACTCGGCATAGACGCCGCATGACTGCACACAGGATGCCCCGCTGTTGCGTGTGGTCGCTGTATGTCTACTTGTCTTATGTTTATCTTAAACTGTCCTGCCAGCAGTGAAAGTAGCTACGCAGTAGCTGAACGAAATAGTGAATGTGGGAGGATTAACGGTCTCCCAACATTCATTTTAGATGCTCTACGTCCCCGAAATGGACTGTGGAACGAATCAAAACAAAGCCCACTTTAGGTTGCGCGGACATTCCAGTCTCTTCTACGGAGAAGAATACTCGGCTGGAGAATGTGGAACTGTCTAGACTTAACATTTTAGGAACCCAGGGCTTTTCTTCTCTCATGCACATGGGATTTAAAGCAGGCTGATCTGAAATCTGAAGCCTTTTTTGCTCGTTTGAAGTAGGTTTCAGAGTGAGAGCCATTATGACAAAAATATCACACAACAGCATAAAATATCATCTACTGCATAACAGCATACAATAATTAATGATGTCATGGTACAGGTCTCTAATTAGGGACACCACTGAAAATGAAGTGTGTGTACATGTTAATATTTTATATTTCAACTTCCTGGTCTTACCAACTCTAGTGGTTATCATCAAACCTCCCTCTCTCACTCTCTCTCTCCCTCCCTCTCTCTCTCTACCTCGCCTCTCAGGGGGAACACACGTGGACCACCATGTTGGGGCAGAACGTGAAGCTCCAGGCGGTGCCCATCCAGAGCCTGTCTGAGCTGGAGAGAGCACGTCTGCAGGAGGTTGCCCTCTACCACCTGGAGGAGAGGAACCTGGACTTCAACATCAGCATCCCGAAGGGTACGCCAGCCCCAGACTGCGGTGCTCTCCTGCATCACCACTCCACACGAGGGGCCTCATTAAGACAGAGTTATACTTCCTTTATAAGGGCAACTAACCTCCACCCTCTCCTTACGTGCACTCCACCCTTGTGGGCTTTTTTTTATTGGTCAGAGCCTTCAGATGTTATGTGGTCATTACTGGAAGTACACCAAGATGATAATAATAAACTGGAACTTGTTGAAAGCACAGTGAACCCACGTAAGGCCAGACCACAGTAGATCTCTCGGGAAATCCAAGGGGCAGTAAATCTAGTGGATTCCGTGTTTGGAGGGAGAAGAGACAGAATGTGTTTATGCGTGCTCATTTGTTTGTGTCCGTGCACGTTTGTGTTTGTGGGAGTGAGAGGGAGCAAGGAAGAGAGTGTAGGGGAGAAAGATGGAGAGAAAAGGGCGATTTGGTTGCCCAGGAGTGGTGTAGTTGTGGAGGGTGGTGCCTCTCAAAGCCACCATTCTAGGCTCCACGTGCGTTTATTGCTGCCTCACATTTGACCTCCTTGTGCCCCGTCCTCCCCCAGTTCCACATGCCTCCGTGTTCTCCTGCCACTCTGCACCTGGGCCTTCGCTGGGTTATGCAGAGGAAGCGTTTTAATATGGGAGTCTCCGGGCGCGTGTACGATTCCCCCGCTCGTCCCACCGTGCATCGGAACTGAACATGTTGGGAAGTGCCAAGCTGAGCCGTGCCAAGCGCCTCCACGATACGAGCAGCTGGAAGAAGGCCCGTGCTCCCGTGCATGTTTTTCTGTGGAGTTCTTAGCCAATCATCAGGGAGCAGGTTTAACCCCGCACTCCTGCTGACCCCATAGGGAAAAGACCAGTGAACTTTGTGGGAATATTTATGCTTTTACGCTTGCTGCCCCAAAGGGCAATTACAACAGCTACCTCTGAGGAAAATGACATGAGCTGTAGATGTTTGGGGGTGGAAAACTGGCCCGTGGTCCTATCTAAATGACACTCACTAGAGTATTCGGAGGGAATGTCAATTGAAAGCCCATCATAACTGTTGTATTTGTCTTAGTTCCTTTTGAAGAGTTCCTGGCACTGTTGACTGTGTTATTTTTAAATGCGTTTCTTGTAGTTTTGTTTGCTTTTCTTGTCTCTAGCTGCATGATTGGTCCGCATGCAGCTTCTCTCTCGACCATGCCTTGGCTTGGCTTGGCGTGGAGATTTTCACAAATCCCTGCTCCCCCCCGGGCGTTGATGGGAGATCAGCTCATGATGCCTTAGTGTGTGGGGAGGGGGAAGGGCCATTCACTGTGGAAATAAATTCTCATTTCCTGTAGTCATGGGAATATGACCCCACCTAAATCTTCTTCACATGCTGCCTAAAGCCCCACTGTGGTGTCACAGCCTCCCACTCTCTCTCTCTCTCTCTCCCCCCCCCCCCCCAATGCCCGGCACATCACTACAGTAGCTCTCTCACATCTGGATATTGCCTGAACCCTACTCTCGGGAACAAATGTCTCTTCCGACATTTGAACTTATTTCAAAAACCAACACAGTTATTTTGGCCACTCTGCAGGGACAAGAATGCCCGGAAAACAAGTGAGACAGCATTTTCTCAGGACATATGTAAGATCACATAAACTTACATACTTACATATATGAATATATGAATACACACACACACACACACAGCTGACACAACCACAGGCGCTGAGAAGTCTGAGACTGTGGAGTTAATAAACAGAGACTTGTAGCCTTACTCTTCCCCTTTGGGTTGTGTAGACGATTAAGACCAGCCTCACAGCTGCATCTGGACAACCACGTTTGTGCTCAGTGTCTTATTTTTAGTGCTCTCCAGTCGAAGGGCAAATGTTCTTTCTCAAGCAATATTTACGGCTAACGGAGACAATTACATTGGGCCGGGAAGTGGTTTTACATTTGTTAATTTTCGTCCTAAACAAAAGTTTTGGGATTTTTGTGTTCTCACTAATGCTGAAATTTCTAGTTTTAAATAAAGTTTGATATTAATGACACCTGAGATTAAATAGTAGGCAAATAGGAAACCTCTAGAGCTGTGGGTGATAATTTTGGGAAGTGTCCCAAAACTGGAAAGTAATGACAGTGTGTTTACTGTGATATGTGACATTAACCTGCCCCCATACTGCTCCTTCTTTGTTGGAGGCTACATTTTGAATTTCACACTCTTCCAGACTCTTCCAGAGTCTCATCAGTGACTACCAGTGATGTCAGCAACGCGTTACTATAATCTGACCACTTTTTTCAGTAACGCGTAATCCAACGAGTTACTATTTCCAATCCAGTAATCGGATTAAAGTTACTTATCCAAATAACTGTGCGTTACTATATTTGTCATTTTCCTTAGTAAAAATATATATTTTTTCTTACTTCTTGCGTCTCGGGGAGTGACGTCTAGCCTATGCGACAATTAAAGACTGGATTATGCTCGTCACTTGTTCACAACCGGTTCAAATCGGGTGGTGATTCTTTCGCGTCTGATCGTAGCGCTCAACTCCGCACACTGCGCGCGAACCTGTGAACGACGGAAGCGTTTATACTTGACGTGTCATTGTTTGCAGTGTTCTCCGTAACGATATGTGGTAATATAAAGAAATACCCCTCAAAAACAGCGGAAGGAACATTTACCTGACGAATTTTAATGTTGCATTGTGTTCCAGGCTTGAAAGTGCTGGAATTTTGGCTCAAGATTGACATTTTAACAAATATCTATCTGACTGAATAGTTCGCTTGTATTAGCCTACGTTTACACAAACGTAATGTCAGGAGATGCATAGTTACAGCTGCTGAAAGTGACTAATAAAGTAATTTGTAATCTAACTTGGTTACTTTTAAAATCAAGTAATCCAAAAAGTAAGTAAATTAATTTTTAAAGGAGTAATCCGTAATTGGATTACTTGTTCAAGGTAACTAAGCAATCATTAGTGACTACCCAAAGTTGAATTTTCTGGAGAAGTGTGTTGTGTGTTATTTGCAAAACCTGTCTTCTCTGTTTCTTATCTAGAGACTCACAAGATGAGGAAATCGCTAAGAAGGAAGTTTGATTCCTTTTCCAAAGAAAAGAAGGAGAGAGGTAATGGATTCCTTTTCATGCTGGAGTCTGTGATCTCTAATTTATAGAGAAATATGTAAAACTTTCTTGTACCTGAATAGGACAGTCTTTGTTGAGTGACTGAAGATAAAACTTTTAATTCTGCTTTCATTTGATCTGCTCCTCTTTTTGAGATGATTCTGGCCCTCTCCGACAATTCCACACTCTCTAATCCCAAAGTGCATAAGGAAGAGAAGCCCTTGAACTGCATGTGAAACAGCCTCATCACAAGCCTCCTTACTCTGTCAAACGTGTACCAGGCATTCCACCTTTATCTTACCACTCCCATAACATCTCCACTGTGTTTTTTTTAAAAGTAGAAACAAATGATACTTAGATGGAGCTTTAAATCTAAACCAGATGTTAAGTAATCTTAACTGGATACAGAGGCCACCCTCTTTTCACTAATGGTGCTAGCTCTCTCTCCCTCCCTCTCTCTAAGCGTCTGATCGGCGTCATTTAGAGGGTGGTTAAAGGATGTTCCTACTTGTGGTCCTCTGACCCTAGCTTACTGAGACAGCAGTTGGAGGTGCAGCCGCCTCCTAGCAAATCTCCTCTAGGCCTTTAAGATGCATTACTTAGCCAGCCTTAGCACTAAGTAGAACATTGAGCTTTGCCGATGCTCTCTGGGCCACTGTGGGAGTCCTTGTGCCCTTCTGTGCAGCCTACTGCACTGAAGTTTCTTGTTACTGCTCTGTAGCCTTATGTCTAAATATGGATTCTTCCATTTCACTGGATGCAAATGACCCATTTTATGGGATGCAAATAGGCTAAGGCAGAATACAGTTTATACAATTTGTACAACAAATGGACGATAGCTGCCATAATCTTACGTTTTACTGTTAACTGTGCAGGAATCCACCTGGTCGTAAATGTGATGATAAGCTCCTAATGAAATAATAATAGTTACATCAAACTCTATTTAGATGGGCTCACTTTGCAAGATTCGCTGGGATCACAGTTTGCTATTTGCTCCTTAAGACATGAGCGTCGGTGAGCATGGCCAGGCCTGCCTTATGCAGGAGGAGCACTGGTGCATCATTCAGTCTCTCTGCCTCTCGCCAATGCTGGAGTGTGGCACTGGTGTCTGGCACGTGCCAGCCGAGCACGAGGTGGAGGTGGGGAGAGACGGGATGACTCTAAATGGAGGGTTGTAAGAATACGTGGGTGGAGGCTTGCTGACGGAATGCGTCTGAAAAGCTAATAGCGGGCGCTAATCCCACTATCCTTCCAGATTATTGGCAGGTCAGTGGAGCAGGACAGCCTGATGGTCCAGGGAAACAAAAGACAACTTTAAAAGGGCAGGAAGCAGAGGGTGGGTGTGGGAGGGGCAGCTGGGAGTACAGACATGCTCCAGGATTCCTGCTGCGACAGACCTCACTTCCTACCCTGGGGAGGTCCTACTGTTCTTTCAGGGGTGTGTGTGCAGAGCTGGTTTTATGTAAAGCCACATCCCGACAACAAACAGCGAGCAGTCTACTTTATACCAATCGTGGGGGTGGATTTTTTATATTATTTCATTTATTCCCTTAAGTATGCAGAAAGTCCAGGATTTAAAAAAACTTAACTCTTAATTTTCCTTTAAGAGATTTACCTACAGGTCCCTAGGAGGGACACACACTTCACCATCAGAATAATAGTTGTTTTTCTGACGTAGGCCCTGTGTTAAAGGTGCTTCGTGATGTCATGATGACTGGGTTGCCAGATTTGGATCGAGGGTTTGTTTGCCAGTGCGACGGTTGGGAGGATCAAATGCGATTATGTTTTGAACCTAATCTCCTCCCCTCCCTCTTCCTCTCTCTGTCTCATGCTGATTGGGTCTGTGTTTGTTGGAAGCACACAGAAGCCAAACAGTACCATAACAACAGCAGAATTATCAAATCGATATCTCAAATACATTGTCTGCTGTTCACAAACTCTGCATGTTTTATACAGTTTTACTCAAACAGTGCCGCATGGGTACTGTGTCCAAGGCAGACATGGGCATACTGTAAACACTGAGACAGAAGGATACGTCTCTGCTTACATCAGCACTGCGTGTTGTCAACAGGGATCTACAACCCACAGGCAAATTATACGGGGGCTGTGTACAGTTTGAAGAGCTGGGAGAGAGCTTCCATGCTGTATCACTGTAATGTCTTGTGTGTAAATAACAAACTTCAAATTTCAAATACAAAATTTGTTTAATAATTCGTTTTTTGTGATTTTGCTTGATTATATCACACACTCCTTTCTTGAACAATCAGATTGAAAGATAAATACAATATTAGTCAGTTTTATCACAACCTCAGAGGCTGCTATAAATACAAAAGGAAAACTGGATGGAATAAAATCAAAGCTTCAGAACAATGACTTAGGCACTTGTCTTGCTGTTGGCTGTACATTATGAGGTGTATGCTGGGTCTAGCTCTTTAGCCATCTGTGTAAGGGGATTGTGATTTGTGGCCCATCACTGTACCTACAGATTACAAGCTCCTTTTCTGGGCCTCTTTCTCTACAGTACTGTAATAAAGTCAGTTCAACTATAAGCAATAGGGTGGTCAAGGCCTGTGACATCCTTTGCACTAACCTCCACCCCTAAAGATGTTTGGGGGGGGGGCACATCTACAAAAATGTCTATGGCAGCCTGCCACGCCAAATAAGCATATAAATCTTCACCTGGTTGCTGCACACCAGCAACAGAAGCCTGCAGCTTTGCATCATCAGATTCTTTTGCATCACACGGTTCTATGGTTCTGCAATTCTGCGGTTCCACAGTTCCGTGGTTCCCCGACCCACCTGGTTTCAAAGATAAGTCACCGTAGCCTGGCCAAACTCAGAGTTAGGTAGGTGTTTGGGTGTGTGTGTGCTCTTCCCACGTACCAATGTGTGCAGTAATGTCATCTAAGGAACTGGATGGAATTACTTCCCTCATTACCCGTCCAGTCTGGCCAACACAATATTCATTAGACGCTAGAATGTCACTGGGGTTTCCAGTCCAAAAGGCATTACTTTATCCTGTTCTGTATGGTAATGAAGGCGGAAGTTTCGGATACCCATTCCCTCAGAAGGACCCTCTTTACATTTCTCCCATGCATGAACTTGCTCCGTGTGGCAGAAGAAATTCTCTAAGACAGTCATGCTGATGGCGCACAATAACCCATAATCTCTCTCTCTCTCCTGCCCCTCCCCCACAGAAACAGCCCCCAAGGCATTCGGGATCCCTCTATCGCAGGTGATCGCCAACGACCGGGCGCACAAGCAGCGTCAGGACGCTCTGAAGGAGAGCCGCAGGGACTGCCTGGAGCTGGAGGCCAGCGTCCTGCACTTCCGCGCCGAGAAGCGGCAGCAGGGCGGCGGCACGGCTGTCTGCCCCGGGGGAGCCGCCTCCTCCTCCTCTTCCTCGCCGCGGGCAGAAGTCCACAGCAAACCCGACTCCGCAGGCTTCACGGACGGCCGCTCCCGCAGCCACAGACGGGTACAGGGGCCCCGCCGGCTGCTCTGTGGGACCCTGGCGGCGCCAGGACCGCTCCGGCTCGTTCAGGGCTCCGTAATTAGCTGATGGGCTTAACCGGGCGTATCGCGGCGGGGCAAATCGATTTCCCCCGCTTTCGGCCCGGCAGCAGCTGTGCAGATCAGGGAATTTGATGTTCGAACATTTGCAGTTCCGTTTGATAGCTGGTGACTCCTGATTCAGTTAGTGAGCATGCAGGGAAGATGCCCTGGGGGTACGGACGACCGCGCCGTGCGATGGAAGAGACTAGAGCCAAATAACACCCAGCCCAGATCAGCTTGCGATGGTTTTAACCCCCTGGAGAATTAAAGACCTGAGCACCACGCTTTCACAACACACACAGGGTCGTTAGGCCTCACAGCATCCGCCAAGAGACTGAAAACAAAATACACAGACTGCAAATGAGCAGCGCAGCCAAGCGCATGGTGGCCTGTCGTCGGGGTGGCTGTGTTTGTGTTCGTTTGAGATTGGGCCTGCGTGTGCGTGTGCGTGTGCGTGTGCGTGTGTGTGTGTGTGTGTGTGTGTGTGTGTGTGTGTGTGTGTGTGTGTGTGTGTGTGTTTTGTGTGTGTGTGTGTGTTCTGTGGATGGGAGCAGTTGTGCATGTGTGATTGTATTTGTAAGTGCTGTGGGTGGTAATGTTGCTGTTGGTCCACAAGGGACCGGACTTGTCCTGCTGTTTTCCCTTGGCTGTGTTTGATTTATTACGCCCGGACATGATTATTTAAAGTGAGACTGAGTCACGTCCGTCCCATAAGACTGCAGTAGAAAAGCTGATATGAAATATGACCAGAGGTACAAAACATTTCAAAGATCTTTAGGAACTCAGAGTAGCAGGTGAAATGTGAAGTCCATAAAAATACTGTACGATCAAAATAGGAACTAGGAGGTCATGTTAAACTAGACACTCTGGTTTATTTTACTTATGGAACCCATGGTGTTTTCTTTAGGGAACAAATAACGAGATCAGCCAGGATCTTCACATATGAGGTGGAGTCAATTCAATTGAGTTAACTAGCAAAAAAAAAAATACAATGGATAAATATTATTACATTAGTTGTGTTAAATGATTATACCTAGTTTTCTTGACAGAAATAATATTTGTCAGTGTCAGCCCGCCCTCTGTGTGGTCTGAAACAAGGTCTGATATCTCTCTGCATGCTGCTTGCTTATTGTATTTATGGGAGATAGAATCGTGAAACTTCACATTTGCAAATCGTTATTATAAGAGAAACGGCGTCGCCCCAGGTGGTGGACAGGGTGTGGTGGGTGCTGCGTGCCTGTTATAGCTCAGGTTACCGTGCTCCACGCCCTGCTGGGGAGGTGGCGGGCTCTGCCACTCTCCAGGTGTCCGTCATCGGACACAGCGGCCGAATCGGCGCACCCAAGCGCAGCTCCGCGGGGGCCGGCGGAGGAGCACGGGCTGTGATGAGTCACCGGAGGGCTCGCTGGAAGCTGAAGAGCACTTACGAAAATGTGTTTACATTCCGGCCCACGAACATTTGTGTCTACGGACCTCACAGTAATTGAACGCTGATGTATTTTCCATTGCCTTTTCAGCCAGCCACTGTACGGTGGTACAAGTGCTGAGCCCTAGCGGTGTGTGTGTGTGTGTGTGTGTGTGTGTGTGTGTGTGTGTGTGTGTGTGTGTGTGTGTGGGAGGGGGGGGCGTTAACGTGTGATCTTCTGAGGAAGCTCCTCACAGGACCAGCCAGGAGTCTGACAAACCCTTTGTGATTCCCTCAATCTATGTTTTTAGAGAATTGGAATCAAGGGAATGAATATTTTAAGGTAGGTCAGTGGTTTTAAATATGTATCTCCCCCTCCCCCCCCCTCTCTCTCTCTCTCTCTCTCTCTCTAGGGTGGGCTGTCGGTCGACTCCATCTCGGACCTGGTGGAGAGTCAGTCTCGTCTGCTGGAGGCCCTGCAGCTCTCTCACCCCAACGAGCTGGACCTGAAGAAGGCGTCGGCGGCGGGCCGCATGCAGGCCAAGCTGAGTCTCAACCCCATCTACCGCCAGGTGCCGCGGGTGATTGAGCGCTGCTGTCAGCACATCCACACCCACGGTCAGCTCAAGCCCCGCCCACCACACCAGAACACCACTCCCCTTCATAGCTCACCTCTGTGACACCTCGCGACACATCATCATAGCTCATCTACGTTAACTCGTCGCGTTCAGGTTTAGGCGTGATACGCTACGGGATGTTTACTATGTTTTATGCGAACAGGTTCTGTGTTGTATATAACCGTCACGCACATAATTGTTGCGTGTTAAATTAGTGCCTGGCCAATGTGGCACCAGCTCCTGTCAAAACATGTATAATACAGTACATTATTACTCTGTTAGGTGAAATATCACAGCCTTATGTTTGTGAGCATCAATCATCATGCGATGCAAAAGTGCCAAACACGCCTCTTCCCTACCAACTACATCTCACGTCCAGCCGACTCCGTGCTGAAGCCCCCAAGGGCCGTCAGGACTAAGAGGGTCTCTTCTCTGCCTTTCGTCCCCAGGGCTGCAGACGGTGGGGATTTTCCGCGTGGGTAGCTCCAAGAAGAGGGTGCGCCAAGTAAGTGCGAGGTCACACTGCTCTCTAGCGTTAGCTCTGGCTAAAGCTGGCGCATCTTACGCCGTGATCCTTGCTCATCTTCTTAGGCATGAATGTTTACATATACAGCAGTGACAGATCCTCTTGTCCAGAGCGACTTGGAGAAGTGCTCTGTAGTGTGTGTCAAGTCCATATCCTCGTGTGACAACAGACAGGAGCAGCGGACACCAGGAGCCTAAAGCCGTGTCTGGAGTGGAGTAGAAGACACGGGAAGCCTTATAAAGTGCCTGTTTAAGTGTTTAGGGACTCCGTGAAGAGGGGAGACTTCAGTTCTGGTTTGAAGACAGCCAGTGTCTCACCTGTACTAAGAGCCCGTGGAAGTTCATTCCTGCACCTGTGTGCCAGTGTGTGCAATGCAGGCAGATTTTGACTGTATATATTTGGCATTATAGTTTGTATTTTAGAAACTCTCTGTGCATTTCCTTAGAGGTTGACCACAGTGTGTGTGTGTGTTTTCTACTGTTTCTGAATAGCTTTTGAGTGGGGGGAGACATACAACCTTTGACAGTACCTGTCTTTAAGGGCCTTGGTGAATATGTGAGAGAATAGTGTATGTGTGTCTGTCTGCCTTCACCTTTGTGGAAAAGGTGGATGATCCCGTGTGTGTGTGTGTGTGTGTGTGTGTGTGTGTGTTGTCAGTTGCGTGATGACTTTGACAGCGGGACAGATGTTATTCTGGATGAAGAGCACAGCGTCCATGACGTGGCAGCCCTGCTGAAAGAGTTTCTGAGGGACATGCCTGACCCTCTACTGCCCAGAGAACTCTACTGTGCCTTCCTGCATGCTAACAGTACGAACACACACACCTACTCGCATACATATCCACACTGGAGTAGCTACCCTCACATCAGGGATTACAGCATGCGTGCACGTGTGTTCGTGGATGTGTGTTACAGATTTGCGGGGAGACGATCAACTGTCATACCTGCAGCAACTGTTGTACCTGTTGCCCCCGTGTAACTGCGACTCCCTCTGGAGGCTTCTCAGCTTACTGCACACAGTCCAGGAGCATGCGCACGACTCCTCGGGCCCTGACCAGCAGGAGGTAACACCCCACTCTCCACCTCCGAGCTCCTCCCACACCCCACTCCCCTCCTCTGAGCTCCTCCCACACCCCACTCTCCACCTCCGAGCTCCTCCCACACCACACTCCCCTCCTCTGAGCTCCTCCCACACCACACTCCCCACCTCCAAGCTCCTCCCACCCTGGGCCCCCTGCCCCTTGGCCTGCGTGGGGAGATGGGGCTGGTGACACAGCATTCCACAAACAGCAGCCTCTGCATCACATGCTACGGTCACTTTTCAGCTTTGCTGTTTATTCTCTGTTTGTTGCTGCGTTTTGCTTTTTTTTTTTGCCTGTGAGTTTCTATCATTTTCACTTAGTGGTGTAAGAACTCCTAAGTTCCAGAGATGTTATTTATAGATGCCGTGTTGTGAATGCAGTGGAGCTCTTCTTCCTGTGTAGCTCACAGTCTGCTCCGTGCTCCGTGTCCAGGTCCAAGGCAATAAGATGACGGCCACGAACCTGGCGGTGATCTTTGGTCCCAACCTGCTCCAGAAGGAGAGGGGAACAGATAAGGAGTCAAACCCCCAGTCCTTGGGCATCGAGGACAGCGCCGCCATCATCTCCGTCACCCTGCTTCTCATCCAGCACTACAAACTCCTCTTCATGGTGAGAGGGGGAGGGAGAAAGAGAGAAAGGGAGAGGCTGAGAGAGAGAAAGAGGGAGAGAGGTTTTTCACTCTCCTCAATATGATATACATAGTAAAAACTCTTTATTTAGGTATAATACCATGGATGTGATTAATAATTAATGTATGATTTACATACATTAAAACTACTATGAATTCAATTGAATTGGTGTGGTACATGTGACTAACCTTGCTGCAGACAGGATCATCTTCCACCTCTTGCTTACATGAGAAACATACACTGATCCTGGATCAGCCTTCTTCCTCTGTATGACCCTGTATGTTTACTGCAGGTGTGTGCAGAGCTCCAGCAGGAGGTGCTCATGAGTCTCATTCAGACAGACCCAGATGTCATAGATTACCTGCTCCGCAGGAAGCTCAGGTGAGTCGGAAGGGCAGTGTGGAGGGAGCCCCGTCCCGCTGCTCTGAGACGGAGACGTCCTTGTTCAGACATTTTCGGTGGACAGTGACAATAATTATTATTCAGGTCTGACAGAAGGATTGAGCTGAATGTTATGGTTTAGTATTGTGTAATCTAGATCTGTCCTTGTCTGGCCTGTGACAGTGGCAGCAGTCTGACAGTGGAGCCAGATATGGGCACCCGCAGGGATACGCAGGTCTCTCTGGACTCAGTGGGTCAGTCCAGTGATGACCTGTCCCCGAAAGACGCCGTCTCGCCCGTGTTTGGGGACGGCAGCCTGAGCAGCGAGGTCTTCTTCAACGTGCTGCGCCTCAACACCAGCAGGAAGTGTGAGTGTTTGGGCCCAGAGAGGCTCTGCGTCTGGCTGGACACGCTGGCCTCTCAGCCTCCACAGCTGCTGCCTAGGTCTGCTTATTTGAGTTTCATGCTCTGCAAAACGCCCCGCTTACCCTGCGCTGTGCTGGTGTGTGTGTGTGTGTGTGTGTGTGTGTGTGTGTGTGTGTGTGTGTGTGTGTGTGTGTGTGTGTGTTCAGGCTCTTCCCAGAACCCACCCAAGTGCATAGCCCAGATGCGGCAGTTCCACTCCCATCACAACCTGCTAAGCTTTGCCCAGCCCTCTGGCCGCCTCCAGGCTGAGGAACCAGAGCTCCAGGGGCGCAGAGGGGGCTGCGTGGCTCAGGCCTGCCCAAAAGAGAGCATGAACTTCAGCCTGGGCCGCCGGGAGGGTGGCTCCCAGCCCCGGAGCCCCAGAGAGGGGAGCGTCTGGGTCCGGCAGGGCTCAAACTCCTCCACCACGTCGGAAGACAGCAAGCAATCAAGCAACTTCTGGGACTTTTTCACTGGGAAGGTGTCGGGCTCAGAGACAATTGTATGACTTCTAGATGGGCTCGTGTAGTGTGCGTGATGCCTGTGGACTGCAGAGTTATTCACCTGCTTCACAGACTCAAATGCCCTTCTGCATACACCCGACATAACGGCATACTGTTTTGCGGATATCATACTTTTTCTAATGTTAATAATGCTGATATATGGTAATTCAATGGCATTCTTAAGTGTATAATCACTGCTTTAAAAAAAGACTTCATTTGGGACCGTTTTTTTTTTTTAGCAAACTGCATATCATAGAGCTTAACAGAAGTATTAAGAGTATAAATATGAAATAACCAGGCATGTTGTCACACAGGAGCCTTTACACCGCTTATAAATCACTCTTGGTGAGAATAGTTTTTTTTTTTTATTTAGAGTAATTAAATATTGATAGCTGGTCTCTCCAAGCAGCCCGACATGCCCAGCTGTTCATAAAAAAGGCATTTCACTCAAGACCTTGTTACACAACCTTCAAAGTCCCTCTCACCTTTCACTCTAGCTCCAGGGTGTAGAGTTCAAGCCTGTAAACATGTCTAACGGGGCCTTAACCCTGCTCCACCATACCATGTGCTCATCTCAGAGAAAACACGAAGGAGATGAGCAAGATGTATTAGATTAGGTGAGAAGAGACTGGTATTTGAACCACTGTTGTACAGTTCTATACAGTTTACTGCTTTATTGGTATACGTTTGTTTCGATACTCTTATTAAACCCCTTGAAATATAAAGTAGTGTCAAAGGGCCTGAAGAAATCACCTGTGATAAAGCAATGTTGGGTCCCATTTATACCAGCCATATTAGGACTTCATTCATAAAATGATTTTATGTGTAAAATAGGCCGGATAATGCAAGGTCAGATTTTAACTGTAGATAATGACTCGGGATGTAGTTACACACCTGTATGTATATTTCATTTTAACATTTCAGTGACTGGTCTACTGGCCAAGGCAGCTGTTTGAAGCAAGGTATTCAGTGTTGTTCTCCCTTTAGAGATTTATATACTGCTATCAGCACTTTCAAATAAACATTTATTACTTAATTTCTGTCTAGTAATTCTTTTTATTTTAACTGAACTACCTAAACTGCTGTGACTATTTTCTTACAGATAACCATGGTCAGAAGAAGCCCATCTCTTCAAAATGTCTTCATCTACCAGTTTCAGTGCGAGAAACACTGATGGGAAGGAATGTAATATGAAGGGTTTTTTTCTTTTTTCAGACAGCTGAAGATGCAATACAAGATTGAACCATGAGGGGGCAACATCTACCAAAAACCAACCCTGCACTGCTCGACTTGCTCTCCACTACAGGAAGGTGGTTATCCGTCTAGTATTCATTTACTAAACTCTAACTATCATTAGACAAAGTTAGTGGCTAGTTGTCAATCTTCTGCTAATGTAGTATAGATGAATAGATGGGTATAGATGAAGGTTTTGGAAATATCCGGCCAGAATTGAACTTCTACATCAGTATAGGACTGATTAAGCTATGTAAATATGAACATGAGGTTCTTTCCCAACTGTTATAGCTCTCTAAAGACTTTGTCTCTATCTAAGCATACAACACTGTTCTTTAGATGAGACCATTGTCATGTGAAATCAGGTGCTGGTGAATACCAGGTGAACAGGTGCTGCCAATGCCAGTCAGGGCTCATGTCCAGTGTAATTCTGTTTACAGTAACCCACACAGACCTTCACGTTGTTTAGGTTTTTATTTTCCGCTGTATTGGGGACAGACTGAACACTCTCCTTCTGTCATACATTCCTTACACATCCCAAGACCTCTCTGCCTCTTTTACAATCTGTACATTGTTTCTCAAAAGTGCACTTTTTTTTTTTTTAAACCAACATAGACTCAATGCTGCCACTGTGCAATGGATAGTGATTGGGGGGGGGGAGCTCACAACACACACACAACTCCACACACAATGGTAGAACCGATGTTAGCATGACTTAGCATTAGGCATCATTGCACTTAACCAAATTTTCCATCGCAATTTAACTCACTAACGCTAATTCCGGCTAATGTTCAGTTCTAATGATCAGTGCATAAACGTGTCAAGCAATAAGATGATCCTTGTGATGTAGCTTAGGGCATATCCGAAATATGCTGATCCTTAACTCTGTTACCAGTTGCACATTTCTGTAGCAACAAGTCAGCTCGTGTAATATCCCACAAACCCGCTGACATGCTCAAACAAATGAAAAATGAACAAAATATATAAAACTGAGAACGTCTAGGGAAAAACAAGAATAACGTTTACAATCATACATAAATTATGAAGCAGAACAAAAAAAAAGGTGATGAACACCATCCAATTTCAGCATCCTCGCCCTCCTAGTTCTCCACTGACCAACAAAATCTCAAATGTCCAGTTAAAGCACACCAGTTTCACCATGGTGATGATAAAAGTTCCATTAAGACTGTTATTGAAGTATAAAGTGTTATAAACGTCAGTGACATCTCACAATATGTTCAGTCTTAACATAGCTTATAAAAGCTTGGGCTAACACCGAACCGTTATGCTTGCTACTGCCGCCGTTACCTGTTTATAACATTTATACACGGTTTATAACAGCTGTAATACCCTGCACAAGTTATTACTGAATACATGACTTACAGGAGCTGTGAGAGATGTGGAATTTAAACAGCAGCATGGTCAGTTCAGAATTTTCACAGATGCATATTCCAAAATAAAAGTGTCAAATGAAATTCAATTTTTTTAACGCAGGGAGGAAAGATCACGATGCCCCACCAAGGGCCAGTAAACTAATGCCAAACATTAGATGCTCCTGCAACTCCAGGTTGTTATACCGTTGCCCTTCTTATTTGTTGGACGAATTACTGCAGACGTAGCATGTTAGAGGCTAGCGATGTTTCTGATGACAATACTGAGTTAAGACGTTCACAGAAGCCCCTGCAGTACCAGGGACTGAGTTCACCAGTCCAGTAGGTAGTCGACTCCAACAAAACAAAGCAAAAAATCAAAAAACAAACCAAGCAACCAATAACATGGGACACCAATTAAGACGTACAAATATCTATGCTACAATGATCTCTGCGTAAATGCCTGTTTGCTAGGGTGGCCATGAAAGGATGTGGTGGATCACACCCTCGCATGATTATGGATTTTCTCACGCTACAACGAATTTGCAAAATTTACACATGGCCACCTACTGGGCTTTGCTGAGCTGCTCTAATGACCCGCTGAGCTAGTCTGCTTCCTGCTGACAAGCCTGAACCAATGGTAACAGGTTCCTGGTCACATGGAGGAAACAAAATGGACTCCAATGCTGTGCTTGATTTTCCCTTTATAATCCACTTCTATCCAGTTAAATAATTAAGCAAGAGGTCCTTGCTTAGAGATAAGGGGTAAAGACAGTAGCTACTCATTCAAACCCATAAATTACCTGAGCCTCTTGATACCTTGTTGTAAAACAAACCTTCAGTTAACAATCAGTTAGTCAGCAATAGAATACAATAATCTAGCAGAGACATTTTATCCAGCTTGTGGTAGCAAAACAGTGGACAGTGAGCAAGAGTGAACATTACTGAATCTAAATGTCTCATTGCATCCTGTAGTGTGCACACTAGTTCCCAACATGCACTGCGAGAGGTCGTAGTGCAACACCCAGACTGTGTGCTCCAACACACCAGAATGTTAAGAGTGGCCTTATACTCGATCGCAATCCCAAAACGGCAAATTAACCTCATTCTCACAGGAAACGCACATGCAGGCACCACAATCCCCCTCCACCAGACGCCAGACCAACCTGCAGGCTTCCTTCCACAGACACAGGCGGGTAAATGATCCCTCCTTCCCATGGGAGGGGAAAAAACAAAAGACCGTGGTCCACCCTCGTAATTAGAACCAGCTAAAGCTTGAACCCAGACGCTGAACCCAGATGTGACGATTGAGCAGAGATACATGGTTTTACTGCCACATATAATATGATAATTACAAGACTTGATCATAAATAGCTGGTGGCATGGTAGGCAAATAGTGTGAGATGTTTAACATTGCAAATGGCAGACCAATAAGGCCTGAAGCCAGCCTGGAAGACCACTCGCCATTTACAGACGTGAAAATCTCTTCGTCACACAGTGTGCAGTGCCAAAACCATTCCCCCTTTCCAGTATTCCACACCGCCATGACGAAACTCAAGGTGTCATGCAGAAAAAAAAAAATGTATCCCATAACTCCCTGCACCACTGTTTTCAATCAGGTCATCCTATTGTGACTAAAACTGACACTGTTGCAAATGTGTCCATCTGTACGATCTCCGGGGTTCTGTGTGACTCCTCGACTGTGACTGATGGAGAATGTGCGCATGTAACTCAACACAAAGCAGGGGACTGCGGAGATGGAGGACTTCTGTCTGGAGATGGAGGACTTCCAGACTTCTGATGGCTCTACCATGGCCAGGCCACTCTGGCATCAGCTGCTCCTGCCTTCTGTTTACTTGATGCTCCAGTGCAAAGCCTCGCTGATAAGCCAGAATGACTTTGGGGCTCGACTGAGTGGGTCTGAGGTGGGGGCGGAGCACGCCAACATTGCCCGAGCCCTGCCTTCTCCCTTACCCTGACTTTCACAAAGTCATGTGGTCCCATTCTCACGCTCCCATTGGCTCAGTCTCTGGACTGGTAAAAGAGGATGTACCCTGACTCCGAGTTTTTGGAAATGTCAGATGTCAGTCCGTAGAACTCCTCTATTGCCTGGGCATCAATTTTCTGCCAGAAAAGAGAAGGTGACATGTAGATTAAATTTCCATCAGATGTTGGTGACAGTGTGAAGTACCACTCTGCAGTCCTCTTAAATTTTTTTTAAGTCAAAAGTCATAAAATAATGTAAGAGACACGACAACACGGAATTCAAAAACAACTCAAGTGCAAATGAAATGAAGTGTGTTTGTCGTAAGCTGAATCCACCCGCCGAGCACGGGAGCTGTTGGGCTGACAGCTGTCCGCTTGGATTGTAGGCTGCTGGTATGTGAGTAGCCTGAGGCCACACGAGAGGACCAGCAGGAATCCCATCAGGCCAGTGGTATGTGCACGCACACGGGGGAAACATCTGCAGCCTTCTCTCTCTCTCTCTCTCTCTCTCTCTCTCTCTCTCTCTCTCACTCACAACCGCCCCTCCTTTTCCCTGACTGAACAAGCTGATGGTAAAGTGCTTTGGAGTGAAAACATCTAATCCCTGCTTTTCCCTAATGTGTACTTTGCCGTAGGAGCAGCCAGGGCTAACGGAGCCTCGCTATTCTATTAAGAGCTCTGATGAGCGAATTTTAGCTTAACACACAAGAGCTTCAAGAACAGAACATTCTGTGCACTCGGGTTGCACAGCAAACTGCTTCTGGGCAAAGTCCTTCTGCTTTCTTTCCAGATGTTTATATAAAAGAGAGGGGGGGGGGGGAAACTCAGGCCAGATTATTTGTCCGTCAGTCTTAACACGAGGCCCAGATGTCACCCTCTTCCACCTTCTATGTATTGGTTTTTACTTCCTGTTATTTAAGTTTGATCCTGTGTTTATTTGCTATATACTAGGTAATGGCATTGATTCCTGTAGTTTAGTATCTGGAATTCTGACCCATCTACGCTACTATCTGGGATGCATTCTGTGAACAGATGGCAAAGCACTTTGTAAGTCGCCTAAATGCCCAAAATGTAAATGTAAAACATGTAACCAGCACAACTGACATTTGGGGAACGTTTCTACACCATAACTGCTGACAGCTCTGCCAAAAAAAAGGAACGGTCAGCAATTATTTCAAAGCTGTCTATATTTTTGTTTAACTTCCACTTCCTCTTCGTTCTCTGAAAGGTATAATTAGAGAGGCACTGTTGCGGAGCAGAGACCGCGAGAGCTCGCAGGCACCCTGCCTTACCTCTACAATGTCGTCATCAAACAGAAGCCAGAAGCCGTGACTCTTCACTATAGTGATGTAATGACCACGATTTGGACCGCTGGAAGGAAAAGAGGCATTTCAGTGTGACACGATGCGTATCGTGTACTTTAAAGGTCAGCACCAACAAAACTACAGAGTGTGTGTGTGTGTGTGTGTGTCTACGGACTCTTGGGCTGAGGGACCTGTGTGGTTTTGTTACACCTTATTTCAACCTGAGAGAATCATCAACCCTTTTACAAGCCAAGTGAACGTATTTACTGTATCGTTAATGTGGCATCCTTACACGACGGGTCTGTCTCATGGCTGCGTCACAAACACCAGCAGCGGTAGTAAGCCGTAAAGAGCAGAGAAGGGAGGCGGGGCTAAACTTTGCTGTCTAAATCTGCACGCGGCCCGCAAATGACCCCCCGTCTTCCATCTGGGTGAGGAGTCTGCTCGGGCGCGATGCCTCCGATGACTGCAGCAGTAGCTCATGGCTGGGTGCCTACCTGCCACAGTGAACCACCACAGCCACGAGATCGTACATGCGGTCGGGGTTGGTGGCGTCGCCGGAGGTGTTGAAGAGCCTCAGTTCCAGGGGGAAGACCACACGGTAGGACAGCTTGGTGTAGCGATGCAGCTGCTCCATGTACTTAAAGCGCTTAAGGTGCAGGGCGAGGATCATGGGTAATTTCTTCACCCGCATCCTAAAGGTCAGAGAACGTAGTGACAAGAAGAAGAGGAGAGTGAAGAACCTTTTCTCCATCTCGGCGTATTTCAATGGTGGTGAAGAGCATGAGCTACACAACCTGTACGGCACATTTAAACGGTTGCTCTGGAAACAGATACAGAGGTATGCGGTCTGTCAGCCACCCTGTCTGGGTGCAAGCTTCCAGGCTGTCTTACCTTTTCTGTGCCTCCTGCTTACTCCGACACTGTTCACAGTAGTACTTGTATTCACTACATAAGGTCTCTGTGTTACTGAAGCCCCTGTATACACATAGAGAAAATAAATAATAAAAGTAAAACAAAAATAAAAGCAACCCCCCCCCAATCATAGCATTTTACTATTGCAGAAATACACTGCGAGGGAATGATAGCTGTTTGGATACACCAACAAATTGAACAAATTGTTCTGTTTGTGTGTGTACCTGAGACAGTGTGTGATGGAGGTGTTCTGCTCCACATCCACAGAGAGATCCAAGAAATCCTCGTCCTTACTGCTCACCTGTGGTGGAGAGCAGAAAAACATCATCATCATCGTTCCAAAGGCAGAACGTGTCCTGTCCATTAGATATAGCTGTTAAAACAGGAGTGCAATACACGTGACAGAAGTGTAAATCTCTGTCCAAGCCAACACGGTGACTAACGTCCTCTCGTTTATGAAATGAAGCCTTTTGACATTGATTCTTCAAAACCTATTGCCAAGCTTTGTTCACTGTACAGTATGTACCCTAATCCTCTGGGACAACACACGCAGACTTTATTGCTGCCGTTGAAAGGTTTCACCGACCAAAGAGCACTCAAAAGCATTGTTAGGTAAGATCGCTAGGCATGCTAAATCTGCCTAGCATTATCAGATAGATGTGTGTATGTACATTTGTGTAAGTACACACACACACGTCTGAAGTTTCCAGGGAGTAACTGCAGATTGTCAGATTTGCGGGTGCACAAGATTTCCACAGAAACAGGACATTTACTTTTGCTAACACTTATTTCACCTCCTGGAATTTCAGGAGCACTTTGCCTGCACATCCAAAGGAAGCGGCGTGTCTTCACAAACGTCCCGTGTTTTCACAAACGTCCCGTGTCTCTGGAACACTTGTGTACGCCACTGCGCTTCCCTGACACAACGGCTCACCGCTTCACAGTTGAGGCAGCGTGTCTCGTTGGTGAGTGTTCCCTGGAAGATCTCGTGCACCCAGGTCTGCTGGGTCTTGTCGTCCTGTTCTGCCTCGCCTGTGCTGCTCCCGCCGCCTCCACCTCCACCTCCTGCACCTCCTCCTCCATTCTGGACCAGCTTCCCATTCTGCTGCCTCTCCTGGCTCTTCTCCTCCTGCAGCAGGTCAGCGATGGTGTTGAGCAGGTAGTTGAGAAACTCGTGAGCGTCTTGCTGCATGTAGTTGTCGAACAGCTCTGACAAAGTATAAGAGGAAATGGGTGAGACCGATACAGCTTGTAGTCATTAGTCATTTCAAAAGCACTTTAACACCCCCCTCCACCACCACCACCACCACCAGCAGCACCACCTGCCACATCAGATTTACGCGATGTGACTCGCACGGTCCAGTCACCATTATCGCCATTAACAAGCGTTTAAACCCCCACGGTGCCGAGCGTCTGTTCCCGGGATCTCCTCCCCGTATGGACGTTGGTCTTACCGTTTTCCTTCCTCAGGCGAGAGATGAACTTCTTGGGAGGGATCACCCCAACCTTCTTCTTCTGCGTGGCGATGCTGTTGAACAGGTCGGCCAGGCAGGTCAGCAGGCTCTCTTTGCGCCGCGGCTGGACCTTGTAGGCCAGCACCTTCTCCCGGAACGGCCGGCAGAAGTACAGAGCCTGAAGCACTGAGTTACAGTAGCAGGTGTTGCCAAACTGCAATGGTGGATATGAAGGAGTGATCTCAGTGTCAGATAAAAGGCCTCGGTTCCTACATAAATGGGCCTGAAGCCTTCAATGGTAAGAAGTGGTCTGTCCTTTCAGATAGTTAAGACTGATTACAACTCAGTTTGAGTATGTGGCTTTGAAGCATGCATACCTAAAAGCTAATGAGCTGTTAAGTGTGTGGTCAAGAATGAGTACCCTATTTAATGTCAGGCTTTCTTTAAATGTGACAGTGACTAATGTTTCGGAGCAGCACTTTATTTGCGAATCTCGGTTATATTTAGCCAAGCTCTCCATTTACTGAATGATGTGGAATTGACTTCACTTACATTGACCAACCCAAAGTAGTGTTCATTTACAGGGAACTGTTCCGGTCCAATCTCCTTCTCCAAGGCAGAGGCATTGGCGCCCTGAGAAAAGCCAACCATAATGCCCGAGTAAACAGAAGTGTTTAAAACTAACAGGAACATCCTGTTTGTGGGCAGTGATAGGTAAATTTGACATTACAGTATGTTGTGCATACTGCAGTTGTAATCCACCCACAGAGAAAACATCTATTTTATAGCCTGGATGTACTTAGTTTACCAATCGTTTTTCACTCAGCTCTATGTACTCACAAGCTAACTGGACGGTGGTACATTGTTTTGTTCTCTGCACAATGTTGCTATGCACCTCCTGGATGCTTTCATGAATTACGCGTTTTTCTTTTTAAAAGTGCAGGTGATTGATGTCTGGGTGTTTTATACATACATGCACATGTACAGTATCTGTAAAAATTTTAAAGCATTTACAAATGCATCAAGTGTGGCTGTATATTAAAAGCAACCAAGAAACACCTGCTATTTGTTCAAAGCCAAGTGACTCATGAAAAAGACTCTGGCACAATCAGTCAGCTGAGTACAATAGTGATGTTGGGAGTGGTGGATTGCAACATTTATTCACACAGGACTAAAAGCCAGAGATTTTGTCTAACAGGTGGCCATTGTAAAAATACTCAGTGTAAGCCCAGAGCACATTAAATGTAGCCAGTGGGCATTACAAAAAAGGAAAGCAAATAGGAAGGATCTTTTAACAATAACAACTGACTGATGTGCTGGACAAAGCACTTTTCTTTACGACACACACACACACACAGGGGGTGCATTGTTAAGATGTCTAGACATACAGTAGACAGGATCTGCCAACTAAGTGCTGAGGTATAAAGGTCATTCTTATACAGTTAAGACTACAGGCCTGTCAATCATGACTAAACAGTTGTGGAACATCAACAAAAAGAAAGACAACTAAACCAATATTCAAGCACAGAACCCCAAAACAAGAGTGAAGTCATGTCTAGCTGAGGCAGAAAACAGCGCTAATCCTGCCAGGTAAGGATGTATTGAAAAGTTGAGTAGTTTCTGGCTGACTATTACCTCTGTCAGCAATATAAGCTACTTTCTGTTCTGGTTGCTAGATAACACATTGAGAAAATCAACACTGAGCTGTTTGGACACCACACACTACAGCTTGTAAAGGTTTAAAAAACAAGAAACCACAGTTGATCACTTGCTTAAAAGCAACATCTATGTAGCTATATATCCTAGCTATAAATAATTTGACAAACAATGTAGTCAGGTAACGTTGGACACAAACTGTATATACTAAGAGTAAGATCTGTGGAGCGATGCTAGCTAGCCTACTTGCTAGCTTAGTTATGCTGCTTGCTAGGGAGCTAACTCGCTAAGCCTAGCTGGCTATATCTTGATTTGACCCCTAAAAAGAATAACCGATAAGCCAGGAGCGAAATCATGCTAAATGATAACGAAGTACTTCTATTGCGGTATTACCACCAACTCGACCTTAACCGATTTGCAAACTTTCCATAACGTTAGCCAGGGAGATCTACTCGTACGTGACACTGTCTCTTTCTCGACAGCTAGCTTGTTTACCTAGCCTGTTAGCACGCGCTACTAAAAGACTAGCCGCAGTGGACATGGCAACGCTACTTCAAAAACAACCTACGAGCTGGCTAGCAGGTAAAGACAAACTGGGGAAGAAAGAAAGGAAAAAATCCAAAAAAACCTACCATCGTACAAATCGAGGCGATCTTTCGGACTGTCATCAGTATTTCCATCCGTCTGCCGCCATATTGGACCGAACCCCAATTTATAAAAACTATGACAGCCGCAAAGGCTGAAGTTCCGGGGAAAACCTTCCTGCCCTTCCAGCAGCTAGAGGCGAAATGAGGGAGTGTCGCCCGGGCGGCTCTGACGTCGGCGCAGTGCGCGAGGTAGCTCACGCGCCACGGCTCAACATCGGCAGTTTCCGTACCAAGTCGGAAGGTACGCACTCCTTTTCATTAGGCACTCTTTTATTTAAAAATAAAAATATATTAAAGCAATACATTTGATTAATAGTCAGCACATATTTCAATACCTTGTATTGATTGTGATTTTGTATGTTTTAATCGCGTTAGCTTTTAATGAAGGTCAATATATTCTAAAATTATCAACCTTAACAACCAATCGTAAATTGTGTAACCTATATATCTATCTATCATTTAATTTCTGTAGCGTAAAGAGCCTACGAGTTCACTCAAATATTTATCGAGCATCGCCGCTTTTAACGTTTCAAAGCCATCATCCAATGAGTAGGCAATGAGTAATCTTAAGACTCATAATACCAATTTTTGCCCAGCCTAATTAGTCATATTAAAAGCTTTAACCGTTTTTACACAAATATCTCATTGTCTTCAACACCCGTACTTTTGAACCATTATTGTGCTTTGTCATTGGTATCATACGCCCCTCGAAACAGCTGCCCTCCGCTTGGTGGAGAAGGATCCAGACGCGATTGCTCCACTAAGCGAGGGAACAGCTCTTGTCTAGGTATTTCTGTCCTGTCCTGTTCTGTTCGTTGAAGTCTGTCCTCTTCGGTGTCTGGAGTATTAACATCTATAATGTTATACATGAGAAACCAGCGGGAAAAGTAAAAATAAAATAGACGGAGAACACTTTTAGCAGGTTTTTGATTCAAAGGATTGTCAAGATATTGTTTCAAGCGGATTTAATCATCGACCAGGCGGGACTCACATTATGAACAAGATACATCCAAACTTGTCGTTTGGAAAGGGCTATTTGGAGTAGTCAGGGAATAGACAAGAATTTGCAGGCATACTTATAAGGTTTTTAGCATTTAAATCTTTCTAAATGCGTCTTATCGACCAACCGAGAACAATGACCAGTGGTTCTAGCAACTTTCTGCTAGTTCCCATACCGGAGTACCCTGTTTTGGACTGTGTACCTAATAAAAACGTTAAAATAGTCGTTCTTGGAGCGAGTAACGTCGGAAAAACAGGTAGTAATAAAGATTTTTTTGTCATTATATTTTAAACAAAGATAAATTAATATCATATGTAAGGTTTTTAAATTCCACGCAAAAGTAAACTAAGCGCATATTCCTATGATTCTAACGTTTTCTCTTTTAAATTCTTATCAGATATAACGTTTTGTGCATTGAACTAAAACAAATTAGCCGTATTTCTTTATCTTTATTTTTTACCTTATAGTTATATGTATTTCCAGATTCGCAAATTCGGTCCTTTCACATTAGTATAAAGTAATACAATGATCTGATGTGAAATTAAACGAGAGTTTGTGAGTCAGGTCTCACCGCGGGGCGACTAATACATAACGTGTTGGATTTTTTTGTTTGTTTTATTTGTTTTTTTTTCTATAGTTTGGATTCTGAGGATTTAATGGTTGACCTTGCTAACAGTCTCTGATGTAAATTTACAGCCTTGATAGTAAGATTTTTGACCAAGAGATTCATAGGAGACTATGAAGCTAACACAGGTAATTCGTTCTCTTTTTTATAAACCTTTTTAAGATTTACAAAAGCATACACACATGCGTATATATACATATATATATGAGAGATTGTTTTATCCCCTAGGGGCCCTGTATTCAAGGAAGATCAACCTAGATGGGGAGCAGGTTTCCTTACAAGTGCAGGACACTCCCTGTGTCTTGCTACAGGTATCTCAGTGACACGTCACCTACATCTCCTTACTTTCCTTTCCTGCCTCAGTGTCCATCCACAGGCAACACAATGGCGCTGGTGTAAGGACCTATCTAGGTGCCAGGTGGATTACTCATTCTTTACTTCTGGGGCCTCGGATGCCCCTATGGGGACTCGCGGTTCAAGAGTTTGGCCTGCAAGGCAAGAATGTGGGAGTGGAGATAAAGAGGGTGGATTCAGTCATAAGCTCATTAACACTGAGACGAGATATAGAGTAGCACAGGGAAGTCTGGAACAACAAGAACCTGTTTTTTCAGCCTCGGATTAAACCCTTTCCACTTTAAATGACCTTGTTAATGGTTATTCCTCACGGATAACGCCTGATTATTCAGCACCAGGTTAATCTGTGGCTACGAAAGAGCCCTAGCACACGTTGCTAAGGTAACAGGATGTGACACTCTTGACATTTAACATGGCCTCTTGCAACTTTCAGCAGTTCAGTCTTTACTCATTTACTTTGCTTGTCTTGGCATAACGTGTGTTATTTTGTCTCACTGACATCTGTGTTAAGGCCATGAGACCATGGTGATGTCGAAACACAGAAAGCGGAGGGAATGTGAGCTCTCCCTTGCTGTGCAATCAGAGCGTCCTTGATGTAGCTATTCTTGCTCAGTCCTCCGGCTTAGTACCTCTTAGTTCAACTCGGGCGGAGGGGGGGGGGGGGGTTGTATCTTTTTAAATCTTGTTCACATTGTGCATGATGCCTGAAGCCCTAGTGTGGTTTCACATCCACTCTCTTTCTCACTTCCTCTCTTTGTCTCCCTTTTGTCTCCCAATGCGGTAGACTCTCTGAGCTGTTTGATGTTGATTGTAAATTGAAAAATAAGAAAAGTGACATTTGTAGGATAAGACAAATTAATGCATTGAGGTGGAAGATATGCTGGAGCAGGTCAGAATTGGCATTTTTTTCAAGGCCTACTGATAGCATTAACTATCACTATGACAACCTGCAGGTGATGAGTGGTGTAAGAATGTATTTGATCCCAATGGAGGACTTTTCACTCAGTGTTGGTGAAGTAGTCCAGTATAAGCAAAGCATTAGATGTATCTAATAAAAATATTTTTATAATAAATGAACATTGAAAATAAAAGCTCTCTTTCTCTCTCTTTGCTTTTCTCTTTATCACTCTCTCTCTCTCTCTCTCTCTTTCTCTCTCTTTGCTTTTCTCTTTATCACTCTCTCTCTCTCCCTCTTTCTCCCTCGCCCTGTTCAGGATGATGCGGAGGGCCTGTACTGCCAGGAGCAGATTAACCGATCCATCTACTGGGCTGACGGCTATGTGCTGGTCTTCTCCATCACAGACCTGCACAGCTACCACACCATCCAGCCACTCTACCAGCATGTGCGCCGCATCCACCCCAGGGGGAACATCCCCATCATTCTGCTGGGCAACAAGAGTGATCTGCTGCGGGCCAGACAGGTGCCGGCCCACGAGGGTGAGGCCCTGGCCACAGAACTGGGCGGGCCCTACTTCGAGGCGTCAGCCCGGGAGAACCACGAGGGCGTGCAGGCCGCGTTTCTGCACCTGTGCCAGGAAGTCAGCCGGGCGTTGGGGGGAGGGAACGGAGAAAAGAGGAGGGGAGGACTGCATCTCGCTCGCCCCAAGAGCCCCAACATGCAGGAGCTGAAGAGAAGGTTCCGGCAAGTGCTGTCATCTAAGGTGAAGTCAGCAACCGCCCTGTGACGACGATGATGATGATGATAACAGTGATGAATTTACTGCGCCAGGGATCTGAGTCAGTGGCCTGTTATAGATTTACTGCAGGCATTTTTGCTACTTGAGCATTATTTAGCAGAGGAGTCAAACGATCGAAGTTCACATGGACAGTTTGCTGAGTTGTGTTGATGGCTTTCTTCCAAAGACATCCTTCCTGTGGATGGCCACATAATGGGATTATTAACACGTTTTTTATAAATAAAGTCCTGAACATAATGGCTTGCCCATAAGGGTTTGTTTTTTTAATTCTGTTTGACAATTTATGATTTGAGCTGCTATTATTTATTAAGATGTTTTATAGTTCATCAAATTTACAGGAATATTTGATGAAATAATTAAATACTTTTTATATTTTCTGATTCTGGTTTTATAAACAAATAAGGCAGATATTTAGAATAATTCCCCATGAATTACAGCAATTATGGTTGATTAGCAACAGACATTATTTCTAAGACTCCATGTGTATGGGAACATGATATCCAGATGTTATACATAGACTGGTGGTTCTCATGACCTTTGACCTATGTCTGCTGTGTCAGGGATTCTGAAGGCACAGCAGAGGTTGTGGGAGTGGCTTGTTTGCTCATTCTCCTTAGATGCCCCTCCCCCAGCGTTCGAGGGTGACTACACAGCATTTACACAGTGTAAATGAAGCTACATTCCTCTGCAGCAAAGCTCGGAATGCCTCAACAGCTCTATCATCCGTTGAGTGAAAATGGCCATTGACCCCTAATCTTTGACCTTTCACCTTTATCCTTCCATCCCTTGCTTGATGAAAACCAGAAAGGACATAATGTGAGAGCTGTGCGTAATCTCTCTTTTTTTTTGTATCTTATTTTGATTTTCCCCCATAATTGTTATCTTTCTCTGTATTTTTAGAAGCTCGCATACCCACTTACAGTCGTTCTTCTCCACCCACTTAAGGACCGTTTTCCTGTGCCAACATTAGTGGTTTCACTACCCTCAAAGTGAATCTCGAAAGTCAGACGTTTTATTTTATTTACATTTTAAGCTTAATTTATATAAAGCCTTTCTCCAGGGTGCTTTACAAAGCCCCCCAAACAAAAAAGAAAAAAAAAACAAACATTGACGTTGAAAGATTTGCCCTCTGCAGAGACCAGTCTGAATTTAGGAAGAGGGAGAAGACCAGCGTTAGGGAACCTAAGTGTACGGCAGTATAGTTGCAGAAGGACATCTAAGTAGGGGGTTGCAAGACTGCAGAGATTTGTAAATGCACAGGAGGAGTTTGAACTGAGTGTATAGTGGGATGGGTGGCCAGCGTAAATTAAACAAGGTTGAGTTGCTGGGGGCAGTTTTGTATTAGAGTATGAGAATTCTAGCAGCTGAATTTTGGACATACAGGAGGGAGATGGATGGTTTTGTTTGGGTTACCAGTGAAGAGGGAGTTACAGTAATTTAGATGGGGCAATATGAAAGTATGAACTAGAGGTTCAGCACCTTGTCTTGGGAATATTACAGAAGTGAATTAAAAGCGTTCTTAACCAGAGACCCAATGTGGGATTCAAGAAAAAGTTAAGGAGAGTTAAGGAGAACAAGAAGTGTATAAAGTACTGATGAGGTTTTAACCATCAGAGACCACAACCATCAGAGATGGAACACCGAATCGACAACACAAGGGCCAAAATCGGAGCAGAGACTTTTGAGTTTGACTGTTCTCTCAGTGTGACAGTGGCTTTTATTTTTCATCTGAGACATTCTACTGATGGATTGAGTATACTGATTTTATGCCTTAAGTTTTGCTTAAGGTTTCTGTGTAGTCCGATCCGCTCAGGCACTGATATAGATGCTCACCCTGCTGTTGGTCATCTTCTGAACTCAGATCAAGTTATCCCTCCAGCTGAAGATCAAGTTATCCCTCCAGCTGAAGATCAAGTTAGCCTTCCAGCTGAAGATCAAAGTTAGCCCTCCAGCTGTCCAGTTGGAGGATTTGGTCTTGCCGCTAGTTATGCCTAATTGAATCCAACTTCATTTATAAATCTGTTCTTCACTTTTGAAGTAGTGTTAATTCTTATTTTTCACTAATATTTTCAGTCTCTTGGCATTCTGGCGATGAAGGGTTCCCTGATAGCTACTCAGACATGCAGAGAAGCGCATAGTTAAATCTGTGGCTGTCTCCTCATACAGCGGGGAGTGAAAACAGGTTGTTTGTCTTCTTTTGAGAAAAACATGCTTTAATATGGGAAAGTTGATCAGTGATGTTTGAGCCCCAGGCACTTTGTTGTGAAACAGCTGTGAAGCGGATCAGTTCCAGGATGTGTTCTCGCCCTGCTTGCTGCCCTGCGTTATCACAGACACAGGAAACGTGACCAGACGCAACTCCCAACGGTGGAGGGCTGGAGAATGTGGGAGAGCGGGGGCAAGAGAACTTGAGCCGAGGAAGGAAGTGGAAGAGAGAAACGGGTGCTGAAGCAGGGAGGGGCTAAGCTCAGGAACCCTAGGAGAAACGGAGTGTCCTCGAGGTACATGATTTGAGGAGAAATACCGGGCCAGGCCTCAGTGCTTGGGCTGCTGACCAAAAGTGGGATCTGCAAGATGAAAGATGACTTGTGGTTTGTAGCCTTTTGGTTTGTCCAATCAACATCTTGAGTCTCACTGTGACTGCCAACCAATCATAAAAATGTGCATGGTTTTCCTTTACCAAGGTATTTGGTAAAGCATGGAGACATGCTAACATGGATAATGCATGTCTTTCTTCCCTGCTCTGTTTACCGAGAAATCACTAATGGTTGGCCAAGCCTTGGCCTAGCATGTTTTACGAGCAAGCCTGAGGAATGTGGTCGGATCTGAGCTGGATTTATGATGTCTACAGATTCCACAGCCTGGACAGCTGACTGACAGCTGTGGTGGATGTCTGCATGAATGACATAGCTGGCCTGCTCAAGGTCATTTCCTATCAATAATCTGTGGCCCATATGGCATTGTTTCTGTTACCAGGTTCTAATCTCTGAAGGTTTGTTCTGCATCTTCTTCTAAGACTTGCTTTTCAAAAGACAAAGACAATCCTAAATCCCTCTGAATCACGATACAGAATCGACTGAGAAATCACTACAGGATTGCAGCCTGGATATGGATACATAGGATATGCATCCAATGTGTTAGCAATTGTAATTCACCTGTGTCTGTGCTTATACACACATGCACACTTCTTGTTTCATTTCTCCCTCTTTAACAGAATTTGAAAACTAGAAGGCCAGTTCATTGGCATCAAGATTTATTGGTGGAAAGTCTTAGTTTTTCTGCGTGGCTTTGGTGTAACATACCTACATTACATATGGTCCACAATAACTGCCCAAGAGTAGCAGTTTCTACTCCCAGCAAATTGTGGATGCTTCCTTCCTCACTGGTAATTTTGGTCTTATGAACGATAATGGCAGTTCTGAGTGCTAATAGAAAAAACAAACATCGTATTATGTTGATCTGGAATGCTTTAAATTCAAAATCACTTAATTAAGAGATGTTATGATTCCAAGAACTGATTTAAAGAGGAGTTGGAACATTCAGGATGTAATGTGATCAGAAGCCAGTTTGTTTCTCTTTTTCTCTCTGAATCTGTCTCTCTTTGTAAGCAGATTCCTTTGTCTCTCTCACTCTCCTTCAAACAAGCTGCAGAGACAGAATAAATTAGAAGCAAATAATAATGGAGAATGCCAGTATGATTCTTAAGCTTTTTTCCATCTGTTTCTCTGTACGTTCTCATTCCCTGGCACAACCGCTATCATTTGGTTTTGTACCAACCCCACTTGGATTAAGTGTAAAGAGTTCTGCTGACAGCATATGCACGGAGTTAGAACGGAGTATGTGTTGCACAGCCCTCTGCACAGACCACACTGCTAATCCTAAAAGAAATGTGAGGACAGGGGGTGTATCAGGCTTACTGCTACAACACCTCATTTGGTATACAGGCCCAGCCCATCTCATTAGCATACACATCCTCTTTCATGTCTACTTTTCTCATAATACCAACAGGGTTTTGTAACTTAAGATGCAATGCAGAGAGTCCCAGATTGGCAATATACAAAGACAATACAAATTCTGTTCAACAACAACAGTAATGTAATCATTTAATAACTGAAAGCTCTAGTTGCTTACAGACAAAATTTTGTCTCAATCTGAACCCAGTCCAGAGTCAAGTCTTCCAGCCCACCCTATTTTGGATGAGACCTCTGTTAGATGTGTCATACTGCTATCAAAAACATAACAGCAGATAACTACATCTTGTCCTTCTCTAACTCGGTTTGCTGATCTAAGATGAGTTTTAATCTTTCATTAAAGATTTAAGGGTGAATACAATTACTGTAACTGCACACACGTGGTCTAAAATGCTTCAGAAGCTTCTCGCTTATATCTTTGTCAGTACACCGTACAAGCTTAACAGTAGACTGGAATGAGACGCAGTTCTCTTCCAAGATGCCTACACAGCAGTGCAAATGAGCTCCATCTTAAAGTAATCTCTTTCATGTCACCACCTAGTTGATGCATATCAGAAGAGCTTCATGGGAAGGTTTGTTCCCGTGGCATCTCTAATGGGTTTAACCCATTAGAGAGCAGAGTTCGATTGTTGCAGTAATATTTGCTGGGGCAAATTTCACATGTGCTCAGTCTCAACATCTGTTTGTGCTGGACGAATTTGAGAACTACATACAGAAATATTGTTAAAGTTTAAAAGAGTTTAGATTTAATTGTAAAATATATGCTGTTAAAAACATTTTCTATTTATATGTTACAAATGTGTCCGAGTAGATAGATAGATAGATAGATACTGTATATATATATATATATATATGATATTTCCTATATATTTTGATGACAGGTTAGCACACTCTTGGTGTTCTGTTAAGCAGCTTCATGAAGCTGTACCTATGATGCTTTTCCATCAGTCCTTCCATCCATATAAGAAACTAAAGGTCTGAAAAAAAAAACTGTTTGCTGAGGGTATTCTTTCCTATCTTAGTATTTCAATAACGAATGATGTGACATAAAATTGGCATAAAGTTTAGTTAAAACATTGTAATATATTTCAAGCAATTATTTAGCAAGGGAAAGAGCACTTGTTCAATGCTTTTGTGTGTGTGTGTGTGTGTGTGTGTGTGTGTGTGTGTGTGTGCATGCGTGAGAGAGAGAGAGAGAGAGAGAGCGAGAATGTGCTGTAAGTTCTAGAGTGGGAGAAGATCAGATAAAAATGCTGACACAACTCAAGAATGATCATTTTGATCAATGAAAGGTTATGTTCCAAACTCTTGAATATACAGTATTTCTCATTGAAGGGTTTGCTGTAACTGTAAACTTGAATGGCAATCACTGTAAACTTGAATGCCAATTCATCCCCCAATACTGGCAGAGTACAAAACTGTGTTCTACTGCCTCCATTCTGTGTAAACTGGTACTGCAAGTATATTTGAAGAAAGTTGAAACAACTGTATGGCGTCATATCCGTGTCAAAAATCGCGAGCGCGGAAAATCACTTCGCGCGAGCAAAAATGCTGTCACGCGCGAGCAAAATCGCTCTCGCGCGCGAGGAGAGAGCTGCTCGCGCGAGCAAAACGCCTCGCGCCGAGAGCTTCATCGCGCGAGCAAAACTACTCTAGCGCGAGCAGAGAGAGTTGCTTGCGCGAAGAAAATTTGTCACACCCTTTCTGCTTGCTCTTAAGTTCCTGCTCACGCAGCAGATCATTTCATTTTTGACAGTCGTGGGAGGGACCCAGACAGGATTGGCTGCAGATGTTTTCCGGATGTGAATTGTGATTGGCTGTCAGTAGGGTCTGTTTCATGTTTATTTTTTCACAATATCAACGCATTTGGCAAGCTGGAAGCGCCCAATACTATGAACTATGGTAAAATAAATAACCAGCTAGCTAGCTAACCTAGCTAGCTAGTTATTTATAAGTCAGACGCTTGCATTGAATACATGGTTAGTTAGCTAGCTAGCTAAGTAGGCTATTGCTAGTACACAAAATAAAACTGCCTTTGCAATGCACTTGGCATGTAGCTAGCAAGCCTCCTTAGCTAGCTAGCTAACTAACCATGTATACCAATGCTAATGTCTGACTTATTTTAACATACACAAAGAAACATTTGTGGATGTGCTATTTGGCAAACAATATAACAAAATTAATTATATATTTTTTTTTCCCCCCATAAATGGATACTACACTTAGTAGTGAGTAGAATGGAAATCACTTTATTAAGGTATATTGAACATATGTTAGGCCTAGTACACGTTGATCATTGTATACCTTACATGCTTGTTGGCACTCTCTAGTAATAAAGTAGTAAATTGTGTGTGAAGGCACTCCTTGTGAGTTGAAAGCAGACAGCCCTGAAGGTCTCTGGTCTGTAGATGAGGATGAGATGCATCAGAATGGTAGTATATCTGGCGTGCCTGGTGTCAGAATGGTGCATCTGGCGGGCCGAAGGAACAAGGAGGCCTTGGCCTAATGACCCTGGCATGGGAGGGGTGATGGGGTGATACCTCATCTCATGTGGGCCAACAATGAGACCTAACATGCTTAACTCATGTCACGGAAGTATTATGTAATCATGAGGCAAAATAGTATAAGAACTATGGTCTGTGAGAGGGGGGCAGCTCTCTCTTTTGAGACGCCTGAATTGATCCATCTTTCTATTTTTCTGTCTTTTGTCTTTAATAAACTTTGTACTTTACTTTGATACCATACCCAACTGCTTTTGACTGTTGCTCACCATTAAGGTTCAAATGACAGTACATTATAGTACACATGTATATGTGTTATTTTACAACCGGGCAGTGTATATCAGCAACATCACATTATAAAGTTATTGAAGATATTCCAGTAGGCAGTGTGTCAGAGTCCACTTACAGTGACAGTGACATCAGCGAAGGGGAATATGTTTTGGAAGATTCTAGTTCTGAGTCAAGAAGTGAGACAAAGCGAAAAAAAGAGTGAAGAACAAAACCAGGAAGGGAACAAAGGCAGGTGTAAATAATTATCAAAGTAAACAGAATGTCAGAGGCAGGAATAGAATCTGGAGATGCAAGGATAATGATTACCAAGGGTTCCCACCTATGTTCATGGGGAATTTTGGAGGTGAAAGCGCAGGGTGAGGTACACATTGTGAGGTACACATTGAGTTATTCTCCAGTCTGTTTCGAGACTTCACTTATAGATGAGACTGTTTAGAGGTATTTCATACAAGGAAATAGGTGTGGAATAACCTGAATGTTTTCACGTCACGATTGCAGGTTCACACATGTATAGGCCCTATAGGCCTAAGCAGCCCACGAGGCTGTTTTGAGCAAATGTTTGACCTTTGATATGAATGTATGAAGTGTTTTTTTTTTTTATCTCAGATGAGGCACTAAAGTCAAGGGGGGGGGGGGCTGGAGCCAATCCCAGCATCTCCAGGCGAAGGCAGGGTACACCATGGGCAGGTCGCCAGTCCACCACAAGAGATCCAAACATGGCAAAATGTATTGGGTGGCAAAATGTATTGGCAAAAAATAATTCAAATCATAGAACTAAATCACATGCTGAGATTAGCTTTATGTGTCTGTGTTTGCAAGGTGTTTCATTTACGCAAATGCTTTTCAATAGGTTCCAGTATTTGGCCAGTAGATGGAGGCAAAGTACTACCATACAGATATTACAGCGATGAAATAAGACATTTTAGTGAAATAAAAGGTTCATTCCTGGTCAGGCAATATACTTTTTGTTATAAGATGTAATTACAAAGTTATTTGGCTCATTGGTCTGAATCATACAAGACTTATTACTTTTTTGTATTCTGCATGACAGGATTGCAGCATTAGTTTTGATGATTTTAGAGGTTTTTGTGCCCCCTGACAAGTCAATTTGAGCCAAACTTGGCACACTACACAGGAACCTCAATCCATAACAACATTTCAAATTAGGAGTTGATCACTTACATGGTTTATGAGTTATAGCAATATAGGTCATATATGGCATGGCCTCAATGATATAATGAAAAAATGGACCAACCTGAAATTCTAAAAATCCAACATTTTTTATTTTTTTGATAATTATTTACCAAGAGATTGGAACAACAAAGACATTGTATATAGAAACAAATCTTTATTTTACCCTCTATGGTTTTTTTTCACAATATACTCTTGGTACAACAGTTATTTAACTCAAATGGCTCTCTACTGACATATCAAGAATTTACTCTTTATGAAATACAATGTTGCAATTTCTTTTGCTGAATTCTGCACTGTTATAAATGCTATCCCTGCATCCATTATTACCCATCGACCCAACCAATCTTGAAATAGGGAAAATTTGTTTCTCTACATCACCCAATAGTAATCATCATATACGCTCAGTTTCAGAAAGATGTTGTATCTACTCCATATGTAGTGGCCTATTGGAACAACATCTTTAACAACCTCGATTGGAAAGAAATCTGGACCTTGTCAGCAAAATATATCACACATAATAAAGTGAAAGAAGTATCTTTTAAAATAATTCAGTTTTCCCATCAAAAGTTTTTTTACAATGGTTTATAAAGGACATGGAAGTGAATTGCTCTTTCTGCAGAATTCACCCTGAGAACATTTCTCATTTATTTTGGTCTTGCCCCTTTTCTACCAAATTATGGGAAGATATCTGCAACAAGTCCAGTACCTGTACTGAACCACAATTAACCCTCTGCTTTGAGAGTGTATTGTTTGGCTTCACTGGCTATCCATTTGTGGGGAAAAATATATATAATTAATTTTGTTATATTGTTTGCCAAATAGCACATCCACAAATGTTTCTTTGTGTATGTTAAAATAAGTCAGACATTAGCATTGGTATACATGGTTAGTTAGCTAGCTAGCTAAGGAGGCTTGCTAGCTACATGCCAAGTGCATTGCAAAGGCAGTTTTATTTTGTGTACTAGCAATAGCCTACTTAGCTAGCTAGCTAACTAACCATGTATTCAATGCAAACGTCTGACTTATAAATAACTAGCTAGCTAGGTTAGCTAGCTAGCTGGTTATTTATTTTACCATATTTCATAGTATTGGGCGCTTCCAGCTTGCCAAATGCGTTGATATTGTGAAAAAATAAACATGAAACAGACCCTACTGACAGCCAATCACAATTCACATCCGAAAACATCTGCAGCCAATCCTGTCTGGGTCCCTCCCACGACTGTCAAAAATGAAATGATCTGCTGCGGGAGCAGGAACTTAAGAGCAAGCAGAAAGGGTGTGACAAATTTTCTTCGCGCAAGCAACTCTCTCTGCTCGCGCTAGAGTAGTTTTGCTCGCGCGATGAAGCTCTCTCCGCGCGCGAGCGTTTTGCTCGCGCGAGCAGCTCTCTCCTCGCGCGCGAGAGCGATTTTGCTCGCGCGTGACAGCATTTTTGCTCGCGCGAAGTGATTTTCCGCGCTCGCGATTTTTGACACGGATATGACGCCATACAACTGGCCCAGTAATGGGTCTGCTATTGGATTTTCTGAATTCTTTTGGTCTGTCCCTGTCACATGCCTCACCTGTTGCCAAGGAATCCTGGAACTTCAAACAAAAATAAAATAACACATAAATAATGATCCAAAAATATGGATTTTGGACCAAAATATTCAAAGCCCAAACAAAGCTACAAACTTTTATTCTAATCAGCCTTATTTTACTTAAGATGTCATCATTACAATATGAAGTCAGAGTGCTCCTTGCTGGGGTTTACTGGGCTTGTGTATAAGAGTTAAATAGACAGATTATACCTCGATGTTTATCTGCCTCCAACATCCCCTTAGTGCCATGCATGTTTTTCATCAGGACTACACGTTAGAACTGCCAGGAGTCCAGGCCTCTGTGTTTAATCCTGGCAGAGATGACAGCTTGCTAGTGTAGTCCTCTACCTCTCCATCTATTTACATTGCACCTAAATAAAGTCTAAACACTTCAGACTACCTACAGCAAATACTGCAGTGTGTAATGTCCTTTGAAGTACGTGTGGTTATTTTTACTTTGCTTTTTTTTATGTCTTTTGTCTTGTCCTAAACAGAACCTCCATCTATAGGTGTCTAGGGTTCGGGTTAGGCTCTGCAGATAAAGTTCTGTTCGGAAAGGCTTTGGGTAATGATGCAGGCCATGATGAATTTGTTACCGTAGCTACCGCAGTGTTTGATCAGACTAATCCGACAGTAACCACTTGTGGCACCACAGTGCGCAGCTAACAGAGTCATCTGCTCCGCCGGCCTGACGTAGCTTTATAAGGACGTAGCTTTATAAGGACGTAGCTTTATAAGGACATCGGAGCTGCAGGCTGTCATGCCAGCAGGCCATCTGCTTCTGCCTTGAGATTGTAATTTTGCATGCTCCTTAAGGAACACATCTGAAGGTCTTCAAAAACAACTGCAGCCAGCGTATAAACCCGTGGGATCTGGTTAGGAGACCACAAGGCCATTCCATCACATGCACTTTGTCACTGTGCTCAGGGTTTTTTCCAGAGTGTCTTCCAGCAGAACAAGAGTACTTATACTTTGATTAATTTATCATTTGTTATAAGTCCTCCATATATGTGATTTGTAGTCTTATTAAATGCCATGTGCATGAACTGTAATGGTTTGGCCAGTAGAGAAAAGTAGCAAATAGCAAATATTCTCATTACTTGATAAGAAAAGCAACTTTTATTCGAGTACATTTTTAGGGCAATAATAATATTCATTCTACCAGCCAATGGAAGCAAACCCAAGTTTAAAAAGTAGCCTTGATAGTTAATCACCTACCCAGTGTCGTTGAAATGAATGCTGTATTAATGCTCCTGTCATGTGATTTGCGAAATCATCTGATTTGTGAAACACTACCTGAATATATTTGAGACACTGTTTTTTCTTATTCCGATATTTATTTATTTATTTACCTTTGTTGCATTGTTCAAAACAATACAGGAAATTTGACAATCAAAGTGAAAAACCATTGATAGATTCTGTTGAATTGTTTTCTGACAGAGCAGCAATAAGATGCAACATTAACATGTGAACTAGGTTCATTATTACAGCTGTTTTTCTCCATGCTGGTACGCAGAGAACCTCTCCTCTGTTAAGTGAGCAGACTTCATCAGACTGCTTACTAGAACTTAAGCAGGTTTCAGAAGAGCTACTTTTACGTTGCTAAGAGCACATTTTGGCTGGAGTATCATTCTCTTAGAACTCTTTCCACCCCTGACTGTGACTAAATACGAACTCTACAGGATGAAATATGAGGGATAATAGTGAACAGAATGAAATGATTTGTAGTTGTACACTTGGCTGAAAATTGGATTGATCTAATCTTAGGATCATTTCACTTGCTCTGCTGTCACTGCGGCAGAGGACACTTGGAGAGGATTAGAAATATGTAGCGTTGCAGGGCCATAGCGCTGGCTGGGCCTTCAGCACAACTAATGACTCTCATATGGATGGTTCACTCATGCATATTTGGATTCATTTCTTAACATTGAAACTTTCTGCAAGTATCGAAGAGTTTTAGGTTTAGGTTCCCGCTCAAGTGAGAGACTTTCTATTTATTGGTTGTTTATTTGTTTCATTGATGGATGGCAATAGGTTTCACCTACCTGGCTGAGAATAAGGAGCTATGGGAACTGGTCCAAATTAATTTTTTGAACTAATATTGGTAAGTGATCTCCATTTGTTCATGTATGACCAAATAAAGTTTGCTACTGATGACATCACTCAACTGCTGTGTGCGCATTATGATCTAGTTCAGACAGAACAGTTCATGAGAGAGGATAATGGAAACTGAGACGTTCTTTGATACGCATAGAAAGTGTCAGCCTTCAGCACTACTTCTGATTCATTATACTTTTAATTATAAGGGAAATCAAGGAAGATTGCAGGTTTGCTATGAATGGGATAAATATTTTGAGGACCTTTCATGGAGATACTTAGATAATTCTACTTATGTTAGGTCTCAAGGAAATCTCATAAAAGATCTTTTAAAAGTATTTTGCTGAAGGTAATTTTATGTATTGACTGAATGATTCAGTCTTACACAGTGGAACAGAAAACCAGAACACCTAATGGTACATTCATTGCTCACTAAACCACTCAAGAGCATCTTGACATTACACTAATCTAACATCACAATGCGTTGGCTTTCAGAAAGCGAAAAAGTTTATCTTTCCATGTCTCATTTATGAATGAATTAATTGTTCATAATAAATATGGAATTATAGCTTCTGGAATATTTGTGATAGGATTGTGCTGAGCTTCTTCTTAGCCTTAATTCTGTTATCTCATGCCACAATAGGACACTGGACATGTTTTCTAGAAAACATCTTCTGAGAAGAAACGTTCACTCTGAGTTATGAAGTTCCACCAATTTAATCTGCTTGACTTTCTCTTGGTGCAGAACTATGGCAAGATTTAAGTGAAAGGACGCCAATCCACCCTCTTTCTCCCAAGCCCTGAGATGCACTGGCGGCTCTGTGCCTTCTGCAGTTTTCCACCAGAAGGGGGCAGCAGAGAGCTCTGCAAGCCTTATCCACGTCCTTTGCTTCCTCCTCAACACTACAATCTCTCCCCCTGTTCCATTGGGCCCGTTTGGGCCTCCATAATCCTGCTGTGCCTCATCCTTCCCACTTCCACTGCCGTCATCTTCCGAGTCGGGGTCGTGGGGCCTTGGTCATGTGACCCCCTCTTCGCCAAGGCCTATCCCGATGCAGCAGCGCGGCTGGCCGTCGACCGCATCAACCGGGACCCCGCCCTCTCGCCCGCGGCCTACTTTGATTATGTCATCCTGGAGGAAGACTGCGAAACGTCGCGAGCCCTTTCCAACTTCTTCGGATACCACACGCGTGCGTCTGCTTTGATCGGCCCCGTCAACCCCGGCCTCTGCGACGCAGCGTCCCTGGCGGGGAAGAGCCGGTACGCCGCTACGTTTGCCTGGTCATGCGTCGCCTACGAACTTGACGACAAGCGCCGACACCCGACCTTCGCCCGCACCGTACCGTCGCCCGCGCTGGTGCTGCTGCGCCTCATGCGCCACTTCCGCTGGGCTCACGTGGGCGTCGTGTCCTCGGGCGACGACCTCTGGAGGGAGACGGCACGCACGCTGGCAGACGCCCTCCGAAGCCACGGCGTGCCCGTCCGCATCGTGGCGTCGGTCGGTCGGGACCCGGAAAGCGTGCGTGAGACCCTGGCCCGTGTCAAGAAAGTAGAGCACCTCCGCAGTGAGTTGGTTGTGACGCGAAAACATGTTTACAACTGAAACTAAAAAAAAATCTATAGTTCTTGTCATGTCATGTCTAAGGATGTTGGGACAGGGATGTTGGGATGTTACCCCCCCCCCCCCCCCCTTAGAACTGCCACTGCATTAAAGTATTGTTTTATCTTTCTTGCCACCACCCCCTCCCACCAGTGGTGATCCTCTGTATGCACTCTGTCTTCGTGGGGGGCGTGTCTCAGAAGATGCTCCTGGAGACGGCCTATGACATGCAAATGACTGACGGCTCGCTGGTCTTCGTGCCCTACGACACGCTGCTCTACAGCCTGCCCTACCCTGAGGCGCCGCGGCCCGCGTCTCACGCCAACAGCAGCAGCAGCGACAAGGTCCTGCGTGCCTACGACGCCGTGCTCACCATCACCGCCGAGTCCCTGGGTCACTACTCTTTCCACCGCGCCTACGCCGAGGCGCAGGAGCACGGGGAGCTGCCCAAGGACATGCAGCCCCACCAGGTGTCCTGGGAAGGGGGGTAGTGAGGGGGCACAAGAGCGTGGAAGTCCTTGGGGAGTGTGTAGTTAGTTATTTTATCTGTATTGTAATCGTTCCTCGTCTCCCCAGGTGTCTCCTCTCTTTGGCACCATCTACTCCTCTGTCCTGTTCGTAGCCCATGCTGTGCAGAGGCTGCAGGCGTCTGGGGAGCGGTGGTCTGGGTGTAGCCTGGCCCGCCACACCCGTAACATGACCATCAGAGGCTTCAGCCACCCCATCCGCACCACCAGCTCCGGCTCAGCAGTGCTGGACTATGTTGTGCTGGACACAAATGGCTTTTCGTGGGAACTGAAGCCTTGCTACCGCATAGAGATGGAGGCAGACATGGTGCGCTTCCTGGGGCACTATATTCACTTCCCCCCACAGGGGCCACCCAGCAAGGACTCCGACTGCTGGTTTGCACCTGGGATGATCTGCGGTGGAGGTGAGAAAGACCCACGCACACACTCAGGCTCAGAATACTCTTACACACACAGAAATTATATCCTTCGTTAGATGCACTTGGATCTGTAATACAGCACACACATAGTATAAATTCAAAGGGATAATGGTATGACTTTCTAAACGCATCTCTCTCTTTCCTTCTTTTTTTAGGGATGGATCTTTTCTATGCAATTAGCAGCCTCTTCAGTGTCTTTCTATTAATATTCTTTGTTATTACCAGCATTTACTTCATAAGGTAAGTCATTAGGTAACCTTGTTTTAATTTGATGTACAAAGTATTTTTTTACTTTTTACACATCCTTGAGAATGTAAAGATTTAATTATAGAAGTAAATATCAAATGTGGATGCAGTGATGTTTAACAAACATATATAACATATATTACCATATATAATGCCACTGAGTCATATATATTCCTATATAGTAGGAATTCGTTCTAGCATAGTGTAGTATCAGTATTAGTAGGAGTTTCACTTTGCTTTCTTGTTTTCCAGGCGACGAATCCATCAAATTCGCTTGGTTCAGGGCCCAATCAAAATCGTATTGACCTTGTCTGATGTCACTTTCATTAATCCTTCACTGAGTAACAAGGTAATTTTTTTTCAGTTATTCACACATACACACACACACACACACACACACGTCAAACACACACTAAAGACTAACAATCCTCCTCAAAAACAGAAGCTAAGTTTGGATGAAAGTAAAACCAGCGACAGCAGGAAGAGCTCAGAGTGCAGTCTGCCACCAGCAACCTATGAGAACTCCAACATCTGCGTCCACGAGGTAAAAAAAACATTCACTGAACACCTCAGGCAGAAGACTGCAATACCGCCTTAAATGGGCCCATTTCTGACCACACCTCTTGTTTGCAGGGCGACTGGGCTTGGCTGAAAAGACTTCCCAATGGGAACTTTGAGAGCATCAGCCCCCGTACTAGTGACATGTTTGAACTGGTTAGGAGCATCTGCATTTTTGTTTGTCTACTGAACCTTTGACACCACAGTCATGTTTCCATAAAAATAATTCCTGGGCAAATTCTTTCCCATCTGATTGGTAGAGCGTCCTGAATCAAGGTTCAAGCCTTACTGACATCCCTTAAGCTTTTAGATCAACAACAACCCTTCCTTCCTATTAATTCCTGTTTTTAATGGTGGAATTTGTGGTGGACACCAAGAATGTTTAACAAAGTAAGCTCCTCCCACATTCACAGATGAAGGACATGAGGCATGAGAATATTAACCCTTTCATGGGCTTCTTCCACGACTGCGGGGTCTTTGCCATAATGACGGAGTACTGTTCCCGTGGCAGCCTGGAGGATCTGCTCCTTAATGACAATGTCAAACTGGACTGGATGTTTAAGTCCTCTCTTCTGCTTGACCTCATTAAGGTAGCGTTCTCCGTGGGAGGAGTGGGCTTGACACGGGGGTTAAAAGCTTTTAAGGACAGATTGTCACGACTGCAATGAGGTGAACAGCTAGAGAGGAGCACAGAGGAATATTAGTCTGACCACGTTTCATGGTAAAATGGAGGGCCATCGATATTAATGTGATCAATGAGTTACAAAGTGAGGTCATGTGTCTGAATGTTTCTGGTATGCAGGGTATGAAATACCTTCATCACCGGAGTGTATGTCATGGAAGACTTAAGTCTAGGAACTGTGTGGTCGATGGACGCTTTGTGCTCAAAGTGACTGACTATGGCTACAGTGAAGTGTTTGAGGCCCAGACATTCCCCTATGTACAGCCCCCGGCTGAAGGTCAGTGTGTGAATGCTTTTACCTATTTTCTCTGAACTGATCATGATGGTAGTGGGTATTTACATTTACATTTAGGGCATTTAGCAGACGCTCTTATCCAGAGCGACTTACAAAGTGCACACAGTGATCACCAGAGGGCTGTGGTACTCCAGCCCAGTGACTAAGGATCTTCTATGGATCTTCTATGTGCTCACGTGTGTCTAAGAGAAATCAAACCTGACCTTTCCACGTCCGCCTCCTCTGCAGAGCTGCTGTGGACGGCCCCTGAGATCTTGAGACGTTCCTGTCCAGCTCTGCACGGCAGCCTCCCAGGTGACGTGTACAGCTTCGCCATCGTCATGCAGGAAGTGGTGGTACGCGGACCTCCTTTCTGCATGTTAGAGGAGTCCCCTCAAGGTGGGCTGCTGGACTTCTTGCCACCATTACAATGTGACTTAAGCTCAGTGCTGGACTTCATTAATACATTAATACAGTATGTACAACATTTTACATCATGTGGGCCATCATAAGCATTTTCCAGATATTATTCCCTTTGTAGATTTGTATAAGCAATCAGTGGATGGCAGTATTTAAACATAAAAGGATACACCAGCATACAGGAATTGGTGATCCTGAACTGCTTTGTTCTAGAACCAGTGATCTTTATTGAACACGTTGTACATTTTGTCATGTACATACACATTTTCATGTCTGCAGAAATTATCCAGAAGGTCCAGAAACCTCCTCCACTATGCCGGCCCATTGTGTGCGCAGACCATGCACCCATGGAGTGTATCCAGCTCATGAAACTCTGCTGGAATGAACAGCCCGAGAGGAGACCCACCTTTGAGGAGATCTTTGATCAGGTATACATTTATTTTACTCTACAGTGGGGAAAAACCATGCTTGTGTTGAACTATTAGGAAAATCAGAAGGCCAGTGGAAAAATTCAGTTTAAAACGATCCTGCATGATCTGAAAGGGTTTCAGAGAAGGAGCTGCCCTATTTCTGATTTATTTCCAGAATGGTAAGTTAGCTTACTAGCATGTGTCATGCCTGGCTCCGCCTCTGTACTCTTAGTCTGGTTTCAGTGTCCGTTTCCCGCCTTCCTGTTTGTAACCCCGCCCCTCATCAGCATTCCCAGGTGTTTGTACTTAGTTTTCCTTGGTTTGTCCTGTATTTAAACCCTGGTTTCTGTGTAGTCTGTGCTGGTCATTGTTTTGTGTTTCAGCCTTGTGGTTTGTGTCTGTAAATCTTGCCTCTGTTGTTTGGTTTAATCTTTGTAGAATATTAAATATGAATAACTCACTGATGGATTTGACCTTGGCCTGTTTGTGACCCTGAGTTTGGACTGCACTTCACGGCACCCCTCTCTTCTGAGCGCATGCGTTCGCCTCATAGCTCCCAGGCACCACGGGCGTTACAGCATGCCATTGTGTAGATGTTACCCACTGTGCGTAAAAAGGGAAATTTCATCCAAGAACATTTTTATTCTCCGATAATTAACCAACACATCTGTTTATTCATTTATTTGCCAGAATTGCTTTTGGAAAGCTGAGACTGGCCGCCTGTCTCTCTATATGTGAATCTCTTTCTGCTGCCTCCTTCCTCCCGTAGTTCAAGAACATCAATAAAGGGAAGAAGACAAACATAATCGACTCCATGCTGCGCATGCTGGAACAGTACTCCTCCAACCTGGAGGAGCTGATCAGAGAGAGGACAGAGGAGCTGGAGGTGGAGAAGCAGAAGACGGAGAAATTGCTCACACAGATGCTGCCGCCGTGAGCAGAGAACCCTGGCGTGGATAATGCACACTGTGCACTCTTGCACGTCTGCATATTCTCAGCCTACCACAGAATTACCTGTACTCGTGTTTGACTTTTCTCTGAATTCTTCTGGTCTGAATGTTCAGTGGGTATCTGGCTGTTCTCCTGCTCCAGGTCGGTGGCTGAGGCTCTGAAGAGGGGCACCACCGTGGAGCCGGAGTACTTTGACAGCGTCACCGTCTACTTCAGTGACATTGTTGGTTTCACTACCATTTCAGCCAACAGTGAGCCCATTGAAGTGGTGGACCTTCTTAATGACCTGTACACACTCTTCGACGCCATCATCGGCAACCATGATGTGTATAAGGTATCACTCCAACATCTGTATGTCCATAAAATAACAACATTGGGCTCATTTGCCTTCATCTTCAACTGTGTGTGAGTCACCGCCATTACACCTTTAGACTAACGTAACCACACGGCGTATGATGAATACCAATTTGACACACCGGTGGTTCTATGATTTAATATGGTTGTAACAAGATAAACTGAATTTATCTTATGCTCTTCATAAGCTTTTACAAGACTTAAACTGAGACTAGAGTCAGGCAATATTAATATTCCAGTAGCAATCGAACCTAAACATCCCCTTGTCTGTCGCATTCAGGTAGAGACTATAGGTGACGCATACATGGTGGCTTCAGGCCTACCTGTGCCCAATGGGAACCGACATGCAGCTGAGATTGCAAACATGGCTCTGGACATCCTCAGTACAGTGGGGACATTTAAGATGAGACACATGCCCGATGTCCCAGTCCGAATCCGAATCGGTCTTCATACGGGTCAGAACACTTTTATGCTGTGAAACACAAGTCATGTTTTAATTATTGGGGTTGGATTGACTTATAGCAAGGTAAAAAAAATAGATACACCCTGAAGATCTGGAATATAAATAAATTTTGTCAGGAGAAATAGACATGGATGAAACTCAGACTGTTGTGGGTGTGCATGTGTGTTCGTGTTAATGTCCTCTGTAGGTTCTTGTGTAGCAGGAGTGGTGGGCTTAACCATGCCGAGATACTGCTTGTTTGGAGACACGGTTACTACTGCTTCTAGAATGGAGACCACAGGCATGCGTGAGTTACCACCCTTCTGTCCATCTCTTCATCCAGACCCTGGTGTGAAAGGCTTTTTCAGTCTGACATTTTAGTCAGGGTTAGGTCTGTAGGTTTTTTTTGCTTTTAAAACTGCCTTGCGTTGGGCTCTTGCAGCATGTCGGATCCACGTCCACTCCAGCACAGTCCAGATCCTGCTGGAACTGAAGGTGGGCTATCGGCTACAGCTGAGGACCAGGACTGACCTGAGGGTAAATAAATAACAGGCATGAAATAAATAACAAGCAGGATTCTTTGGCTTCAGTGGCCCCTTGTCTTGTCTGAAGTTACATACAAAAGGAAAAGGTTGAAACACACTGTACCATTTACACTAAATAAAAAAAGGTTAAATATGAATAACAACAATTTCGTCCCATCATAATATTCCCATAACATACAAAATTTAAAAATGTAATAAAAAAATGGGGAATAAATAATTCAGAATCTTTCTACTACTGGTTCCAATAGGTAAAACTTGATCTGAACTGGGCTTATGAACTGGTGTTTGGGCATTTGATGGGCTAGTGGGTGAGGCACTTTCACTTACCCACACTGCTCTCCTCACCTCACCAGGGCAAAGGCATAGAAGAGACCTACTGGCTCACGGGCAGGGACGGCTTTACCAAAACACTCCCCACCCCACCTGAACTCAAGTCAGGGTAAGATAAGGACGTTCTCCAGCCTGTGACCCGTTTGTGCATGTGCACACGTCTGTCTTCATCCTCTACGTTATTTGCTGCAGGGAAACGGCGCACGGCCTGCAGATGAAGGAAATAGCTGCATACAAGAGGCAGAAAATGCTTGCAAAGAAGAATAACTGAGGTAACTTTATGCATGGAGAATATGTAACATTACTCAGTGACACCTGGGATCAGGGCCTGGGGGCGTGACATCTCCTAATGCAAAGATCTTTACAAATAATAGAGTTCATGTGAGTTATATACTTGGTATAAACTACATATGTTTACATGATTAGGACTTCCATACAGCAACATCCATTTTCTTATAAACTCCCATTCAATTACATATTGTACTATATATGCTAGGGTGCTTTTAATAAATATTACTATGAAATGTTTGATAGCTCCATGCAAGTCTATATATATATATATATATAATATTCTTAAGACTTTTCAGACCTTTTGCATTTGGATTGGATTGTGTTTACAGTACATTCACCTCAGTTCTTCCATTTCAAGTTAACTTTCTCTTACTGTTACCTGCTTGCTATCACTTGCCCTCATAAACATTTTTATTGGTCTGCCAGAATGTCTCAAAGGGCTTGCACATTTATTTTCTGTGTCTATATACACTATATTGCCAAAGGTATTCACTCACCCATCCAAATTATCAGAAGCAAGTGTTCCAATCACTTCCATGGCCGCAGGTGTATTAAATTAAACACCTAGGCATGCAGACTGTTTTTACAAACATATGTAAAAGAATGGGTCGCTCTCAGGAGCTCAGTGAATTCCAGCGTGGAACTGATAGGATGCCACCTGTGCAGCAAATCCATTCGTGAAATTTCCTTGCTCCTAAATATTCCACAGTCCACGAAGCGGTAGGCCACGTAGACTGACTGAGCAGGCTCAGCTGATGCTGAAGCACATGGTGCGAAGACGTCGCCAACTTTCTGCAGAGTCACTACAGTCATCCAAACTTCATGTGGCCTTCAGATTAGCTCAGAGTCCTGACCTCAACCCAATAGAACACCTTTGGGATGAATTGGAGGCGGAGTCTGGGAACCAGGCCTTCTCGTCCAACATCAGCATGTGACCTCACATATGCGCTTCTAGAAGAATGGTCAAAAATCCTCATAAGCACATTCCTAAACCTTGTGGACAGCCTTCCCAGAAGAGTTGAAGCTGTTCTAGCTGCAAAAGGTGGACCAACGTCATATTGAACCCTATGGATTAGGAATGGGATGTCACTTAAGATCATATGTGAGTCAAGGAAGGTGAGCGAATACTTTTGGCAATATAGTGTATGTGCACAAATTATTCACTCTTGAACTTGCGAAACAACTAAACCACAAGGACTGTATGAGGTGTTTCTCACCTCAGTACAAAGTCTGTGACCAAAGTAAAAACAATTAAATAAACATTTTAATTTACACTGATATGATGTCATAATGTGAGACACTATAGCTCCTCTGTTTTTAGACAGACATTTTTGCACTTTGGTAGATTCATGGAGACTGGAGGCAAAGATAGCCAAGATGCACACTCTCCCCTTTCAGACAGCATGGCACTCATCTGATATGGATAGCTGTGAATGAGGCCGGCTTTGAAATCCGGATGCCTGGCTATGTGTGGCATGCTGATGTGTGTCTATTTGCGTGTGCTCTCATTCTGTGTGTGTCTCATGTCCTCCTCATGTTCCATACATCAGTACTGTAACATTGGCCTAAACAAACTATGAATATTTAATATAAGGCACATTGGGAAACTTTGGATGTATGGAACTCGCCTGTGTTAGGTAGATGTAAAATGGCAGACCCGAAAGAGTGAGGTACTGACCTGCTAAATCACATGAGAAACAATCAATTCTTCCTTACTTAGAAAAGTTTGATCAAATCACAATGTATTACACAAATCACACTGACGTGTGATATTTTACAAGCCAACCACTTTAAGTTAATATTTTGTTAATATTCCACAGAGATGTGAGGAAACTCTCTGACCTTCTGGCCTGTCGCATGGACAGTAAGGACTGAGTGGAAGAAACGAACATGGGAGACACATCAGGACGGGGGAAAAAATGCTCTCTGCCCTCGTTATTCCAGTCTGGATATTCACTATGGTCTTGGGCCGGGATGCTTATTATATAAGGCTATGATTCTTGAGGGACGTTATATGAAGGAGATGATGGTAGACATGTACCATTGGATGCATGATGTGTAGACCATCTGAAACACTTTCACCAGGCTCTGTCCTACCTAAATGGTTGAAACTACAGCAACAAAAAGCTCAGTGCCCTGAGCAAATGCTCTGGAATTACTCCGCAGGAGCTGTCGGCCCTGTGTGAGGAAGTGCGAGTGGAACTCCCATGCTGTCCGTAGCGAGATTACGGGCTTATTGTCGACATGAAACACCTTTGTGACATGAGACACATGGGCAGCTAAAATTACCCAACCGGAATTGGGAATCCGCTACTCAGCAACAGATGGATTGGATCAGGGTGGGGCGGGGCGGGAAGAGGAGTTCATATCCCACACATGGTGCTTACAATACTGCATTTATACTCTCTCACTTTCTGGTGATTCCTTTCACCTACAAGGAGAGCGCATTCTAACTGAATGCTTGGTTACGACAAGTAAAATATACAGTAAAATGATGTGCATCATAAGAATATATATTGTAACGTACAGCATTTAAACTGCTCATTTGCATAGCAATCTCATTTAAGATGGGACGGCATAGTCAATGAAACTACCCATAGAGCTGCACATAGTTGTAAACCCAATGCTCTGATGTGGCATCAGACTTTATAGCAACTGATTTTTAACAGGGGCTGTGGGTGAATGTTGTGTTCATACTGACATTTTATAACAAGTATAACAAGATCTTATGTAACCAGTGCTGAAAGACTGTAAAAAGATCAATCTCTGTGTTACCATGGAATTATACAAATGGAATTGCTATTGCAATTAGATTTGAATCTTGTGTTTTAGGCAAAAACACAAACACACATATGTGTGTTGAGAGGCCATAAAAGCAGTAAAGTAGCAATATAATTCAGGACTGATGAAAGACCACTGTCCTTCCTCTCTTATAGGAAGTAAAAATGTGTGCATATTCAAAATGTTTAATGTTAATAAGAAATGCTTTTTAAACAGATTTGTGTTCAATAGTTTGCCGGAGGGCAAAAACTGACCCAAAACCCGTGACATACATTGAAACAACACCCTATTGTGGCCATAGCTGTAAAGGGAGCAGATGGTGACCTGAATGCCGCTTGGATCACTCCAAGACATGGCCTGGCTCTCCATAAGCAGGACATTCTGATGAGGTCACCCTTAGCCAGATTACACATCTCTGAAGCCAGTCTTGCATCTTAATCCATAGATTATACCATACTCATAAACATGTTTCTGTAAATGATGATCTGTAATAATTTTATCTTGTCTATAAGAGACTGAATATTTACTGATGACTACATAATTTATGGACAATGTTTAGATCCTATTTAAAGTATGCAGACTAAGTGTTGATTAGGTATCGCGCAATAAATGACTTTAGAATGAGGGAAGGGAATCTTGTTGAATAAATAAATATTGATTTGGCACAGTAATATGCATTGAGATGTTGCAGTAAATACATTGCAATTATATCTACAACAAAAAAAAAACAATTCTTAGGAAATAAAAATGAGTTTATAAGTAAACTTAAAATCTGTCACTTATTTACCATAGAAATAAATTCAGGATCTGATTATCATGAGTGAAATCAGGTTTGAGGTAATTCCCAATGTTCACCACTTCAGGGAGCCACTGAGCCATCTCCCAATATACAATTATTGGCTTAAGTGCTGTTTTCCCAGGTTCATGTAACTTAAACAGATGCATCAGAGAAGGACGTATTTGATTACATGGCATGAACACATCATAAATGTATTGCTACACACCACAACTGTCATGTCTTAGAAGACATTGGTGAACGATACTTTTGTGTATCAGAAAAGACCGGTTAATGATATGTAAAATCATAAAATGTTGCAAACATGTATGAGACTAGTCTGTGCGCTCACATAGCATACATTCATTCCTGTGATTTCAAAGTCTTTATTTGATGGAACAAACATATTACACATTCCAGTAATCCACATAGGCGTTGAGAACCAGTCTGGTCATTTAAGTAAATTTTCAGTTAAAGTCTAGACATAGTAGTGCAGTATGACCCAGGCTATCTGTCTTGTTGCCATCACTGCGAATTACCTGGTCTGAACACAACTGGAAGAGCTGAAACTGGAACGGTTCTGCACTCACCACATTCAGTTTCACACACCCAGGGTACACCATGATAGGCTTTCACAAAACAGCAACTTTAAGCAAGGGACTAAAGATTACGGTAATCAATTTACCTTTACCTAATGTAAGAGGAGACGTCAATCAGAATAAGTAGCAGGAGTTCTAGAACTCTCAGACATGGAATGTAAAGGGACTCACTTTGTGAAGCTGCACATGTAACTTAACATCAGCTTACTTTTCATTCAAATATTAATAGCTTATCATAACAGCATGGCTCTCAGCTCGGGCCATGAAGACCAACTGCCGTGCATAGTTTCAAGTTTTCCATACTCCACACACCCGATCCTGCTCATTAGCTAATTGTCAAGCTCTTTATTAGTTGGATCAGCTGTCTTGGGGTGAGAAACCTTTAAACTGTGCAGGGCAGTGAGATACTGTGATTGAAGCGAAGACGCCTGCTAACAGGTCATCAGGTGTCAGTCAGTTGGCTTCAGTCAGTTGTGCTTGGTGAGATATCAGATTGCACAGATACATAGTACCACATAAAACAAACACGATGAATCCACAAGAATGGTTACTTGGTTACAAATAATGACCTTTTCTGTTTCCCTTCAGACAAAAAGTCAAGTTGAGATGCTTGGTGTTAAAGATTTGAGGTATTTTTTTCTGGAGTACACAGAATATTATCTTAAAATGAATTTGGTGATAGTTAAATTCCAATGTCGTAAAGGCACATTACAATTTTATACAGTATATAAAATTGTAATAACCCATGAAGGGAATTCAAGAAGGGAACAGTTCTAGAACACCTCTCTCCCAGGTAACGAATTACTTACGTCACAAACGTTTCACTAACCACAAGGTATGAAATGATTCATTGACACTTAGTAGTTTCTTCCCATATATTGCAGATGTTATTTCGTACTCACCAGTTGCTTAAAGACAGTTTTACATTTTGGCTAAAATAAGGCTGACCAACCGGCAGAACAACTTCAAGTGCTAAACATTTTCCCACAGATACCCGACTCCTCTTTCCCACGCTCTGTGCAACCATAAAAAACTGCGAACCCACCCACCCAAGCAACACATGGAAACAAGACCTTCCATCCAGTGTCAATGTTACCAATGACTTTAGCTAGCTCACGTGCAGTGCTGGCTTTTAGCAATTCTGCTAAGTTATCACATCTAAGCCAAGATAGCTAGTTACCTAAAGCTATTCGCTCTCTAACTAGCACAGGTAACTGCTATACTAGTTAATACGCAGTCGTAGAAAATACTACGCTGGGTAATGTTACAAGGCAGTACTGCTAAAACATCTAACACCCATTAGCAGGCTAGCCCAGGCTCTAGTTACTATAACTACTAGTTAGCTAAGTCTGTAAAAACGTTCACCGAGTAAATCGGTTTAAGATGAAAGATATGGTTGTGCTGACTAAGCAAGAAAGATTTCAAATGATTTGTTTGACTTTAAATGCCCAACTTGCTTGCTAGCAATCTAGCCTGAAAAAAACAACAGCGGCGCCTTAGCTTAACCTGTAAACACAGGAGCTAGCTACGTAAAAGACGTCAAAATACTACGATTGGGTGTATTAAACGTCATTAAATATGTCGAGCCATTGAACGTAGTTTGCGTGAGGGACGCCCTCTAATTTTTCTCACTCTATTTGATAACAGTTCGTCAATCATCCTGTGGGCGGAATATTCTCGACGTGAATGAAACTCCGAGTGCTGTCATTGGTCGAGATGACTGACGACGAGTACGCATCCTATGCTATAATTGGCTCAGAAATGCAGCAGAGGCTGTCAGTCCCGCAACGGGCCCAATTACGAACACCATCGTCGCATCTATACGCCTACCGGGGGAATGACGCAAAGGTCACGTGTTGTTTGTGCTATGGTCCGTAGAGATGTGTACAGAAGGAGTGAGAAGCAGATTGGCAGCCCGCTAGGAGGGTCTACCGATAATAGAAACTGGTAATGTGGTCATGTTGCAGGTTGCTTGACTTGAATTCGAGTTGCATTGCCTGGATACCCGTTTTCATGAGGCGGCCCAGAGAAGACCATCACGGGAAGGAACAAATTGCGCTGCGCTGCTGCTGGAGACACGATTCCCCCAAACAAGAATGGGGTCTCAAACCACAACACTAAAGGTTAAGACAGAGCGACATTACATTTAGTTCTCCAATGGCAAATTTTGCAAATTACCAAGAAGGCAAAGCCGCTATGTTGATGCTCGAGACGCAGCAGAGACCGATTGGGAATAAACCGGCGGCCAGCGGCGACACCTCTGTTGGGGAACCCCCTTCTTCCCTACTTAATAGCGGTGGCGCTCCCTTCCATCAACACATACCGCCCTCCAACCAGCAGACTGCACAGGCAAAGGGAATCCAGCACCAACAGTACCATTACCAGGCGCCGCAACATTTTGATAACGAAAACCAACAGGAATCCTCGTCTTCTGTGAAACCGGTACACGAGCACACTGCTACTACTTCAAGCCACACACAGGCTACCTCAGCTGCCAGTGCTATAGCTGTGAATGCCGGTGCCGCTGCTGCAGACGGAGTGGGTGACATTAAAAAGTGCGGTTACCTGAGAAAACAGAAACACGGCCATAAGAGGTTTTTTGTCTTGCGGTCGTCAAGTCATTTAGGGCCGAGCCGCCTGGAGTACTATGATAGCGAAAAGAAATTTCGTAGTAGCCTTCGTTCTGCCGTCGCCGCTTCCACCTCATCTGCCGGTGCTGCGGCGACAACTTCTCCTTCCAAAAGGGTGATTTACCTCTACCAGTGCTTCACTGTAAATAAAAGGGCGGATTCTAAGAACAAACACCTCATAGCTCTATATACTAAGGACGAGTATTTTGCGATCGTAGCTGAAAATGAGCAAGAACAGGAGGACTGGTACACGGCCCTGAGCGAGCTGATGAGCGAAGGCAAAAAAGGCCACATGGACTCGGATGAGCTGGAAGACGGCTACGGTACGGTAACCCCAGGCACCGTCTTCAAGGAGGTGTGGCAGGTAAACGTGAAGCCCAAAGGCCTAGGTCAAACAAAAAATCTCACTGGTGTGTACAGGCTGTGCCTCTCTGCTAAGACCATCCACTTGGTAAAACTGAACTCAGAGACTCCATGTGTAAACTTGCAGCTAATGAACATCAGACGCTGCGGCCATTCTGAAAGCTTCTTCTTCATAGAGGTTGGTCGTTCTTCTTCTATTGGCCCTGGGGAGTTATGGATGCAGGTGGACGACTCGGTGGTGGCTCAGAACATGCACGAGACCATTTTAGAGACCATGAAGGCACTGAAAGCCTTTGCTGAATTCAGACCAAGGAGTAAAAGTCAGTCGTCGGGTTCCAACCCCATGCCTTTCATCACCACGCGCCGCCACCTGGGAAACCTGCCTCCCAGCCAGACCGGCCTCCAACGGCGCTCACGGACCGAGTCTGTGGTGGGCACCCCGCCCAGTAGTAAGAGCAGCGGGGCGAGTGGGTACCGGTTTCGCACCTCCAGTGAGGGCGAGGGCACCATGAACCGCCCCTTCCGGTCAGTCACAGGCAGCCTGATCCACCTAAATGCAGCCCGCGCTAACCTGGGGAGACAGGATAGCAGTGGTGGAGTCAGTAACCGGTATGTACGGGCCCCGCCTGGTGCCACCACGTATCACGCGCGGTCCGCGTCGCTTCCCGTCTCTCATTTCCCATCCACCACCAGCCCGGTCAGCGTTTCCAGCAGCAGCGGCCACGGTTCCGTCACCGACACCATCACCCGCCCTTCCAGTGCCTCCATCTGCGGCTCGCCCAGCGATGGAGGCTTCAACTCCTCCGACGAGTACGGCTCCAGCCCCGGGGACTTCCGTTACTTCAGGGTGCGCAGCAACACGCCCGACTCGCTGGGCAACACTCCGCCCATACGGGAGGAGCACTGCTTCAGCGACTACATGGCTATGGGTTGGAACCGAGACATGTTCGGCCATAGCGGTGGTGAGGCTGTCCGCGACGAGGGTGCAGAGGAAGTGACGGGGTCACTCAGGAGGCGGACTTCCTCCTCCTCCAGGCAGGTGGGCAGTGGCAGTGCAGGCGGAGTTGCTGTGTACCAGAAGATGACTCAGACCAATTTCTTGCTGGACGAGGGAGCGGCTGAGGGAGGCGCTCTGGGCAGCAGTAGCCAGACGGCCTCCGCCTCCTCCTCACTCCGCTCCGACTACAGCTCCAGCTCCGAGCACAGCCAGGAACGACCTCCTGCCCTGCGGGCTGCCGACTCCTTCAAAGACGACGGATACATGCCCATGATGGCCGGCATAGTGCCCTCCCAGCCTGATGCGGACTACATGCCTATGCAACCCGGTGCCCCCCTCTCTGCACCCCTCCTGATCCAGAGCACTGCTTCGCCCACCTCCTCCCAGCAAGTGGACTCCCAAGGCTACATGATGATGCTTCCAGGTGGGGGTAGCAGGACGGACTCCCCAGCTCCGCCCAGCCCTCACGTTAGCAGCAGGGCCGTCAAGCGGAGAGGCGTCGAGCACCCTCAGAACGGAGAATACATGGACATGTCTAAAGGTAAACCCATGGCGGCCGGTCACAAACTCTCTAACGACACTTACTACACACTGACCACTCCTGAGACGCCCAAGTCTTGTAGCTCCTACTTCTCCCTTCCACGCTCGTACAAAGCTCCGGCGAGGGACCGGGCCGAGCACAACGAGTACGTCCCTATGAGCTCGCCCGCCAAGCCTGCTCGCGCCCCTACCACCCGCCCGCCCGAGCACGCTGGCACGTCTCCCCTTGCTTTGGCGTCCCAGCACAACGGCCGCGGCGATGATCTGGCGACGGACCACCGGGCGGCTCGGCCTAACCGCCTCCCTCTCAGCCGACGCAGCTTTCACGGAGAGGGCCGTCCCTCCAGCCCCGGAGAGTACATCAACATCGAGTTTGGGGAGCAGGCCTCGCGGCCGGCCTGCCCCGTGGCAGTAGAGAATTCCATCTCTGCCCCGAGCGCCAGCAGGGAACGCCGTCGCTCGCCCCTCGCCCAGGAGTACATGAGTGTGGAGGTGGATGGCCTTCCCCCTAAAAGTCAGTCTCCACGGCCGTCTCTGGTGGCCCCGTGGAACCCTCCTGCTTATATCCGGCCCTCGGCCTCGTCCTCCTCCCATCACGCCGGGGTCACTGTGGGTGGAGCCGATGACTACACGGAGATGAGCTTTAGTCGCCGGCAGGACTCCCAGAGCCCCGTGGCCATGCTGCAGCACCTGTGTGTCCTGGAGCAGTGCTACCCAAGCTCCAGCCCCCCCGCTGAGCCAAAGGTGATCCGCGCCGACCCCCAGGGCAGGCGGAGACACAGCTCCGAGACCTTCGTCACGCTGGCTCCGGTGACGGGCGGAGACGGAGCGAACGTGGGCGCCACCGTGTCTGGCAACACCCTCCAAGCGGTGGGCAGTAAGTGGCAGGGCTCACCGTCCTTCGACGGCACGTGGATGTGCGTGGACGGCGTGGCGGCGGAGGACGCAGGGGAGGCGGCGGGGGGCTCCTCAGACCGAGCTGAAGCAAGTGCCTACTCCCTTAGGGGCGGAAGGACGGTGGAACTTCAGAACGGCCTCAACTACATCGCACTGGACCTGAAGGAGGACCCACAGCTTGGGGGCACCCACGATGCACCACCTTCGCCTCCCTCTGGTCTGCCCCTCTCTGAGAACGGGGCTTACGCTAGCATAGACTTCACCAAGTCCGAAGGCATCGCTGCAGCTTCTAAAGGTAAAAGTGTGTAAGTGTAGAACACGTGGTGCCTCACCTCTCCATGACCACACAAATACTATTAGACAGTTTTTATCAGGCGTTTTACCTTATTGTCTTCAGCTAGAGAGTTGTCAACAATGTTTTTAGACATCAGCGCAGGAGCACCAATCTCATGCTTTGGTTAATGTTGTAATATTTCATACTTCCACATTGGTTTCACACTCACTTTCCGACTGGACTATGAATGTCTCTGATGCTAGTGATAAAGCATCCCGTAGGTTTAGGCTGTGGTGAGAACTTTAGTCACTTAACCTTCTCTTAACCAGTGCTTGCGTGCGTGCCTTTTATTACTACTACTACAGTTTATTCCTTGAAAGTCTGCTGAGTTTAACTGTACTGGGGAAAAGTGTTTATGTGAAGTAAAATGGTTAAAATGTACTTTGAAGGTATATTAAGTTAGATATTGAGTGGAAGGGGTCAAAGACCCTTTGTGTCATTGTAGTTTGTGATGTTGTCTGGAAACGGTGTTTGTTTGTGTTGGTTATGACCACCTCTTTCCATTCACTAGAGATGACACAGCAGATTCAGACTAATTCCAGAGTCCTGTTTCAGTAGCAACTCTGTACCCCTGAGATGTTGATGCCTGGGTTTAAAAGCAGAGTTCTTGAATGATTGAACAAATTTACAACTATTTGTAACGCACTTGGAGTACGAGTGCTACCGAGCCACGGTGTAGTGGTAGCTGTCCTTCTCTTTTTCATTCTCTCAATATTCTTCTGTATCCCTTCATGCCTGGTGCTTCCTGGGCCTGTTGTGCTCTTGGCAAAATGTGTGTGTGTGTGTGTGTGTGCAGGAGAATGAGCGGAGAGTGAGTCAGTGTTCTCAGCAGGCCCTGCCTGACTCATTTGTTTATCATAGAGTTGAGACAGAGACAAGAGAGTGAGGGACGGAGGGAGAGAAAGGGAGAGGCAGCACCTGTGTGTGAGTGAGGTAGTGGAAGGGTGTGTGGGACTGGGAAAGAATGTGTGTGTGTGGGGGGGGGGGTGCTGTGGTGTAAGAGCTGCTCCTTTTTTTTTAAGGGCAATAGTCAAGAAACATCAATAAGCACATAAACCTTGAACTCTTACCTTCTCTCTCTCTCTCTCTCTCCCTCTCCCTCTCTTTCTCTATCTCACCCTCTCTCTCTCCCTCTCTCTTCCTCTATCTCACCCTCTCTCTCTCTTCTCTCTCCCCCTCTCTCTGTCTCTCTTTCTCTCTCTCACCCTCTCCCTGTCCCTCACTCTCTCTTCCTCTCTCTCTCACCCTCTCTCTTTCTCTCCCTCTCCCTGTCTCTCTCTCACCCTCTCTCTTCCTCTATCTCACCCTCTCTCTCTCTTCTCTCTCCCCCTCTCTCTCTCCCCCTCTCCCTGTCCCTCTTTCTCTCTCTCACCCTCTCCCTGTCCCTCTCTCTCTCTTCCTCTCTCTTTCTCTCCCTCTCCCAGTCTCTCTCTCACCCTCTCTCTCCCTCTCTCTTTCACCCTCTCTCTGCCTCTCTCTCTCTCCCCCCCCCTCTCCCTTTCTCCCCCCCGGGTCGTGCCTGTGTGTTTTAGTACCGTGTGCATGTGCTGACTCGCATTCTCCTTTCTTTGATGTTGTTTCATTGGCGCAGCGTGTTGTGGCACACGCTACATGCTACAGGAAACGCATCAGTGCCGGGAAATGTCACACTTGTGCCTCCTGTCATGCTGCGCTCACACCTGGACGCAGCCGGCGGGGCCGCACAGTGTCTTCGCCGCGCTCGCTAACGGCACGTTTTGGCACGTGATTTGTGCCCCCCCCTCTCACTTACACTGAAACACTCGCGTATATCTTCCGCGTCAGAGCTTTGCGGAGTGGCTTGAGGGCGCCGCCACCATCGGGACGCTGCTGCGCTGTTTGGGGGGCCTGCCGGCCGTGATGGCCCCGTCTGGGTTTGGGGTATGTGAGCTCTCTGTAGTGTTGGAATGTAAATTAGTAAGTGCATAGCTCCTCAGGAATGCACCTCCACTGCCACACAGCACTTGTGACTGCTGGCCCTCCGCCTTTCCAGCGGCCTGAGGTGAACGGGCGAGGTGGCAGAGAACAGGACAGCTCATTCACACCGCTGTGGACGCTTGTGCCGAGACACAGGAGAATAGAAACCAGTTATTTTTAGACCTGGCGGTTCACCCAAGACAGTTGTAGCTGGACCTCTTTCTTTCTTTCTTCTTTTTTTTTTTTTTTAACCCCATTGGCACCAAACAAACCCAGAAAAAGCACGGGGGCACATTGGGGACACATTGGGGGTACAGAGAGGGCACGAGGGTGTGGTCAGCGAATCAGTCAAGGGAGACGGCGAGGCGAGCAGACGCATAATCGGCTGCGCTGTTAATCTGAGTAATCGGGTAGTCACGGTGATATTCATGCTTGGTCATTAATTCCGGTATTATGTGTTGGATAAGCAATGTTAAATTCATTTGTCATTTGACAAATTTGATTCATTGCACTGCGCTGAGTTTGCCAGGGAGCAGGGTTGCTCCAACCAAGGCTTGGTGTAGCCACAGACATGGGCTTGCTTTAGAAATCCCTGATTGGTGCTTTAGTGTTCTGCACAGAGCACATGTTCTTCCTTTGAGAAACTTGCAGGAGATTGGGAAGCAGTGTGGACCTTCTATGCGTCCTATACAATATCTATATTTACTGCTTTATTTTTAGAGCAGCAATAATTTACACTATGGCATGTGCATGGACAGTACTGGTCTTGTTACAGGAAATGAGTACAGTTGTTAATAAGATTCATTTTCCTGTGTTAAATACTGTCTACAAACCCTGACTCATACAACGCTTCTTACTCTGATAACCACTTCCCTCTGTACACACTCACACACACTCACACGTGGACACTCATTTACTCCGTGGGGTTCCTCGCTTGCGTGTTTCTGCGTGTTATAAAGGGCACGACACAGAACATGAGACCCAAATAATCCTGTCAGCACTTTCAGAATGGCAGAAGAAAACCACGACTGTCTCATGTGACAGACGCGTCTCTGACTGCACTTCCACCAAGACGTCCCTCCATGCAGCCGGACCCGCCATGCAGCCGGACCCGCCGACCGACCAATTAAACATGGGATGAGTTTTGCAGCTGCAGAAGTCACAGACGGCCTCAGCACCTCCATGACGGATCTAGCGGAAAGACAGGAAAATAATGGAGGTTGTAGGTCATTTCTGGGCGTAGTTTGCGATTTGTCATTGTCCATGTCCAATTTGAAACTGACACGAGTCAGTCTTGAATGTTGAGGTTGCAGGAGTTTGACACCCACCCTGTGTACACACACACACACACACGCCCACCCCCTCCCTAAAGAGACCTTGACCCCATGTTTTCTGAATGCAGTGATTAATGGCAGATGTAGCACGGCGTTGCAGTCACTGCCCATAACATGGCAGCGTGAATGTGCTCTTCACACTGTGTTCACTGATCTTTCCAACAAGGAGTTACGCATCAACTACACAAACAGACGTGCAGACCTGAACCAGCAAGGTAGACTAGGAACATGTACATACACACACTCTCTCTCAGGCTCTGTGTGTGCGTGCCTGTGTGTGTGTTAAAAAAAATGTAGATCCCTGTTCACAGGAAGTGTTTTGCATGGGCTTTTTAAAACCCTGTGGCCCCAAATGAAATGTGAAGAGTGACGAGTACAGATTGGTCTAGAACTCGGTGTGCTGTGCTTTGCAAGCAGTAGACAGGTTTGTGTGCGCATAAACGTTCAACAAAGTTCTAAATTGCCCTTCGATTATTCAAGGTTTGCTGAAAATTATACATTAATAACTAGTAACATCTGAAGATCACACTTTTCCAGTGCTATGTCAGTTTGGCAACACTAAGATTTCTATAGCAGTATCACACTCGCGTGTTTCAAAAGTGCAGTAACAAAAATGCAGTGTGAAGTAACTGCACATGTACTTTGTTACTTGAAGTGATTGGACTATGAGAAATGCTTACTGTGTTAAGTAGGTGTATGTGTGTGAAGTGTATGTAAGTAGTTTGTGATTTGTGTGTGTGTGGCCATGTAACCTCTGCCTCTTAGTCTACCTTAGAGTTTCTCATTGGGGTGTTGAAGCTATTTGCCTTCTGTGTGTACACGTGTACCTGCGTTCACAAGTGTATATATGTGTGCGCATGTGTCTGATTTGGACAGACAGGCAGTTAGGGTCTGTAGTGAGTTCTGTCGTGTTGTAGCTTGTGTAGTGAGTTGTGTAGAAAGACGGGTCATGTCAGGAGTGTCAGGAAGGGTCGCCGCTTTAGAGTAAGTGTACTGCACACCGTCAGCTTGGCTTGAAGACCCACTACAAAGCTCCTTCTGAAGCCTCCCTGAGACCAGGCTCCGCCCACTCAGCCCAAGCCACCCAGACGCACCACGCCCACCCAGTCACACCATGCCCACCCAGTCACAACACGCCCACCCAGTCACACCACGCCCACCAGCTCCAGGTAATCTGTAAGAAGTAGGCCAAACTGGTGAAAAGTAAACCTGCTGAAAGTTAGAAGAATTAATGAGACTTTTATTGATTTATATTTAATTTATATCAAATGACAAGCTTTTGTCATAGTTCCACCAATGTTTCTCTTATAAGAACTGAGACATTAGGCTTTTGGATATCAGAAACACATTGAAGGCCCATTGAACAGGACATGGAAGAAGAGTAAGAGCCACTACTGAAGAGCCCAGCAGACTGTGCCGTTAGCACTTCGGACGCTTCAGCATGTAAACGGAGCTAAGTGTGTCGGCCTGAAGCAGCTGAGCAGCAGCAGGTGTAGCTCTCCTGGCCTGGTTTGCACTCGGTCGCTCCAGGTATGTGGAGGCCGTTTCCTTTATCCTGGTATAGGATTAGAGAGGAAGCAATGGATAGGAGGTAGTTTTCATATGAGAAGCGGTGCATGGTCACTCAGCTACTTGAATGTCTTCTAGGTTCACATTCTGCTGTTTGTAAATAGACATTAAGGGTGCCACTTCTATGACTGCTAACCTTTTCCTTAGACCTGTTATAAAAAAAAAACCTTTCCCTCAGCGTTGTGTGATAGATCATATATAACGACTTTGCATTTAATTAGTGCCTGACATCTATTCTGCAGTAGTAAATCACAAGACAATGTAGTGCTGGAAATGAACTACATTCCAGATTCAGTACCGACACCCTGTTCACTTTACCTTCTTTGGCTATTTCCCCTTCGTTTGGCAAGGGTCTTGGTATTGTCACATGGTTCTTCAGTTCCCATCTAGAGCACGTGGTCACTGCTGCCAAGAGAAGCTCCTGTTACTCGACGCACGACGATGGAAAGAACTACATATGACAAGTGTTCAGCTCTTTCCGTCATACCAGGTTGTAAGGAAGGGGTGCGCGATGTGCCCAGGGACACAGGGCACTGCCAACAGGGTCAGGGGCAATCCCAGTGCCTCGGGGTGGTAGGGCAGGCCCTAAAATAGCAGGCCCTGTAGGCAGTGCGGCAGTGGCGCGAGCTTTGTTCCGGTCATGGTGCCAGGGTACTGTGGCATTACACAGTGGTGTACTTGACATGTTGGAAGGGATTATGCAGTGACGTGACCGGTGACATACGAGTTAAAGCGCTGAGTGTCACTTCTCTGTTTGGGCACAGGTTTGAGAACTGGGTGGTGTTACCTTGAGTGCAAGGTGTTGGCGGCATGACCATGAGTGGGTCGCTCCATTTGAGCCTCTTCTGTGGTGGTGAGCTGGTTCAGCCTAGCCAGGAGGAACCCATGGACCCAAGATGGCTGACCATTGTTCACACATGCCATCGACGTTCCTCCCCTGCCGCAAGCATCTATGGAAGTGAAATAACTGGAGTGACTGGGCAGGCTATGTTAGCTTAGAACAAACTGGGGTATATTTGGGTGAAATTCTCTCTCTCTCTCTCTCTCTCCTCTCTCCCTCCCCAAGTCTTCAAGGTGTATGGCTTAGTAATAAGGTCACAGCAAGAATGTTGTGTTCTGATGTTATCTGTACATCATTCTCCTTGGCTAATTATTGCTCTTCCCCTCTTTTCTCTTTGTTTGTCTTCTGTTAATCTAGACTGAAGATGAGCTACTTGGCTGCATTATAGTGGATCCGTCACAGTACCCAGGCACCAAAGCCCCATCATACACCCTGCAGAAACGACACCAGGAACCCTCATGTCTGGCATTATCTTTTGGCTCTGTGTTGTATGAGTTTATGATGCTTTATTATTTTGATGAATTTGGATTTTGATTTTCAGTTACTGCATAAAAAGGGAGGTTTGCACACGGAGACAAACCCCAATGCTCTAGACAGTGTTCTAGTCTTTCCAGAGGTAGATACATGCTGTTTACAAAGGATAAACCGCTTTTGCATCTTGCAGAGATTTCAGGTGCATTCACAGACATTACGTTTTCTTACCTGCGAGCCTCCACCCTCTTGGGTCATTCTGCCACTGCTTCACTCACCGCTTATGTGTTCTGCCAGCTGATGAATTCTCCATCTATGCCACCAGCGCTGCCCCACTGTGCTTGCGCCGGCCGTGACGCACTGGCGTTGCGTCACCCCTCTGCTGGGCCCCAGGTGCAACAGGCCTGCACATTCTTTGCGCGTGACATGCTGCAAACGTCCCCTTAGTAGGGAGCACCCAGCCTCCGCTCCACACCCCCCGGCAACATGTGTGTGGGGGGGGAAGAAAAGAGGAAGCATCTATTCTGGGACTAAACAAAATGCCAGATGAGATCTGCTACCATCTCTCGACGCTAACAGAGCCAGCGTAGGGTCATGGAGAGCATAACCGTAATTGACACGAACGAAACGAGCCCATCGACGGCTTTCTAACGGCAGAGGAGCGGTACGATTTATGGCCTCGTGTGCACTAATTCTGCTATTAACTCAGAACAGGCAGCGTTCATGGTAAAATGTTCAGCGCTGAACGAGCCTGTGTGTCTCAGCTCACCCAGCTTCAGAGGGCAGACCTGCCATAGACGAACCGTTCTGACGAACGCACCCAGAACGACGTGAAACGTGTTCAGAGCAAAAAAACGTCTGAACGGGGAAGAGAACTCGGAAGGTTTCTTTTTCCTTCTATCTCAGCTGGCGGAGTTTGGAGTTTTGATATTTTTCCCCTTTCAGTGTTTCAGTGTGCCACGCTTTGAATGGGTACTTCTTGTACGAAGTTGTAAAACAGGACTAAAGCCGAATCTTTGCCTTACTGTCGTGATTCATCGTGATCTGTTTTTTTTTTTTTTTTTTTTTTTTTTTTTTTTTAAACAAGTGAATAATACAAAGAGAGAGGGAGATTTGGATTGAGAGAGAGAGGGAGATTGGGATTATGAGAGAGAGGGAGATAGGGATTAAAAAAAAACATGCACGGTACATTTAACTACAGCTCATGATTGACTTGATTTGGTTTGCTAGGTACCATAAATAAACCCCTTTCCTCATTTCAGTATATGATATAACTGAACCAAATGTGAAACATTTGACATGATGCTTGCAGTGAGAATAAAAATATGAAAAATATAGATTTATTTTCATGTTTCGTTGTTGTATGATTGTTGGTACTGAAAGTTCCTAAATGTGAAAGTAACCCCTGGAAGCAGGAGGTACAGTCCCTTCTGGCTAAGGGAGCTCCATCTCTGCCCCCACCCTCTCTAGCTCCATCTCTGCCCCCACCCTCTCTATCTCTGCCATCTCTACATGCATCCAACTCTTGTCTCAAAAGAGCACAGATTGAAGTGTCCAACTTTAGTTCATCTCTGACTGTAATGTCTGAACGGCCATATTTAAGACAGTGTTTAGTGTTTCAGTTTTGTAAGTTAAAAAAATACAGTGATCGAAATGATGCAACATGAACATGGCAGAGATGGAATATTACAGTATTATACAAAGGTTCCCCACTAAGAACATCTATTTTGGCACATCATACAAATTTAGGAACCAAATTTAGAAATCTGAATCAGATCTGCTGAAGGTTTTTCCCCATATGACTCTATTTGTATTGCTTTTGCTATAATACGTGACTATTTTGCTTTTAAACTTGATTTACCATATTTTGAGGAATTACAATCAATATTTAAGATGAACAAAGAACTACAATATACAAATGCACACATATGCAGCCTTAATATGCAAGTTCAGTTGAGCTTTTCTTTATTTGGAACGTAGTTTAATGAGTTGATTGTTCTGGAATTGTATGGAATTGTTTTATTAATTATTAGGCAATTTTCCAAGTCATGTTCTTTGCAATAGTTTCAGTAACAAAGTGGGGGGGTGTGATTGTTGATGGTTATTGACTGAATTCGGTTCAGCTCTGGACGTCTCTGTTCTTTCTGTGCTGTCCTAGGGTGTGAAAGGGCAGGACAGGGGGACAGAGCTCTTAGCTGCTTAATACAGTGTCTATTGTACATACTGTTGCTTTTTCATGTTGATTTTTTTCCCATCTTTTTCCTCTGGGGGGAAAATGAGAGTGATGGCAGATGCAGTTTTGAGCGTTGCATAGTGTTTATATTTATCAGACTTTTTTGCTTTCAATAGAGCTATTGCAATAAAAAATGTGCTAATGTAATGGTCTGCTCTGCTGGGTTCTTTTTGGGCTCTTGATGTGTGTGTGTGTGTGTGTGTGTGTGTGTGTGTGTTTGAAGTGAGAGAAACTAAAGCAAGTCGCAGAAGCTGAGCTTCCATTCCCTCTGGACTCTGGACTCCCTCTGATGTTTGTCTAGTAAAGCAAATGCAGACCAATTGTCTCCAGTATTCCACATCAATGAGAATGCAGCAGGACTCCCGATTCTCTTGGTCAGAATGAAGCAGAGAATGGACACGTCCTTTTGTCCTTTTGTCCTTAGCTTTGCTAGTTGATCACTTCTTCTGCCTTGTTGGTAAGCTCATTGGTCAAGGCTACCATCTGAACTTTTGGCTTGGTTGCTCTCAGGTTGTTGTTATTTATGCCATTTAATCACAGGTAATTTAACAGACTTTGAAAAGGACATCGATCCCATCACAAATTTATTTTTATAGATAAACTTTGATACTTTGGTCAATGTAGTCACAGCAGACCTTAAAGTAAATTTACTAACATTACTAACCAGTGATGAATATGAGATTTACAGTTAGAATATGAGTAGTATGGGGAAATTATATAATCAATAACAACCATGACAGGAAAAAACCCAGATTATCAAATTTATCATTCTCACTTTGGCGCCACCTATTGGGATCCCTTACTGAAAGTCTGTAGCCAAGGTTCAGTTTAGGATTGAAATAACCTACGCAACAGATTGAAGTCCATGACGAGACCAACCAATCAGATGTATCTGTTTTTCTATGATTTGCTGTTTAGAGACATTTCAGGTTGTTCAGTAACACAGTGGGTGAATTACCAGCCTACAGTGGCCAGAAAAGAAAGTCAGGGGCATTATTTATTATTCAGGGAAGAAAACTGCTTCAAACTAACACGTGTGTGTGTGTGTGTGTGTGTATGTATATAGTGTTTGTGTCTGTGTGTGAATGCTGGTAAACAAATTGCGGGTGAACTTTGGAGGCCAGTGGCCTTTCCCAGAAGCCCTGAGCTAATGTACCTGCTCCAGTGGGCATGAAGCTGGATGCCTCACCAGAACAGTCATTATCTCCATAAATGGATCAAACTACTGCTGAACTGCCTCACCAGAACAGTCATTATCTCCATAAATGGATCAGGCTACTGCTGAACTGCCTCACCAGAACAGTCATTATCTCCATAAATGGATCAGGCTACTGCTGAACTGCCTCACCAGAACAGTCATTATCTCCATAAATGGATCAAACTACTGCTGAACTGCCTCACCAGAACAGTCATTATCTCCATAAATGGATCAGGCTACTGCTGAACTGCCTCACCAGAACAGTCATTATCTCCATAAATGGATCAAACTACTGCTGAACTGCCTCACCAGAACAGTCATTATCTCCATAAATGGATCAGGCTACTGCTGAACTGCCTCACCAGAACAGTCATTATCTCCATAAATGGATCAGGCTACTGCTGAACTGCCTCACCAGAACAGTCATTATCTCCATAAATGGATCAAACTACTGCAGAAATCTGTTAGGCAACTCATTAATGAGCCGAGCGGTTAACTGTGGGAGAGCTGTTACTGCTAATTCCCAGGCAAGGTGGCTTTACCAGTCAAAGAAACAAAACAAAGATCAAATATTTTTCAGTCGAAGGCAAGATCTTTGTAGTCTGAAACTACTACTTTCTTGCAACATCTAAAATGTTAAATACTACTGTGCTGTAACCTCAGGGGTGGATGCTTCTGAAGTTGCTTATCTTTAACATGTGTTGTAATTGGTTTACCATACACCAGATATGAACTACGACAAATGTTTACGATGAATATTAGTGGCAAGCGGCAGTGGGAAAAAAAACGGAAACTTGACTGGTGAAACTAAATTTAGTAGTGAGGTCTGTTTTGGCGAGCTGTTTGTTGCAAACCACTATATGGTCCTTTTATTTCCCCCCTGACTATATTGGAAATAGAAAAGGAAAAAGGCTACTGTAATTACAGCCTGGTTTAAGTTTTGTCAGCATGACGCTTGGGCCATCATCCTGAAGGAAACTACAAACGGCAACCCCTTATTGGATTACTGCGGAAGGCTCCCTGGACTGTGTCACTAGATAGCAAATGGGGTGAACCTCCGCTTGCTGACTGATATTCCTGCTTCATTAGGAGCTCAGCATTTGACCAGCTGGTCGTCCACTTTAGGGAAGAGAAAAGTGTGTTTGTGTGTGTGTGTGTGTGTGGGGGGGGGCACGCATCGGCTGTTTAAGGCTATAGGATCAGTGGTAGCATGTGATCGCTGTCTTTAATTTCTAATGTGGCCACAGAGTAATTAGCTGCACTCGCCTCCAGGGATGTAGTATTTGCTGTGGTGGACTTGAGTTTCAAAACAGGCTGAATGGATGTTTGCCCGCATGGAGCTCTCTCTTAACAACTCATTAAGGAAAAGGTTATGAATGAATGTGTTAGCGTACCCCTCGACCCCCACCCTCTGCTCCCTGGAAACACAGCTGTCAGCCAAAATGGTTGATGCCCTAAAACCAATTGCACCCACATTATGCCTGGCCCCAAAACAAACCTGACCCAGAGCTAAGGTATACCCATAAACCCCTCTGTCAGCAGTAGCTCCCTCAGGATCTGAGGGCTCTGATGCAGTGTGTGACCTACTGTAAGCTCAGAGCTAGATGCTTCTGGAGCAGTCGGTCTTTGATACGCATTGCATCTAGGTTAACAGACATCATATGTGAACTATGACGAATGCTGCATATTAGTGGCGGGCGGCTTGTGAAAAAGTGGAAACGTGTCCCTATTGAATGTTGAAGGTCATCTAACCACTAGATTCAAAGGCATTTACAGTTCATGCTTTAACTGTGGGATTTATGCCATTTTCAGAGAAGAGTATGTTCTTCCTTGCTAAAATTCAGTATATGTGACATTATATTGGTGTCCTGCTGATCACACTGTGAACAAAATTATTGCTCACTTTGACTTCAACATCCCAAAGTGTAGAGACTCAAAATGTATGCAAAGACTCACAGTATACACTAGCAGCTAATTACTAGTCTTTGGATTGTATTTTAGAATTTGGCTTATTTCCTGAATGAAAATGTTCGTCACACTTGAGGTTTTAAGACAACAGCTAAAATGTCTCAGTTTAACATATATTTTATCTATCAGACTATATACATGCACACATACTGTTTGAATCCACACACGCGAATGCATGTACGTATCTCCTAGAGTTTTCAGTGACCGTGGCGTTTGTACGCTGCTCCTGGCCTATTTCACAGTGTACCTGCTCTGCACCTGCTCAGCGAGCACCACAGCTGTCCGTGTCACTCGAGCGGCGAGATGCGATCTCTGCCTGAGAATAGTCTTGCACAGCAACTAAGATTTCGCCTGGCGCTGCCAGTGCGGCGAAAAGCTTCAATTTGCACCGAACGCACATTTGGAATTAAAGCAACTTGATTGCGGGTCCTTTGTCAGCTTTTGTGCAGTGCGGTAAGGGGACCCGCTGTAAAAGCGACACAGCTGCGTTTGTTTCTTTATCTGAAGCACGTAGTTGTCGTGTTTTTTTTCTGAAGGTGAAAAATGATCTACTTCAACTAGAAAGTGACGTCATCTGATATCACAAACAAAACGGTGTTTTAGTTCATTCTACAAGTGAGTTACTTGACATTAGCCTGTTCGTCGGTGCCAGTCACCACAGGGTTAACCTCTCCCTTCTCCACACTACCAACATTGGGCTTAATGAGATATTCAGCTGAACCTGGTCACTTTGACTGCAATGGAAGAGAATATGGGGCAGTAGAAAGAGCAACAGCCGACGTTTCTTCTTTTTAGGTATATTCTTGATAAAGATGATTGCTGCAGACAGGAACGGATCCTGTTCCTCCCATAAGACTGAAACACATTCGACTCTCCTTCCAACGCTTTACACAAGTGTGAGTGAACATCAAGTCCTTAGAGCTTTGCAATGCAGTCTGAATTTTACAATAGCACCTCCAGGTACAACATCGATCACAAGGCTACTTGGTGCTCGGTTCCACACGAACCACTTTAGATAAGACTGATAAAAAGTGCCGGTCAAGGTTAAAGGTTAAGATTGAGAAGTTTTGTTTGTTTGGTTTTTGTACTACAATCACCCAGTGTAACACCCTCTAGTGGCTCTTTAAAGTAAGTGCATTTCGTTTAGCAGCAGGTACATCTGAGTGCAAGATAACTTGGCAGGTTACAATGTACAAAAACCTTAGTAACCATGTTGACCGGATACTGCAATTTTCTGTTTAAAGAACCCTGAATTCTGCTGAATTGTTTCAGAAAACATACGTGAACATAAGATTTCTTTATTTCAGTCTCGTAAAGTTTATAACCATTTATAAAAAACTTAAAAAATAGAATTTGAAATATTCTTGCACACCACTTGCAAAAACCGTTTAGATGTGAAACCAGCGGCACCATTGGTTCATAAATGCTCGTTTGTATTAACTCCACTGTATGTGGACACATAAGACACAGCGGAGCTAAACTAACTCACTTTACTAATATTATGCAGATTTATATGTACAGTCGAATTAAATATGAATATGGAATAATGGAGATTCATAAGCCACAGAAAGGCATTGAATTTAAATAAAATGTTCACAGGATCATATCTCTGAATTAATGTGCTATTTGAGAAATGGGTTAGGGGGAGTTTCTGAAAGGTTGTGTCCATTTAAAGTCAGTAGTCTGTAAAGATACCTGATGAAGAAAGTGTGTGTGTGTAATAATATATATATTTAATATATATATATATATATATATATATATATATATATATATAATATTTATACTCGTGTAAAAAAATACTGTTCCATTAAAATGTTTTTTACTTTGTACAAATATTTATGCTTGTGAATGTGTGATGCTGTGAGTGAAGAACCACAAGACAAATAACCTAGAAATTCACTATAAAGTACCACTTAATGTTTTACACTAAAAAGATGTTTTACACAATATACACATTATATTACTTACAAAAAGATTAAAGGCATATAGTAAAAGGTTTTCGGATACAACAGTGTTAGTACCAGCAAGGAGAGGGAGAAGAAAAAAAGAGTGACACATACAAAAACAAACAATGTGGCTGTTCAGTGCATTCTTCTCTTTGATGTTCAAAGTGCCGATTTTGTAAAATGAAGACACTTCCATTCCTCAATAAAAGTGTAAAGAAAACGAAAAAAATCTGTGAGAAAATGCATTATTTGCATATCAATCACAAAATGCTGTGAGGATAAGAATTTCTTTTACAGAAAAAAAAACTCTTATGAAGGAGTGAAAAAAAACAAAACAATAAAAAAAATGCACTTTGTCACTCATCCATCACGGCACCTTTCTTGATTTTCTTTTTGAAGGTTCTTTCTGAGGTACTTATTATTTTTTTTTTTTAAAAAGTAATTTTTACAGTTCATTTTTGCTGTGTTACACAGTAGCACCAGAGTTGAACGTTAAGATGATGCACCATTGAAATTCCTCCTGTCCTTGTCGTAACTTTGCAGTCACTATGGTGATGGCTCATCCACTGATGATTGGCCATGCTAGTGTCGGTGGTGTTGTCACGACGTTACGTGTCCTTCATACACACGACGCAGCGGCTCACGCGTGTCTGCAGGTCTCCTCCTTTTATCGTCTCTGACTGTGGTTTCCTGTTAGGAGCAGAAGGGCGGAGTCAGTGTTCTCCTTCCCAGCAGCACTGTGGTACTAAAATCATCTGTTACTGCAGAGACTAATCTTAGTGGCACAATGCTTTTGGGAAACTCACCTTACTCGAAAACCACTTACAGAAAAAAAATTACCTTTTTGAAATGTGTGCAGTGGAAAAAAACAACACCTAATCATTTCTTCTATAACTTAAATATGATGTACAATACCTAGTTCTACTTTACAGTTCACAAGCAGGTTTCCCTGTGTCTGTTACGCCAATAATCTCCAGCCAGGCCTCCCAAATCTGTTGAACACTTAGCATAGCATCTGTTCTGCACACCAAGGCCAATTACCTGAACATCATGTTCATGTCGATGGTCGCCAACCAGAAGCTGTAGGAGTTGCTGTAGTAGTTGCAGGTTCCGTGGCCGTGGCACTCGATGAAAGGTGCGGAGCGGAAATCCTCCAGACAGGATCCGGGAGAGGCGAGCGCCTGACCGGAGCCCTCCGCACCCGCACTGGTGTGCTGGGGACAGAGTCAGAGAAGAGTGAGTACGGAGTGCTTGGTGCAGGCTTTGGGAATCGCTGCTTCCCCACCGAGTTGGTTCTGTAGCGTGAAGGGTGAGCGTACCATCATAAAGGAGAAGCCGATCCACAGCGGCTCCCAGCCGTCTGGACACTGCGGCAGCTGGATGGTCTGGCTATGCACCGCAATTACCATTGCCGGGGCTTCGCATACAACGCACCTGCACACACGTACGTACACACTTATGATTTTCATAAGAGAGACGTGCTCATGCATGACAGAAGGGGCCTGGAGTGAAGCTGTCTACGGAGCCCGCGCTGGCACACCGACCTGCTAATGAAGGGCTTAATGCTCTCTCCCCTGATTGGCTCCATGCTCATGGGCATGGACTCCGTCGTGGACAGCCAATAGGAGTAGTCATTACGCGAGGCAAAGTTACACACGTTGTTAATGTTGCAGAACATGAAAGGCATGGTGCTAAAACGACGCAGACAACTCCCAGCAGTACCTGAGAGAGAGAGAGAGAGAGAGAGAAGAACATAATAACAGGTCATGTTTCTGCATTCATAGTTCATATTGAGCAGTTATAATAACTAATGTACAAACAGTAGTATATCACTGAAAAACTGCAAATGTAAAGTGTTTGGATGTGTATCAACATGTATTATGTATGTGTGACAGCGTTTAGTATGTCTGAGCTTGTATGACTCATCGCGTGTCTCACCTAAGTCCTGCCCGTGAGCCCTCTCGTTGCCCTGCACGTAGAGCAGAGAGTAGCCGTCGTGAATGGCCGTGGTGTTGTTGGGGCAGGAAGGCACTTCTGTGGACTGGCTGTGACGTGTGATCAAGAAGCCATGTGCAGCCACAGCTGTGCCCGGAGGACCAGGAAACCCTCGGGGCCCGTCTGCTCCAGGAAGCCCAGGATTACCCCGTTCACCTGAGAACAGGTGCAGAATGAGGTGTCTGATGGAAGTGGTTTTTAAATGTAGTTCTGTACTGAACATGCACAACAATGAAAACATCTGAACAAGATCTTGTTCTTACCCGGCCGTCCAACTGCTCCCGTATTCCCTTTCCTTCCTGGAGGGCCCATGAATCCTGGAGGTCCATCAGTACCAGAATCACCAGGATGACCAGGCGGACCTACAAACAGATGTGACATCAGTCACACACTAGCAGTGGTTATGTTGTTGTCTCCAGCATACATATTTCATGCACAGGAAGACTTACCAGGCACACAACGGGAAGACACAACGGGAAGACACAACGGAAGACACACAGGAAGACTTACCAGGCAGACCCTGCAATCCTGGGTGTCCTTTTGGCCCTTTGGGACCTTGGATGCCAGGGGGACCAGGTGGCCCTGGGTCACCCTTTACCACAATTGGACTCAGAGGGACACCTGGATCACCAGGAAGTCCTACCAAAGAAACCAGGAAGAGAACCTTAAAGTAGCCATTTTGGTCAGGAGGAAGTGACGATGGAGGAACTGATGACGGAGTCACAAATCATAAGTGGTGACCTGCACTCACCTGGAGGACCAGGGTCACCACAGTCACCAGGAGCCCCAGGACCCCCCGGGACACCTGCCTCACCTTTCCAACCTGCAAGGTGCAGCCATACAATACGTAACTCAACATGACCAAACAGAAACACAGTGCACACTGTCTGGATGGGACCAGTGTGGTGGTTTGGCATTCATATTGTTCTTACCTGGGTTTCCAGGTGTGCCTGGGAAACCGATGTCTCCTTTAAGGCCAGGATTTCCTGAGAAGCCAGGAGGGCCCTTCGCAGAAAGAGAGCACAACACTTACATCACTCTTAGTGTCACGAAAAGACACAATTTAGTGTACCACCTTTATCAGAACACGAATGACAAAATATGAATGACTTGGTAAGGTTTTTACAGAGTGCCTATCCCTGGCGTATGATCAAATCAGAATGCATAGGGCTCACCCTGGGACCTGGAGGGCCAAACTCTCCTTTCTGTCCTAGTGAGCCAGGTAATCCAGGTGCTCCAGGGAAACCTTTCTCACCCTTCTGACCTCCACTTCCTGGAAGGCCACGAGGACCCTCTGTGCCCGGAGGACCTATCCATGCATTAAGACAAGTTAGATGTTTGCTCTTCTGTTCTCTGTTAAATACCAATGTTTGTCCTATCGACCTCATTCCAAAACAAATTCCACAAAACACACAGCAGCCGAAAATCAAAACAACCTAGCAGAATCACACAAATGTCATTTTAATGTTTGTCAGTGCAAATCTGCATGTTTCTGTTTGATATTGATGTGTTGCCGTATGTGGTCTGATTCAAGTGAGTGATATTCCGAGAGGAAGTCATATCATCAGCTCAGTGTTCTCCATCCCCACATCCTGATATCCCAAAGTATGTTTTGAAGACCAAAAAGACATTTAGGTGGATATCAAACCAAGGAGGCTAACCTGCAGGACCTATATTGGGGTCAAAGGTCAACAGGTTCCCAAAATTCCAGAGAGAGAGAGAGAGAGCGAGGCCGGTAGCAAAATGCAGATTTAAAACAAGAGCAAAAGTTAGCATAGCAACACAGTTAAGGTAGAAACATTATATCACACGGGGGTAAACAGAAATATAATTTTATATATACACACATTGAATTCTTTTTTATTTTTTTTTATAATTTTTTTTTTTTACTTTTACATGGTTAGTCATGGTTAGTCCTCCTGAACCTGAGCGTCCTAAAGAAACAATTAAGAATTGATACAATAAGCTGACTTAATTTCATTTCCTTGACCAAAGTCCTGTTATTACACAAATTCTAAGTCCTCTGATTGGTAAACAACAGTGCCAATACAATTCGATAAATGTGATGAGTCCTATTCCTAGTCCTAGTCCTAGTTTTAGATCATCTCAAGAATGAAAACCACCTGACCTGCCATGCCTGTCACCACCAGGCGTCGTCATGAGGAGGCGAAGCCATACCGCAGGAAATAGGAATTACAGGTCATACCCAGATTGCATTCTGGGCAAAAAATAGCCTTACAGACACTAGTCAAAACTGGGCTCTTACTGTAGTAATCTTTTAGATTCTAAAATATTTATTTTTCAATTATTCTTGAAACGATTTGAAGTTCTTGAAACTATTTGAAAAACTTTTTCTTAATTGAGTATTTTAGAGTCATTGGCTAATTCTGACTGATGGAGCCCTTATTGGACAGTGCTGTGATGGCCCTTTCAGAAACAGCTAGGACACACAGTACGCACAACTTCCCATGCAGGTGAAGATGCATTAGATAAACATTGAGTAGCATTGTGGCAGATTTTCAAATCGCTAAGATCAATATTTCAACAGAAAGAGACAACACCTGTTTATTGAGAAAAAAATTTCACCAAAGATTATGAAGGGAGTGGTGTCAAAGAAATGAAGAAATGAATGAATGGATAAACATTAAAAACTGTAGTCAGAATGCAGATCGATCCATGCTTGTGGGGACCCCTGGTGGAGTGTCTGTGAAACACACTGATTGGTTCGTGCAAACCCCTCCCCCTTTAACACATTTTTGGTGGACACATACAGTGAGGAGACGGGTGTGATGGGTAGTTTGGCGTGCACTGGGGTGAGGTGGACACCGTATGTGCAAAGTGATCCGTGGTTATGGTGCTCTCTGTGTATTTAGTGTACAGTGCATGGTGGTGTAAAATGCTGAACACCTGTGACAATTTGTCTTCAACATCCCATGCAAATTATTCACATGACTAACAAGACTGGCACTCAACTGTCTGGTTCAGTGGATTGGGATTTTTCAAATTACGTTAATTCAAACATGCTCTTTTTTTGTAATGGAGCTGATGTTCAGACTACACCTTATCTCTATCAGCAGAGCCCTTCTAGGATGTTTACCACTGGGAGAACCAGAGAGCTGAGTTGACAGGAGAATCACCAACCACCTCCTGGAGATCTAATGTCTTGCAGAGTTCTAACTCTAACTTCTCATGCCTGATCCAGCTATTGAAGATGAATATTAGAACCAATTACATTACAGCTGGATCTACAGCTGGAGTGGATGATCTCAAAGAGGAGGGTTGGTCACCTCAGTATGTATGAAACCCCCAATGGGGCAACGTACCTGCTCTTCCAGGGGGACCAGGAGGACCTGGCATCCCTTTAAGGCCATACATAGGGTGGCCAGGGAGACCAGGTGGCCCCTGACGACCTGGGCCACCTGATGGGCCAGGCATCCCCATCTCTCCTTTTTGTCCTGTAAACCCAGGGCCACCAGGCAGGCCAGGTAAGCCAGGATCTCCTTTGGGACCTGTATTATAACCAAAAGAGACCAATTTAGTTAGGTAATCATTATTTTCCTTTAGAAACTGTAATCTTGAAAGGGATTATACTTTACCTGGCATCCCTGGGAAACCAGGAGAACCTGGGATTCCACGACCTGAAGGACCTATGACGTGGGGGAAAAAAATTTATTTGTCAAATGTAAGGGATGAAGAACATTTTTCCACAACCAGGAAGGAAACCACTAAGTTGTTACCAATAGATTGCAAACTATCAGAGCTATCGATTATAATTATGTCAGCCTTTTGACTGGAACATTTTTGGTTAGCCACAGTTAAATGCAATCGAAAGGAGGAGGACTGGTTATCGTGAGGTTTGTACATCTGGGTGTCATATGCAAAACACTAAAACACTAAAAAACTATTTAAAAACTGTACCAAGTGGACACATGTATAAGAAGTTTCAAAGGTTCTTGATGAAAGGCTGAATCATGATGGCAGCACAAGTGACATCCTGATTAGATTTTGGGGTTGCCAAATAAGAGCACAAAGAACATGTCTGGGTTCATCAGGTTAGAAATGGCCATATGCATTGATAAGATCCACGTTCTCTAAAATGAACTCGTGGTCTGATGACGGCAAACACTCCAGTGATCAGAGAGTCTAATGATTGACGCCTCCCTCTGCAGACATCTAATGTCACTGTGAATATGTGAGGAACAGGCATGTAGGAGTCGATGGTTTTCCATGAGACACACTGTTGCCATCTTGTTCCAGTGCATAAGACTGTATAATAAGCCCTTGCATTTGCATTTACCTGGTTCTCCCTTTTCTCCGGCAGGTCCAGGAATACCATCACGTCCCGCCACACCCTTTTCTCCAGGTGAACCAGGTGGCCCAGAAGAACCAGGCTCTCCTGTCTTCCCAGGGGCTCCATTCGGGCCTGGAGAACCTGGCAGTCCATCTGCACCCTTAGGACCAGGAGGACCAGGTGCACCTAAATGCAACAGGAGCATTACCAAACATTCACTTCTGCGCAAGAAACCTTTTCATTAAACTGGGGAAACACAGAGTACAAACAATATTAGGACACAACCTAATATTAGTTAGTCAATGATAATAGTTATAAATCCAACTAGTGCAAAATGACAGGGAAGGATATATATATATTTATATGTATATACACTGCATTTTTACATTTGCTGATGTGTCATGATTGCAAACACGCACCATCAAATCCTTGTTGTCCAAGTTCACCCTTTTGGCCAATGTTTCCAGGTAACCCTGGAAGGCCTGGGGACCCTGGATAGCCCTTCTGTCCTGGCGTGCCAGGAAAGCCTGGAGGCCCAGCATCACCCTGTTCAAAGAGGGCAGAAAAATTAGTCCATCTTCAGCAGTTCTTTGTTTGTTTTATGCATGTCGCATCTAAATAATGATGATTACTGGACCATATGCTCCTGGACAAAGCTAACATAAATGTACTATTCTAACCTTTGGCCCTGCAGGTCCTGTTTGTCCATATCCTGGAGTTCCAGGCTCTCCCTTGGGTCCTGGGAATCCTTGTGCTCCTGCTGATCCGGGCTGTCCGGGTGATCCAGGCAGACCGGAGTTTCCTTTAATCCCTGGAGGACCTATTACAAATCGGACTGTCACGTTCGGCCCCTCCTCCCTCCTGTCAATCATGTCATTGTTCTGTCTTCCTTGTCTTTGTGGGTCTTTTTTTTTAATTTTGAATTGCCTAGTTGTGTGGATCTTCGCGCCATTTCCTGTTCTCCACCCCTCATTAGGGCTTACAGGTGTCTCTCATTGGCTTGATGGTCTAGTCAGTGTATATAAGCCTTGTGTTGAGTCTCCTGTGTTGTTGGTTATTGTAAGTACTTCTGGTGTCCATGCTGTATGTAATCTTGTGTTCTGATGCTCTTGGTGCTAGCTTTAATGTTCCCCTTGTTCTATGTATTAGTATTGTCATTCGGTGTTCACTGGAGTGTTTGGCTACCATTTGACTTGTCTTCATTTAGTATCAGTGTCTTCTGTGTAGTGCTAAGTGTTTTGTTAAAACCCCTAAAAGTCTGCACTTGCGTCCTGCCTACCTCACTCTGACGATACACGGACTATCACAGCATAGCTTCATTATCACATAGCCAAAACCTTTAAGAAAGAACTATGCCACAGGAAAGACCTTACCAGGAAATCCCATCTCGCCCATGCCGCCTTTTAGTCCTGGTATGCCAGAAGACCCTGGTGATCCTGGGTTTCCAGCATCTCCCTTTGGACCTACAGTTCAAGAAAAGAGTTTATTTGAGAATGTTCCTAAACATCCCCGAACACTTCACAAGGTCATCTCACAAAGGATGCAAAAGTTTAATGAAGAAAGGTACGGAAGCAGGAGCCCCGGGTACCTGGCGGTCCTGTTGCGCCTGGATGTCCATCCTGCCCAGAGAGACCTTGATCGCCTGGGAGACCAGCAGCACCTTTTTCTCCTGGACGACCACTAAAACCTGTAAAGAAAATGCTGCATTTTAAGCATTGCACTTGAAGTGTCTCAAATGGCTTGAATGTTTATTTGCCTGAACTATATTATATTCAGGAGAACTGTTTTAATTGTACAATATATACCTACCTTACCTCAAGCTTTTAACAATTATGTGTCTAAAACATACATGCTAACCTTTTAAAATGGTTTATATCTAGGAATAGGCACTGAAGTTAATCAATACCAAATGTAAAATGTTTGCCTACATCACAAGCTGGCTCTGAGTGTGACCGGTACTATTACCCTTGGCAGGATACACAGTTTGATGGGAGCTCTTTGCCACCTACCTGAAGGTCCCGGATCTCCCTTGGCACCTTTATGATCGTTCGGATTGAAGATGCCAGGTGGGCCTGGTAAACCTGCGTCACCTTTGTCACCTTTTTGTCCATGAAAACCTGGGCTGCCTGTCCTTCCTGGGAAGCCGTCCTCACCTTAAAGGGCGTAGAAGTTAGACAGACAGTAGACTGTGGACTATGGGGTAGCAGTAAAAATAGGACATACCCTTTGGTCCAGGGAAGCCCGGCACACCGGGGCTACCAGGGTTGCCAGTGGTTCCTGGTGCACCCATCACCCCCATGTCCCCCTTTGATCCTGTACTCATGGGAAACGGAGAGTTCAGAGTTCACATGTTGCCAGGTCTGGCAGTAACAGAGGTAGTGCATATGCCATAAGCTTATAATATACCAGGGTGTCCAGGTACTCCATCTTGGCCAGGGGCACCAGGGCCACCAGTGGGGCCAGGAGGCCCAGGAGGTCCAGGGTATCCAGGGCTTCCAGAGTCTCCAGGCAAGCCTGGAATGTCTGCACCTGGAGGGCCAATGTCTCCTTTCTCACCACTCACACCAGGGAAACCTACGCCGGAGACAAATATAAATACAAATATAAATGAAAACACTTATATATTTATAAGCACCAGAAAAAAACACTCTCAAAAAGAAGCTTACTAAGCTAAATCAATGTGATCCAGGTGACTAAACAACGACTGTGATGTAAGCAATTGTGAACTTTGGCCTTAGTGGCCTAACTGTGCTCTTTGTTTGGAGCTAAGGGAGTTCATGGAGGTCATCTATGTACCCATAGACTTTGTCAGGCTTACCAGGAGGGCCTGAAGGGCCAGTAGGTCCAGGAGGACCAGGCGGACCCTGTACCCCGATAGCAGGGGGGCCTGGAAGGCCAGGAGTGCCTGGCAGACCAGGAAGACCAGGATCACCTGTAAAAAAGTAAAGTCATTAATAAAGCTTCATGTGCATCGTTATTTATGAGTACCATATGATAAATGCTGACATTCTAGCCATGTGACTGATTTTTCCACAGTGTTATTCATGAACTGGTTGAACTTGGTTCTGCAATGTACCTTTAAATCCAGGACCACCATCAACACCTGGTCGGCCAGGTGATCCAGGGTTTCCTGGGAAACCAGGATCTCCTTTAGATCCTGCTACACCTTTAGTGCCAGGTGAACCTGGAGGCCCCTGAGCACCGGGAATACCGAAGCCAGGTTCTCCCTGAAGATATGCGCACACACACACATTTTAATGCATTTTGGACTGAAAATCATTTCATCATTTGTTGAATACTGTTGTACTGCTGCTGTAGTTAACCACCGAGACGCACAGTCCCACGGCACTTCAGGTTAAGGCCACTAAACGTCCTTCACTTTGTTCAGTCCTGCATGTAGGTGTTTCTGTATTGTTCACCTTAAACCCTGGGAGTCCGTGCTGACCAGGCGGTCCATCTGCACCAGGTCGCCCAGGAAGACCAGGGCCACCAGGACTGCCAGGGATACCCGGGAATCCTGGGAAAAGTGTTGAGTAGTTTAAACTTTCCGTCCCTGCCAGGTGAGCATCCAGGTGAGATGCAGCAGTTTCAGTGGGCTCTCAGGGTTTACCTTTAACACCTGGAGGTCCTGGCAAACCAATACCCATGACACCAGGCTCTCCTTTTGCTCCAGGTACTCCCGGGAAACCCGGCTGTCCAGGTGCACCAGGATTACCTGTACAGGTAACAGAAGTATATTCAGTTCACGTACAGCCGAACTCAGTATTCTATGCTATGAGTGTATAAATTGCAGATGTTAAATTACAAATATACATAATTATGGGACTATGCCAAAAAAAATTGCATATTGTAATTCATTTGAGTCCAATATCATATTCATGCATAAAAAGGACAACGTTTATATTAACAGACTACAACAGGTTAAAGCAGACAACCCACCATTATAATTTGTCACATTCTTGTAGTTTACATTTTGATCTACCCCATATTTAAATTTCTCTACAGATGAGTGAATTATCTACCCATTTACCTGGAGTTCCTGGTAGACCGGTCTCTCCATCACGTCCCGGGAGCCCAGGTGCTCCTTTCTCAGACAAGGTCTGTCCCGACTCTCCTTTCTGACCTACCAGCGGACATCAAACAAACGTTGATCATGTCACTGTGACAATGCAAAAGTGTCAATATTTGACAATGAAGTAAGTTTTTTTTTTTAATTGTGAAGGCAAACAACATTATATTTCCAGATCCAGCTTGACTGCACATTGTGTCTGATCTCACCCGCCGGTCCAGGAGATCCTGGTCTTCCTGACACACCCTGGAGTCCTTTTTCTCCAGGTGGTCCCTGTGGGCCGAACCCAGGTTGACCAGGCGGACCTCGGTCTCCTTCAGGTCCTGTGAGACCAGGCTCACCTGGAGGTCCACGCTCACCTTTCACTGTCAGTGAACCCTGTCAGTGGCCATGAGAGGAAACATGTTTGTATCTACCAGTGCAACAAATTACCCCTAGATTCCCAGATGAACAATATAAACAAAAATTGTTTGTAAACAAACATTATCTAAATTATGTTTCGGCCATGTGTTTCCAATTTAACACTCGGCTCTGGGGCTTTGTGGGACAGGAAGCTTCACCTCTCACCTCTGTGGTGCACTGCCGCCCAAACACACCACCGCTATATTGACATTATCCTCTAAGTAAATGTAAATATTCTGTTTTTTTTTTTTAACAGCACAATTATAATCTTTACACAGAAATGTAATTGTGCTCCTTTTCCAGTACTTTTATACTCTGGCGCTTACAAATATCTTCTTATCCGCAGATTAATCACTACCACCGTTTTTAAGTTTTCTAATTGCTTTCTCCATAACCGAAGTTAACTTGAGTCCGTGCTACTGAAACTGTTGAAAGTACAAAAAAGTTTAGGCCAAAAAGCAAGTCAGAACTCATAGCTCAGTCCTGTGACTAATTTACATAAGTGGCCAATGAAAAGGAGCCGATAGATGATGAGCACAGACACTCACAGGTGCTCCTTTTGGACCAGGTTGTCCAGGTTGTCCATCACGGCCAGGTCTTCCGTCCAGCCCGGGTAGACCTGGAGATCCAGGGAAGCCTGAGTCTCCCTTATCTCCCTTCATACCATCCAGCTGGATGGCATCGCCTGGATCACCTTTCTGCCCGGGGATTCCAGGTGAGCCCTGTAGTCCTGGTAAACCCTGGCGAACAAACAAGGAGACAGAATCTGCTGCGAGAAACATAGAAACTTCGTTTCTAGAGTGTAGGGGTGAGTTGAGTTTCACAAATGACTTTTCAGAGTAGCCAGCTCATGTATAGGCCACTCACTGGTGTGCCAGTGCGCCCTGGGCTGCCGGGAAAACCTCTGTCTCCTATTGGACCAGGGATCCCAGGGATGCCTGTTACAAAATCACCAACACATTAAACACCAGGCTCATCTAAAGCAAACAAACAAAAACACTAACACTAAACGTTCTGAATCAGGATAAAAACATCATGTTGTAAATCATGTAAACAAAATTCAGTCACTCAAAAAAGCAATACAACTCTCAAAATCAGTATCATATCAAAAAACACCTAACAACTGACTATTCATATATTATTCCAGCATATGTAAAAAGCATCACCCTGTTTCATTCCAAATATGTTTTTTTAATCACCACATAACACCATATTATGTTTTTGTATAAAATGTATGAAGGATGTTCATATTTTAGTAGTGTGTACATACACACACCAATACACCAGTACAACAGAGTGTGTATGTACACACCAAGTAGTGTGTACATACACACACCCATACATTACATACACCACGGCACATTTCTCTCAGAAAAGACCTGAGTTTGGCCACAAAAAGCCCACACTCCACCTCTAACACGGAGGGCGTGAGGGAGCAGTGGTCCTTGCCTGGCTGTCCCTTGGGTCCCGGTGGCCCCTGAGGGCCTGGGACGGAGATTCCACTGGAGAAGCAGTTCACACACGTCTCTCCCTTTTCCCCTGCAACACCAAAGGATATTCAGGACAGAGATAAAAACTCCACGTTCCGACGATGTCTTAAAGATACGTGTATGTTCAATTATATTTATTAATTTTTTGTCATGACATGTTTTCAATTTTAATTAACAGGCAGCCAATAATGAATTCAAATCAATTATGTTAATTAATGTAAATTTTTTTTCAAAGAAAGGTTCACCATTGGCTGCCATCACAAAGCAGTGTCCCACCTTTCTGGCCTAACTCCCCTGGGTATCCCCGCTCCCCCTGGAGGCCCGGAATTCCTGGCGGCCCGCTGATGCAGTTCTCTTCTCCAGTAGATATCCCTGGCGGTCCGGGAGGTCCCGGCACTCCTTGCAAGCCTTGTGGTCCAGTTCTACCAGGCAAACCTGGGAGAGACACTCCGGGTTGTCCTTCATCGCCCTTCTGTCCTCTCTCTCCAGGATATCCAGGAAGACCAGGTGGACCTTGGTTTCCGATTCCTATGATGTAATGCAAAGCTTATAATCACACTTATTCACACTTCAGTATTCCACTGAATCAAAATGAATGACAAGTGGTTATTGATTAATAAAGCTCAGGGTTCGGCACCACTGTAGGTGTTGAACCGTGTAGCTACAGGCGTCAGACAGTTAGGATCCAGACTGGATTGTCCTGTTCCATCACTGAACACAGAGTCCCCCCCAGGGCTGAGGGTCCTCTGCTCAACCCACCAGTCTACTGTCCTGTCCTACTGTCCTGTCCTGTGCTTATGATTGTTTATTGTACAGTGATCTTTATAGGTTATTATGAGCCCATTATAGTTTATAGTGACTTTACAGTTTATCGCAGATTTTTATTGTGATTTTTATCCAGTTACACAGTTGTCTGTATTTTAGGGAGACAATATTTTCATCTATCAGTACATCTGTAGTGAGAGGGAATAACACTGGGCAAATGTGACAGTTGTATTTCCTGTCGGGGTGGGTGGGTGTTTGGGTTGGGGGATCACAGTTTGTATCTCTGTAGCACTTTTGTAAGTTGCTCTGGATAAGAGCGTCTGCTAAATGCCGTAAATGTAAATGTATCTCACCTGGAGAACCTGGTTGACCGGGTGGTCCTGTGAGACCTAAGATTGATCATAAAAAAGACCAGTGCTCAGACAAAAGTTCACATATACAATATGCATATTGTTTGTTTAAATATGACAAATAAGTATATGTATTTATACATAAAATAGTTTCAGATTAAAAGAAGACAATGGCCCAGAGAAAAAAGCTCTGAAAACACAAACAATTACAGGATGAGACAGGTCATGTTGTTCATTCATGATGGGCACTGTTCATTAATATATAATTCTACTGGCACTGTAGAATTATTTATATTATATTATTTTCAGTTGGACCTTAAGCACCTAATATTTAAGCACCAAATACATTATGAACGGAGTGTAAAGAGCCCCACCTGGTGGTCCTCTGTCTCCTTTCCTCCCAGGGGATCCTGGGAAACCGCGTTCCCCTTTATGTCCTTCTTGGCTTTGGGGAGGCCTGCCAATCACCTGGACAAGGATTTGATTTTGAGAGGTGCGGTGTGTCCACAGCAAACGAAGTCTTAACAATAATACAATCCCACATTGCCAAAAATATTAAGTAACTAAAAAGGAAAACATTAATAAGAATGTATGATCTACCTCGCCTGGAGGCCCAGGAATTCCTTGTTCACCTTTCTGCCCCTAAGAGAGAGGAAGGTGTCAGAATTCCACCTGGAGCTCTACATCTTCTCACACTGACTTGCATATAAAAGTCAGAGTTGCTCTGAACGCACTGGCTCTAGGAAATCTCATACACGTTTCTCCAACCAGAAAGACAAGCAAATGCTACGCCTTACTCTTTCGCCGTCTCTTCCTGGAATGCCGGGATAGCCCCCGTGTCCCTTTGTGCCCTGAGAGACACAGAAGCAAACCAAGCAAGAGACACGGTTAGCCTCCACCAGCTCAGCCGCACATCTATCCCACTCTACCGCGGAGTGCCGTCATATTTCCCCACTGGGTTGGAGCACCACGATAATTCCAACCAAACACAGAAAATCTCACCGCAAGTCCCGGAGGGCCAGGGTCCCCGTCTTTACCAGGCTTGCCCTGTGAAAATGATTCGCATTAAAGATCAGGAAACCAACAGGGTGCATTCAGGCCATTAACAGATGTGTGTGTGCTGCTGACTGCGGTTCTCTTACTCTCTTTCCAGCGTCTCCTGGCTCCCCCTTCTCTCCCTTCTGCCCACCAAATGAGCCCTGTGGACCAAACCAAGTGCTGTTACACGTTTACTCAACGGCTGATATAGCACAGAGCAACTCCACATGCTCCTAAGGAAGTGAATTTGATGGTGCAGGTACAATAAAGTATTGAACATTAACAGAGCGTTACAGAAGCAATTTAACAAGATATTTCAAACTGACATCTACATTAGTGTAACTAAGCGTATTCATAATGTAGGTTATATAAGAGAAGATGGAATACACACAGGTGGTCCAGGATGGCCAGGGTCTCCAGGCGGCCCAGATGGACCACGGTCACCCTGAATGAGAACAGTAGTGTTAGCAGATTCCACATAACTAATACTGTTGCCAGAAGGTTGGCAATGAAATCTGAATTGACAGGATTTATTTATAAATGCATAAATAAATAACTATAACTATAAAAATTTTAACTACAATTTTAATGTAGTAAAAAAAATCTAAACGAGAACTTTAATTTCCAAACTGAATATTCATCTTATAGAATATTATATCTAAAATTGCCAGTCCGTGCAATTTTAGAAGTTAACGTTTTTAAAGATTTAGGGGCAAAAGACAATAGTTAGTGAAACTTTTAACAAAATATTAATATATAATGAATTATTAATATATGTATACGAGAACATTTAAATCATAGTATACGTGCAGCGTAACTGCTGCCACCTAGTGGCTCATGCAAGAAAATTATGCACTTTACTTTGGTGCCATCAAGTGGCCAAAAAGGAATATTTGTCATGCCATACTGAGGGCTGCTGAAGAAATATGGCATCTGATCTGATGGTCATATATAGACAATTAGCTGCTGTATAATCAGGTTAGCACCTCAACAAGGCCTTTATCATTATGAGTAATTATTTTTAACAAACCTTAAACAACCATGCCCAGATTTTTTTCCAACATGTGTGCTGATCATCTCACACTGAAACACATTGGACTATGCTTATAGAAGCAAATAGCAGGCTGTAAAACTGCCTGTCCCCTCTTCAACAATTCAATTGCGTCTCATTGTGTTACTGCCTGTGTTACAGACCCCATTACCTCGGGAAAGCTGCAAGACAAGGTCACCATTATCACACGGACCCATGATCACACGGACCCATGATCACACGGACCCATGATCACACGGACCCATGATCACACGGTGGGAAAGCTACCAAGCGTTTATAGATTCCAAAGGCAGGATCAGCTCTGCCCCTCCCAGTCAGACAAACCGAATGACTTCTTTGCAAAATCTGAACACTGAGACAATGAGTAGTGTCTCTAGTTCCTCACTGGTGATGGTACCTCAAAAGAGTAAATGTTCGCAGACCTCCTGGACACTCACAGGGCTGCTGGCTATGATAGCACACTCACAGAGCTGCTGGGTCTGATAGCACACTCAGAGAGCTGCTGGGTGTGATAGCACACTCACAGAGCTGCTGGGTCTGATAGCACACTCACAGAGCTGCTGGGTCTGATAGCACACTCAGAGAGCTGCTGGGTGTGATAGCACACTCACAGAGCTGCTGGGTCTGATAGCACTCACAGAGCTGCTGGGTGTGATAGCACACTCAGAGAGCTGCTGGGTCTGATAGCACTCACAGAGCTGCTGGGTGTGATAGCACACTCACAGAGCTGCTGGGTCTGACAGCACACTCACAGAGCTGCTGGGTCTGATAGCACACTCACAGAGCTGCTGGGTCTGATAGCACACTCACAGAGCTGCTGGGTGTGATGGCACACTCACAGAGCTGCTGGGTGTGATGGCACACTCACAGAGCTGCTGGGTCTGATAGCACGCTCACAGAGCTGCTGGGTCTGATAGCACACTCACAGAGCTGCTGGGTCTGATAGCACGCTCACAGAGCTGCTATAAAGGTCTGCTCTCCGCTATATTAGCTGAAGCTGATGCCACACACACACTTTAGCAGAATATGACTGTACCTTCTCTCCCTGCTGAATGACTGTCGGCTCTCCACCTGTAAGCTCGTTGACTTGTCCTGGTGGCCCTGGAGGCCCTTGCAGCCCAGGGTCACCCTACACAAACACACACACACAACTTGATATCACTAAAACTACAATTAAGAAGTTCATTCTGATACTCATAACAATACATTTCTAGTCTATTCGATGCTGTTGTTACTGTACCTTCTCTCCTTTTGGCCCTTGGAAGTTCAGTCCCATGTTCCCCTGTGTAAGAGAGGTGACACATGACCAGAACGAAATGCAGCTTTTAAGGGACAGCAACTTTGCTTTTATTAGGAACCGGATTTTGGTAGGTATTGATCCATGAGTGCCTCTCAATCAGAGGTTTTATCCTTTGTAAACGTGTTATATGGACACTGGTAAGTCTATATAGAGTTTATGCTTATGGTTAGTTTAGCTATGTCATAGGATATGTAGACATCTGTAACTAAGAAACAAAAATGCAAATCAATGCTCACCTTAGGCCCAGGTGCACCAGGCGGACCAGGTGGACCCTGATAAAGAAAGACAAGGAAACCACACGATGAATATTTACAAACAAAAAGCAATACTATGTGTACATCACACTGAGCTCGATGTATTGGCTTTCTTTAGGCCTTTATAATGCACGCTGCAAAGACATGAACGTGACACAGAGCAGGATAAGAAAATCAAGACAAAAGTTCTGACCTGGTAACCTAGAGGACCCTCTGGGCCGACAGGACCTGGCAACCCGGGTGGTCCTGGATAACCCTAGACAAGCAGCACCGGCGACAGGGACAGGGTCAGTGAGTCCAGAGAGATCCAAAACTATACAAATCCAACATGCTCACAGGACCGCAGGTGAAGTTGTTTACTTTTGTAAACAAAAGTTGTTTGAGAATTCCACAGCTGCGCTTAGCTTTTTATTTTTTTAATACCGTCAACACCATCTGATTAGCTAGTCAGGATACTTTTCTACAAGTTTCCCTGAATGCCAATTATTTTGCACATACACTAACATGTACAAGGGGAGGCTAAATGCTGAGCGTGCGTATCTTTGGAGGGAGGGGATGTGGAGAAAGAACCGTATGGAGGGTGTGGGGTTGAAGGTGAACTCTGTAGAACAGTTCGCAAGGACCGTCAAACCCATGGTGCCAGTTTTAGGGGCTGCGTGTACACTGACGGGGACTGATGATGAGCTGACCACAAACAACTGCACATTCAGACGCTTTATTTTTAGTTTTTAACGGTCATAATTCTCACAAACAAAAGAGAGCGGGAACTGAGTCTGGCAAAGGGGTCCTGTGGGAGGTGAAGCTTGATGACGCACCCTGGGGCCTGGGATTCCTTGACCGCCAGCTTCTCCTTGTGCTCCAGTTTGCTCTGCCTGGATGACGTCCCCAGGTTCTCCCTGTGAAGGCAAAGAGAGGTTAACGTTGTTTACAGAGATGTATAGTAACGAAGTAGAACTACTTCACTACTGTACTTAAGTACTAAAATGCTGTATCTGTACTTTACTGGAGCATTATTTTTTTCTCCTACTTCCACTTTAACTTCACTACATATTTCCATTAATTTAATACTTTTACTCCGATACATTTTTACGTGCTGTATAGTTACTCGTTACACTTATAAACATGTTAGCTAGGAATCAAACCCATATTATTATCACTGCCAGAGCGGTAGATTGCGCTGTCACCGGGTCAATCGATCAAGCTGTCTCATTAGAAATCTGCGCATTCTCCGGTCGTGTCCCGCCTTTTACCCTGCTGCCTAGAGTTGCCAGGTTCGCGGTTTTCACGCCTAATTGGGCTTATTTGAGAATCCAGTCGCGGTTGAAAATTCAGGGGTGGTGGGGTGCGTTTTTTTGGGCTACTTTTTTTTTTGCATCTGGTGATTCACTGACAATAGCTAATGCTTTATTCAAGCCAATCCACAAGGCGATGAAAAAAATGTTAAAAGAGGATCAGAGGAGAGATGAGAGTTCAGGAGGGGCTAGAACAGAAATGAGTAAGTAAGTTATTTTCTTTTTGCTAATTACGTGACTTTTAAATGTTCTTGACTGGGATATAAAACTGATATAAAAGAACTAATAAAACACTAATGTTACAATATTATTAATGACTAATATAAATAGCAATACTGGTAATAAATTCATCATAAACAAAATACTAAGTCATAGAATCATAGTTGTTGAGCAGACATATATTTTGGGCTAGTTTAGCTTCCACACAGGATTGGAGTGTGGTGCAGTGGTGCAGGAGTGTGGTGGAGGAGTGTGATCGTGTGATCGTGGCGGTGAGGGTGAGGAAGGAGACCACCCCTGGCGCTACCTAGAGACAATGTTTTCGTTTGCCGGAGTGAAAGAAAAGTCCTATAGGATGAAGTGCCTACTCTGTCTCCCTAAAGAGGGTGAAATATTGGCCTTCAAAAATTCAACTTCGAACTTGAAGAAACACACCAAGGTAAGTTACAAATATAACGCACAGAAGACACACCAGCTTTAGCTATCCGTAAGCGCTAGTTAGGTTCGCTATCTTAGCTAGCTAGCTAACTAACCTAATTGTGTTCATGACGTGCTGCAGTATTCACGTAACATTAGCTGGCAATAATAATGGCTATGTCACGCTGAATTGTGTTTTTAGCAACAGTAAGCCATGTCTCTTTTCGTGCTGACTAATCATGTGCCCATTTTTATAGTGTAGTGTTTTTATAGGGTAAGGGTATTGATTGAGGGTAAACGCAGGGCAGTAGGCTCACCATTTTTTAAAGTTGCTACTTGTTTTTACATACAGACCACTTGTATTTGTGGTCTTTGACAGCTTTGATTTGTAAGTGATATATAAACAATTTGATAATCACACGTTGACTGCTTTTTTAATTAATACAAAACACGGTACTTTTTACTTTCAGTACTTGAGTAATACATTTTAGAATAAACTACTTGCAATATAAAAATGCTGAATACGTCTGTACTTCCACTTAAGTATAGTTTTTAAAGAACACCTCAACCTCTACTCCAGTCACTTTTTTGATCGAGTACTTGTACTTTTACTCAAGTATGGGTCTCTAATACTTTATACATGTCTGGTTGGTTAATGTGGAACTGGATGTTTCAACATTTTTAAAGCATTGTGAGTATTATCACATGTTTCCCTTTTGCTTATAATTTAAGCATTATGGCCTTCCATGCTACACATTGTTCATGTATACAAATTGCCACGTTTGCACACACATACACTGTCCAAGGTCCTAGTTTCCTGGTGGAATGTAAGGACCGTGTCTGGATAATGACAAACACCTTGGCCAATTAAGGATAAATGACTTTGCATAAGCTAAGAAGTTTGTATATGCCAAAGTTAAGTGATCTGACCCACTGAGTCTAGCCTTGCACTATATCCAATCAGTATTGATATGTACTCTCAGCCTGGCATTATGGATCTGGAAATGTATGGACTGCCTGCCCCACAGCAAGCTGAAGTGGTGATGTAGCTGTGACGTAGCAATGACGTGTGCTACTCGCTCATCATCTGGAGGAGTGTGGTGCAGGAGTGTGGTGCAGGAGTGTGGTGCAGGAGGAGTGTGGTGCAGTGGTGCAGGAGTGTGGTGCAGGAGTGTGGTGCAGGAGGAGTGTGGTGCAGTGGTGCAGGAGTGTGGTGCAGTGGTGCAGGAGTGTGGTGCAGGAGTGTGGTGCAGGATTGGAGTGTGGTGCAGTGGTGCAGGAGTGTGGTGCAGGATTGGAGTGTGGTGCAGTGGTGCAGGAGTGTGGTGGAGGAGTGTGGTGCAGGATTGGAGTGTGGTGCAGTGGTGCAGGAGTGTGGTGGAGGAGTGTGGTGCAGGATTGGAGTGTGGTGCAGTGGTGCAGGAGTGTGGTGCAGGATTGGAGTGTGGTGCAGTGGTGCAGGAGTGTGGTGCAGGATTGGAGTGTGGTGCAGGATTGGAGTGTGGTGCAGTGGTGCAGGAGTGTGGTGGAGGAGTGTGGTGCGGTGCAGGAGTGTGGTGCAGGAGTGTGGTGCAGGAGTGTGGTGGAGGAGTGTGGTGCAGGATTGGAGTGTGGTGCAGTGGTGCAGGAGTGTGGTGGAGGAGTGTGGTGCAGGATTGGAGTGTGGTGCAGTGGTGCAGGAGTGTGGTGGAGGACTTGCCTTCTGTCCTGGCTGACCAGGGGGGCCCTGGGAGACACAGACGAAAAACAGAGAGGACACATTCAGTAAATACAGCAGGACCTGCATTCATGTGGCCCTTAATAAATGCTGAGCTGAAGCCAGTAGCTTCAGTAGTGCAGCCGTAGCCTGGACAGTCCCCAGAGGGACATGTCTCCCAGAGGGACGCGTCTCCCAGGTCCACCTACATACAGCAGCACTCACCTGTTGACCTTTTTCACCGTTGGCCCCTGAAAATCCTGGAACCCCTTTCTCACCCTGTGAACCAAACATGATGGTAGAAATGAACACTCACATACTCACTCACACAAGCGTGCACAAATGCTCACATGCATGTACACATACACACATACAAACACACACATGCACACGGACCTTTGTTCCGTTACAGCCGGGGGCTCCCTTTGGACCTTGAGAACCATCGTTTCCTGGAATACCCTGTCAATCAAAGAAATATGACATGCTGCTAATGAGATCTGCTTCCATACTTAAAGCGGACTGCAGAAAGACGAAAGCAGGACAGCATTACATAGTGGACACATGACGACACATGCACCATACAGAACAGAGTGTGGTTTGTGGTTTTCTCCTAATTGGTGAAAATTATGAGGCCAGTGTGGAAGCTTTGACTTTAATTTGATCCACATGCAACAAGGGAAACAAAGAAGATGATGCAGTCTCAGTGGTGGCTTCACACAAACGTACCCAACTGACTGACTGTAGCTTAGTTGGCTTTGAGCTCTTCAGCGAGCCGCCTCACCTCTGGCCTCTTATAGACACTAGTGGCCATGCATCCTAACGGTTAAAGTGTTCAGGTCATGGATGATACTCACTGGGATGCCTGGTGTGCCTGGAAATCCGGGAAGCCCAGGAGGTCCCTGCAGGACAAACAATTTGTCTTAATGGTCATGTGTTAATGGAAAGGTTTGGTCAGGTTTGTCTTAATGGTTTGTCTCGTGTGTTAATGGAAAGGTTTGGTCAGGTTTGTCTTAATGGTTTGTCTCGTGTGTTAATGGAAAGGTTTGGTCAGGTTTGTCTTAATGGTTTGTCTCGTGTGTTAATGGAAAGGTTTGGTCAGGTTTGTCTTAATGGTTTGTCTCGTGTGTTAATGGAAAGGTTTGGTCAGGTTTGTCTTAATGGTTTGTCTCGTGTGTTAATGGAAAGGTTTGGTCAGGTTTGTCTTAATGGTTTGTCTCGTGTGTTAATGGAAAGGTTTGGTCAGGTTTGTCTTAATGGTTTGTCTCGTGTGTTTAATGGAAAGGTTTGGTCAGGTTTGTCTTAATGGTTTGTCTCGTGTGTTAATGGAAAGGTTTGGTCAGGTTTGTCTTAATGGTTTGTCTCGTGTGTTAATGGAAAGGTTTGGTCAGGTTTGTCTTAATGGTTTGTCTCGTGTGTTAATGGAAAGGTTTGGTCAGGTTTGTCTTAATGGTTTGTCTCGTGTGTTAATGGAAAGGTTTGGTCAGGTTTGTCTTAATGGTTTGTCTCGTGTGTTAATGGAAAGGTTTGGTCAGGTTTGTCTTAATGGTTTGTCTCGTGTGTTAATGGAAAGGTTTGGTCAGGTTTGTCTTAATGGTTTGTCTCGTGTGTTAATGGAAAGGTTTGGTCAGGTTTGTCTTAATGGAAGGTGAGTACAGGCAGTCTTACTCTTATTCCTTTAGGTCCAGGAGGCCCATAAGGTCCGTCATCACCCTGGGGGAAATGAAAGGATGTGAAAGTGATATTACTGTTGGTGATGAATCTAATGAACAGCAATTGATGAATAATTGCGATTAAACATCTTATGTGTAACCGGATGCAGAGTTGACCTCTGACCTTCTCCCCACGAGGTCCAATTTGCCCTTCTGGTCCAGGAAACCCTGGTATACCTGGCTGGCCCTGTAGTCCTGGAAGACCTCTATCGCCCTGAGAACATGAACACAACCCACACACACACACACACAGGTTTATATCAGAAGACAAAACTATAAACAAAGCATGACAGTCTATTATTCTCTTATTGTCTCTTCTCTTATAATAATAGACATGACCGTCTATTATTCAGAGACTAGTCCCCATAGCTCACGCTATCCTTAAAAAACCATGATGCTGGCAGCATTTCAAACCATCAACCAAACCTCACCAAGTTCCCTAGCTGTGGGCTATTAGCTCTACCATAGGCCAGGGGACTGCGTGAAGCCTCCTTCTGCTTTATACATCACTCAAACAGGTGGTGAACATGGGCCTAACTGCAAGGGCTTTAAGACTGAAAAGTGCTATGGAGGAGAATGTAGAAGGCCCAGTAAAGGGTAATGTGTGCTAATCTGTGAATAAATAACTTTCTCAGAGGGTTTTAATGAGTTTATCAGTGATTCGACAGTACTGAATTCATCTCATTTTCTAACAGCACACAGCTAATGTGTAGGTGCTGAAAAACACACACTCACCTTCTCCCCTTTCACCCCACTGCAGTCACACTTTGATCCCGTCCCACAACCATGACAGGCCTGAGATAGATAGATAGATAGATAGATAGATAGATAGATAGATAGATAGATAGACAAGTGTGCACATGGTAATGTATACAAGTACGCTATATGATGGACAGATGTAGTCAGGATTATAAAATCACAACTTTCTAGATAATGATAAAATTCTCATCTTTCACAAACCCACAATCAGTTTTAAACAGGGCTTAGTTGTGTATAAATGACTGTATCCATAACTAACTAACTACCTCACTAACACTGTTCAGAATATTAGCTTGTTGATCATCCAACACCCCTGTGCTAGTGAAACTGGTATCACATGTCCATACTTTTCAAATTACTGTAACAAAGCTGTTACACACACATCCTTTATCCTTTACCATTTATTTTTATCTTAAAAGAGCTGTAAATCATTTTACCATTTTACTCTCCACTCTCTCTCACTCCACTCTCTGTACTCCCAATTTCCAATTTACAGTGACCATACATTAAACAGAGCAGGCTAGCAACTGAGCTAAATCTGAATCATGTGGAGTGAGATTCTGTTGGTGTCAATAAATACTGTTCCGGAAGAAAAGAGGCAATATGATATTTCATAATGAAAATGAGGCATAAAGGTTTTTGGCCTGTCAGTCAAATGATATAATGAGCAAAAGCAGAAATGCAGAGTAGGGCTTCAGTTGCTAATAATGAGTGATAATGATACTTCTATTTTTCGTGGAGAGGTAATAAAATGTACTTCTTGTGTGATATTACATGAAATTACTAACAATTCATGTGTTGTGTATAGCAACAAAAGTGTGGTAAACTGATCTGGCTTCACAGTACGAGATTATTTTTCTGGAGAAACCGTGACGTAGGCAATGTTAATGTTTGGCCTCTAGATGGCACTCTTTGTCTTTATATACGTGTTAATGTTTTCAGCTTAGAAGGCACAAGAATACAACTTCAGGAAAGAGCCAAACACACCCCCAGCTCCAGGAAAGAACAAAACACACCACCCCAATCTAAGCTACTAAACACATGATTGAATTTGCAAGAACTATTCAAACCCTATTCAAACGCATCCAAGAATTTTCACATGACCATTATCCGTCTCCAGTGTGTGTGTTTGTGTCCGCACGTGTGTGTGTGTGGATTTAGTGCATTTTAATCTTTTCACTGGAGAATGGTTTGGTATAGATATTTCATGAAGAAGCTGAAGAGTGTCCTGTTGTATGTGTACAAACAACAGAGGCAGAAAACGTGAGGGAGTGTGGTGAGAGTGAGAGGATGAGAGAAAGAGAGAGTGAGTGTGAGAATGAGAGAGAAAGAGAGAGTGAGCAAGAGCAGTCAACTAGTTGCTTTATAAATGTGTTGAAAGCTCACCTCTACAGGTACTCCGTATATACTACACAGTATATGCTTTTTAGACATGCTCAGCTGCCTAAGAGTTAATGATAGCCTCTCTACTGAAGCACACACATGGGCAGACTCAGAAATTGGCTGCTCTGAAACTCTGAAGACAGATCAGGACCCTAGACCTACTGCACAAACCACACCAGCGTTACACACAGCGGCTCATATGACCCTGCCGATAGAATCACATCAGCAACGACTCCAGGGCAGACGTGCAGACAGAGAGACCCACGCTACGCTTTGTGCTGGATCTCACCTCTCACAGCACAGCAGGTGAGATGAGGTGAGATCGGTCCAGGCCTTTTACACCTTTATCTACCACACCAGCATTAATGAGAAGTGGAATACAGTCGAATAAAGAGGGGGAGTAAAGCCTGCCTGTCCAAATGGAGTGAAATCACGCTACCAGTCACCAGCAAGTGACACACAATGGAAGATGATTTACCACACATAGAATTGTCCCTTTGTCGAGCTCTGTTCAGACGTATCACTCAGTGAGTAAACTTCAATCTGTCTCCAAGCACATCCGCCTCTCTCTCCTGCTCTCCCAGGATCCGGACATGTCTCTTGCAGACCCTGGGAGTTGTTGACCATTGCTAATAAACTTTACTGTCCTCATGAACCCAGTAGAGCAGGAGGAACATGGTGTTCGTAACACCAGGGTTACATGTTCGATTCCCAGGGAGCACATGTGCTGTCACCCTGATAAATATTAAAAACACATATTGTCTCCGCAAGTTCAGGTGCCTGACTGGACATGGGAGGGGAGGGAGGGAGGCAGAGAGGTACCACACACAGCTGTGTCTCACAGCCATGACACAAGTCCAATATGTTTACAGTTTAAGACGACACCTGCACTAGGTTTAGTCTCGACATTGCAGGGAGGAATCGACACAAGGGCTCTAGGAACCAGGAACCGTGGATGGTTACGTCGACCGCTTCACGACTCCCCGGTGGAAGTGGAGGGATTGTCCCTCGCCCGCGCTGACAGAGAGGATTTATCAGGCAGGGGCACCGTAGGCGCGGGCGTCGGTGTGTTGGTGAAGAACAGCTGGTGCAAGCTGCCCCTGTTGAGCATCTGTAATCCTGATGGTGAATTCTTCTGTCTGAGCCTGAGGCCACTGAAGCTCCCAAGAGTTTGGGAGCGTTACTGTGTGTGCAGAGCGTACTCCACCTAGCACAAATTCTACGAAGCTGCGTGTTCAGAATCAACTGTGTCCTGTATAGCAGGCTGTGTTCAGAATCAGCTGTAGTGCTCCTGTTTTCATTTAGGAGATTTTAATCATTGCAAGCATCAGCTATGTTTACCCAGTTTGTAAAGTATGTAAAGAATGACACCTGAGACTACAAAGTGTTCAATTATGTGGGAAGATCAAAAACACCTCCACTGCTAATCCTACACCTCTCCTGGGAAACTCTGATCATAACACATAACACACAAGTACATTTAATACCAGTAAACAAGTCCCTGAGACTCATGATCAGAAGCTTTGAAAGGGTGTTCTCTGTACACGGCATGTTTTATAACGCAGATGTTGATGAGGCCACAGAAACAGACTGGCTATATTCACTTCTGTATGGATAGTTATCCACCCCAGTAATAAACCACACAAAGGAATGACTGCATGAACCAGGGAAAGGAACTCAAACCAGTAACTACAGTCATCCAGGAAGAGGCGGAAGGACACGGTGGAGCGACTTTTTCAGCATGAACTCCAACAGCCGTGGAAGTCCATAATGGTGACAGCCAACACGGGAACGAACAGGAAGCATCTCACCACTATGGACGATTTTACGAAAGCTAACGAGCTGAATTCCACTGCTTCACTCAGGGAAGCACAAGAACCACGGAAACCATTTTGCATGATGCTCAGAACGGTGGTGGATTCACAGTGGAAGGCACAGAAGCAGCTTCTCCGTCAGGTGTGCACCAAAAAGGTCTCTGCCTCAGATGGCCACGCTCCTCACTCCTGAGCACATGTGCGGAGAAACTCCCAGCCTGAGATATTTTGTCTACATTAAAATCAGAGGTAAATTCACAGTTAGACACATTCCAATTTGCTTACAGACGGACGGAGAACAGATGACGCCATTAACATCATTGCATTTTACTCTGAAGCATGTAGAAACCCCTAAGGCATGATTGAAGATTTGAGCTCCGCTTTGAATAATCTTCAGTCTCATTTACTGTTGCAGAAGCTGAAGCAGATTGGCGTGAACCGCTTCATTATCAAACAGTGCCATTCTTTCCTCTCATGGTGCATTTTGCACGTGGAGGTTAACAGCATCTGAGCATTACACTGAGCTCAGCATCTCAGACTAAAATAATCACCACAGCTGTAGAACTACTTCACTACTGTACTTAAGTACTAAAATGCTGTATCTGTACTGGAATATTATTTTTTTCTCCTACTTCCACTTTTACTTCACTACATATTTTCCATTAGTTTAATACTTTTACTCCGGGACCCCGACTAGCGTGATTAAGCGGTAAGGATAATGGATGGATAATGGATCATCAGACATCATAGCTTTGACTAGGTTCATTGGAATGGCAGTGCCCTCTGTAACCCCGCCCCCTCTGCGCTATGGTCAACACATGGGAGGAATGGAGAGGACTCACAGTCAACCTGACATGATGACATAGCACATCTCATCCAGCCCCCACCATGAAGTATTCATATGTGCTCTCGTGTGAGGTGAACTGCAGCGAGAAGAATCTAATGATGTTCACGCTTCAGATCTCACCAATTTCATCTGACTGAGACACAATCCCAGCATGCTACAACCGGACGGATGTGCTCCGAGTCTACGCAGTGCATCTACGATGAAACTGCCCTCTCTTTCACGCAGGGGGCATGCTGTAGTGAGACCTCCAGCTGATGATGGAGTCGTTATAAAAGCGCTCCCGTTTTACACATCACTGCCCCCTACAACACCCGAGTCCACTGGCACTCTTGCTGGTTCAGCCTGTCTGCCTGGCTCAGACCTGCTTGGTGCGTCTTCCAAGGTCCCTCCACGAGCCCTCAAATCAGAGTCCTCAGCCTGACGGAGGTGTGGTGGGAGGTGACCGGTAGGCTGGACGTTAGAGCCTTGACCATTGACCTTTGACCTTGATCAGCCTGCAAATCCAACTGCACACGCAGAAAACCTTAAAAAGAAAAGTATTCACTCTTCATTCTCCACCAGCAAGCATGAATTAGTAAAGAGGTGCCTAGTGATGAAGAATGTTGCATTCATTGGTCAACAGAAAGTAGTGTACTGTACGTTACCTTCTTCTGTAGACCAGATAAAGTGGTGTAGGTGTGTGAGTGTTTGAAAGTAGTGTATTGTATGTTACCGTATTCTGTAGAGCAGACACACAGTGGTGTGTGTGTTTAAAAAGACATTAGTCCTGGTCTGGTGCCGATGGCTGCTGTCTGCTCCCAGCACTCTCTAACCCTCAGGTTATACTGCATCACCGCGTAAGCTAATCCTCTAAGCCTCAGATATTCAAACATACACACACACACAATGCTGTGTGGTGCCAGGCAGTGTGAAGGCAGGCAGCCAACAAGCACAGCAGACAGTGGAGCAGGTGGCAAAAACACAGGCCACGCTGACCTTCAGTCAGACACTGACGCCCTTCAGCTAACTCTCAGTCCAGCAGAGGACTTCTAAGATGAGCTGCTAGGTATCTGTGCAGGGCCTGCAGGGATGATCGTTATTTGTGTGTGTGTGTGTGTGTGTGTGTGTGTGTGTGTGTGTGTGGACGTGGGAGATACTAGTGAGGTAAAATTGTAATTACACAGACCCATCAAACAGAGCTGACTATATCTCGTTATCGGTCTCTCCCTCACACATCCCCACTGGCCACATCATAACACTCCTTTAAGCTGCAATTACTGCAGCTCAAGCAAATCAGCATAAGATCAGTTCCATCAGGAAGAGGAGCCGCCGTTAATGAGCCGAGAGATTAAAGGCAGTAACGCTCACTAAGTGTGTGTGGAGGAGGGTGAACATTCCCATACCAAACCACGACAGATAATAGACAGTTTACATCAGTATAACTCAACTAAACTGAAAACAAATTTACCAGTAAATCATTGCCCACAGCTTCGAAACAAACAACCCCAATGTTCTCTGGATATTGACTCTCGCCGCTCTTCAGCACTGGGCTGTGTAATTGTGTCCGCCCTGGGCTCAAACCCCCAGAAACACCCCCAGAAACATCCCCAGAAACACCCCCAGTAACAGCCCCAGTAACAGCCCCAGTGGTGTGTGTTTCCCTGCCCTCAGCACTATTTGCACAGTGCGACCTCCGTTCTTTCATCGCTATGTGACGTTTTATGGCTTCAGGGTCTGTGAAAAAACAAAGAAATATGACATCCAAAACATTTCCACTCTGATGCGCTCCAAAAAAATAGGGCTACTCCTCCACAGCCCAACGAGCCAGAAAGAACCACCCCCGGCATCTCCGCGTGATGGTTTGGCCCAGAAAATTCCCTTTCATCCCTTTACTCCCACAGAGCTAAACTGACCCCTGTCCTAGACCAATTAGAATGCCCGATCCAGGGGTGGCCAGCAGGCCACGCCTCCCGCAGCACGCCTTTCTCCTCCTGGTCTTGCGTTTCTAGAACAGCCCGAGCCTCCGGTTCTCCAGATGCCAGGCGGGTGATGGCTGTGTTTCTGAGCCATTCACTCCGAGGGCCTGGAGGACCAGGAGCCGTAGAGAGCTGCGCTGCACACACACACATGGAAAAGCAGCGATGCGGTGCTGCTAGGAGAGAGATTCAAACAGCAAACGCAGCCAGTCAAACTGGGTCAGGCCCACTCGCCCAGGCCCAAGACATTACACTTAAGGTCTTAAGCAAATGGACAAACGTGGTGATTATTTTTGCTGAAGAACGAAAAGGTTGAGCAGCCAATTAAAAGCGTGTGATAGCAAGACAGGACTGGGTGCTCCCTCGCTGGAATGCCACAGATATCAAGGCATTCAAGGCAAGATGTTATTTATTTGTATGTGAAAGGACGCTTGATATCACTTGCACACCCACCCACGCACAGGTCTCTTGAACTTGCACTGTTTCCTGTGTGTGTGTGTGTGTGTGTGTGTGTACTCAAGTCGTGAGAGAGTGGTCTGATTAACTGCGGCCAGGCCTTGCTCCCATCTAGTTCTCAGGGAGTGTTGACAGGACGAAAGGCTCTAGAATCAAGGTCAGTCACACATTTCTGCCTGTCTGGTTCTCTCTCCCATTCCCATCAAACCTGTCTCACTTTCCTCGTGCTGTCTCACCGTCACCTGTAAGCTTTCTGGTCCTGCTGCACCACTGCAGTAACTGTGACCAATCAGCCACTGATTTATTCCAGCGTTTGCATTCTTGAGCCCTTAATGTAAGTTGCTTGCAAACTCTATGACATGTCACGTTTATGTTGTGGTTAAATGAGCTGACCATAACATCTCTCTCTCATGTGAGGAAAAATTCTTATCTTACATGCTGTTTTAAAGGTGTGTGGTACAAAGCCACAGGAGAGATGTTTCATGTGCTGGATTAGTGTGGGAGGAGGAGCAGCAATATGTAGGAGATTGCCTTTCTTACATCTGTTCACCTGTAAACACAGCCAGGGCCAGCATGAGGAAGCACTCACACACACACACATGCACACACACCCACACCATCCTGAATGTGAATACAATGAAATGAACAGACCAAAGTTTTTTACCATATTAAAGGTTGTTGGGCAAATCTTTTTACACACGCCCGACCAGCAGACACCACCCACGCCCGACCAGCAGACACCACCCACGCCCGACCAGCAGACACCACCCACGCCCGACCAGCAGACACCACCCACACGCCCGACCAGCAGACACCACCCACACGCCCGACCAGCACACACCACCCACGCCCGACCAGCAGACACCACCCACGCCCGACCAGCAGACACCACCCACGCCCGACCAGCAGACACCACCCACGCCCGACCAGCAGACACCACCCACGCCCGACCAGCAGACACCACCCACACGCCCGACCAGCAGACACCACCCACGCCCGACCAGCAGACACCACCCACGCCCGACCAGCAGACACCACCCACACGCCCGACCAGCAGACACCACCCACACGCCCGACCAGCAGACACCACCCACACGCCCGACCAGCAGACACCACCCACACGCCCGACCAGCACACACCACCCACACACCACCCACACACCACCCACACACCACCCACACACCACCCCCACACCCCCCACCCACCACCCCACACCACCCACACCACCCACACACCACCCACACACCACCCACACGCCCGACCAGCACACACCACCCACACACCCACGCCCGAGCAGCACACACCACCCACACACCACCCACACGCCCGACCAGCACACACCACCCACACACCACCCACACACCACCCACACACCACCCACACGCCCGACCAGCACACACCACCCACACACCACCCACACACCACCCACACACCACCCACACACACCACCCCACACACCACACACACCACCACACACACCACCCACACACCACCCACACACCACCCACACAGCACACACCACCCAGCACACACCACCCACACACCACCACCCACACGCCCGACCAGCACACACCACCCACACACCACCCACACGCCCGACCAGCACACACCACCCACACACCACCCACACGCCCGACCAGCACACACCACCCACACACCACCCACACGCCCGAGCAGCACACACCACCCACACGCCCGACCAGCACACACCACCCACACACCACCCACACACCACCCACACGCCCGAGCAGCACACACCACCCACACACCACCCACACGCCCGGCAGCACACACCACCCACACGCCCGACCAGCACACACCACCCACACACCACCCACACACCACCCACACACCACCCACACGCCCGGCAGCAGACACCACCCACACACCACCCACACACACCACCCACACACACACACCACACACCCACCCACACACACACACCACCCACACACCACCCACACACCACCCACACACCACCCACACACCACCCACACACCACCCACACACCACCCACACGCCCGAGCAGCACACACCACCCACACGCCCGACCAGCACACACCACCCACACCACACACACACCACCCACCACCCACTCTTCCTTTAGTCAAGAGGATTCTCAACATTACAACGTGACCCGAGGGAACAGTAAAGTGGTTAATGCAGTTCAAAGTGACAGATGTGCTGTAGTTACAGACTCGGTGTGTAGTGCAGTGTGTAGTGGACTATACGCAGGTATCATACATCAGTATCACTGAGTTGCAGTGCAAGCCTGACAAAATCTTTTGCAGTATTATGAGAACACACAGTCACACAAAAAGAAAAAAAAATCTCATTAAACTGTTCACATCAAAGTTTAGATGTATCATAAGTATCATATAGTTTAGAGCACTCAAACAGGTCTCAAACAGAATTTTATTTGGAGATGTATTATGCTTGGAGAGCATATTAAACAAGGTGGGAAAAAATGCTCAATTTATCATATTCAGATATTGGCCAAAGGCAAACTGCCTCTGTAGTGCCTGTAGTAACCACATGAGGGCAGCACAAGCAGGTTTGCATGGACTATGTGAGCTACATTTAAAATATTCCTGGTCTCTGAGATCAGTTTTAATTCCAAGTTTGAACTGGTAAACCTAAAGTGAGCTGTCCTCAGATCAGTCATTGAGTGGTACCAGGGCCCAGGCAGGCACATGATATCTCCTATGTGGTCAGGAGATATCATGTTATCATCTGTGCATGTTGGAACCTGAAGTCTTATCACAAAGCCACTTGCTGGGCTCAAGTGAACTAAGACGCAGAGACACAGAATTTTTTTGCATTTATTTAATTTGTCATTGCAGTATCAGGCTTTTTCATTTAAATTCAGGTCTAGGGAAACATGAATCCGGCAGAGAGCTATTATTTTGTTTCCTTTGCCTTTTTGGTTGTTGTCCACAAACACATTTCTGAAATTTCCTGTGTTGTTTCAGGAGAGGAGGAGGCTCAGGGCTGGAATGCCAGAGTGCAGTGGAAAAGGCTCCAGCTGCTGGGACATTGTGAGGACACAGAATAATCTCTCCTGGACCCACAACTCTCCTGGACCCACAACTCTCCTGGACCCACAACTCTCCTGAACCACAACTCTCCTGGACCCACAACTCTCCTGGACCCACAACTCTCCTGGACCCACAACTCTCCTGGACCCACAACTCTCCTGGACCCACAACTCTGAACAAGAGGGAGATCTAGAGGTCTGAGGTAGGGCAGTCAGACACAAATCTGAGTGTAACATGTATGGCTCTCAGAGTCCCTCATGTACATGTGCATGCACATACACACACACACACACACACAGACTAGCTTATACACAGTCACACACGCCGAAACACACACACCATCCTAGATAGCCCAGAGAAAAGCTCAGCAAAGCCAGGACTCTGGAGTCCCATGGACACTTAAATACAGCTGGACATTCAGCTGGACATCAGCCTGGTAGGTGGTAGACAAGCGCCAGCAGATGGACAACATGAGCCCAGTAAAGAAGCACCAGCGCTTGACTCAAACCACCAGGTCCTGGCCTCTTCACTGCAGCTCACTCTTCATCAGAGATATTCTAAGCTCGACCACAATCCTACCAAAACACTACATCAACTGGAAAGACTTAAGTTTATATGCAGATGTGCTCCAGGCGCTGATACATGCGCCAGCCGTAGCGTCATTCCGCACAGTGTTTACAGGTAATGGAGTATACATCCCACTCCCCTCTTGAGCAGACGGGGGTCGTGGACATCAGCACAGTCTCTCCAGCCCACACGCTCGTACTGCGCGGCTCACAAACACGAGCTCAGCCAGCTCCCAAAGTAGTACGGAGGAGTCCCTTGTAACCAGCTCTGATAGCAGAAGCAGATGAGGGAAATGGAGAGAGAAAGATAGAAAAAAACACAAGAAAGAAAGAGAGAGAGAGTGAGAGAGGAAGTAGCAGCAGATGAGAGATAAAGAGAAATGTTGGTATCTTGGACAGACAAACAAGAAATGGTTGGGGTTAGTAAAGTCCAGGGAGTGTTGGAGGCAATAATGGAGGCTTTAATACTTAGGATCTTGGAATGAGTTGGACAGAAACACAGTACAGTGTGTGTGAATGATGTGTGTGAGTGTGTTTGACTGGGCACAGTGTGGCTTGCACTAGACTGCTCTCTACAGAATTCTGGGTACTGCTGAGATAGGCAGGTTTATTCTGTGCTTAATCCATAACGCCACGCAGTATTATACAGCAAAACCAATACTGCACTAATTACTTAAATGCAACTGTACAAGAGTGTGTCACTCACAAATGGGTGTTCTGGCTACCATGCCGGTACGCCGTCTCTTTGGGCCAGAGCACACCTTTCCAACCTGGTGTTGAGACGGGGTGTGGTCGTCTGCCTACAGCGACATGTTGTGTGCCTGTTCTCGACATGTACTCGATGTGCAATCAGTGAAGCCGCACAGCCACAACCAAGCCACATATCAACACGGGACTGCGCAATTCAGGGGCGGAGTCTGCACCCTCACTATATGGTCCAAATCAAAACGTCTAGACACAAGCACCCAAACATGCACCAACCCTGCATTAACCAAATACACAGAACTGTAAATGTAACACTGGTAAACTGTTAATGTATTAATTAAATTAATAAGTACATAAAGTATGTAGCAATTGCTTTTAGCATGCAAAAGTAGAAATGAAAATGACCAGAAACTGTGTATAATGTACTTTACTAAATGATAAATTATGGCTTTACGGATATTGTTTCTCTATATGGCACACACTGAAGCTCTGCTACAGAACAATTTTGCGTGCTCAGAGTAGACATCGCCTATTTGAAATCAGAGACGAAGCAGAATACATAACTATGCTGTATGACATACAGAATATGCTGTATGCTATTCCTCATTTAGTGAACTTGAACATGTTCATGGGAGATGTTCAAACTGCTCGATGTGCAATTTAAAAAGCCCTTTAGAAGCACTGAGAGTAGCTAGACGCAACAAAACATAAAGGAAAGGCATACTGTTGCTGAATGAGGGAGAGAGAGAGAGAAATCAGCCTATCTCATCTTTCTGTTCCTGCAGGCACACCAAAGCTATTTCTCCTCACATGTAGGAACAGACACAGGAGAGAGGTGGCAGACATCTAGATCAAGGTCAAACCTCGGACTGACTCATAATGACACACTCATTAACCCCCTCCATCCTCCCAACAGCTGTTTGTTCACCTAGACAAGTCCAGCTTCAGTCTTACTTGACTCCTCTGCCATTCAGTTCATGTTCATTTGAGTGTATTGAGAGACCAGCTACACATAATGTAATCAGAAATAGTTCTGGATTTTAGTTCACTATGGCCAATCTCTGAAGATCCATTTCAGTGTCTCTATAGCATGTTATGTCCACTTAATATCACCAGGCCTGACCCCAGGACAGTCACATGCCAGCCAAACTCTGCCATGCCTGTGTCAGCACTGTTCTCCAGTCAGAGCGCAGCAGTGAAACAATACACATGAGGTCAGATAGATATTAGTAAAGCACCCACCAGGGAAAGAAGCGATTGCTTGTGACAAATGGAGTGAGTGTATTTCACTAGCCCACCGTCCCCTGACCTGGAAGTGGTAGTTAAGCCCCATTTCGATGCCCGCTCTGAGGCTCAGGTTGCACGTCCCAGAAACCCTGGTCGCCTGTTACCACCATTGTTTCAAGATGGTTGTTCAAGTCATGGCCCATCTGGTCAAGGTCTGAACCGGCCTTTGATGTGGAGCAGAGGCAGGGCAATAGCGCACCCTGCTGCCCATGACGTGCTCAACTCCGCCTGGAGACGTGGGGCTGGAGACTAGGGCTGAGGCAGAGTCGCACGGGCTCCGTGCACGTGGTCTGCGTGACAGCGGGATTTTTGCTAAAGCCGGGGCGTCACGCTCTTGTTCAGAGGTTTGGCTTCAGGGAGCTCCAAGACTGGGGTGAGTGAAGGGATTCACTTTCACCACGAGCTTGTCCATCACCAGCTGCACTCCAGAACACAAGGAAGAAGTGTGTGTACAATAAACTACACATCTGGGAGGGTTTGAGGCGAAGCTAAGCGAAGCTTCTCAAAGTCAAGCTAGGAAGTACATGAAAGTCTCCATAAACACTGGTTGAAAGAACTATAAAAGTGGAGCGGTCACGTTTCCTGGGCTGAGCTAGAAGCACGAGAGGCGAACGTGCTTGGTGTGAAGGGTAAACATAAATGGGATCGTGAGATAGAAACAGCATCAAGCAGAGACAGGCCTGTTTATGGAACAGCTGTCTGGCCTCAGCCGAGCCACCCATGCCTTCCTTCATGTACTGGTTTGCTTATTTATGCAAGTGTTTATTAACATATGGTTTTCTTACGACTTAAAAGGAATAGTGTAAAGGCAGATAGATTCCAGATAGATTCCCATATGCCACAAAAAAAAAATAAAAAAACAAAAGAGAGTCTTTGACCAACTTATCTAGCACATTTGGCAAAAGGGTTGCGTCTGACACCCTAAATCTTCATCAGATGAGGAGGAAGAGAAGGAGGGTCTGATCCCTCATAGCATTAGGCCTCTGGTTGCAGAGGGAGAGAATAACAGATTATTAAGGAGCATTACGTCTGAAAGAACACTAAAATCTTCCTCTTTCTTTCTCCCATAATCCCTCATCTCATACATATGCTGAGGTGGTCCAGAGAGACACTACAGCACGTTGCTTTGTCTGAGACCCAGAGCCTGGTCTCAACCGAGAGATCCTATTTATCAGCAATCATCCCAGCCAAGAGGTTAGGACAGGAGAAGAGAAGATATGACATCTGGTTTGAAACTCAGTATTCCAGGTATAAGAAAGGAAGAAAAAAAATCTCTTCTGTCAATAATGATAGTGTGAGAGTCTTTCGCATCCCTCCCTTCAAATTCCACACATGCAGTTTGATGACCCCTTAATCCGGAGGCCAAACAAGGTGGGCGTGTGGGTGCCACAAACCCCCCTACCCACTCTCAAACCTCCAGTTCTTCACTTCCCTTCTAAAGCATGCTTAGGAAGGATGAACAAATGAACACCAGACAGAGAGAGAGAGAGTTAGAGGTGAAGTGAGAGAGGAAGACAGGAATAATTAGTTAGCTAAACACTGGAGGCTGTAAAATCCACTTTTACACCTGCTTAGATTAAGTGGTATTTGCTGGCCATTCACGCCACACTGTAAGAACACACCACCCCCAATACTCACAAACATTACACTGGATTCAATCCCAACATTTTCTCATTACTTGTTGCTATATCCACAAACACAGTCATACAAAATATTTAAAGCTATACGTGTGCCACTTCTGTTGCACTGGAGGCATTAAATGGGTAGATTGGGAATTGACTATGTGAATTAAAAGTTAATATGTTAAAAAATTAAGACTAAAGATGTCATTAATACAAATATTAGCAATCGAATGTCTATGTGTCTGTGATTGTGCTAGGATATGAATCTTCCATGGTGGACTGCAAAGGTCTCTACAACTTATATGGGTCTGTGACTGATGACAGCAATGATTCTAGCATAAAACGCAGGTCAGATGACCCAAATACAACAGTCGCTCAGCCTAGTCATAGTCGGAGCTTACACCAGCCACGTAGACAGCGAGGCTAGCGCACACACCGCACTCCAATAAAAAAACCTCCCAGCAAAGCTTAGGAATTAGCAGAACAAATGAGTAAGGTCAGGGCCAAGGAACTGAGTCTCGCTTAAGTCAAATTCAGCAGGACCAGCAGGACCTGTCTCTTACAACAGCCCAAATAAAAAACCATCAGTGTGGCTTCGGGCCTCCGAAAGCTGAACGTGACTCAACACGGTAAACGCCAGAGAGAGAAACCTTAGAGTTCGCAGGGCAATTCTCAAAAGTGCTCCCCAGAAGGATAGCTGTGAAAAGGCAATTAGACCTCGCAGCAGGTGAGATAACGCTGGAATTTGTTGCCCTCTAGGAAAGAGAGAGAGAAAGACCAGGACGGAGAAAGAGAGAAAGAAAGGTATACAGATAGGTAGACTAAGAGAAAAGGTGAGAGATACAGAAAAAGAGAGTCAGGCTGAGAGAAAGCACCATCCCAGGCTGCCTAGTAGCCACTACCCCCCACAGAAGGGAGTGTCTCCAGGCATGTCTGGGAGCTCCGGGTGGATATCGTCAACCTGAATGGATGTTGTGGCTACGCTGCAGATGGTTGATGAGAGGACTGAAAGCAAGGACAGATGCATTCCACTAGGACACAGAAAACTCTGCTTACACGCACACGTTCAATCACAACAGCGTTATAAATGTAAGAATGTAAATGTACACACCTGTGTAAACAGACACAGAAATATACACGCTCACACATACACACACGCACACAACCTGCAGAGAAGAGAGGATTACAGATTTCGTCATGTGCGACAGGTTCAAAGGAGAGCCCTATGGTGTACATTACAGGCAAGCTCTTCTACCTGGCAAGTAAAGATTTCTGTTTCCAATTAAACATTTGTTCCTAGATTTAAGCAAATATGTCTCATTTCTTTAAAAAAAAAAACCTTCTATCCAAATCAGAAACACTACATGTATATAAATCTAGGGTAATAAGGGCATCGAATAAAACACAGTTCTTTGCTGCCCACCCAGAGGCCTGAAAGGAGATCCTTTTTTCCTCTGGACAAGTGGAATTCTGGGCCATGCACAGGATATCTTGGTGCCCACCAGGGGGTGTAGTCTCAAGGAAGCAGTAGACTGGAACCATAAGCAGGGCATTCCACACTAGGCTGAGTTAAATGGCTTTGAAAAAAGGGAGGGGGGGTCATCATTCTGGCAGCAGAAGGGGCCATAGGAGGCCTATAGTCTGAAACAGGTAGGGCATCCAACTTCGTTTCCCTGGTAATACAAACATCGAGTAAACATGCCCACACGCCCTCAGACTGCATGCCCTTTCTTTCGTGTTGCATAAGCAACAGGCCGTGTCTGAAGTGAGGGTCCCGCCTTGGACCTGAAGGTCCTGCACTTCACAAGCTGGGAGAAAGGAAGTGACTATGAGCCTATATAACTCTCCCCATATGTAGTTCACTCCTCTCTAAAGGACTGACAGTGGCCACACCCCCCTCTTCATACTCCAGACTCAAAAAGTGCAAGAAGGGGTGTATCCCTGAGAACCAGTAAAAAGACGTCTCGGATTCCAAAAGGAGATTTGGTGCATTCCAACAGCCAATCAGTGATGAGGGATGTGCAGATTACATTCTGAGTCACTGATGGTACAGGTCCACCACAATGCCCACTGGGAAGTAGAAACATGTATGACATGATGCCTTTTAAGGTGGACATGCTGGCCATGTGAATAAAGCTGTCTCCTACCACTGCTAAATGCTGAATACCACTACTAAATCCTGATCAATGCCTCTGGTGATAGTGTCCCATAGGTCCTCTCCTGTCACTCTAGCTCTGGGCTAAGCTGATTTTTGTACTCCCTGTCAGGTGTTTCATTACACGATCACATAAGATAACCTCTAGTGCGTCATACAAAATGAAGGAAAATTAGCACTATTTGATCTGTCCATTTTAATTAATTTTGGGAGTTAATGAAAACATACCTGGAATGTTTTTTTTGCGAATTCTTTCCCACCATCAGTGACCTTTGGCAATATGTCAGTTTTCTTAGATATACGGAAGAACAAGTTCATCAGACGATCCATAATCGAAAATTCAATGTAGGGATTTACCATTTAGTGAGAACAAGTGTTCTCAATCACATTAGCTGGATCCAACTGTGGATCCAAAATACATTATAATTTGTCAAATTATTGCTGCAGGTTTAAAGCCATGCGCGGGAACTAATTCAGCAAACCAACGTCGATGTATATCTTTTCAGCGCAACTATTAAGCATGCGATAGCAATACTAGTTGCAGGAGAAAGAAATTTCAGCAAAGTATCAGCAAAGATAGAATTAAACGAGGAACAATAAAAATACCTTAATTCAAACACTATACCGACTGATTAACAAACTGAAACCCTTGTTTAATTCTCAATGAAATAGAAACAACGGCAGCCGGCATGTTTCCACAAGTCACCCCCTACCGTACAGACGTAAGAAAAATGTGATGCGCGCAGAAGAGAGCGACGCGTATCTCCGCTTCTTCGGTAAATCGCGCGGTCAACCGAACAACGAAGTAAACGCAAACACGTCTCTCTGCATTTCTTGTCCAACAGTATGTCAAACACCCAAGTTACGTGTCTAAAATAATGCAAACACACTACAATAATACACTGTAAAGACGAAATAGTTTATACTTATTTAAAGAACTTCAGAAAATCAACTCTTCCACAAGGTAAAGTAGGCTAACAATCCCTATTTATAAACTTCAGCCTAGTCGCGCGCTTGGCTCGCGATCCGAGGAATACGCAGTGCAATATATTATATGGTAATAGCAAAACGTAGGTTAAAACTAAAAGTACCCTTCAAAGCAATTGTACATATACTTACCGCAGATTCAGATTCTGGTACCCCTATGCACAGAGTGATTAACACTAGCACCACGACGAGGTTGATCAGACTCTTAAACTTTTTATTCATTTTAAAGAATCTGCCCTCTTAATACTGACAGCTATGACTATGCGTACATATGTAACTGATCATATTCCTCTGTTAACAGTTGCAGGAATTGTTGATTTAAAAGTAAAAAGGTAGATTCTTCTAAAGTCCCTAAGCCGTCCACTGTAAGGACCGCTCACTAGCTTACTGCAACCTTAACTTTTTCTCTATCCCCTTAACCTGCTGACCGCACTACTTTGAATCACTCCGCCTATGAACATACTAGTGCCACAAAAGATCTCGTTGTAATTCAAGCCCTCGTTGTAACTCAAAATAACATTTAGAGTACATCTATGCATATCGTATAATTAATTGGCAAGATATAATATAAAACAGTGTTTTGATGTATGGTTTAACTGTATGGGATTTCCCTAAATAACACATGAAATTAACGTCATTGCGGAGGTGCACCGAATCACACATTCTAATCAATATTTTTCTTCAGTGTTTACTAATTCCTTGACAAATATGTCAAATAAGTAAAAACAAGTCAAATAAGTGTAAATAAGACCGTTTATGGGAATACAAAGATGTTTCTTTGAATTTAACTGTAGAAAACACCAGGAGCCTAGTTAATAAGGTACTTCTAAATGTGAATAAACGCAATGGGTCTAACCACAAGAGTGGATCAGTACATTTGGCAATAAATACAATGTGAAATATACTAAACCGATTATATTATACATTGAGATTTGATATTCTTCGTTTTAACAGTATGACTTTCATTTGACCTGTTTAATGTCAAGAATATTTACTTTCTAATGTATTTATATTAAACTAGACTTTTTTAATAAAGCGTTTGTGACTATCTCTTAAGAAGCGTAGAAAACATTTAGGCCTGTATATACGTTATTTGATAATTCCTAATGAAAAAATAGTCCGTTAGTATATTTGTGTTTAGTTTGTGATTAGTTTCGTTTGGTTGATTTAATGAGTTTTCATCAGTGTGTAAAAATCTTGATTATTTTTGTGTGTATCGGTAGTCTAACGTTTGCGCTACCAATAGCATAGGATACTCTGTTTTATCTGGTAATGAGTACAGGCCACCTATTCATGAGTTTTGTGTGATCCAAGATCTAAGCCCCGCCTCTCATACAGCCCGGACAGTTACGGTGCGTGGAACCGAGAGAAGTGCGGAGAGAGGGTTATCTCGGCTGAAGTTCCGTGAGTTCAACGTTTCTGATTCTCAAAGACACATCTATAATAGTATAATTTGCACGGCAACTTTAGTGTTGCAGCTGCAACAATTCTAACTGCACGGTAACCTACTAACATTTTGATATTTCTTCTCTCCTGTCTTTCCCAAAACTACTCCGTCGCGTTCGAAGTGGACGAACCGCTCAGTGGATTCTCCAATGACGATATTTGAAGCCGTTCGCGGTGCCTCGTTGTGAAGAGAGGAGAACGCCACAGACAACTAAGAAGTTCTCTTTGAAGTTTGCACAATGAAGTTTTGGTAAGGAGGCAGTGATTTATATCTATAATACCTTTATATAATTGTGGTTTATTAAGTTTGCTTATGCTTGACTTGCCTAGACAACCTATGCAGCACTGCCGAGAATGGTCTTAACGTTGTTGATCAATAGATCCACCTAGAGTTCTTTCTTTTTCTTTTTTTTTTTTGCAGGATTTGTGTACTTGGTGCTATTTTGTCGGTGGAGTCTACGCGTGGGGTAAGTGCGCTATGATTATTGTCATCGTCAACTTACGTCACATTTTTTATTATTAGTGTTTTACGCGGGACGCGTTAGGCTATGTCTATTCGCGTTTCATGTCATAACTGATTTAAAAAAAATTATATACGGTGCTTTGCGCACCAGAGCAAATCGTGTCTTCGAACATTACGCCGACCTCGAATATCAAGCACCTTATGCATCTAATAGCCTACCATGTCCGGTATTTGTTTCAAAGGTACAGTTTGTGGCATTTCAGATATCTCACTGGGTTTATCAGCGCGCAGCGTACTTTTTAGGCCCACAACCTGAGCTCAGTAGTGATCTACAATGACTCGATCTGCAATTATTATCTCATACAGATCTTTGAATTACTTTTTAAAAGTTTAAAAATTGTTAATTTTTGTTTTTTGTTATTACTGACCACCTGCGCTGCAACCATGTATTTAAAAAGTGTTGTGATTTGAAATTTATCTTTGACTTGTCTTTTATCTTTGTCGTCGCATTGCCTACAGACATTGTCTGTAAAGCTAACGACCACGCAGTAAAACAGTGTGAAAATAGTCTGACAGCTTCTTTACTTGTTAGCTGTGTGAAGCTGCTTTTTCAATCCCATGTGGGAGTTGGGAGTTACATTCAGATATTTAATGATTATCACGCCTTCTTATTAATATGTAAAAGATGATGTGCACGCTCATTTACTTAGTTGTGCTCAGTGTCCTGCGATGAAACTGTGGCTGTTGCCTCCAAATATTCTTCATTTGATCATCTTCCTGTTGTGTGAGGAGAACATGGGAGCCCTGCTGTATGATGTGAAGAGCTTATCAGTGTGGTCATAGGGTGACAGGGGTAACTGGCTCAAGTGTATCAGTGTGGTCACTGCATGACTGTTGACTGGCTCAGGTTTCAGACTCAGGAGCCAGGCCTTGGGCTGGACTGAGTGCTTAAGCTTTAATAGGTCAAGAGAGAGGAGAGTTTTTCTGGAGCCTGTTACAGGCTTTGTTTCTTCATAATGATAATTAGTAATCATATAGTATTAATGAATACTATGAATAGTATTCATAGAGATTAAGTACATACATTAAGTACATACATTTACTTCTTCTGTGACGTTTGTAAACATGAATGAAAATTTCACCATATCATATTTATCTCCTCTCTCTCTCTTTCTCTCAGATTTTCATCATTCTCTCTTACGTCTGCCTTTTTCTCTTTCTCTTTTTCTCTTAGTGTATCTAAGATATACTAATGCCCCCCCCACACACACACACACATAAAGGTCCATAAATGACCAGAGTAAAGAGATGAGGTGAACTTAGCCACTTCCTTGTCATGTTCAGCCCCTTCAGATGTTGGCTTTGATAGTGATTCACCTTGATAACCATGGCCTTATCTTTTATTGTCAGCACAATCACATAAACAAACAAGTAACATATACATAACATATATACACAAACACACTCACCATGCACACACTTTATCTCATAAAACATTTGAGATATCCTTTATATGCAAGAGCTTCGTTTGAACGGACTACCTATACACCTACCTATTCCATAGATCTGCCTTCTTTATATCCTGATCAATAACTGGATTACCTATACATCTACCTATTCCGTAGATCTGCCTTCTTAACATCCTGATCAATAACTGGATTACCTATACATCTACCTATTCCATAGATCTGCCTTCTTTATATCCTGATCAATAACTGGATTACCTATACATCTACCTATTCCATAGATCTGCCTTCTTAACATCCTGATCAATAACTGGATTACCTATACATCTACCTATTCCATAGATCTGCCTTCTTAACATCCTGATTAATAACTGGATTACCTATACATCTACCTATTCCATAGATCTGCCTTCTTAACATCCTGATCAATAACTGCATGCCAGTGGTGTTGATTTTGCACTGACATGCCGGATGATGGAAGCAAGGCACTACTGTCTGAATTCCAAGCACAATAAAAGTGAACACCTTCAATCTCTCTACACTCACACACGCACACATGCACGCACACACACCTAGAGTTGTGAACCATGTGAGTTAAGGTTTTCTTTAGAAAGCCACAACTGGGGGAGGTTACAGACAGATTAATGTAAACCCTAAACAAAAGCAAGTGGACACAAACTTATCTCTGGTACACCTGCTACTCAAATGTTCCTAAACCAGCACTTTCCCAAAACAATGTGGGGTGTTGGTGATGATGCAACTGTTTACCTACAGATGATTTATCCTCGACAAGACATGTTAAGAGATTTCTCTCTTGCTGCAGGTGCCATTCTCTAGAATATTCCTTCAGGTTAAGCTGAGGCACTGAGATGGCTCTTTGATTTGTTGGAGCCATTTCTCGACTGAATACACCTTTGCCCTAAGGCTGCAGATTCTGTTTGAGGCTATTCTAAACTCCACCCATGTATTCTAAACTCCACCTATCTGTTCCAAACTCCACCCATGAACCAATATTTCTTACACCACGGCAAGGGAGGGCATAGTTTTTTAATGGCCCCCCACCAGACATGAGATTAAGTGGTTAAAGATATCAGGTTGTCAGCTCTGATTAATGGGTCTTTCCTCAGCTGTCTCACAAAGTGGTGACTGGGCCTTGACTACTAAATGAAATATCGTCCTACAAGCAGTTTACTTCATTCTTGACTCAGCTGAACAATGCAAAAGACTTTTTTAACTTTTTTAACTGAAAAGATTAAAACTGTCATCTGTCCTATTCTTCTAGATGTCTCTAGCGCCGCATCTCTCGCTTCCTCTCTCTCTCCCTCTCTGTCGTGAGAGAGATGCAAATAGACGGGATTGATACGATAGTTGAACCCCAATGAGTCACTTTCTGTGAACAGTAAATGGCTCTGTCCCTGTAGATGTTGGAGTGCATACAGGTAATTGCACATGGCCAGCCCTCCATTTGTGGACTTACCTCTCGCATAAATTAGTTTTAGGTACAGCAGAAACCACAGGCTCAACCAGTGTTGTTCTTGTTGTACTATTTAGATGGAAGTCCAACCAGACTCTTTACAAGCATACTGATGTAATGGGCATAAATTGTACATGGGTAGAAAATGTACCTGACCACCAAAACAAATTTACTTTTTTAAAGCTCCCCCACAAACACTCTCTCTCTCTGCCCCCCATCTCCACCCCTCCTCAGAGAGAAAGAAAGAGAAATTAGCAGAGATAGGAGTCTAACATTTGTACCAGTTGATTTATCACACATCTTATTAATGGACCTTTGGCATGGGAGAAGAGAGATGGACAGAGCAGAGAAATCCTGAGCAGATGAAAGGGTACTTTACTAAGAGGGGAGACCTCATGTTTATAATTCTCCAGTTGTTGAATCTGATAATGAAGTGTTCCCCTGTGAACGTGTTGTGGGGGCTGGTGACCATGCAGGGAACCACGCAGAAAATGTCCACGGTGGAGTAGAGTGAGCTGAGGACTCTGAGGGAAGGTTGCCTGCTTTTCCCTCTCTTACTTTTCCCTCTCACTCTTCCCTCTCTCACTCTTCCCTCTCACTTTTCCCTCTCACTCTTCCCTCTCACTCTTCCCTCTCTCACTCTTCCCTCTCACTTTTCCCTCTCCCACTCTTCCCTCTCTCACTCTTCCCTCTCTCACTCTTCCCTCACTTTTCCCTCTCCCACTCTTCCCTCTCTCACTCTTCCCTCTCTCACTCTTCCCTCACTTTTCCCTCTCCCACTCTTCCCTCTCTCACTCTTCCCTCTTACTTTTCCCTCTCTCACTCTTCCCTCTCACTTTTCCCTCTCCCACTCTTCCCTCTCTCACTCTTCCCTCTTACTTTTCCCTCTCACTCTTCCCTCTCCCACTCTTCCCTCTCCCACTTTTCCCTCTCCCACTCTTCCCTCTCCCACTCTTCCCTCTCACTCTTCCCTCTCCCACTCTTCCCTCTTACTTTTCCCTCTCACTCTTCCCTCTCCCACTCTTCCCTCTCCCACTTTTCCCTCTCCCACTCTTCCCTCTCCCACTTTTCCCTCTCCCACTCTTCCCTCTCCCACTCTTCCCTCTCACTTTTCCCTCTCACTCTTCCCTCTCTCACTCTTCCCTCACTTTTCCCTCTCCCTCTCTTCCCCTCTTCCCTCTCTCACTCTTCCCTCACTTTTCCCTCTCCCACTCTTCCCTCACTTTTCCCTCTCCCACTCTTCCCTCTCCCACTCTTCCCTCTCCCACTCTTCTCTCTCTCACTCTTCCCTCACTCTTCCCTCTCCCACTCTTCCCTCTCTCACTCTTCCCTCACTTTTCCCTCTCACTCTTCCCTCACTCTTCCCTCTCCCACTCTTCCCTCTCTCGCCAGTCCCATATCTTTATCGCAAGTTTTTTGTCCCCCTTAGAAATGGAGAAGAGCATGACGTCTTTGTAAGTAATACATTTTAACAATCTGCAGCGACGTGTCGTAGCACGTTGCCCTTTCATTGACAATCCCCCTCCACTCGGTTCTCCCCGTCCTGCCACTTGATCCCTGAGCTGGCTTTCTTTGGGTTTTTTTATACCTGCTTGTGCATGCTGAAGGGTCTGTGTAACCCCCCCCCCCGCCCGGCCAGTCCTTGCAGTGGAGCTGGATCATCAGTGAACCTGCGTCCAAACACAGACGGACCTCACGCTCTCGTGCATTCAGGCGATGCTGCTGCTTTTATTACAGCAGTGACTGAAATTAGCGTTGGAGCGGGTTGGTACAAGTCCTCCATGGGCCTTTCCTAGTCACACGTATGACGCACCATGCGGAGGGTTCGTGGAGTTTATTTGCAGCATATGGAGAGTCTAATGCAGCATATGGAGAGTCAAATATTGTGATGGGTTAAATTATAAAAATGGAATCTGATTAAATGTTTCTGTACATTATATCATATCTATAACCTTTACAGCCAAACCAAACTGGGCTATTCATTTCTTTTGTGATCCAGTTTGTGTGTCGTAAGAGAAAGACGAACATAGAGGCCAAAACTCTCTGACTCTCTTAGACCTAGTGCTTTTGATTAGAGCCCTGAGTCCTTTCTCTTCTGATGGGTAATGTATGCAGCATGGCAGAAAACTATGTGCTGGATTTCATTTGCCTCGGGTATTTCTTTACTTCTTTCTTTACGTCTTCCTCCTTTTGCTATTAGTATTTGTGTTAAAACATTTATCATGCTTTATTACACTAATTTGAGCTGATTCATCATGCTTTATTACATTAATATGAAATGCAGATTTTTTTTATACTTCTTGAGCATTTTAGTGGACTGTGTGGTAGTATGCCAGCAAATAATTTTTTTTTAATTACACATTTTACATTTCCCATATATAGCATTTTTAAACATACCACACTACAATTATTGATATCATATAAATACTCTTTATTGCAAGTGAAGAAAATGTCCTTTAATATTTATACATATACTTTATATCAACTTTAATTACTGTTCATCCACTTCCTCTAGCTTCCAAAAATGATGGTTGATGTTAAAGTTTCAGTGAACTCTATAAAATTTAACCACTTGCTTTGTCTACCTTCTGTTCATAGCGCAGCAATTCATCATTTCAGTTGGAATGAGTTCACTAAGACATTTTTTCCCCCTGCAAAGTTCAGACCCTCCAGACACAAATTCCCTGCGTTGGTTTTCTTGTGATGGCATTCCGAACCGTGTGACAGGGGCAGGCCTCAGCTTAGTCTGCAACCATCAGCCAATCAGCGGAACCACACCTGCACATTCCCTCCTGTGTCACACCCCCCACACCTCCCCAATAGGGAGGGCGGCAGTTACCTGATGCCCCCTCAGCTCACCGCTGTTGTGTTCACGCCCTCCAGAGACCGCTCTTATTTTCCTCTCCTGGTCCCCCCCCCACCACCACCTGCTAAGAGAGCAATACCTTCTTGTACATTATTACCTGAAAGGAAAAGCCTTCCTTTTTCCTCTTTCTCCCTTTGTGCTTCCGTTGTCGCTGCTCTGGAAGTGGACCCCCTCCCTGACCTTTAAGCCACCTCACAGAGCTGTAAATATCACAGCGGCTGTACCTGTCATCCTCACCTGTTCCCCAGTATGCTCCTGGGCAAGTGAAATAGAACTGGAGGTAGCCATCTTAAATCATGCTTTTGAGATGATGTCATGGACTGGCATGAGATAAAGAGGACTGTAAATCAATAAACGATGAGTGGCATGGATCTGGCTAGACCACGTCATGCGTTTGTATTCATTGCTGAAGCAGTCGCTGCTCTCAGAAAGGGTTGTAAGTGTGAATTGTCGCCGGGAAGATGAAGAGGTTGAGTGGAATTTTGTTTTGCCATACTAACGTTTTAGATTTTCTTATAAGCCCTCGTGCTGATTGGCTGTGCTTCCTGCCAATCATTCCTGCAAACCACCCCTGCACTTGCTTTCTCCTTTGTATTTTACAGAGGTCTGAACGGCTGTTTCTAATAATTAAGAAGGGCTTAATCTTTGCAGGTTTAAGCTCAGGTCAGTCAGCAGGATGGATGCACAGTTTGCACAGCTGTTCCATTCAGCAGATCACATCTGTTGGAGCACCAGTCTTCTTCTATCTGTTCATCATGCTCCTGCTGTGTTTTATGCCTCTCTTTCATGTTCTCACCAACTTCACTTAAGAGCAGAATGAGTAATGGATTGTGGGTAGATGATGTGAGGTTTCGACTCACTATCAGGCTCTGGACATGCTCGTTGCCTCCAGATTGTCTCTGGACATGTTTATTGTCTCCAGATTGTCTCTGGGCATATTTACTACCTCCATATTCTTTCTGGACATGTTTTTTATGAGTCGATTACATTGTTTATGACTCAATTAATTATGATCTGTAAATAATCTCTCGACATCAAGTGTCCCTCAATGGCTTAGGCATAGCCTATTTGTAGTACACTGTATGAGGTTTATGGGATGACATTTATCAAAAAGACAACAATGTACTATAAATACAACTCTAAATCTCAGAGGAAAGAAAGAAGCCTTAAATGTTGTCTGCCAAGGAATCCTGGAAAGAGTTTTCCCACAAAAGTATCCATGGTGTCTGTGTTTGAATGTTGGGTATGGTAGCTCAACGTGACGCCATGTCTGCCATGTCTGGTGTTTCGAATGAAGGACATACATTTGGTGGGTAGAGGCTCCCTGCATTTATAAACACACCACTTAGACTTGAACAGGATGTTGCTTTTAAAGCTAAACTCCATGTATAGTAAATCAACCAGTGTATAGCGGAGTTCTTTTGGTACTGTGTTCTTGAGTGAGGAAAATAACCCAACATGGTAGAAAACAAACCATATCTGAGCCATTGGGTGTTACTGGTGGACTGTGCTAAATGGTCCATTCAAACATATCAGAGGGGGAGGTTCAACATGACTTCACCTCAGCACAACCCTTGGAAGACTCACTGGAGTTACAGTCACACAAGGGCGCCTGTCGGGTGAAATCGGTCATCTCCCGCTCGTACTCTCTGAGCTTTAAAGGCTGTCCAGTGCCCTTAGTGTCTCAGCTCACGTTGTGGGTTTCCTGTGGCTATGATGGAGGAGACCCAGTGCAGCAGGTCCGTGCTGGGTGCTGGATCCCGAGGGGCCTGGCTCCTGGTTGGCTGTAGGCGGTGGCTGGCCTTTGAAGCCACGGTTTCCCCAGAATGCCGAGTGGTGGTTTCCTGTAGCGGTGATGAAGTTGGGCCTTTGTGGTGGGTGACCTGTTGAGCTCCATTTCCTGAGGTCACTGTGAGAGACCGCGGAGGCCAACTGTGTGGTTACGGCTTCGCTGACGTCTGGAAGTGCAAGTTTCAGACACACTTCATACGTCAGCATGGACAACTGGAGTCAGACGTTTGCATATAGGAATTACAAACTTGTCCTGTGTATGAAGCATTACAACAAATAATAACATTATAACAAAAAAACATCATAATGCAGAATACACGTTTCCCAAATTCAACCTCAAACGCCAGTGTACGTTCAGTGGCTCTGTTTAAAGAGATTTGTCACCCTTACTTTAAATCTCTGTATGGTGTCACATCTTGTGATTTAATGGGGGAAAGATTCTTCCCTTTTGGGTGTATGTGGTGGTGGTTGTCTTGGCGACTGTGTGGTTGGACAATACAGGCAAACAGCTTCTCAGCCGTGTGTCTCTGTGGATGGCTCTGCCCACTCCTGTTCAACTTTTCTCTGAGGCCGACCCAGGAAGAGAGATGGGTGGGGAGTCGTAACATCTTGAGGCATTCTTACCCCCCGCAGTAAAACAGTGTTTTGGTACATTGGTACATTGGTACATGTTGGTGCAGTTTATTCACATGGGGTGTCAAATTACTGATAATGATATAGATTTTCCGCTTGTGTAATTTACTCCTAGCTGAGTTTTCAGCAGACCTGCAGTTATGATCATCAGGTGAACTCTTCATGATAAGGTGTCATGCTGATCTTCTTATTAAAATATATATTAAATTATAACTCCTTAATGCCCTATTTTCCTAAACAAATCAAAATGTTATGTTGTAATTTTCTTAAGCATATAAATCATTTTTCATTTTTAAATCTTCAGATAGTACATTTAGTATTGTATATTTACACAGTGACAGATAAACATTGTAATGCTTATATTTCTGTGCAGGTTTATAAACACTACCATGTAAACACTAGTATATAAACAATACCATATGTTACACAGCCCAGACTGATCCGGAACATGCTATTTGTTATGGCATGAACTGTATAGACTAAAGTTTTACTAGAAACCTGCTGAGAGAGAGACAAAGAGAGAGAGGGGGGGAGAGAGAGAGAGAGAAGGAGAGGGAGAAAGCCTGTATGAAAAGAGTTATGGGTTGGAAATTACTCAACCCGTCCTTTAATAAAATAAATAGCTCATCTGACCGAAGCTTAATATGGATAGGCCTATCAAATATAAAACAAAAAAAAGTTAATTTAATGATAAGTAAAAGTATGTTACGAAGCCGGGGGCATTTCAAAATTCCAGGCATGTTGCAATATTTACATGACGATACCTCATATTGGGTATCCAGTGAGGCACTACCTCTTTTGTTCACACGAAACCCCCACCCAGCAACCCCCACCCACACCGCTGCGTGCTGTGGTCTCCATGTCTCTCCTCATCTCCTCTCGTAGTCCTGGTCTTGCTCTTCCTTAACACGGGCCTGTTATATTGCTGCGACTTTCAAGTGCTGCCTTCACACTGGCCAGCCAATTTCTTCTGCACATGCTGAGCCCCCGCAGGGGGACGATGGCTGTCCGGCCCCAGTGCACCATGGGCTACGCCCCCCCAACGATGACGAGTCTGATTTCAGTGACAAAGATGCGTCCCTGTGCAGTCACGTTAGGGGCTGATGTATTTTGATGAAGGATATTAATAACATTGCCTCAGTCTGATCTATAGAATATATTATCTCCTCATTTATGTGATTGTGTTCACTGATGCACTTTTGTACATGATGCATTTGGCAATATTAGAATTGTTATTCTGTAATCTCTCCTGGAAACCTGTACCATGTTAGTCGGATATTTCTTAGCCAGGTCTGTTCAAATGTTCGAAGCTGGGCTCTCCTCGAGGTCCGTGCTGCTCGAGGCTTTGAACACTGTAATCGTGTAGGGAGGGAGATTGAAGACTAGTCATGGTGCTGCATTCTGGATCAGCTGTAGAGGTCTGATAGAGTGAGCCGAGATACGTCTGGAAACCTGAGCATCAGAACGTGGGAAGGGAAGAATTAATTGATTTAAAAGTAAATAATGGACCACCTGCTGAGTGACATGTATGTGGCTTGTGTGATAATTACCTACAAAAGGAGACAATCACCTTTATTTAAACGCATATAAGATAGTTTATGGGGAAGTAGAGGGGAAGCAAGGACACTTGAAATTACAGTTATTAATTCCCTAAACGGGAATTGCCGAAAGAAGAAGAATAAATCTAATATAATACATATTTCCAAATCATAACGTACTCTCATTCTGTTCTGTTCTATGCTATTCTATTCTTGCATATACAGTATTATACCTCTTGGGTATTTGCCAAGCAGAAGTAAGCTTTAGACTACATGTGATTAAAGTAATGGTTTCCACACCATACAATCATGCCTTCCAGAGACTTGAGTCATATGGGTAATTGATGTTGTCATAAACATGCTAGTAAACATGTGCACCTTCCATTGCTTTATGGAATGGAGACTGTATCTGAGCATGTGGTGCGGACAGAGTGTGTGTCTGTGTGGATTTGGGCAGCCTTGTAGTACAAACTGGCCTTCCTCACTTACAGACCCATCAGATCACTCATATACCAAACAGAGCAGCGGGTGTAGTGTGCCTAAGGTGATGGGTGGGGAAGGCTTCCGGGGCTTGGAAGGGTGTTTTGGTTGTGTCTGAAAGGGAGGTGGATGGGGGGTCTGTCTGTGGGCAAGGTGCGTGTATGTGTGTGTGTGTGTGTGTGTGTGTGTGTGTGTGTGAACTACTAGAACAAGGGAGGAATGCTGATGAGAACTAAAGAATAAGATAGTGAGGTAGTGAGGGAGACAGGGGAGTATGGGGCCCACCTGGTTGCTATTCATGTACTCTGACAAAGTCAGTGCCAAGACATGTTGGTAGAGGTTCAAGTGTTTGTCTTGCCTGGGCCCCTCCACCCCGTTCATAATCCCCAATCTTCTTCAACTCTCCCCCAGTCTGCTGAAAATGACTGACATGCTTTGTCAACTCTAAACACCTATACTGCATTCCAAGTTAAGGGTGGTTCATGTTTATCAGTTACTGTATGATTGGGTACAGATTTGTGAATATTGACATTGCATTAGTTTTGAGGCAATGTCAACTTAAAGTAAGATGTGAACTCAAAAAAATGTGAAGAATATTTCTTAAGCACACCCAGCAGTGACTTCAAACTCTCTTGGGTTTAAGGTTCCTTCTGTTTGTATAACCCTGAAGCTGGTGTGATCGTTTGAATTCCTGATACACCCTTTATGTTGAACAGAAGCAAAACCTGAGAAAAATTACATGCCCATATAGTTGTGAGATGTGTCTGTTTGAAGGACTTCTCTCGAATGCAGTTCTTGAGAATAATGCAGAGGCGTTCAGAACTATAATTGTACAGTGTCAAATGCTAAAAAGACACACTGTCATGGGCTGCTGAGTGATGATCAGCTATTTGACGGTCTCTTGTGGGCCATGGGGTTATAGGCCCCATCACAAGCCTTATCGTTTCATTCCTGAGGTGCATCAGTGCTAGTGAGGCCCCCTGTCTCACACTCACCTCAGCTCAGGAATCACAACACAGATAACTACACAGGAAATCTGAAGGATTTTTCACCGAGCTCAGATCTCCCAGAACAAAACATTCTAGAAGAGTCCCGTACCCTCATTAGTTCAGGGAGTCCGGGGCTTTGTCTCAGGGTAAGGCCTCTTTTGATTGGCCATTTAAAGGCCGACAAGAACAATTAGACAAACAGCTTGAAACATTCACAAACTGTACACAGGTGTGCTCTGAAGTCTTTTTCAAGCACTGCTTTGCCACCACAGAAGACAACTTGAAATGCTGAAGGTCTGAAGCCTCATCAAGAGTCAATTGCCCTTTATGGACGTCTGATCTGATGTCTCATTGGATGCTTCCAGGAAAAGGTCACAGAATGAGATGCTTTATTGTGGCCCTTGGGAACAGTAGGCCAGCTGAACTTCATCGGAGTATCACGGAGCAACGAAGAAGTCGTGGCCCAGTTCTCTTGACCAGTGATGTATCACAGAGCAACGAAGAAGTCGTGGCCCAGTTCTCTTGACCAGTGATGCATTGTCTGTTTTGGTTCCTAAGCATCTTCTGAATCTGTGCAGAACTGAAAAAGATGAGAAGCGACTTAAAATAACAAACATAAGGCAGCTGTCATGAACGCATCCGTTCTCTTCCCTTTCACCGGCATTATAGATTCATCTTATTTACTTTGGCGATTAGGAATGTTTTGCACAGAGCCTCCTGTACCAGGACAGGGCTGTAGCATTTTTTCTGCTGTTGACCGACACAAATGGATCTTTGTAGAAACATGCTAAACATTTAGCAAATGAAACTTTCAGTAATGGTCATTTAGTTACATTAAGGAGCACAGGAGGTATGAGAGGATGGATGAGAAGACGTTTTAGAAACCCCTCTTGATGTCTGTCAAAACACAGCTGTGCTTCACTTCTGTTATTCAGCCTTGGAATTTCAAAAGAACCTGTTAAGCTCAAATGAATTTGAGACATCCAGTCACAGCAATGCTCAGCAGTTACAATGTACCTGACACAAAAATAACAGCAAGAAATGACAACATAACTGACTGATAACTACATAATTACAATGTAACTTGCACAAAACTACAGTGTAATGTAACTGACAACCGGCACAGTTACACTGTACCTGACACAAAATGAACAGTATGAAATTGAAACCAATATTAACAACTTCGTACTGATATATTGAACATACAGATGCAACCTTTCTTCACAACACTTAACATCTCATGTGTCTGAACGGTTCATTGTACATTCCTGAGACGCTGAGTGGTTTATTCTGCTGGATTTGTGCCTGTGGTAATGTGAGGAGGCCTGAAGTCAAAGTGACATTGTGAAAATCCTTGTGCACCAGCACTGCTTGTTGATCTGTCATGCATTTCAAAACATTGAATTTCCTTACATTAGACACCAGACTACACCAGGGTTTCTGTCCCTAAAGCCTCCACACATTATAAAGGACCACACATTTTTATATGATACTAAATTAAAGTGTTATATTAAACATTCAGTAGATTTTCAATTAAAATGATGTAAGCAAACGAAATATGAATATATAATAAAACACTGCTTAAAAAGGCGACCAAATTTGCTTTTGTCCTAACTGAGAACATTCTGGATGTGATCCTAGTATTTCAGTAACCATGCATGACAGGCAGCCCTCTGTGACAGACTGTGCTATTCAGAGCTCAATATAATCACGACTGAAGGAAGACTTTAAGTGATTTACTGTATATCCAAACCTACTGATGATGAACATTCAAAATATTTGGATGGTCAGGCACCACCTGAGCCTGGGTTCTGATGGAATAGCATGCTTTAATGTTTCCTGTCAGGATGAAAATCAAACTCTAGGTTTAGGTTTAGCTCAGTGTACGGTGAAAAATGGCGAAGACTTCACTGCAAAGAAAACAGAAAGACAGAGAGTATACGGCGGTTTTCTGAGTGTTGCGGGTGAAGCCTTCCTAACGAAAGCCCCTCTCAGAAGAGCAACAGAAAGCTAAATACATAAATAAATACATTTAAATACATTCAGTCCCATAGTCCGTACAGTATCTACACTATGTATGGACTCCAAGCTGCAAAAACATGTCTTCTCATGTCACAAGAATAGACTCATCTACGTATCTCCACATATTTAGCCTATTGTCTTTTTAGTCTTAGAATGTAGAGAGGTGGTGGTTTTTGGAATATAAAGCTACATGAAGATTGTAAGTGGACATCAAATTAAAATGATAAAATAAAATAAAATGAAGGAAATAGGGCTTTTAACAATTAACCTTTAAAAGTTAGGATGGACAAGATTAAATGTTCAGTATGGATTTACAATGTGTGTGTGTGTGTGTGTGCGTGCGTGCGTTGCCTGTTGTCGGGGGGATTGTTTCTGCAGCCAAAGAGTGTGTCGCAGTAGATGGCCGTATTTCACCAGCATGTCCCACGTTGGTGTGAGAGAGTCTGTTCTAGTTTTCTCTGTCCACTCAGTCTGCTAGTCACCATTCATCATACCGACAGTCTCCATGTTCACAAAAGGGTTTAGAAGAGTAGAACTTGCATGTTTGTGAAAGAGAAGCTCAAAATAAAATAAAATTATACTTTGTTCTGAGCTGTGTGATTTTTTTGTTAAAATCCCCTTGAGGACCAAACTCCCCTCATGGGACCAAACTCCACTCATGTTTGGTCAGTCAGGCTTCCGTAGTGACCACAGTTTCTGTTTCCTGTGGTTCAAATGAGGACAAGAGAGGGCACCACTAACAGGGAAACCCAGAAACTACCAAAACTGCGTCAGAGAAGTAGAAGAATCTACGAATGTGCCGCCTTATGTCATGAATATGGAATTCATTTCTCATTCTACATTTTTTGCACTTCGTGAAGCAGAAAATGCAGTAAGAGACAATGTTTACCTGCCTTTATTTAAGACGCCAGCGTGTTGGCCGGGTCTTGTTTACACTGTCCTCCCCAATCCAGTGGAATGTAGACTGGCACTAGAGTTATTAGTAACTTAACTCAGGATCAAGATGCTGAATTCAGCACGCACATGATTTAGGCAAGGCCACCTTTGCTCTAAAGGTAAAAAAAAATACAATTTATTTAAACTATTAACTATTGTAGATACTTTTTCTGGATATTTTCCCTCCAGCTATTTGACTGGTTTATGGTTTCAGATTTGAGATAGTTACAGACTACAATAGGGGAATTCACATTATAAAATCTTACACACGTAACATTTCACTCAATGTAATGGAATGCACTTCAGTTAAGCATATGTGTCTGAACAGATAAGACAGGCAATTGGTTACTGTTTAACATGGCTGCTGCTTAATCTACCTACTGTTTAACGTATCTACTGCTTAATCTACCTACTGTTTAACGTATCTACTGTTGAATATATCCCACGGCATCAGACTGAAGCATGGTGGGTGTGTGGGCATGTGTGCGTTAAGACATGCTCAGGTGTGGTTGAGCGCAAGCATCAATAAGCAGCACACAGTAAGTGTGAAACGAATGTTTCCAGGTGAGAAGAAAAACACAATTGCCATTTGCTGCCCATTTAAGAAATCGCTACTGTAAAAAAATGTGTCTGTTTGCTATTGACATTGGGTGGTTCTCCATGACAACCTTTGGCTGGCAAAATGAAAACATTTCTGTGAGTGTTATTCATCTCGACATCTGTAGGAATGGCTACGTGACATGGTTAACTCCTAGTACATTCCCATCTGTATGCTGGAGCTGCTCTGAGATCACGCTCCTCTCAAGCAGCTCAAGAAGTTCAGGTCAGGAGCTCAGATTGGCAGGCAGTACGTTGAGAATTACACATTTTCTTCTAAATCCGCAGGTAAGCCTGCAGGGGCCTTTGCAAAATCCTTCAGGGAGAGAGAGAGAGAGAGAGAGAGAGAGAGAGAGAGACCGACCTTTCACACACTTAAGCACCCACACACTTCAACCTTGCTGGGGATGGTGTCACTGCATGAGGCCATTAGGGTCTTTCAGTAAAGCTAGTGCAGTTTGAATTTCAGTGGCCTGGGTACTGGAGAAACCCGTGAGGTGCAGGGCTTGCCGTGCTTGGGTTAGCAGTGCTTGGGTTAGCAGTGCTTGGGTTAGCAGTGCATGGGTTAGCAGTGCATGGGTTAGCAGTGCTTGGGTTAGCAGTGCTTGGGTTAGCAGTGCATGGGTTAGCAGTGCATGGGTTAGCAGTGCTTGGGTTAGCAGTGCTTGGGTTAGCAGTGCATGGGTTAGCAGTGCTTGGGTTAGCAGTGCTTGGGTTAGCAGTGCTTGGGTTAGCAGTGCATGGGTTAGCAGTGCTTGGGTTAGCAGTGCATGGGTTAGCAGTGCTTGGGTTAGCAGTGCTTGGGTTAGCAGTGCTTGGGTTAGCAGTGCATGGGTTAGCAGTGCATGGGTTAGCAGTGCTTGGGTTAGCAGTGCATGGGTTAGCAGTGCATGGGTTAGCAGTGCATGGGTTAGCAGTGCTTCTGTTAGCAGGGCTTTGCTTTGTTTTCCCAGTCTTACCCTGAGTTTGTGCAGCCCCTCTCCCATCTCGCTGGGCTGCCTGATTCAGTGCCCTCACAGCAGGTCATAGTGCTGAAGGAGGTGAAGAAAGCTTTGCCAGTGAACGGCTCTGGCACCATGAACAAGGTCATGCCGTTTCAGGCTAGTAAACTTACGATGAAGTTTTACTTCTTTAAAAAATAATATTTTTCCTTCCTCCATTTATTGAAATAGATTTTACTTCAGCTTTCAAATGTTAAATTACACCTCTAACATTCCCTATGATGTATAAGCAAACACACACACACTCTCTCTCTCTCTCTTTTTCACTTTCTTTTCAGAGGGCCTGATTGTGTTTCTAGAGCCCCATTGTAAATCACCCCTCAATCAATTTGTCTGTGATGTGAAAAGGCAAGAATTGTCTTGCAAAATTCCCAGGAAAATGTCCAGCGCATACAACCTTTTATGTCTGAACGCATTTTGAGAACATTATTTACTGCCTTTGAAATATCGGCACATATGTCAGATTAAACATATTTTGTGGTACCATGACACATAATAATAATAATAATAATAATCTTTATTTGTATAGCACCTTTCTGTTCTGTGTTGGTATTACCTACGACCCTGTATCTTTCATGCATTGAGTACTGTGACAAGTGCTTTTTTTTTGGATCCAAGCAATTGCATAACTTTGGAGAGGCAAGAGCTGATGGCAGATAACCCTCTCCCTACGGTGCCTGATATATGGGGCCACAGGGGTGCTGATCTTTAAGGGTCGGTCATGCCGAAGGTCTAAGCGCTAGAGGCAAAATAAGCTGGGGTCGTGACCTTTTTGTCTTACTGGCCTGAACCCCTGTTCTGCCTCTTTGAACCATCGTCATACATCCGCCTTCAGCTACAAGTGGAATGTGCCTTCAGTTCCACCTTGGCTGATCGAGCCTGGCTGGAAACTCGGTGCGTACACGCTTTCCTAACTCTGAGGCTGAAAGGAATTGGAGGGCATTTTGATTGCTGCTTCTCTCACTGGTCTCTCAGGATTAGGCAGGAGCCTGGAGCTGCTAATTAACGCCGCTGCGCCTGCTCCCGACCCAGCCAGACTCAAGCAGCTAGTGTCTGCATTCCTGCGCGCATTACAGATCATTGCAAAATGCTACCACTCTTCCATCTTTTTTACCAGTGTGCTGGAGGTGATCACCCAAATATTTCTCTTGGCTTCTGCCTCCCGTCTCAGATGTTCATGGCGGAGTGGCCTTCTCCCTTCACCACTCTGTCCCCAGGCTCATTTACCAGAACATTGGCAGTTGCTTGATTAGACTTTTTGTGTAGTAGTTCAAATGCAGTGGGTGGGTAGAAATGTCCCTTTTGTGTGTGTGTGTGGCCTCAATATAACAATTTTGTCCTTATGTACCTCTGTGGGGTGTGAGATTATTCTAGGCTGTATATGGTGGTTCTCTAACTGACCCCCCATGGTACCCGGGGCAGAGGGTCCATTGTAATGTAATGTTGTTCTGTAGCTAAGGAAAGCATCCAATTATCATTCTAAAGGCCTTGTTGGGCAGTGGCGTCGGTGTTGTTGGTTGGGTGCTTGACGGGAGGGGTGCGCTGTGTCCTCTCTGATCAGCCGCCGACAGCCTTGTTTCTTCACCCCCCGTTTGGTGTCCTAACTGGGCCTCGGCGGCCAGCTGTCTATAAAGGTCAAAGTTCATATTCAGACATTCCTGTCAGGCCATGTAATTCACTTATCACTCGCAAGGTCTTCATCTTGTTTGTCTGTATCAAGTTGTTTTTATTTTATGTGTGTTTGTTTTCTTAAATTTCAAATTTCATTCTCTCTCTCAGATCTCTTAAGTGTCTAGTGTTCACACCTGTTGCTCTGAAATGCTAGAAGAAAGATGAGGTTGATTTATGATTATTTAAGCAGCTCAGACATGGTCACGACCTTCTTTTACACACACACACACACACTGAAAAGAGAACAATCAGACTCGATTTCAGCTACTCCCGGCCATGAGACGCCCGTCCACAAAGCACGGCCTCTTTATGAGCGCCGGTGGGCGTGGCCTTTCTCTCACACGCCCACTCTCACTAACTGTTTCTGAGTCTTGGCTCTTGCTCATTCTTCCTCCTTCCTTCCTCTTCCTTCCTTATGTTCTCTCTCTGGGTAATGTGAGGTATGTGATTGTGTTCGGGCGTGTGTGTGTGTGTGTGTGTTTCGGAGTGTAAATGGAGTTTTAGTTCGCATCCCCCTCATTATCAACTAGGTAGTAGGAGCTAATGCATTTAATGATATATGTAGGGTAGGGCTGGGTTGTAGAGTTACTGCTGAGATTGATGTCTTAGGAATGTGTTTGTGTGTTTGTGTGTGTGTGTGTGTGTGTGTGTGTGTTTCTGCTTGTGTATGTATGTGTATGTTTACAGGAGAGCAGATGATGAATGACTCTTACCTGCGTCACATTTGTTTTAACTCGTCTAGGCCACAAGTCATTTCCCCTTTACTTTCTAAACTATCATTTTGAACTGGTTATCTTATTTGGACATCTTCTAAAAAACAATTAAGCCTGCGACTTAAACTTACTCCAAAAACAAAACTATATTTAAATATTTTCAAGTGCACGATGCATTATTGTGTTGATGTTAACTTTCTGTAATGAAATCATCTTGCGAAATCGTGATAACGTAAAAGGCAGCCATGGTAGATCCCTGTACAGCCCACATATCATCTCTTCCTGTCTGTCTTTGATGGCATACCTGGGAGTGTTCCAGCCTGCGTATGTCTCACAATGCTCCTGCTGTATAGCTGGCTTATGGAATGGGGGGGGGGGGGGTCTTCGTCTATCCTATATCCTTTCTATTCCCTCTCTCCGTCTGTTCTTCTGTCTTGTCTTCACAGAGATATTAGCAGAGACCACAGCAAGCCTTTAATGAGAGTGTCTCTCTTTGTTGAAATGCTGTGGGGGGGGGGCCTTGTAAATACACACGTGTAAAACACACCTTCACATAAGCAAACACGTGTATGTACCCACACTTAAACACAACTTCACATAAGCAAACACGTGTATGTACCCACACTTAAACACAACTTCACATAAGCAAACACATGTATGTACCCACACTTAAACACAACTTCACATAAGCAAACACGTGTATGTACCCACACTTAAACACAACTTCACATAAGCAAACACGTGTATGTACCCACACTTAAACACAACTTCACATAAGCAAACACGTGTATGTACCCACACTTAAACACACCTTCACATAAGCAAACATGTGTATGTACCCACACTTAAACACACCTTCACATAAGCAAACACGTGTATGTACCCACACTTAAACACGCCTTCACATAAGCAAACACGTGTATGTACCCACACTTAAACACGCCTTCACATAAGCAAACACGTGTATGTACCCACACTTAAACACACCTTCACATAAGCAAACACGTGTATGTACCCACACTTAAACACACCTTCACATAAGCAAACACGTGTATGTACCCACACTTAAACACACCTTCACATAAGCAAACACGTGTATGTACCCACACTTAAACACACCTTCACATAAGCAAACACGTGTATGTACCCACACTTAAACACACCTTCACATAAGCAAACACGTGTATGTACCCACACTTAAACACACCTTCACATAAGCAAACACGTGTATGTACCCACACTTAAACACACCTTCACATAAGCAAACACGTGTATGTACCCACACTTAAACACACCTTCACATAAGCAAACACGTGTATGTACCCACACTTAAACACACCTTCACATAAGCAAACACGTGTATGTACCCACACTTAAACACACCTTCACATAAGCAAACACGTGTATGTACCCACACTTAAACACACCTTCACATAAGCAAACACGTGTATGTACCCACACTTAAACACACCTTCACATAAGCAAACACGTGTATGTACCCACACTTAAACACACCTTCACATAAGCAAACATGTGTATGTACCCACACGTCCCTCCCAAGCCCCAGCCACCCCCACACACATGCAATCCAAGCTTATCTTCCTTTAAAAGCAGCTGCCTGCAGGCCATAATGTACCATTGTGTCAAAAACATTCCGTCCCTTCTGTCTCTCTCGTCTTCATTTCCTGATCACTCATGTCCCATATACTGTGGCGCTCTTCATTGTTACAGCCACATGTATAACCGTATATACATATAATGTCTTTTCTTTCACTACTGCTTGCATTGCTTTGCACTGAAGGGAGGGAGAGGGCCAGAACTGCAGGGCTAGAGTGATGGAGCCTGCGTGAGCACCGGAGCTCCAGTGCTCACACTGTGTCTGAGTGGCACCCTGGGATCTCCGGGGCCAGAGTCCACTCTGCCTCTCCCTGCTCCTGCTCCTGCTCCTGGCTCCACGGTTCGTGCACCGCCACACCTGCGTGGCGTGCAATGAGGGGGAAACCCTCGCTTTTAGCCAGCCATCCATCCAGTCGTGCTGGCGTTCCACGTCAGAGTCAGACAGTCCGTCTTCGTGCTGCCTCCCATCCCGGATGGCCCCGGGGGGAGAAGGGGGGTTTGGGTGGATGGGGGGGGTGTGGAGGGGGGCGGGGGGTATCTTGAGCTGAATAGGCAAGCAGGTTCACACACACATTGGAATTCCAGGGCCCAGGACTGCAGGAATGCATTTCTTCATTGAGGACATGCACCTCTGTTGGTGCTGAGAACGAGGTCTGGGGTCCAGGTGTGGCTTTTCCCCTGATCTGAGATCCTAATTTGACAATTAGTGATGAAGACACGCAGCCGCTCTCAGAATGTCATTAAAGGTCATGAAAGGTCAATGTCTATACATCATTACAGACAAGGTGAGATCTGATCTGTAGCATCATCCTTGCCTTGAAATTCCCATAAAACGTGTTTTAACATACACATTCACAGAGTATGGCGTATGCAGCAATGTGCTATCCATGTCATTTACACATAAATCAAATCCACATAAATGACATAAATGACTCTACAGGAGATTCTAGCGCCGTAATTCATGTCTACTAATAGAGCAGCAGCGTGTTCACATCTGACAACCGAAGACCCCGATTGTTCATCCCTGATCATTCATCCCCGATCATGAATCCCCGATCATGAATCCCCGATCATGATATATTCACACATCAAAGCGGAGTTTTAGAACCATGCTGATATATAATGGCTAAGTTCATATATGGTGCCATCGATAACAATTTGCTTGTTTGTTTTTTTTGCTTGTGCTCTCCTTCTTGTTGACTTTGAGATTCATTAATGATTAACAGATTACAGCATGGAATATCGACCTCAATTCAAGAGTACTTACATTTGTAATGGGTGAACCGTCTCCCTGGGCAACGCAGTGTTGGGCCCCTGCCTCAGCCCTGCCTCTGCCCTGCTTCAGCCCTGCCTCTGCCCTGCCTCAGCCCTGCCTCTGCCATGCTCCAGCCCTGCTTCAGCCCTGCCTCTGCCCTGCTTCAGCCCTGCCTCTGCCCTGCTTCAGCCCTGCCTCTGCCCTGCCTCAGCCCTGCCTCTGCCATGCTCCAGCCCTGCTTCAGCCCTGCCTCAGCCCTGCCTCTGCCCTGCCTCAGCCCTGCCTCAGCCCTGCCTCAGCCCTGCCTCTGCCCTGCCTCTGCCCTGCTTCAGCCCTGCCTCTGCCCTGCCTCAGCCCTGCCTCAGCCCTGCCTCAGCCCTGCCTCAGCCCTGCCTCTGCCCTGCCTCTGCCCTGCTTCAGCCCTGCCTCTGCCCTGCCTCAGCCCTGCCTCTGCCATGCTCCAGCCCTGCTTCAGCCCTGCCTCAGCCCTGCCTCTGCCCTGCCTCTGCCCTGCCTCAGCCCTGCCTCTGCCCTGCTTCAGCCCTGCCTCTGTGAGCCCCTCACTATGCTGCATTCTAGGCCAACCAGAGCCAATAGCTCAAAGCCAAGGATGGACACGTCTGCTCATGTACATGACGTGCCGGCCCCCATCCCATCGTGGCACTCTGCTTTTCTCCCCTCACCCTCCCCTCCTCAGACCTGCCCCTCCTTAGACCCGCCCCTCCTTAGGTGGTGGAGGTGGCGGAGCGTGATGTGCGCTGGGTGAGGCCGTGGGGCCAAAGCAGGAACAAACGAGCCAGACTGCTCTGTTTATTTGCATAAATAAGGTATAGGTGGCACTATGGCACATAATTTTGCCTAGCTTCACCTTTTGACCTTTGGACATTTTGGAGGGTGGGGCTCAATTTCCACTCTGAAATTTGACAGGTGTAGCTTTAGCTTTCAGTTTGTGGCTTTCAAAGTCACAATGCTGAGAGATCAGGATGCCACATCCACATTTACTGAAGCACTTGTGATGTAGATTTGTCTTTATTTTTGGTCTGTCTTGTCATCTCTGAGTCTAACAGGATAGCACACAGCACAGAGGTTTCGTGGAATACCAGGTAGTCTATGTCAACAAGCATAGCTAATGATTTTTTTTTATTTTATATCAGGTGTGTTTGAATATGCAGCAAATAGGTTGGATGTATACAGTGACACTGACATCGTATATAGGTTTTTGTGAAGACATTTTGTCATTCCCACAAGTATTTGAATCCAGTATAACACTGACAAACCTGATTCTGATTCTGATATTTAACTACAACACACCACAAATACTCTCTCAGTGTTTTACTTAATGTGTGAATGTGTGTAAAGTTTAGATTTACTCCTCAGATAAGTTGCATACAGGCCCCGGGTACATGAGGTACTGTGTGTGCAACAGCCTGTGTTCCTGTTGCTACAAGTTTAGCTAACGGGTTTCTTTACTTTAGAAGGGTGAAACTCCCCAGAGTCCCATTGACTCTTTATCCATGATTCATGCTAATGGGTGTGTCCCCAATATGTTCTAAATTTGACATCCATGCCCTGTTTAAAAGAGCAGACGGCGTTTGTGTCATTATCTGAGGCTGTGTGTGATTCTTTGGGGCACCAGGTGGCTTAACACGTCTCTATGAAATGAGAAATGCCTCATAACTATAGATATTTGAAACAAGATTACAAGTTTTGACTAGATAGTGGATCACAAGAAAATGCCAAATATGTATTATTGGAGTAGCTCTATTTGAGCATGTTCGTTGCTTTTAGACAGACATGGCTACATTCTGCAACTCATTCTATTAGGGCTCTGACAGCAGTTCTCTTACTCCATAAACAAAACCCTTATAGATGTCAGTAGCTGGCAGAAGGTTTTACAGATGCTGCTTCCGGACGGTGTTTTAGCAAAGGAAGAACTGGTGATGAATGGCCAAACGTATTGAGCAGCAGTGAGCGTAAGTGAGAAGGAGAGGTCTCCTTGTTAGGTGTGAACACCTGGTTTCATGAAGCTTGGCTTCCGGACTGCCATGCAACGTCTGTAGGTGGCTCTGACCATTGACCCCTGACCTCCAGCAGACTGCCACATCTGGTTTGGGGTGGGTAAGAAAGTGTCAGGCAGATGGCAGTGTGAGCTATGCACATGCACACGTACATACATACATACTCGCACATACATGTACGTGCATGCCCGTATGCACACACACACACACACACACACACACTCGCACGCACACATGATCTCCCTAAACAAGGGTTGCAATAAACATTATCCAATGTGAAGAAATCCAGTCTGTTGAATTGACTTCATTACCAACACTGATAGCTTTCTTACTGTGGACATTCCCAGTTGAAAGTCTGTAATTTTACTACATACTGTATGTCTTAAAACATACATTTAAAAAAAAAAGTAGGAACTGTAATAGCGTCCAGTTTATTATGTGAAATATAAGAAGAATCCTTTCATTTTCAAAAATCAATCATATCACTTCAGGACAGAGAAATAGAATTAGAGAGAGCAGAGAATTAATGACCTGTTGACTCTTTGTCTCACATGACAATCACTTGTACACTTATACAACTATAATCTGCTTTCTGCTAATCTGTGTCAATTCATTAAAACCAAGTAATGTGCTTTGTTGTTGTTGTGTGTGTGTGTGTGTGTGTGTGTGTGTGTGTGTGTGTGTGTGTGTGTGTGTGTGTGTGTGTGTGTGAACATTTTTGTTCTGCTTTGTTAATGGACCAGTCATATTCTCTGGTACCCTCACCTCATTAAGCAATTTCACAAGATTTACTGAGATCTTTGTTGGTTCATGCAAATTCCAAGGAATTTGTTTTTAGTGTTTTCCATGAATCTCTGGGCACTTATCATGATTAGGCTCATACATTTGACAGGGCAGAAAGCAGTGGATCTTAGACTCACAGCAATCTGTATAAACTTGCCTGTGACAGGAAAAATAAAGAGACCAGGAGGGGGGAGGGGCTTGTGGTCGTAGCAGCGTTTAGTAGAATTATTGGCGGGAGTGTTCCCAACCAGCCTGACGCTTTTGTAATAACAGAAAGTTATGCCTGCATGGCCCTAAGGGCCCAAAACCTGTCCTAGAAAACACACCTCAAGGCTGCAAAATTCCTCTGCATGCTAGAGTTGCACAAGGAGCTGGGCCTCCGTCTCTCACACACACTCACACACACACACACACACACACACACACACACACACACATACATCCACGCTGCGTGTAAGCAGATCACTTGCTTTACTAGGCGGTGACTTTCTGGAGGAGTGTCACCAGGGGGAACGGAGACTGTTCTTCTGTTCTTCTCTTTTTCACTTCCACCTTCTTGCTTCCTTTCCTTCATTACTCTGTCTGCGCTAGCTGTGAAATCCCGACTGGTAAACATGTCCATCTCTCTCTTCCTTTGTGCTTTTCTTTTGTCTGTCCCATTTATCGTAATTACGCTTGTGTGATACATCCGCCCAGCCCGGGCGCTGCCTACCGACACCTTCACCTACAACACCCATGTGGAAAAATGAAAACCCATCGCATCAAGCAGCACGATCATCAGACACTCCGCTGGTTTTCGGGAAGGCACTTTGTCATCTTCTGTGAGGTTGCTCCTTTTCTTCTCTTTCTTTCCTCCTCTAACTCTACTCCTCCCTCTTTTCTTCTCCTCCGCTCCCTACCCCACCTCTCTCTACTCTCTGCCTTGGGTGTTTTTCACTGGCTGCATCAAAGGCAGACTGGCTTCACTGGCTTAATGGTGTGTAGGTAACTCTGTTGTTAGGCATTCACCCTGCCCATGACAAAGAGACAGAGACAGAGAGAGAGAGAGAGAGAGAGGGAGAGAGAGAAGAGTTGGTCGCTAACAAAAGACATGTCAGACAGGGCGATCTTTTAGCTGGACCAACGCCCTCTTGCAGCCTCTGTGAAAGGGGACATTGTTTTGAGGGACATCGAGAGATGAGGACAAGGGGGTGGGGAGGATGGATGAAGGCTTTTTTTTCACTCTGTTTTATTGAAAGAGAGGGTAGGAAGGTTAATAAAAGATAGACTGGCTAGATGATGACCTCCTGTTAAGATGAGGGAGACCCTCGTGCATCTACTCGGAGGCACGTGTGTGTGTGTGTCCAAGTCTGGAATTTCTCCTCTATTTGTGAGCAGTTTGCTGCCACCCCACACATTGCCCCCTGCAGGGCTGTGGGTGTGGCTACATACAAGTAGCAGCAGAGCTTCCTGGCCAGGGCCCAGGCTCAGGGTTGCCAGTGAGGTGTTTGGTCCATGGTCTTGTCTGGGATCATTCTGTACTGTCTGAGTTTGGCTGAGTGAGCTAACAACAGCTGATTCAGCCCCACTAAGAGTGATCTCCTGTTACTGTGATGTCGAGGCTACACTGGTGTGTGTGTGTGTGGATGGGTGTGTGTGCGTGTGTGTGTGGTGAGAGAAAGAATGAGTAACAGTGCCTACTTCGCCAAAGTTCTGTTTGCAGTCTAGTGTGTGAGGAATTTGTCGACTTATCTTCATCCAAGATATATACATGAGCGCATACACACGTGCCCAAACACACGCGCATACACGCTTTTGAGTGACCTCACGCATGCACACACAAACACACACCCTGGGTTCTGGTGACCCTCCCGTGGTCTCACCCTCAACTCGATCCACCTGTCAAAAGCTGATCCCTGAGCAACGAGACATCCGCTTTCTATTAATAGCAGAGCTGGCAGGGCTCAGGGCCGTGAGAATGGTGAGTGCTCCACCAATGCTCACAAACCATCCACTGCACAGGAACGCTGCACCATACATACACACACACACACACACACACACAGCATCGTGGCCCAGCTCTGTATGAGCCCGAACCGTAGAACAGCAACGGCTTTGTGTTATTTACATACACGAGGAAAAAGGCCATACAGACTGCACTTATTGTGTATCTGTGATGACAGTGGCTACGTTTCAGTGCACTGAGTCATACACTGTCCAGCACTGAAAGGTCTGAGTGTGTGCAGAGTGAAACCCTTAATCCTCCAAGGTTTGAACTTTACACGTGCACCGTGGAGCATGGGAAACGCATTCCTGTGGGTTCCTGTTTAACCCTTCAGAAATGTCTCTCAGAGGTGCACCACAGAGTCACCTCAACTAGCCTACTGTGGTTAGACTTCCACAAAAAAAAAAAAACCTTTAGATTTAAAAAATGGACACCTGGCAACCCTGCCATGGCGGATGTGTGTGCCCTTTGGAGGGGAGGTTACCTTCCCCAGGGCTGCTCTCCTCGCTTCAAACAGCGTTATTACCGCCACGCCGCTTAGCACAGGTAATTATAGTCCCGTGAGGAGAGACCTCTGCCTCGCCTTTCATCAGTGAGATTGAACATAAGTAGGTAATGTTCACACCGGCAGCCATGACAGTGGACCTTGGTATGTGTCCTCAACTGTACCAGGCCGGAAACGACGTCCATGTTTCCTCCAGTGTTGCCAGTGCAGTGTGTGTGGTGCGGTCCCTTACGAACTGTCATAAATAAACCAGACTGGTTAGTTTATGGTAAACGTGACTGGAGCTTGTGTTGGCTCACAAGTAGCTATCTGGATTTGGATACTAATCTTACTGAAGAATGTGAATGGTTAAATGTGGATGGTTAAATGTGAATGGTTAAATGTGAATGGTTAAATGTGGATGGTTAAATGATTACCCTGTTTCCCCTTAGAGAAGATGACTCCACATGTTGCTAGTGTTACTTGTGCATGTGTTGATAGCTCAGTAAGGCAGCCCCTGGGAACAGGAAGCTTGTATTCTGAAACTGGTATGATGGAGGATGTCAGGCTCCATGACCGCTGGCTAGCAGAGCTAAAGTTAGAACGCCAGCGGTGTGAAGAGCCCAACACGGGCCAGTGTTCTTAGCCTGGTTACGATGAGGTCATGATCAGCCTCATGGCTGGTGGTTCCAGGGCCGTGGAGGGCACCGTGGGTGCAGTAGCCAAGCCGGTTCTGAGTAGGGCAATATCTAGAAAGTATTATGTTGCTACTTATTTTTGTTGTGATATGATTTATGATATATTAAACACTTTGGTGACCGTTTCATATGATCACGCCTTTGTTATTTTTACCCAAAATGTGTATGCTTGTTCGATAATAACCCACAGTAGTGATCTATATGAGAGTGGTTAGGATGCTCACAATGCTAGAGAAGAAACACTGTTATCAAGTTATTTATTATAAGAGTTCATTTGCATATTGCTGCATTTTTTGATATGAGGATTGCAAAGGCCAGTGCTACAGTACGAGTGAACAAAACTTGATTTGCTGATACCACTGAAAATTATTTGACCAGAAGTAATAACACTACACAATGCATATGCACACACACGTACACACGCACGCACGCACGCACACACACACACACCCACACCTACACACACACACACACACACACACACACACACACACACACACACACAAACTGAACTATTCAAAAACATACAGGGGAGTTGAGGAAGATCTTTACTGCCATCAGATGTTCTTGAATAATTTAATAAGTAACTGTGTAGATGAGTATTTTAGATTAAATATTTGTTAAGGCTTTTGGACACTGATTTACTAAGATAAATAAGTCAAATGAAGTTCAATTTGTGGGAGAAGCTGGTGCATTGTGGATGGATGATTTACAATGAAAACCTGTGTTAATGACAGGCACAAAGGCAATACTGAATGAGGTGTTTGAGTGTGATACATGTTCTCAATCGCCAATTCTGACCTCGTAAATATTGCTGTTACAAATGTAAAATCTAATGGTCACTAGGTTGATATTTAAGATGACTTGATGAATTAAAGGTACTGAATGAACAGGCAAATAAGTATTGTAACATGCAAGGTGTGGCAGGATGCGGACACGAGTAGTCTTCACATACACAGCTTTATTAGCTTACACAAGTGAAGTGCATCAAGCGCTTAACAACAAGCACAGCTCAACAATGCAGACATGGCGTAGACTCACAAAGACGTGCATGGGACACAATATATCATCAAAAAGTTGAATTTTGATTTTGAAATAAATACTGAAATTTCAAGTGTTTATTTCTGTTAATGTTGATGGTTATGACTTATAACCAATGAAAACCCAAAAGTCATTATCTCAGAAAATTAGAATATTACATAAGACCAACTGAAAAAATGTTTTTTAATTCAGAAATGTTGGACTACTGAAAGGTATGTACAGTAAATGCCCTCAAGTGCATCTGTATACGAAACACACAGCAAGCACAGCTGATGAGACGGGTGAACACATACACTAACAACCACACCCACAGGAAGTACATATATGGACGCGGAACACACATACACATGCCCGAAGGGAGGGGTCTAGGGCTGTAACGTCACAAGTATATTTAAGAGCTACAGGTTTAAGGATGATACATTTATTAAATAAATAATATCAGCACTGTGGGTAAAATGGAAAAAGAAACTGAGTTAAGAGAAGTTGAATAGAAGATCTAAGAAGATAAAGAAAATGAAGTTTAATATATTAGACATAAAATAAGCAATTATGCATCTTGGTCTTGACACTGTTTAGAATAACCTGCCAATCAGTCTTTCCCCTCTCAGTCTTTTTGTCACAATGGCAGTACCTGCAATTCCTGTAAAAGACTACTAGCCTTCCTCTGCCTACTACCTGTGCCTCAGTCCCTTTTGTATGGCCTAGTAATTGACCCTGTGGCTCCTGCCTCTGCCCTGGTGTGGGCCGCTCCTGGTGTGGGCCGCCCCAGTGCAGTCTGCATCCTCTTCTGCCTGTTGTGACTGGGGCATTTTAGCTATGATGAGATCCAGGCATTTCCTCCCCTGGTCAGATGTCGATGGGGATTTTGTATCATTCCAACAACTCAAGGACAAATGTAAGCTCCCTAATGATAAATGTTTTCATTATCAAGAAGTGTAAACATTTTTAAAACACCTTTTGATGCTTGGAGTGTACCAAATGATTCTATCCCTGGGTCTTATTTGATGAGTTACTATCCACCCTACTCATTCCAAACTACAGAGCTGATTTCATAGCCAACTATCACACTGCTAGCCAGAAGAATGATCTTGCTGAGGCCACCTATCTGTGTTCCACTGGTTAAGAGATTTGGTGAACTTGACAGAATTAGAGCTACAGTAAGAGGTTCAGACCCCCCCCCCCCATTGTTTGTCTTCCCTTCTCATGGGTGTGTGTTTGTCTTTTTGTTCTTTCTTTTCATCTAATTTCATTCATGACAAACTGAGTCGGGAATTTTACTGTCTCATGTCTCTACTGAAGTTTACGACATGGTTCTTCATATGTTCGTTTAAATCTAGGCTTCGCGTCTTATCTACAGGTTCTCGTCTCAGGTGGTACACATCCTTCTTCTGCGGCGTTGACCCTTGAACTATGTCTGTCACTGACTCATGGACTAAGTGTCACCACTATCAAAGATATGTTGGTCCTCCAAAGACAGGCAATGGTGGAGGACAAAAAAAATAAAAGTTTGTTGGATTATTAATTATGTTTTTCTTGTGCAGCATTTTCAATTGCCTTCCCCAGACTGTTCCCATTTAGTTCCTCTCTGCTTGTTTGCTGAGTATTTCTAAATACTACACTTGCAATATACACAAACAACAATAATTCTAACCTTTATTTGTAAAGCAGTTTCTTAAATACATGTTAACAAAATCTTAATAAAAAGCTGCTAAATTTCACAGGGCAGTGGCATTCCATGGGTCTTCTTCTGAGCTGATGTCGCAATAATTTAGGACTATGGAAATCATATTGCAGATGCTTATTAATTAATTTGCATTGAATTGCAAATTGGATATTCATTCAGGTAATTCATTCATTTTGCTAATTTGAGATTTGAGAGTCAGGCGTCTGTGTATTCGGTCAGTAGATCATCTTGGTCAGTTTTTTCGTCCAGTTTTCAATAATTTTACATGAGCAAACCTGCAGTAAATCATGGAATAAATCTCTTAATGGATTCTGAATCTGAGTTCTGCGTTCCACAGGCTGACTTTTGCATCCCATCTCCATGCGTTTGTTTATCGTTTGGCTTCTACTTTCTTTCACAAAATGAATTTACGCACATGTGAACGCGTGATAAAAGGATTCGCTTTCAGCATGTTTAGCTCCAGAGTTTAACTGATGCTATCTCACGCGAGCGTGCGCTGGTGCGCCTACGGGTGGTCTCGTTTACGGCGTACCCCAGACCGGGGAGGGGAGTTGGGAAGGCGCAGGCAACCAGTCTCCTCACAGTAAACTGTGTGCAGAGAGTTCAAACACAGCTGTCACAGAGGCCCACACGCACAGCTGCAGGTCCCCAGCCAACGCGGGACAGGACACAGCAGCGTAACCGAATGTTACCTTTTGGGTAACTTTGCTATAGACGCTGCATAGCGTGAAGCCTGAATGCTGGAGGGCGGAGCATTTAGCAGAGGGTCGTTTTTTTCACTGCATCCAGTACTTTGTTGGGCTGATCTGTGGGGTACTGAAATGTTGTATGCGGTACTGTCATGACTAGCTTAGCAGTATTAGTTGCAGTCATCTCCACAAAGACCACACAGAGCTCCCCGAGAAAGACCTCAGCTGTCAGGAACCATGTTTGTACAAACCTCTCGCACTGTTGCTTTCAGTGCAATTTTTCAACGCACAAAAGGTTACAGACAGACAGACAGGTGGCCTCGGTCAGAGTTTGCTTAGCACCATTCAGGTGGACCTGCAGCCATCACCAGGGGTTTGCCTGTCTGACATTACAACACACTTAACTCTCTGCATTCATGTTCCTTGTTGATAGGCTGGGAAGCCCTTAAATTGTCAAACAGGCTGTTGAAAAGCGGAGCTGCTCAATGCGACCCATCACCCTTCCTTCTCTGTCTTCTCTCCCTTCTCTTCTGTCACTCACGGAGATGGACAGCAGTGACGGATGATGCCGGTCAAAGGGAAGAGATGTGAGCTGGCACTTAGCAAGACAAATGTTCCCCCAAGAGAGTGGGGGAGATGTGTGTGTGTGTGCAAGAGGTCAACCGCTGTGCATGTGAGAGTGTGTTTGTGCACACACACACGTCGAGGCACACATAGGTCAGTCTGTGAAATTGTGGAATTAGTTATGTCAGAGCTCGGAACGACTGTTTAACTTGACAGTTTGGCCCATCTGGATGAAGTTGCAACTTTGTACACATTGGTACACATTTGATGAAGTCAGCTAGAGAGGCTACTCAAAACTCATAAGAGGTGTTTGATCCATATCTCCATGCATGAATTAGTGGGGTAAAGGTTAAGGGACTCACGATGAGTGCCATTTGAAGCACACACACACACACACACACACCACGACATGCATGCACAGGCTTCCAGGCTCCAGGGGCTTAAGACCATTTTCACCGTGAAAAGCGTAGGATAAAAAGAAGCCCTTGGTGGTGTGTGTAGATGTATTTTCCTGCTGTGAGAAAACACCTCCTTCCCTGCCCCCTCCGCCCTACCCCTCCCTCCCCATGCCCGTCCAGCACCCCTCACCCTATTGCCCCTCACCCTAGCATGCCTCTCCCAACAACCCCCTCTCTCCCCCGTCCTTGCAGAGGTGCACGGAGGGCGTTCTCGATCACATGTGCTCTCTGGGGTGAGGGTTCCCTGGGGTCCGTCCTCCCTTTCTCCGTGTTGTTGTTCTCCTCACTGTAAATTGCTCCCGCTCGGTGGGGCGATCGTGAGGTCGCTGTGCTCATTTTCGTGGTCCTACACGCCTTTTCCATTTCTTTGTTGCGCTGTTGTGCATATGCACGCACACATGCGTGTTTCACACCACACACTCTTCTCTCTCTCGTGCCCTCCCTCATCCCCTCTCTCTCTCTCTCTCTCTCGTCCCCTCTCTCTCTCTCTCTCTCTCTCGTGCCCTTCCTCGTCCCCTCTCTCTCACTCTCGTGCCCTTCCTCGTCCCCTCTCTCTCTCTCTCGTGCCCTTCCTCGTCCCCTCTCTCTCACTCTCGTGCCCTCCCTCGTCCCCTCTCTCTCTCTGCTCCTGTCAGGCTGATTCCAGCCACGCCGTAGATCAGAGGCGTGAACGCCACTGTCAGGCCTGCGTCTCTTTTACTCCGTCAGCCGCGATGCTGTAGGCTTGTCGTTTGCTTCGTACTGTGACGTTTACCATTAAGCTGGTGACCAAGTGCAGACCGACTCCACACTTTCATCAGCTCTGCTCACACACACACACACACACACACACACACGGCCTTTGTAGTGGGAGTGAAGCCAGACCGCCACAGCGTTGTTTCTACGTAACCACCCTCGACCCCCCAAGGCCGCTCCCCCCCCACCTCACCCCCCACCCCCCTCCCCCCTGAGCCCATATCTCACACCCTTTCCACGTACCCTTTCATCTTTGTAATCGCGTTGAAATTCCACGCTGGCCTCTCCACCCTGTGGTTGGGCATGAACTCCCTCATGTGCATGATTCTGCAGACCGTGCTCTGTTAGGACTGGCTGATATCAAACAAATATTAAATGAATTCCTTTTCACGTAAATCATGATTTAAGTTTGCTTGAGTGCTGAGATGATAACGCAGGCATAAAATACACGGGTCATTATTTGTGGGGGTTTCTTGTCCATTTGCATAACAAATGGAAGAATCTTTAAAGCTGAACCACCATGTTAAATTACTTCAAAGTACTCTCACATATAGAAGACTGTTGCTTAGCTGTTCATTTGTAGAAGCAGATAAGTGAGTTTAGAACGTTTGTGATGACTATTGGCACAGAATGTAATCTAACACAATGTTTCTCAATCCAGTCCTTGGGGCACACCATACGGTTCCACTTTTTCCCTTTAACCAAATCTGTTGGAACTTGGACAGAGTTAAGCTGTGGAGCCACCAGGTGTGCCCCGAGGACTGGATTGAAAAACACATTTCTAGCAGATTTTGATGTCTGGGTAATTTGTGTCTGTGAATGTTTACACTGTCTTGTGTACAGTGAAACACAGTGGTGGTTTACGAATCAATGAAGCCCGTGGCAGAATATGTAGATCAGGAGGGATGGTCCGCTGCCTTAGTGGAGGGAGGTGCTGCTGGGAGACGATACTGATGAGGCAGCGCTGGCATGAGACAGGCAGTAAGACAGTAAGACAGTATGGATGACTGTGGTGAAGAGGCGTCTGTGGATCAGGCTGTGTTTTTTCCACAGGCCTAATTCGGCCTGCCGTCTACACCACAGGCTATTACAACAAAGTGTTACCTGCAGAGTTCATGCCGGCATCAATGCCATGATCTCTGTCAGGCATTGTTGTACACAGGCATTGTTGCGTGTGTGTGTGGGGGGAGGGGGGTGTGGATGTGTGTGTACACACATGTGGCACAATCTGTGCATGCAAGTGTGTATACGTGAACACATGTCTATGCATGTGAGTTAAGAGAGTACATTGGTCTCTGAGCATATATACCTGCTCCTATTGTCTTGCTTTTCCACCATAAGTCTTGCTTCATATTTTGAATATATATGTGTATTATGTAAAGGATTCTCTAACGTTGGTCATCATTGATAACGGTTGTCTGGGACACTGCGTGTCTGCTTCTGTGGCGTTCTGTGGGCAGATTTTAGGGTGTGGGGGTAGTATAGGAAGATGTGGGCACAGACTGTGGAGGAAATTCTGTAAGGTGGTTTTAATCCCTCTCTCTCTCTCTCTCTCTCTCTCTCTCTCTGTAGGGGACAAAGGCTCATGAACCCTGTGCAGGACGTGACTGTAGTTCGGATAAATGTCCTTGTCTTCCAGTAAAGGGCAGCAGGGTAAGTACAGCACTGTCTCGATACTTTCAGCCTTAAAGAGCTATTTACCTGGTCCGAACCATTTTAAAAAGTCATACTTTTTTATGTTTACTAATATATACAGTATATACTATATAAAACCTTTGCTATCTACCATGTTGTTCTACCATCAATCCTTAGCAAAGGGTCCACTGCTTGTGCGGTGCAAGCTCTTTTCACCAGAGCTCCATGTAGCAGCGTTGCTCTGTGTAGACGTTAGCAGGTCTTTATCCCTCATCATCTTGCTGGTTACTGGGTAAAACTCCAAGCGTTAGATAGTGTTTGACAAGTTCTTGGCAGGTCCTGCATGGCCAGAGTACTGGGTGCTGTGCTTTGACAAACGCCTATAAACTCCCTTCAGTTGTATTGCATGTCTGATTGCAGGTGAAGACGAACTTCTGTTGGTAGGGTTGCAGCTTCACAAACGACTACGTCATAAACTGTTATGATGTGCATAGACTTTGAGTAATTTACAATGACTCATTTATAAATATTTTTCATCAGTTCTCATAAGGCGTTAGAATGGTAGAATGGGAAAGCGTTAGGATGGTAATGTGGGCTTGTTTTAAGAAGACACGTATGTTATTCTTATTAAAGACCAACAATACTAACCACAGCTGACACTACAGTGAATGTGCAAATAAGTGAACACACGCACACACACACACACACACAGACTCCAGAAGATTATTTTATTCCTCACCAACAGAGGGCACTGTGATGAGGGGGTCTCCCTCGGTGTGGGAGATGTGCTGGAGTTTTTTAACAAAAGGGTGCTAAGAGTTCAATCCATTACCACATGAGTCAACAAAAACTATTTAACTGGCATCTAAATGTTTACTCAAAGGTGTCATATATATTTCAATCAAGTCTTATAAAAGTACGGAGAGAGAAGAGAGAGAGTGAAAAAACTGAAAGAGAGCTAGAAGCATTTTAGCAAGATATGCTGGTTAACATGTAAAGTCTCTACTACTAGACAAAGTTCACATTTACACATTTGGAAGATCTAGAACAATCTAGAACAATCTAGAACAATTCCAGTCATGCTACAGAGGCTGGCTAATTTAATGTTAATCTCTGTACCCAAGGTCTCTCCTTGGACTGAACCCCAGTCTACCATAGCAGCGGCAGCATATTACACAACACCAAAGGCTGGTGAGAGCATGATTCCATATGGCCGTCTGAGTCGTGTCAGTGGTCTTACAGGGCCAGAGGAGCGGGCAGACGCCCTTCACACACTCCTGCTCAGCCCCACCAGAAGAGACGGCACGGGGAGGAGGAGGCAGTGGTGGTGGTCGGAAGGTCAGGGGTGAGCCGAAGCTATGACAGGGCGAGCGTGGGCGTGGCTCGTACCGCGTACGGTGCGGACAGACGGAGGACACGACACCACCTATAGGGCGGCTATGGTGGTTTAGCGGTTGCAGAACAGAACAAAACAACAACTTCATTAGATTGTATCGTATGGCATGATATCGGGTGAAGACGATCCCATCGCTTCTGTTGCAGAGGCTTCCTCTGATGGGCAAATGTTCTCAGGCAACTGGATTCTAAATTGAGAGCCTGTTTTGTGCGTGGGCTTTATTTCCCAACATAATGGCCATAACGATCTGTTGTCTGAGGTGTAGAGCACATTGTTGAGGTACCGGGGGCGATTATGTGGGCTTGGTTCAGGTGTTTCTCACCACCGAGGGCGGAGATGTGTTGACATGAAATAGAAGTGTTAAAGATTCTGACTTTTGTTAGTTAAGACCACCCAAACTGGTCACAGCTGCCACCGTAGAGAAGGTGCAAATAGATGTATACACAAACACACACACACACACACACACACACACACACACACATTCACAAACCATAATTTTACCCTAAAGCCTACACTAGAGATGTCAGCCAAACCGCATCACATTCCAGGAACATCACAGGCACAAACACACATACAGTCTGTGGCGGATGGTCCGCAGTTTTAGTAGATCAATTAAATTACCTCAGAGAAAGACACTAAAGTCTTAAATGAAAGAAACTGAAACCATTCAGAAATGTGTGCTTATTTGCTTATTTTGATATCTAAACCCTCAAACCTTGTCAACAGCCACCTATACATGAGGACATGAGTTTGCAAGCTGGGGTATAAAGTATTGTCTAAAGCTTCTTGCTTTATTTCCATCATTTTGAGACAGACGTGGACTTGTTCATAGCTCACGTATGCCGGTTCTTCCTCCGGCGCCTGTCGTGTGAACAGCTCAGCACTATCCGCCCTCCAGTCAGGCAGACCTGGCACACAAGCTTGAAACTGGTCTCAGGTCAGATATGTGGTTCATTCACATGTACTAAACAAAAGGTGCCTTTTATTGCCATCAGAAGAACCGTAGCAGTCTCACCAAGCTGAGGATATAAAGACAGCGCCATCTCTCCTCAGTGTTTATGTCAATGTTTAAAGCTTCCAGGAGACAATAATAGCAGTCAGTGTGTGCTAATTATAACGTTACCATTTGGAGGGCTAATAAATCTAGCTGGACAAACAGGAGAAAGGTTCCTGAACTGGAGCGGTGTGGTAAAGTGTTTCTGCTGCTGGGCTAAACCCGCGTTGCACCCTGCCTGTTCTCAGGACGCCGCGCGCTGCCTGCATGTACCATCACCCTTCCCATCCCTCTAATCAAGGGCACTGGAAGGGTAAAGCGCGGGCTCTTGGCACCGTGTTGGACCCAGCTGTCCAGATGTCATACAGGATGGTACATGCCGTTACGTCGCAGAAGCAAAATGTCAGAACTATCTGCTTCTTATCTTCTCGTGCTTCGCTATCTTTTTAAACGGCAGTGTTATGAGGTTATGATGAGTCTTTTTGACGGTGGAACAGCAGCAGTGCTCACTTGTCTGCAGTGCGTAGTGTAAGTACAGCCTGTGGACAGACACCTCCTGTAATTGTTGTTTAACATCAGATGAGCCATGAGAGAGACCTTAAGTAGAGCCTTGGCCCATTTACACACATGCACCCGTACACTACACACATGCACCCGTACACACGCACACGCACACACACACACATGGGACATAACTGCAGCTTCTCCTGGGTCATTTAGCATCGTCACAGGAACACAAGCATATATATTCAGAGCACCGTGGCTTCCTGTCTTGTGACATATAAACTTTGAGAAGTTTACAAACAGTTCTGGGACCCTTGTGCAGTGTATACTGTACACTTCCTTTGCTAAACTCCCAGAGACTCTTCCAAACGGGGCCTGTTGTCAGGACTGGGTGTAGGTGCTGTCAATGCAGAGATTAGCGGGGACAGTTTAGCAGCGTCCTTGGACTCAGCCGGCATTTCCTTTCTGATATGAGTGATCCTGGGCAGCAAAGTCACCGTAGGGTGGACCAACGTAAAATCATCTCTGAGCCTCACCGCACCCCCCCCCCACAGCCCACAGCCCACAGCATACCGCACTGCAAAAGCAACACGGACAAGTGTGGCGTAATGAAAAGTGACTGAACCCTGAAAAAGTGCAGTCAACCATGCGAGGCACTGCCTGCCAGGCATGAGGATGGTGCAGAGGTGAGAGGGAGCGTGACTGGGATAAAAACAAACAAAAAAAAGACTCGCTGATGAAGGTTCTGGAAGGAAGGAGAGCTGATTGAACAAAACAAAACAACGAACATGGTGCAGAAATGCTGCCATAAAGGCTTTTCTTCTATGTCATGTTATGGGTTCTTACCCATGCTATTCCTTTAGGGCAGTGCACTCTGTCTAATAATGTGAGAGAACTTCCTGAAGACCATGACCAGCTGGCTGGAGAACGCGCCACGCGCTCTTGACTCGTGTGAGCCGATGACATCCACTTCCAAGGGAGGTCAGAGGTGACGAGAGGCTGATGACATGGTTTGTGCTAAGCTGACTTTTATGTGTCCTTGGGGAGTTGAGGAGATCACATGGAGATCCTCCATGGTCGGTGGAGGCTGTGAGATCACTTCAGGCCCCACCACACAGTCAGCCGCCTCCCAGACAACATTTAACACAGATGTACAGCCATCTGCATTAGGCCTCCTTGTGGTACCCACTCAGGTGTCAGGATCAGTTGGCTCTTAAAGATGATATTAGACTAATGGGTTGGAGGCTGACAGGCATTATGGGATAGATGAGTCAGTGTGACGGAGACTCCCTATTGGGCAGGGTGTGATGGGTCACTGAAGCAGTTGCTCTGGTGGTCACCTGTCTCCCCTCCTGTTTACCTCCTGGGTTCCGGGGTCCAGGAAAATGGTCACATATGTGAAATTCTCTAGTTATTTCTCTCTGAATTTGCTTATAAATGTGTGCGTGTGTGTGTGCATGTACGTGTGTGTGTATATTTGTGTGTCTACAATGCAAGTGTGTGTATGTGCGTGTGTGTGTGTGTGTGTGTGTGCAGACGTGCATGTGTGTGTGTGTGTGTGTTGTGTGTGTGTGTGTGTGTGTGTGTGTGTGTGTGTGCAGACGGGCATGTGTGTATGCTTGAGGCAGTGCAGTTAATTTTGTACAGATGGGATCCTGTGCACCCTTTCTTACACTCTTGTTCTGACTTTCTCTATCTCTCTTTCTCTCTCCATCTCTCTTTCTCTCCCCATCTCTCTTTCACCTGATTACAATTATGCAGTTTTTTTTATTGTTGTTTTCTGTGTTTTCAGTGACCTGTGACCCCGGGCCCCTTTCCTCTGTGTTCTTAACCCTTCTTGGACGTCCCTCCCTGCACCACCACCACTGTGCATGGCACTGTTCCCTTCCATCTCTCTCTCTCTCTCTCTACCTCTGGAATGAATCCCAAGGCCTCATCATCCCTCCCTCTCAGCTTTTAGCCAATCACAACCTTCCCCGTACAGTCTGGACAAGCCATAGGCATTTTTATTGGTTTAATGCGTGCGTAGCATCGCAGTAGGTGGGTGATGATGAGAGATGAGGCTTGAATGCTAGCTTGCTAGAGCAGAGCAGACAGCTGTTTGGGTAGTGCTAGCGTAGGGACAGAGGGCCCAGGTCTCTGGGAGAACCAGTTTGAAAAGCACCTGAGGCCTTACATTGTATGAAAAGGTGTCAGACGTCCACTGGTCACTCTCAGTGAGGTTGATAAGGTGGTGGGGTAACCACCGTGTTCAAGGATTTCGGCTGTGGGTGGCCATTTCCTGGAAATGTGGTCCAACACCCTCTGAGTAATTAGCCTTTTACTCCATACTTTGCATGGAGAGATGCTGTCACGATAAATGATTATAATGGGCCTTGGAGAGCATACAGTCATCGCCACAAGTGTTGGCACCCCTGAAATTCTCCCAGATAACTATTACAATTACACATGTTTGGTATACATCTTTATTTCCTTTGTGTGCCTTGGAATAACACAAACAGAAAAAAAAATAACAATTATAAAAATTTCAAATTTATTTAAACAAAATTTGCACCCTCAACTGATTATTTGGCTGCACAACCTTTTGAAATAATAACTGAAATCAATCGCATCCTATAACCATCAGCAAGCTTCTTACATCACTCAACTGGAACTTTGGATTTGCTCCAGGTCTCTCATGTTTGAAGGGTGCCTTCTCCCAACAGCAATTTTAATATTGTTCAATGGGATTTAGATCCAGACTAATTGCTGGACACTTCAGAACTCTCCAGAACTTTGTTTCCATTTGTTTTGGGTGCTTTTTGAAGTATGTTTGTGGTCATTGTCCTGCTGGAAGACCCATGACCTAGGATGCAAACCTAGCTTTGAAACTGAGCCCTACATTGCGACCCAAAAGCCTTTGGTAATCTTTGGATTTCATGATGCCTTTACTGAGGCCATGACTATTTTATTTTCTGGAAGGGACATTGCCACCTACTGGGTACTTATAGAATTACAAGTGCAATAGGACATTGGAGTTGGGTGGATTAGGCATGATATGGAACATGGAAATCATGTGAGTTTAATGAAGAGAATAGAAGATGGTAAGAAACACACAGACTGTAAGGATTTGTAAATATGGTAATAATTAAATTTGTATGATCTTGTATGATTTGAAAGATTTCCATCTTTCATGTGAGTTATAAATCCAAGAATCAAGTTAACCATGACAAACAAGTTCATACACACAAAAGCTTGAAACCAGATGATGTTTTATTAATAAACAACTCACATGGACAGACACACTCAGCATGATTTGTAACGCATTAACAAAACACACACATGCAATCCGGTTTTGTAACCTAAACACAGCTGAACTTCTCCCACACACGACTGAACACAGGACAACACTGCTGTCTGTCAAGCACTATTGAATTCAATCTGAGCAATCGTAAGACTTTGCTACCAAAAGTTCTCCAGTATGTTTGGTGTCATTTGTTAGTATAGTTCGCTGAGATAACACCTTTTCGATTTGCCTGGTAAATAATAAAAAAGTGTGTGTCTGTAATCCACGATATACTCTCCAGTCTGCTTCAGCCTGGTCAGTCTTGGGTGTTCAAGGCTGAATCAGTCCAGCTTTGCTCTGTCCTACTCTGATGTGGCATTAAACGCTTCTCTGCACTAGACCCATCACAGCACTCACTGAGCACTGGGTTTGGCAGTTAAAAACGTACTATGGGCCTCAGTGCCAAAGAACAACACGTCCTGTCAAATCCTTACGCCCAGCAGGACTGAGTGGGGTGACTCGGGGGGAATCTGTCTCTTGACTGTACTAGCAGGAAGTGAGGTGCATGCTGGTTAGCTGGGCTGGTTAGGCCATGTGGCTTAAGCAGACAGAATGGGTTCCATTGTGTGTATTGTGATAAAGGGGATTCCTGATGCAAACTACACAGTCTAGTGCACCTTAATTTGGCTAGAAGTCATTTTTTCCCATTTTGGATGTGGATGGATTTTGAAGTCCGCTTAGCGTCCATTGGGACAGTACGTGAAACATGCTGCCGAATACTGCTGTGATCCTCGGATCTGCTCTGTGAAAGAGTCGCTCCCGCATGCCTGTTCATTCAAATGCACCATTTCATCCACAAGGCTGTTCCCATGGCCTTCCGCAAATTGTCAGGTTGTTAAGTGGTTTCTTCGACTTGTCCTTATATGTTCAGCAGGTCTTTTGCCCCCTGAAGCAGTCTGTGTAATGGGTCTAAATAGTCAGACACGGTGAGACTTCAAGTCTTCAGTCTGTGTAATGGGTCTAAATAGTCAGACACGGTGAGACTTCAAGCTTGAGGAGATTTATTGTCCTATGGCCAGCAGTTAGCCAGCTACACTGAACAATGATATTATGCTTCTGCATTCTGTGTTCTGTCTTAGAAAACAATACAATTAAATACAAATATGAGAGACACGAACAGGAAATAAAAGATTATTAAGGAGACTTTAAGAAGACTACTGTATATTATGTACTTATCAGAAGATATGTGCTTGTGTATATATGAGGTAGGTTATGTGTACATATGACGTAGGCTGCATTAAACATGTACCACAAAAAAGACATTGGAGAGTAGATTAATGAACATAAAGTGTTCAGTGACACATGTTGATAAACCTTGAGCAGTAAGACTTTTACATGTGCAAAGAAAAAAATCCACAGTAAGGTTCAGTGCCCAGTAAATCCACAGTAAAGTTCTGTGCCCAGTAAATCCACAGTAAAGTTCTGTGCCCAGTAAATCCACAGTAAGGTTCTGTGCCCAGTAAATCCACAGTAAGGTTCAGTGCCCAGTAAATCCACAGTAAAGTTCTGTGCCCAGTAAATCCACAGTAAAGTTCTGTGCCCAGTAAATCCACAGTAAGGTTCTGTGCCCAGTAAATCCACAGTAAGGTTCTGTGCCCAGTAAATCCACAGTAAGGTTCTGTGCCCAGTGTGCAAATGTAGTCTAGAGTTCAGCAGCCTGGTCTGTGGCTCAAAGGTCTTCCTAAATCCTGCTCGAGTAAAGCATCTTCTGTGGCCCAACCCTCTGGCACAACTGCCCCAGAAGCAACTCGACAGTGATGATAACGTTAACCTGAGCACATCTACCCACGGAGAGGCTCCTCAGCCTGCCACTGAGGAATGAGCACATATAGCTGTATGACACACAGTGCACCTGTTACCTAAAACGTTGGTCCAGCTTTGCCTCTTTAATCTGGGAGAAGTGTTACATTTCACCTGAAACTGTCAGGATTGAGCAGGTAAAGACTGGGATGGTTTCTGTTTTAGTTTCCAGAACACACACACGTCCGTCCGTGTGTCCGTAAAAATCTTAGATTTGTTTGAAAGGGTTAAAAGATTTACCATAGAAATACTCGCATCACAATTAATTTACTTTGGTTTTAATAGTAATTTATAAGTACTTTAATAGTAGTGAATGTGTTAAAAATATCCTTCTGAAACTAAAACCAAGTCAAGTCAATGAGAGTTCCTTTCATAAACCATTGAAGTAGCTATGTGTAAGACTGAGAAAGAGATTTCACTTCTGGACACTGCCACTGTTGCTGTTAACAGAGACAGAGGTCCTTGAGTGGTAATGTACAGGGTGTGTGTGTGTGTGTGTGTGTGTGTGTGTGTGTGTGGGGTGTGTGGCTGTAGCAGCGCAGGTATGCAGCCATTTGGGGAATCGGGGGCTTACGTCCCTCAACATGTGCCCACTTGCCACAAGCAGACAAAGGGGGTGGCGGCCCCCGACAAACACACTGTTTTGTTCATGGAGGTGTGTGTGTGTGTGTTCAGTGAAAGACATTAGGAAGGCCCCAGGGCACACATCAGTACAGCATATGTTAGTGATACCCTCACCCTGGTTCCCAGCTCATTCAGCTCATCTGCTAATGGTCAAGGACTTGTCAAGATGCATGAACCATCCTTGAGCAAGGAAATGATACCGCAGACGTACAGCAATAGCATAGCCTTTTTGCATCTTTGTGCCTGCCTACACTTTTAAAAATGCATTAAAAATGGTGTTTTTTCTATTGTATTTTTATGTTCTTTATATTTCATTAAAAGGTTTCTTTGTTAACAGCTTTGATTGGTTAATTGCAGTCATCCTAGCGAGCCTTTGTTAGCAGCTTTGATTGGTTAATTGCAGTCATCCTAGCGAGGCTGCAGAAAGAGAGAGTACATGTTCGGTGCTGAATCTCATTTACAGAGCCAGGTTGTGAGGTGGTAATTGTGCATAATGGAAGGTCTGGATGGACTGCAGTGACCAAGGTTTTCTCTCTTCTTCCCTCACTGGAACCAGGTGGCCCTTCAAATTACATCTAATTCTGCCTCTCCCTGTCAGCCATTAATTGTAGGGTGTGAAACGCCTTTAGTCTGTGAGTTTAGTCTGTGTGTGTGTGTGTGTGTGTGCGTGCATGCATGTGTGTGTGTGTGTGTGTGTGTGTGTGTGTGTGTGTGTGTGTGTGTGTGTGTGTGTGTGTGTGTGTGTGTGTGTGTGAAACCTACTTTTGCTTGCATCAGGTTTGATCGGTTCTTGAAGGCAACATCTTTTAACTTTAGTTTCCAACTATTCTTTGTTTCTCAAAATATTAATCTAGCTGTATGCATCATTAATTTGTTGTGTCATGCTTTCAGATCTTTATCTAACAAAATGCACACATGTCCCAAATATATCTTTTGTGTTTTAATTTTGTTTTTACGATTCTTGACTGAGAAGGTTCACAGTAGTGGAGCTAAGACAGTGGCTGTTGAGACTGGCTGTGTTACATCTCTGCTGTAATACTCCTCTGCTCCTCCCCAGCCCTCCACAGCCCAGGAGGTCGTGTTGTGGAACGGAAGCATCGTCTCTCCCTCTCAGTGCTGGATGAGCAGATGCTCCTAATCAGTTGTGATTTAAGAATATCTAGGAATTACAAATTCTTAAGAATACTTTTATTGATCCCCTTAGGGAAATTCCTCTCCGCATTTAACCCGACCCTGAGTGAGTACACACGCGTACGCCAGTTACCCCAGCAGACGAGGGCCAGTGAGAGCTGGGGGAGTTAGTGCCTTACTCAACGACACATTAGCCTGGCTGCTGGCAGGCCCTGATCCACCAGCCTTTCAGATCCAGGCCCACATCTAGTTAGTTAGCTTAGTTAATTGGCAAGATGTGCTCTGTCGTGACCTGTAGACCTTAGCATTCCTTTTATCACCTGCATTACATTTAGATCCAAAGGCCATTGAAGAAAGCCTGCAAGATCATTAAGATATTAAGTTTCATAGTATTTTGACAGCTTACATTATATTACTTGTTGCTTATTAGTAGTACTGTTTTCTGTATTCCAGCAGTCTCTGTGTTTGGTTGTGATCGTAGTAGCCCTGTAAGGTCGTGGCTTCATTGTGGTTCTTATCTGTTTTCCATTCTCCCACATGCAGTGTAGTGATGAAACTATCACCGTTCCCCCCCCGTAAAACATGCTAAAAAGTATAGATATACATCTATACTGTATATTATACACAGTATCCATAATCTTCTCGTTATCACCATCTTCTCGTCATCAGTCTGCAGACTCCATGGCGATAGAGATATAATAATGATAATATTAATAATAAGGGGAACAAGAAGAAGACGATGAAGAGAGAATAGCACTAAGAGGACCGTAAAAGTGCTTTTCAAAATTGAGAAGACTGTGATCACTTTCATCACTATAATCAATGTTTTATGTATCAAATGTATTAAATACTGTTTCAGGGTCGGCCTGGGTCCTTGGGATTATCAGGACCCAACGGACCTGAGGGCTTCAGTGGGGCGCCGGGTCCTCTGGGACCTAAAGGAGAACTGGGCCATGCAGGGCGTACAGGACCCTCTGGACCCAAAGGAGACAGGGTGAGGTTACCTGTAAACACATAAACATCAGTGCTAACAATGATGGTACTAACAAGCACTATCTGTACTACCGGTGCAGTTGTTGCATTTCTGTAAGATTTGATTCTTGTGTCTTGGACAGGGTCTGATGGGTGTTCCTGGTTTTCCGGGTAATGATGGTGTTCCTGTGAGTAAACTTCCTGTTTTCTACCTGTAGGCCTAAAATCCCCTCCCAGTTAATCCAGACCGTTGAAGCCCATGCTTAATCTGCCCTCTCTGACTGCCAGGCTGGGGAGTTAGCAATCCACACCTGGGATTAGTCCACCTCTTTGCCTTGTTCCTGGCCGTGTGCAGTACCTGAGCATCCTCTACCTCCTCCGCTGCACACACTGACCCTCTCTCCCCTCTCATCAGCCCTGGTTGTCTGTGGTCACATAGTCACCCTGATGGGGTAGCTGTCCAGGCCTGTAGGCATTGGAGCTTAACCGAATGTTTTCTACAGGGTCACCCTGGCCAAGAGGGACCAACAGGTCTTCCTGGATTGAACGGATGTAACGGAACACAGGGTGATCCAGGAATCCCAGGTGGCTATCCTGGGTGGGCTGGCAACCCTGGATCCCGGGTGAGTATGCAGATTAGCAGGGTGGGATTTAGTCATTAGTCATTGACCATTGATTAGCAGTGCAAACCCCTTACATCACTGCCCCCCCCCCCCCACACACACACAGAAGTTAATGTCAGATTATTGCTTCAAGATCCAATGTTGTTAGACGTGTTTGTAGGAGCACATGTGAGTCTGAACCTTTTTTGTCTGTTTGTTTTAGGGTCTTCCTGGTTTCAAAGGCCAGAAAGGAGAACCAGTGTATATTCGTAAAATCCTCTCGGTAACTCAGCACAGTGCTGTGTAGTGTTTTTTTTCTCACTGATGTTTGAGTGCATTGAACCAGTTAGACATCCTAACATCACAATGAAGGCGGCAGTCTGCCATATCAGAGATGCTATCTCTCTCTCTCTGTCTTTCTTTCTCTCTCTCTCTCTCTCTCTCTCTCTCTCTGAGATAGAGGTAGTTATCTCTGTTTCAGTTGAGGAAGATTTACTTTATTGTGAATACTTTATTGAAGTTCTGTGATGCATGTTTGCTTTGCCTTCGGTCTCAAGGCACCTTGGGAAACTTCCTTCCACTTCCTTCTACTATTTTGTGTCTTTTTTGTAAAGAAAAAAGCTCCACACCGTGATATTATTGCCAGAGTTTATGGTGACATACTCATGCATCCTCTCCTGAGGAGTGAACATCAACTCTTGCAAAACGTCTCCTTTATAGCCCAGGAGTATACAAAATTCTATCTGTTTTATGATTTCTCTCTCTGTCTCTCTCTCTAGGATCCATATGGTCATTTTGGTCCTCCTGGTGACCCTGTAAGATCGATTATTAATTATAATAACATTTATGTTTACACATTTTTTTTCATGTAGATTGCTTTGAAACCAATTTGGTCCCTAACCTTGCTCACTGTTCTGTTTTGTCATCTTTAGTGTCATCTTTATCTTAGGTAGTGTTTCTACCGGCCCACAGATATTTCGTTTGGTTTGTTAGACGCAGAAATACAATTTTAGTCTTATGCAAATACTATTTGGCTCATGTATTTTTGGGGATTAAATTCTTAATCATTCTACATTTTTTTGCATAAGATAAACAACAATTGTCCTTTAAATAAATTCATAAATAGGCAAGTAAGCAACTAATACTGCATTAGGTCTGGTACACCACAGTTCCTGTCAAAGACTAGCCAGTAATGAAAGAAAGTGGAGCATGGTGAGATCAGTGACAACATCTTAGCATGCTGGAACATATAATGGTCCATAAAACCTCTGATATCCATCCATGATTCATCTTTCAGGGAGTTCCTGGTCCAGTTGGTTCAGAAGGTCCAGTTGGCCCCACTGGTTTGCCTGTATGTACCAAGCTTTCATTGCTCTATGAAAATACTCCATAACGGAGACTAGCTGTACTTCTCGCTTGTAATACGTACTAACATGTCATTTGTTATCTTCTCTTTGTCTTAGGGCCGTCCTGGTCCTCCAGGCCCTCCTGGGCCCACAGTAAGTTGGAGCAGGCACCATGTTTTCCAAGGTTGTGCCCCACTGAGTGAAGCTTCTGGCGGAAATGGAAGAGATGTTTGAGACGGCTGGGGGAAATCAAGCTTGAGCAGTGAAATCTCAAACAGCCATTTTTTTAATGACACAGTACTATGGGCAGCGCATAAAAGAAAAAAAAAACAGATATATGAGGAGCAGCAAACACACAAATGAGTACCAGGCATAGAGAGGAGTGAGCCTGGGCAGTGGGGAAGAAAACAGCGAAAATGAGCCGAGGTCCACTGCACTTTGAATAACATGAGTAAAACAAGGACTGTAAACCTTACTGCTCTAATTACCATAAATACAAGAGGCATTTATGTTGCTTTATGCAGTCTAGGCTGCTAGAACCCCTGCAGCATGTGGAGAGATATTAAAGTTATTACTACAACAGAAACGCTCTGCAGATTGTCCCCTTGCCATCAGGGAAGAGATACAAGGCCATTAAAATGTAAAAGTGCGGAAGAGAGCTCGTCTAGAGGGTATACGATCCATATCGTGAATGTGAGCTATAATATCTGAACCACTGAATTAATGTCATAAGACCAGAGTTGAACTTTTCTGCATATTTTTCTAGGGAAACCATGGTCAGGGTTACGAAGGAGAGAAAGGAATGAAGGTAAATGTTTTTTTTCTTTCAGACACCAACAAACTGGTTCTCTAATCTCATACAACATTGCTGTATTTGGACTAAATTCTAATTCTCATCCCATCTAATTCTCATTTCATATTGAATATATAATGAATATATACATCTCATGCATGACAGGTCTAGGTTACCTTTGTGATGCTTTTTGTGTTTAAATTGGATGGCATATCAAATGTTTGTATTGACATAATATTGCCCAAGTGCATACACCCAGTGGTCTTGGAGTGGCTTGATCATTAGGCTTGTTTACACATTGCATTAACATATGTTTCATGTCCGGGTCATACCTGTATATACTTTGGCTGGATTCCATTGACCCCTCTCACTAAAATGTCCAGATCAGATCCAGTTTTACTCTCTTACATAATAAGCACACCAACACGTATAACGTTTCTGTTTTACTTCCTACTTTAAACATGGTTTCTGAGTTGATAGGACCAGCACGTCCTCCCAGATACTGAGAGAAACCCCTTAAAGGAGGCAACAACTTGTTTGCATCAGTAGAGGGGAAGGTTTAGCTTTAGCTTATTTGGTTTCTACAGTGGTCAGCACCTCTACTGTCCAGAGGACTCTCTGGGCTCAAGAGAGAAGTTAGCACTCCTCAGACATTTACATCTAGATGCCCTAGGGCATCTAGGGCTCTTATCCAGAGTATTACATACTCCTCTTTATGTAATTGCATGCACATAACAAAAACAGATTCTGTTTATACTGGTATTAAATGTGGTCGAGATCTGACTGATCACCCCAGGACACATTGTGACAGGATAATGATCAGATCACTCAAACCATATTCAGAGGTGTTTATTCCTGGATTTTCATGTGACTAAATGAAATCTGAATGTGATCAATCACCGTAATGCATGTTAATGCAACATGTAAACAGCCTTAATTAGTCTGTTTAATGACTTACAGAAATTTTAAATGAGCTAAATGAGTTCATCTTGTGGGTCATGCAAAAGACATGATTAATCAAAACACAGAACACTAATTTGAAACATCTGCTTAAAGCACACACAAACAAAAGTGTCATTTATTATACAGCTCATTTGCCAAAACCGATGAGAACAATTTTACTGGATCCAAACTAATTCAGTGTAGTTATATCCACTGGGTATTTGTTATGGGCACTACAGGAATGAATTCAAACGGTGCTTAACTGACTAACAAAGAACATAGGCCATTGTGGCCAGGTTGCATGCTGTCATGATTACTGACCACTTTAGCTGCAATAACCTTACACTAGGCCACCTATCAGTGCACAATCATTCATTTCCTGCATGCTAGATTCACTTCTGATTTTCATACAAACATATATATATATATATATAAGTATATTAGTTTATGAACATGCAGTAATTCATTGTAACATGATAGGACATGCCACAGATTACTTTAGATACTTTAGATACAGTTAGGTTAGATACTGGGGGTGGCATTTGGTGTTTTTGTTAAATGATAGTCCTAAACTCTTCCCTCAATTTAACCTTTACTCTGCTGTATATTGTAAATGTTTTAGCTGTTTAGTAAGTTGCATTAGCATCTAAATCAGCTGATATAATTAATACATTATGAGCAGTGTTATTGAAATCTCCCAGAATCATATTTGGAACATTTTCCATGTCTTGTCTTAACTGAAATAGTGATGTTGTTTGGTATCTGGTTCAGCAAACACAGTAGCACTACAGGTTGCCAGCACATTTTTGATTCTCCAATCTGTTGCATGGTGGCTCAGAGATTCCATTAAAAATACATTTATAATGTTTTCAAAGCATTTCCTTAAGCATTATCTTTAAGCATGTCATATTGGTTGACATTTCCAGTAGCCTGGTGCATATGGTTGCTGGTTCATGCATAAAGGTGAAACATACCCATAAAAAGTGTTTCTGGGTCTGTTTGAGCATTATTGTGTATCAGCCAGTGACCAGTCTGTGCTGGTGCTGGGGTCACCTGCTCCTACTTCCTGTGTTACTTCATTTCCTCTTATTCAATTGGATGTGACAATATTTATCTGTGGGCCAGAATTGGAGTTGTAGTTTTTAGCCCATTAATTTTTGCAGAAAGAATGAACAGGCTGTTATAAATGCTTTCATTACTCTAAAGACATACAGTTCACAGAGCGTATGCCGAATAAGATGTCTTTTCAATTCTATTAAATTATGGTTTAATACGTTTTAGATTGATTGGCTTCAGGTTTTAATGAGAAAATCCTAGAATTGTCCCAACAGTGGCAAATTATTAACAATATAAATATAATTGGTTTACTCAGTGTGTAATGTGAGGAAGATACATTGAAAAACTAGACCATTATTTCCATTTCTTTCTTAATACTGAAGTCATTTTTTAAAATTAACTTTTTAAAAGTAAGTCATTCATTGGGTTGTTTTCCTGACTTTATCAGCCATGCTTCTGTTCTCTACGCTCTGCATTTTATCCGCTGCTTTCTTCTTTTCTTCCTTTCCTACTTTCCTGTTCTTGTCACTCTTTCTGTCCCAAAATGACACTCATTCTGCCTTTCTCTTATTTCTCTCTATCTACCTCTTCCCCTCTCTCTCTCTCTCTCTCTCCACCCTCTCCCTCCCCATATCCATGGGCTCTAACATCTACTCTGTGTGTGTTGTGGACCTCAGGGGGACGCAGGCCCACAGGGACCCAGGGGTGTGCCGGCTGCTCTGTTAGGCTCACCACCTATAAGCACTATCATCAACAGAGGAGAGAAGGTAATGCACAGGGGAGCGGTGATGCCAGCCCAGGGAGGGGCTTAGCCAGGGCGAGAGAAACAACTGAGGAGAGAGGAGAGGGTTGGAGGAGAGGATTGGAGGCACCATTTACCTGTGCAGTGCCTTTAGAAAAACATTCTAGATCACATAGCTTCCTGCTGCTTCACCCAAGCTGTCTGTCAGCCACTCAGCCACTGTTCACTGATTGGCTCTAGATTGGAAAGAGCTGGTTTTGTTAAAGAACGTCATGTTTAGAGGGTCGCAAAAGTAACATAGTTCAATATCCTGAAGAAATGGGCCTCTTCACCTTTCCCAGTCTCTCTTGAACCTCCCTCTCGCCCTGACCTCCCCAACACCCCACCAGGGGTCACAGCGTTTGAAACTCCATGTTGTACAAACCACCTTGTCCCCAAACTCTCGCCGCAAACCATCTTGCAACTCGCCCCCCCGTCGCCTCCGCCTCTGCCCAGCCGACCTCACGTCCTGTCCCGTTGTAAAAACTGTCTCTTCCTTGGTTACCGCATCCAGGGAGACGCGGGCCCGCAAGGCGACCCAGGCCGCTCACTGGTCAATGGAGTTGTGGAGTTTGTTGGATTTCCAAAAGGAGACAAAGGAACTCAGGTTTGTGGGCCGATGCTGCTCAGAGACCAAGAAGAAGTTCCACTCAAGCCGGGCAGCTCCCACTCCCAGCAGACCTGTTTACACCTTCAGCCTCTCTGCTCCATGCACGCCCGTCGTACTGAGGCAACAAACCTCTCACAGGGTTTAACACCATCCCACTTTCACCTCACCTTACCACCCCACTAATTGCCAGGGGTCCACCCTGGAAGGCCTGTTATACCTTGTTTGTTTATGTTTTCTCAATAGCTCTTTGAATAGCAGAGTTTTGGGCTCTGAGGTCCTGAGGTTGAAGATTTTTGTGATATTTTTTTTTTGTTTGCTTTCTTGTTTTCATTTCAGATGTTTCCTTTATGATTTATTCACAAGTGTGTTCCAGTCTTTTTTATATCTGAATCTGTTTGCCCTTCAAAATACAATCATAAATGTCATGCGTGAGTAATGGAAATGTTGTAATAGGTGTGAGGAATAATTACCTTTGTTTCTTTTTCATACAGCTCCTGCAACTGGGCTGGTCTTACTTAACACCTTATCTCACCCATGTCACTTCTCTTTTCCTGTCACTGATTTTGTCTGTCTCTGTCTTTCAGGGTGATGTTGGCTTTGCTGGTGAACCAGGAAGACCTGGACCACCAGTATGTTGCTTAGTTATCGTGATGTACTGAAAGTTCTATAGTGACACCTGCCCTACATTGATTTCCAAATGGGCAAAACTTTCTCTAAATGTCCCTAAAATGTCTCCATGAGAAATCGTGCAGATTCTTGAGTGCTTTGGCGGGAACTGGTGCTTTGTTTACACTGCTGCTCATTTAAGCAGTAGATCCATCCACATTATCAGTGAAGGATGCTGCAAGTCTGTAATCCTCACGCTCTGTTCCCTAAGCCAGCACAGCTGGATGTCTCAGACAGCCTTGAAGGTCTGGGGTGCAGCCTTTCAGGCTTCCAGTCTTGATAAAGTCTTGTTCAATTGATTAGGTTTAACAAGAAATAATCTTGTTAATCCATTTCGGTAAAAAAAAACGCATCTACCCATATTATGTCATTTGTCTTTGCTGATCTAAAGCAGGACACATCTGCTGTGCTTGTTTCATATGTGGTGTGACCCGTCTTTTCCATAATGTAGTGGAGAGATTCATGGAAAAGAATCCTCGATACCAGTGACAGCATTGGTGACGAATGATGTTAAAGCACCAAGCATGAATTTGTATTGGTGTTTAATTTGATAATAACGTATAGTGTGTTGGTCTATTAATAAGGAATGGGGGCTTTTGCCCATTTGTAGGGTCCACATGGGCAAAGAGCGGAATATGGTGAGAAGGGAATTCTAGGATTACCAGGTGCACGGGTAAGTGTTCGAGAACTAATTACAGGTTCTAGTACCGAACTGAAACATTTGAGGTATCCGACATTTCTTCCTTTTCTGCTTCTTTTTTTATGATTAAGGTGATCATGTCTCAATAATTGTCCTCCATGGAGTAACAATTAATGTGTGATTTCTCCAGTTGTGATCTATTACAAACCTGTTTGTCCGTCAGCTTTCTCTCGTTATTTTGGCAGGGCCCTCCTGGTCTGAACGGCCCACGTGGAGAAGATGGTCTTCAGGTAAGTCTCACTAAATTTCAAGTGAAAAAAACTTTCAAGTGTGCCAATATTACTCCTCTAGTGGAAAATGACGGTTGCCTTTGATTTACCACAGGGACTTCCTGGAAACATTGGCTTACATGGGCAACCAGGTTTTCCAGGCCCTAAAGTGAGTATGAAGTCAATCACATCCAGTAGAGAGCAGAGAAGATGACTCACCCACTGTAATTTAATACTTTTCAATGAAATCCAGTGTCCCACTGGAGTTGTCCCATGTCCCATAAATGGAGTTATTTCAAACATGGAGAGTTTTGCCATGGGTGACACATGGGTAAAGGAAAAGGAAGTAAAACATGGTTAATGGAAGAATTGTGGTTATTTTCTTTGTAGGGTGACATAGGAGACCCAGGTCTGCAAGGCCCGCCCATTTTTTATAATGGACTTGGAGAGTTTTTGCAAGGTAGCTGCCGAATCTACACATGTAGATTTCCATACACACATAAAGCTTTTAACTGTCTCTATCTGTCTCACACATGCATACACGCTCAATCCCAGCAAGACTGAGCTGCTGTTCATCCCTGGAGCTACAGGTCCTCAGCAGGATCTTGCCATCTCATTCGAGAACTCTTTGATTGTACCGTCTAAAGATGCAAGAAACCTTGGGGTGACTCTGGATGACCAGTTGTCATTCTCTGCCCATATTACGAACCTGACTTCGGTCATGCAGATATTTTCTCTACAACATCCGGCGTATCCGACCCTTCCTTTCTCAGGAGGCCTCCCAGGTGCTTGTCCAGTCTCTTGTCATTTCAAGGCTCGACTACTGCAACTCACTCCTGGCTGGTCTTCCTCTGCAGGCCATCAGGCCCTTGCAACTGATCCAGAATGCAGCAGCAAGGCTTGTCTTCAATCTACCCAAGTTCACTCATGTCACTCCACTGCTGCGCTCCCTTCACTGGCTTCCTGTGGCTGCTCGCATTCAGTTTAAAATTCTGATGCTTGCCTACAAAGCCAAAAATGGACCAGCTCCTCCATACCTTATGGAAATGGTCAAAAGTCGATCCGCACCTCGAGCCCTTCAAGTAAGTACGGCTCGACTTGACCCGCCATCCCTCAAGATTCAAGGAAGACACGCGACAAGATGCTTCTCTGTCCTGGCACCCAGATGGTGGAACGAACTTCCACTGGCTGTCCGAACAGCGAACTCTCTCGCGGTTTTCAAACGCAGCCTGAAGACCCATCTCTTTGTAAAGCACTTATAAGCACAAATCAACTGAAGCATTGGTATAAAGCGTAATTGCACTTTATCTTTAGGAACACTTGCTAAGTATTGCACTATACTGCATGTAGTCTTGTAGGTATTTCAGTCTTGATAGGTATTGTCTAATCTTATATTTTGTTGTCTTCTTTCTAGGCATCAGCACTAGCAACGGTTTATGGCAGTGCTTGACCTCAAGTAGTTTGGACTTAAACCTGTTTATACTAGATAGAGATGCATATTCTGACTGAACACACAGTACTTTTGTAAGTCGCTCTGGATAAGAGCGTCTGCGAAATGCCGTAAATGTAAATGTAATACACATTATTAACAGACCTCTCACGTGAATTCCCACAGGTCCAACAGGTGACACTGGTTTTCCTGGACGTCCTGGAGAAGATGGAGATGGGGGTCTACCTGGGCTTCCCGGACCACCAGGCCTTGAGGGAGCTTCATCCTCCACTGCAGGTGCAGTAATTCAGCTCAGTGCCTCTGCTGCAGGGTTTAGGTCCTGGAGAACACAAAAACAACCTGGACACTGCGAATTAAACACATAACAAACAAGCAGCTTTCTTATTAGCTATTGAAACATTGAGTGTGTGTTATTTGTCATAGCTTCACTGTTCATACTTTTGTAACTATTATACAAAATAGTATTGTATTGCAAAAAAAATCTGTTGTCCCCAAAGGTCCTCCTGGTCTACCAGGATTCCCTGGTGTTGCTGGACCCAAAGGAGAAAATGGGAACCCAGGTCTTCCAAGCTACAGTCCTGAGGGTCAGCCTGGAAGGATTGGTTTGCCTGGACCTCCAGGCCCCCCTGGACCTCCTGGTCCAAGTAGCTGGCCTGGTAAGCAATTGTTTTACTAGAGCTCAATTTGTATAATCCTACAGTAAGAAAATTATGAATTATTGCCTGTACATACTATATATTGCTCATAAGATAGGAAATATGGGTTTGTCTTTGTAGGACTTTGTTGCTTATCTTGTTTTACCAGATGCATTCTATGTCGTCTTTTGTGTAACACGTTTGTGTAACGTATTCAGCTGTGCTTTCAAGATAGATTATAAATTAGAAAGTATTAAATTGCACAAAAATTCTCCCAGAGACCAAATCAAGCTCATGTTATCCAGCTAATTAATCTAGACATTCATCTAAATCTGTTGTGTTACTTTAGAATAACATGTCCAGGAAACAAATGACTAAAATAGTCATTAACATGAAAATGCAATGACACATCGACTGTATTTCTCTCCTGCCGGTGAAGACGAGTTGATTGGCCCAAGCCTGGTGGTGACTATTGGCCCTAAGGGTCAAATATTTAAAGGTAGTCGGTGTTTTGTGGGTATATTGCATACTGCTATAGCAATAAAACAAGCCCACCTAAAAAACACAATGTTGCAACCTCAGATAACCAAGCCTGTGAAATATATAGACATAGATCTCCTAACAAGGCAGAAATCACAAAGCATGCTTCATTAAGTGTCTGCCTCATGCCTGAAAACGGGAATGAGGAGAAAACACTGATGCAACAGCATGTGAGATTTGTCTATTTCACAAGAAAATAGTATTAGACCTAATTTTTAAGCACTGGCAGATTTCCATCACTGAGTTAATGGAAAGAGTTGCATTCAGAAAGCTGCTTTGTTTCTGCAGCATCCAGCAATGCTAATGCTAGCTAACCTTTCCAGCATTTATCTTACAAACCTTTCACCTACATAAAAATGTCTCGCCACGGAATTCCTAAACGAATATTTGCACAACTCTGATTTTTAAAGGTTTTTTTTATTGGTTAATTGGGTAATTTAAAGGTTTTTTTATTGGTTAACAGTTAACACTCTACATGATCTTTATTAACCCATTAGGAACTTTTCCTGTTGAAAGACCTGGACAACCAGGTGTGAAAGGTATTAAAGGACCTCCAGGAAACAGAGGTCAAAAAGGGTTTAAAGGTGAGGAACGCTCTACTCAACCCAATCAGAAATATAGCGTGGAGGAAAGTAGATTGAGCTTAAAGACCTGGTTCACTGTAGATTAAACTACTGCTCTTCTTACCTCATGGATTTCTAGGGGACTTTGGAGATTGTAATTGTTTGGGTGGTGGAGGAGTCCAGGGGCCTCCAGGGGATCCAGGGCTCCCAGGTATCCATGGAGACAATGGGCATAAAGGAGGAGTCGGTGACCAAGGAACTCCAGGCAGCCCTGGATCACAAGGACCAAGTGTAAGTGGCATGTACCAATAACTGCTTAAAATTTCCATTTTTACAGCTTCAGGTACCAGATAGTTCTCTGAACAAACAGAGGGCCTCATAGTCAGGGCCAATGTCAAAGAGCAAGTTTGACCCATTTCTCTGAAGGTGAAGTACTTGATGGGACCCTCTACCATGGAATGACATCATGCCTAACTACATGCCTTATTGTAGGGTCGCCCTGGACAAAGAGGCTTTCCTGGATCTAAAGGAGAGAAGGGAACCTCCTACTTTGCTGGAAGCCGAGGACAGAAAGGTGACAGGGGTCAGTCCGGGCCTCCTGGTCCCCCTGGAAACATCGGCAAATCTGGAAGAGATGGTGCCTCTGGTTACCCCGGGCAACCAGGACCACCGGTGAGTGGCTAGGTTAACCGATGATGATGATAAATACACCTACATTTTGTGCCATAGTACAATTTTCTTTTGATGCTTAATCAGGAAATCAATCATCTGTAATGGAGTATGTTTATAATGCTCCCAACCCTGGTTATAGGCAGTATGTTTCACTCTACCTAGTCTTGCTAGTGAGAGAATCTGGAATGTTTTGTCATTTAGCGTCACTGAGAACCACAGGCTTTGAAAGGAACAGGCCACTTGACAGACATGCAAAATGACCATGACATATATCTAAATAGTGTTAGTAAAGAGTTGCCCATTTACTCCCATTTAAAAAATGGTGAATGGAAATGCATAAACACAAATATGCAGATAGTCAGTTACACTGGAAGTGATGAAATTATGATGGTTGCTCCAATTTTCTGTGGTTCGCCCCTACCAGCAGTCCCCACTTTGCAGTGGTGACAGTCACGTGGTTCTTGTTAATGTCTTTAGTTTCCTTTGGTGTTTGTGCCACATCCCACACTGGTGGCCATGTGCTCCTTATTGTTTCATTTTCCATGTGTCGTTTTTGTTCCTCCGCCTTTTAAACCCCCTTTTCTGTTTTATCATCATCAGTTTTGTTTCATTTTTCTTTGTCCACTTTATTCGTATCCCTTGTTTTCATCAAAATCCATCATACAGAACTTGTGCTTGTTCCTCACCTGTGCCATCCTCACCTGTAGTGTTCATCGTGTAGCCCATGGGCCTCATGCGTCTCAGGCTGGCACACGTGTTCTCCTCTGTGTTGTTGATGTACTTCTTTTAAATTCCCAAACCACCCAGTTTTAAATCTCAGTTTGAGCCAGGCAGGGATTTGTATTAACTCTCTCTCTCTCACTCTAGGGAGATGCTGGTTTTGGGGTGACTGGAGATAGAGGCCAGCCTGGCTTTCCTGGAAGGAAGGGTTACCCTGGCCGCCCTGGTGAGCCTGGCCTTACCCACCCTGGTCTCAGTGGTGTTCATGGCATGCCAGGGGACCCTGGCACCATTGGGTTTCCAGGACCTCCAGGACTGCCAGGTGCACCAGGTAAGTTAAAGATAAACCAGATAGTTTGCTTCAGTGTGAACAGGTACATTGCTCTACATACATGGAAACATTTTAGATACATATGTGCATTTTCCAATTCATGTAAACAAATAAACAAATGACAAGTAAACAGGGACTATAATAAATTTTTTGTAATGATCAAGCTCTCCTTAAGCTCAGTCAGGTGGATCAGGGCTAGGACAGGTGGTCAAGGCTTTAAGGTGAATGAGAACTGATTTTAAAGTTCTAGGACAAACATGCCAGTGGTGATGATGTACTATGCTTTATTAACCTTTCATTTTTTGAGTGGTTACCCTTGTACCGACATTTCCCTCATATCTCTTGATTGATTTTTAAATTAAATATGCAAAGCAGATTTTTCTTTCTTTAGCAAGTTCAAAAGTGGCTTAACTGATGGATCTAGACAATCTAAAAGTTGACATTATCTGATGAGAGTGCCATTACAATCTGATTGCAAACTGTATCAAATCTACTGGTACATGTGTTTAAACAAAAAATGTTTTGAGTTTATCAATTCATTTTCACATTTGTTTTATTTCACCAATATGTCGATCAGTGTCCATGTATGTTTGTGTGTGTTTGTCCTGGCACGTGTGTATGTTTGTGTGTGTTTGTCCTGGCACGTGTGTATGTGCAGCTTTCTTTTGTCACTGCAACATGTAATTTAAGTTCTACCAGATGGTTGATCCATTCACAAAATAAACTGACATGTTGGAAACATTGGCAGTGCAAAATAAAACATTCCTCTAATTCATGACTCAGAATTAATTCTAAGAACTAAAATCCCACTTTCGCTCTTCATAACTCTCTGCCATGGAATGGCTTAACCACCCAGAAATGTGTCCTTAAAATTCCTCCTTTTGCTATGCTTTCATGGAATACGCTTGGTATACTTGGATGAACTGTTTTACTTCTCTGCTAATTATATCTTTATGCTTGTGCATTAATTAATATGATGATCTGGCCTGAGTGAATTGATTGATGGACTGATTGACTGACTGCTGCTCTTGCTATCTCTCTTACCCGTGCATGCTTAGGTGACAGCTGTGGGCGGGCGGGGCTTAATGAAGCCTCTTTCGGAGAGGGAGGTGAGAAGTCCAGTGGTGTAGCCAATAGAACGTTTTCAGACCGCTGAATAGATCAGACACCTAAAGCCTGGCCTCTTTGGCCACGCCTACTTTTAGACGTGCTTATGATGTCTGTGCTAATCGGTATTTTTGGGGGGCCTGGCAGCCAATAGCAGGTGTGCTGGATACTCTGGTGTAAGCTGGAGCCACACCAAGCACATTTGGGGAAAGTAAAAGAAAATGGAGGATATGTCACATTATGGGCGCTCTGTTTGCGTTCTTGCTGAATGTCTGCCTTCTTGGTCTGATAATCTCGCTCTGCTCTTGTTGCTCAAGTGTCTTCAGCTTATGCCAGTGGGCACAACAACACTGCCAATGCTTCAGCTAACAAAGCTTGGCGCATGTGATCAGCCTTGCTATGCTGCCTAATGCAGGGGGAATGGGTGGGGTGGGTAAGCCCAGACTACAGGCAATGTATATTCTTATGGTGTGTTCAACAAAGCATTCAGAATTCATAGCTACTCTTATGACTATAAATCAGAATTCATAGCATGTCATTAATTTCAAACCTTTTTTTATGTATTCTCATATTATGTTTTAGGTGTCATATGTTAGAATAATGTTTGACGTGAAAAATGTTTCCATGTGAAGGTGTTAGATCTGTATTTTTTGTATAAAATCCAAGTGCTGTATTCATTGCTTCTGCTTTTGCACAACATATTTGTGCAAAACAAACACATATCTCACCCTTTAGAGACTGTGAGAGACAGGAAGTGAAGTGTGTTGCTTGAAAAAGTCAGTTTTTAGGTCAGATGGCACTGATTTGAGTGAAAGTGGCTGATGTGTTGTGGATCTCCACAGGACTGACAATGCCCTGCATAATCCAAGGGGAACCTGGAGAACCAGGATTCCCTGGACTACCAGGAGTGCCAGGTGATGTCTATCCACCAGACCTACTTATAATGAAAAGGAAGACAAAAGACATAATTGTAAATCTGTGTGTGTGTGTGTGTATTAGGGTCCAAGGGTATTTCCGGTCCCCCAGGATTAAGAGGACATCCAGGTTTTGATGGGTCAAAGGGTGAAAAAGGAGACCCAGGCAGTGGAGGTCTACCAGGACCACAGGGTATGACCCCACATAACACAACCCTCCAAACAAAACATCTTTCACAAAGTCTTCAGACTTCCTGATATTAGCACCACCTTGGCTGGCACATCCCCCTGTACAGGGGCCTCCTGTTGCTTTGCACCAACTCTTCCAGCCCAGGCCACTGTGAAATACATCAGCCTTTCCAATACCTCAACAATACTTTGTAGTATATTGCAGTGCCATGTTTTGAGACTTTGTGCATACATGAAAACAGGCTAATTATGTTTGTAATACATAATAATGAAGTGATGCGTGTTTTTTTACAATGTGTTGTTGATTTAATCCCATACAATGGACTTCACAGGTTTCACTGGACAGCGAGGAGATCCAGGTTTGCCAGGTCGCTCAGGTTTTGGCCTAGCGGGGTCTCCAGGTAAACCTGGCCTCCCTGGGATACCAGGACAAAAAGGTGAACATGGCGAGGTCTTTGGGGCTGTTCCAGGGCTCCCAGGAATTCCAGGGCGTCCTGGAGAGCCTGGAGACAAGGGGCAACAGGGGACTCCTGGATTACCAGGTGGAAGTGGTAGGTTTCGTGCCATCAAGAGTGAAAAAACAAAAAAAACGTCGCCACCATGCCTGCCACAATTCATTTGAAAGACTATGGCCATAATTCATTCATATGTAATAATAATACAAATGACACATCTGTAACATGTCTTATAGTATTGATGCATGCAGCTTCATGCATCTGTGACATTTAGACAAGCAGTTAGTACAAATGAATAGTTTCTTTTCTTTCTTTTTTTCTGCAGGTTTTGAGGGGCGCTCAGGTGTTCCTGGTGTGAAGGGGCAGAAAGGCGTGACAGGCCCTAAAGGGACCGCAGGACGGCCAGCTTCAAGTGTTCCTACATCTCCTGGAAGGATAGGAGAGCGGGGCCTACCAGGCAGCCCTGGGTTCCGTGGACCTCCAGGTGTGCAAAGCAGCATGGAGACGATCCCTTAGCAACACTCACGTTCCCCCTCCTTGGTTTTCTGCTCCTGTTCTTGTTGTCTCTCGTGCTTTGAGAGTGTTGACCATTTCCGATTATATGTCAGATATTCACCTCTCCAACTAATCTACCCTCACAAGTCATTTTATGTAATGCATCTGTGCATGTATTTCTGTCACACATCACACCACAAGTTATTATGTGTATAATGTGTAAAGTTTCACATTATATAGATTATGTAGTACTTTATATATAGTTAATTTCAACTAACTGATTCTGATATTTTTCTTAATTTTGATTATCTTCTTTAGCTTCAGTTACAGCCTTGAATTTGAGCTTTTAGAAAGCTTCAGTATGTATATGGTAGACTTGACATTCCAGACCATTAGCTTCATCTAGGAGTCTTTTCTGTCAAGTGGTCCACCTCAACCACAGGAAATTGGTCGGTGAGAAATATAGTGACTGTGGGTTGCACCATTTTCTATAGTACATCTTTCTGACATAGTTTTGTATGTTTTGGATTGATATTACATTGCACAGTAAAATCACTGTTCCCACTTAATCCCAGTTAGGAGGATCATATTAGGAGGATTTTATTATTAGGGCCAGTAGTTTACATACAGCAATTACAGGAAATGTAATAATTGTAATCCATGTCCCCCTACTTCACTTGTCTATGTCAGTAGGACCACTGAGCATTCTCACAGATGTATCTTTTGAATCCTCTTTTCTCTGAACTCCTTCACTCCTGTCTCTCTGACTGTCTCTCTCTGTCTGTCACCATCTCCACCATCTCCGTCTTCTCATCCCTTCCACTTGTGGTGTCTCATTCCTCTGTACTTGGTGCTGGGTCACCTCTCTAGGCTGCCAAGGTGAGAAATATTGTCAACCCTGTACACCTTCCTAGAGTATTAAAACATTTGTCTGAGAATAGGACTGTCAGCGCTCCTAAGCAATGTGAGGAGGAGCATGCCTAACGGGGGGGGGGGGGGGGGGGCGTGCCTAACAGGGGGGCGTGGCTAACATGGGTGTGTGCCTAACAGATCCTCTCTGCTTTTCTAGGCCTGATTTCCATCTAGGCTTTTCTAGGCTGTGTCTCTAACAATTAATAATCCTCTTAGTTACAGGCTGAAATACATTTATTTGTAATTGTTTACATTGAAAATTATGTTAAAAGATTCATGCATTATCTGTCATGCTCGATATGATATAAATCACATGACATAAATATTTCTCTAGCGTTGTGTTTTAAATTAGTGTGTATGTGTGCAGGGGCATATAATGGTAGCAGTGATTATTCAGCTCCCAGTGTTATAATGCATACTAATGTAATTAAGCAATACTAATTAGACTTCAGCAATACTAATGGAATTAAGCAATACTAACTAGACCTCAGCCCGTTACATTGCTGTAACCCTAGTCCGCTTGCGTGAAACACACGTGTGTGTGTGTGTGTATATATATTACACACAATAATATTTAGCACAGTGTATGATTTAAATTACGTCTCTGTCTTTTAAAGTAGTGGGTGTGGGTATGAGTGTGCATAGCTGTATGCATAAGCAAGGATTCATTAATTACATGACAGATTCATATAATTAATATGAGACTATCATAGCACATGCTGTATGCTGACTCCAGTGTTGGTGATCCCCAAGGTTTTCCAGGTCATAAGGGCTCAAAAGGAGATGCAGGACGCCCAGCCTTTGCTGGAAAGAAGGGCCCTCCTGGCTTGCCTGGACGTCCAGGATCACAGGGGCCAAGGGGTCTCCCTGGATCCCCTGGCCCAGTACGTAGTGGAATCCCAGGACGTCCAGGGAAGAAAGGTCCGATGCGCTCTAATGCCATTTTCACTAAGATACATTGCACTATTGTTAATTCTTCTTAACAACAGACTCTTGATTTCTCAGGAGAGAAGGGCCTCCCTGGGTTGGTGGGGTTTCATGGAACACCTGGACATTCTGGAGGTCCTGGACAGCCTGGCAGTAAAGGAATGCCTGGATTCCCTGGACAAGATGGTGGACCTGGGAGCAAAGGAGGATGGGGACCCAAAGGTATGGCAGAAACACTGAGATAGGATATCTGTATTTCAAGATAACAAAACAGTGAGGTACAATGATTAACTCTGTGTGTGTGTGTGTGTGTGTGTGTGTGTGTGTGTGCGTGTGTGTGTGTGTATTAGGGGACCGTGGGGAACCGGGCAGGGCAGGACAATTCCCCCCATATGGTTTAGTGCAGAAAGGTGAACGAGGTACTCCTGGAGCTACTGGCTCACCAGGGTTCACAGGACCAAGAGGTACTGAAACACTCCCCTGATTCACGCCATCTCTGAAAGGAAGCAGAGTTTTAGCATGATGTAACATCAGTGTAAACTGAAAAACATCAGCCATATAAATCCCTTCAGTTTGCTCTTCATGCAATAATCTCTCATCTCAGCAAGTGCTAATGGCATTTTATCCCATTAGGTGATAAGGGATCCACAGGGCTGCCTGGTCGTCTGGGCTTACCTGGTCTGTCTGGACCTCCTTCCCGAATCAAGGGCTCCAGGGGTGATCCAGGATTACCAGGACTACCAGGTTCTCCTGGCTTTCCTGGGCAAAAGGGATCACCTGGTCTTATAGGTTTCACTGGCAGACATGGACCCAGTGTATGTTCACATAATCATTTAACCTACACTGGCCAAACAAGACCGTTAAACCCTACTAGCTATACCGATTTAAGTGCAATCATCCTAATTCATTAAAAATAGCACAATACATTTTTTTCAAAACCAAGCAACAATAATGCTACATATTAAAATAAACAGTGTGCACATACTGTATGTGATGGATCTTCAGGCTAGTACCATAATTTGTGGCATTTTACCATTTTGAAGCGTAGTGGTTGTATAGCACATTGTGTACATTCACAGTGAAACATGGATCAGTATATTATTATGCTCTCTAAAAAGCGGGAAACGGAACTCAAAGCAGCTTTGGCCTTTTGTATTTTCAGTTTGGGCGGAAGGCCTAGAGGATGGACACTGTTGTTGTGTATTATGTAACACAGTTTATTTCCTTCTCATGTGCAGGGTGATGATGGCACTACAGGTTTGCCTGGATTGCCTGGTAGCCCAGGACTGCCTGGTAACAAAGGTGAGTTCTGATCTTCACACAAAGCTCGCACACTGAAATCAGACCTCCATTCAGCTGGTGATCATTGACCTTCCCGTGCATTGTGTTTCCAAGGTGAGAAGGGTATGTCCACTGGAGCCCCTGGGACCCCTGGACCAAAAGGACCAGTAGGAGATTCTGGATTCCCAGGTGTGTTATTCGCGCTGCTTCTGCTACTTTGATCAGACTGCTGTCGGGCTATGATAAGATTAAGTCAGATAAGTCTTCATTATTCACCTCCCCCCCCCCCCATCTCCTATGCACAGGTCGCCAAGGTAGTGTTGGTGAACAAGGTGCTTCTGGTTTCCCTGGAAGCCCTGGGTTATCCAGGCAGAAAGGAGTACCAGGAGATAGAGGAAGGCCAGGACTCCATGGTAACCTACTGACTGCATCTCTGAAAAGCATTCTGTTTTAATTAGCGATTTTATATATTATTATATCATATGTTATATAACATTAGATCGATCTAACAAATCATTTTGCTTGTCCATCAAATTGTGTATTTTCTGTGTATCTTCTCTGTGCTAGGCTTGCCTGGGCGTGCTGGCACTGCAGGTCTCCATGGTTACCCAGGACAGAAGGGGCGGGAGGGGGAGCTTGGGCACTCTGGACGTAGAGGCTGGCAAGGACAAAAGGGTTAGTTTGGTTAGAGCGCAATCTTATTCTCCATCGATACTGCCATTATGACAATGATATCACATGACTCACTTTGATTGTGACCAAATCCATGTTATTCAGTCTTTATCCAGTAACTTATGTTCCACTTGAAGAACCAGAATCAAGAGATAACGAGTAACTACGAGTAATCTCTAGTCATTAAAGTATTATGTGGTCATTCATTTCTGTTATATTTTTAAATAACTGGTTCGCATTCAAGTTGGGATTCTACAAGTGCGTTTCATAACACACCTTTGCGTGTTGCCTCTGTAGGTTTACTCGGCTCCCCTGGTTTAGATGGGCTCAATGGACTTCCAGGACCTAGAGGTCAACCAGGAGTACCTGGTGAGTACTTTTACAGCTATAAGTATATCTTTAGATTAGCATATACGAGTCTACCACACCAGCAACCATCTCATTGACGATAACCTACTTTAAAGGTTTAATAAACAATGGTCTCTGAAGGTTCTTCTTTGCCTTATGAAATAACAGATATCAATGACTTTGCACTCTGTATTGACATTTATTGGTTTGAGTGCATCTCTACTGCCCCCAGTGCTGTGGAGTGGTTTAAACTATATTGTTAACATTATCACACACAATGGCTAACTGTACCAAACTTATGAATATTGTGGCTTTGTTGACCATAAATAAATAAGGTTTTTTGGGATCTAATGATGGTAATGTTAGACTTTTCAGCAAAACAGTGGTATGGATGGACACTCCATAGCCTTATACCTACTAAAGTTGCAAATGTTAGTGAGGTTAGAAGGTTGACTAAGCGCAACTACGCATTTCTACTGTGCTAGATTTCTTAGGCTACAATTCAGTGTACACTTAGCCTTCAGTCATAAAGCTCCACTGTGTTTTAGCATACATTGAGTGTAAATGATATCCAGAAGCAAAGTGATACCTGATTGAAATCTAACATTACACCTTTAGTAGTAAATGATAATTGGCTAATGATATGACTTGTATACATTAGCACTCAAGCTGTTATTCCCTGCTAATCCAAGACTGAAGTAGGCAATCACCAAATCGTTACCCATTATCTAAATTAATAGTTGTTCTTGAAGAATTGCTTAGTTGCTTAATTGCATAGTTGTTCTTGAGGAATTGCTTAATAATAAACAGACAGATTGAACTTTGACACTAAGGTCACAACGTTCACTAAGGCATGTTTAACTTCTGACAAGTGCAATAACATTTAGTGAGTAATGCTAGTTAGATAAGTAGGCTAAATGTTTAGCCCGAGTTAAAGCCAAACAAGTTTAGCTCTCCCAGGTTAGAATTAAGACACTGTCAAACCATTACAATGTCAAATTGGATGACTATTGTTGATGTGCCGATTTCTATTCGGTAAACAGCTAAGAGCTCGTAAAACTAAAAATTAGCATGTATGCTAACATATTTGAAAATAAGTATTACATTTTGTCATACAAAACAAATCTTGCATCTGGTGCATCAGAGTGAATTAAACATCATACAAATAAGAAAGAACATTTTCAACATGAACATTTTTTGCTTGTATTGATATTCCTCCATGGATGTTTCTGTATTCAGCATTCAATCACAAGCAAGTGGTTTGGTAGCTATAGCAGTAAATACACAATGGGGCATATAGACTGCCATCTATGGTAAAGAGTTTATCAAACCAGCTTGCAGATCTTCGTCTATGGTAAATTACCCTGCTTATAGGCATATGATCTCGATTTCAGTGGAGTGCACGTTACATAGCAAACTTTCTTTATTCTATCTAAAGGTGTGGGCGAGAGCGGTAGGCCCGGGAACCCTGGAATAAATGGACTGAAGGGGGAAAGAGGCTCATCATGGCCTGGAGTGCAAGGACATCCTGGAGAAAAGGGGTTAAAAGGAGAGAGTGGTGAGCACAAATTGCTGATTCATCTCTGAAGTCCTTAGATGAGATGGAATATTCTAATATTACAGTACTTAAAATACAAATATGGTAAATAATTCTAGATTAGAAAACAGGGATAATATATAACAACAATTTTACAACAAAGTTTAGGGTTAGGATTAAAAAAAAAAAGTATGCTTATATGTTAACGATGAGTCTAACTGTACAAGCATAGACATAAGACATGTAGTAGGTGCAGTTATTGGCGATGTACTGCAAGACAAAAAGTCAAAGCACTCATTCTGGTCTTGATAGGTTTCCCTGGACAGCCAGGTTCCCCGGGTCTTCCAGGCCTTCCTGGAACATCTGTTTCTTCTGGTTTGCCTGGACCTCTTGGAGACCCAGGTCTTCCAGGATTGGATGGTGAACAAGGTACAATACTGCCTCTACATCATTAAATCATTCTGAACCTTGCAGCCAGAACTGTAAAAAAATTCAAAATATGTCTCCCAAAATGGTCCTTACCTGCAAAATACCAGTCCTTTCTAATGCAATGTTTTTTATTATTTTCTTATTTCTCTGTGCCATGCTGAACTATTGAGTGAGGGATTTGAGGAACTCTTGCTGAAGTTGTAAAATACACCTTTTTTATAGGTTTACCTGGCCCCACTGGTCCTCCTGGTCCACCGGGTCCTGGAACAATCCAGGGTGACAGAGGAGATGAAGGGGTTCCTGGATTCCCTGGACTACCTGGAAGTCGGGGCGAAACCGGAGGTCAAGGAGGAACTGGTGAACAAGGAAGCTCTGGACTCAAAGGTGCTCTACGAAACAACCTGTCATCTAAATGGTCCATGTGTTTCTCCAGTGAACCTTCACTATGCTAATGTTTCACCCATGAACACTGTTTTTTTTTTCTCTCTCTCTTTCTCAGGAGCACGAGGTGACCTTGGAATAAGTGGTCTACCAGGACATCCAGGCATGCCCGGGGACCAAGGGTATTACGGTCGCAAAGGACAAAAAGGATTAAGAGGTCAGAAAATTAAATGATACTTCTGCATTTTCATTCTTGCATTTTGGTCAGGGGTGGACAGTTAAATTTTCCAAAAGGCCACATGAGGAACTGGAACGGTTTAAGAGGGCCATATTAATATACTTCACATTTTGCACAATACATATATACTGGTCAGAGATGGTCAGAGATCCGGATGTGACACTGTGTACAATGCCGACGTCTGATTTAGGTGATTAACCCCTTAGCCTGTCTAACATCTTCCTCTCAGGTGAGCCTGGTCGCAAAGGATTGCCAGGAACCTTCTTGCCACCAAGGGATATTTACGGGCCTGCTGGGCCTCCTGGATTTCATGGTGCTGTTGGCCTCCTTGGTATAGAAGGACCACCAGGCCAGGATGGGTATTCTGGGCATCCAGGTGAACTCCTTGTTACAATCCACTGTGTCTACATTTTGTTTATTATTATTTATGTATGTAAATATTTATAAATGTATATTTACATATCCATATGTTATTGTCTAATTGCTGTAAAGATTTACACCATTTACTTGGAAGAAAACAAGTAGAGGTCACAACAAATAGCTTGACCCTGCTAACTTTGTTGAAATCTGTAGGTCCAAAAGGAAAGGCTGGATTGTTGGGGAATATTGGTCAAACTGGACTTGAAGGAGTTCCAGGACCTATTGGAGACCCTGGAGAGTCAGGACTTCATGGACTTACAGGCTACCAAGGTGAGCTGGGAGTGATGGGTGACGGTTGGTGGTGGGGGTGGGGGGGTATTAAAAAGGAACTATCCAGGTGTCAGTGTAGATAGGACATGAACACTCAAGGAAGCAGAGTCAAGCCCTGACACATTAACTTCCCAATCACAGGTGCTAAAATAAAAATGCAGGACATCCATATGGCTGAATTTGCTTTTGTAGGGTATATAAGAGCAGAGTTATAGAGTGTCCACTCCAGGCCCGGCCTCACTCCTGGTTTGTCAGTCCCAGGCTTGGGAGTCTGTTATGAAACACTTTGACCATTGATGAGTCCATTAAAGAGGAGTGTGTTTATAGTTCATTCATTCATTCATTATCCGTACCGCTTATTCCCGCTAGTCGGGGTCACGGGGGGGCTGGAGCCAATCCCAGCATCTCCGGGCGAAGGCAGGGTACACCATGGGCAGTTTGCCAGTCCACCACATGGCCAACACGCACACACACACTCACACCTACGGGCAATCTAGAGTGACCAATCAACCTAGGATGCATGTCTTTGGACTGTGGGAGGAAACCGGAGTACCCGGAGAAAACCCACGCAGGCACAAGGAGAACATGCAAACTCTACACAGAGCAGCCCAGACCGAGAATCGAACCCAGACCACCTTGCTGTGAGGCGACAGTGCTAACCACCACACTACTAGAGCAGATTTATGTGTTCCTATATTTTTCAAATATTGTTTTCTTTAAATATCACAAATCCACAAATAATAATGCATGTTTGTAGGTTCTGAACCTTGATTTTCTGTTAGGCCATGCAAATCTGGAACTACCCTGTCCCCCATGAGTAACAGATGTTAAAACGTTACAGCATCAAACTACAGTTTTAGGAGTACTACTCTGTAAATAAGTGTAAAATAAGTGAAACAGTTCATGGAACAGTAGTAAAAATTTATTATTTGACTTCTTTGTGGTTATACCTTTGGTAAATGATACAAAGGAGATTTCCCCTAAAAACGGAGAATACAGCATCAAAACTGAAATAACTCCCAGTCTCGAGAACTTGCTGTGTTTTTACAAGGGTGTGCCAAACATGCTGGTAGACATGCATTATGGAAATGAGGTTGTCATCTTGGAACAAAGAAGATTTCAACAAGGCATAACATCATAGGTCCCCTTTTATGAAGTGTTACATTCCAAGCACAGACACACATTCGTGTAAGGTAGACTGTACTATGAGTGTATTGAGCTGTGCATGGTTCTAAAACCAAACAAATACTCAACGGTACACATCTTAGCAATAAACTAAAATACTACATACTAACACTGTTATTCGCCTGTAAATGCATGTTTACTTAACAAGGCTATTGCTAATACTAGTTAGTTACTGTAAATATTTTAATGAAAATCAAGAATGACATCTTAGATAAACTTACTCCTAGGTGCACATACACACAACCAAAACAATAAGCAGAAGGGGTCAAAGGTAGTGGAATGTCATCTGACTGCACCCAGTTAAAGACTAATAGCTTCATACCAAGGTCGAAGGTCTCCAAATAAGATTTACACCAGTGTAGTTGATCAGTAAACTAGAAATGTTTTAAAATTGATTTGTATAGGGACTTTTATACATTGCTCTCTCTGGACTTTCCCATTTTCCCACGTGCTGTTTGCTGTTCTTTTCCTGGGTGCTGAAGCACTGGGTACAGCTGCTCTCCATGGTCCTGAAGTGAGGCTGTGGTGGGGTAGTAGGTTGACAAGCAGCTTCGGCTGTATCTGAAGAAAATATGGTTTCGTAGCATCTACCTATAGTTTCATATAAGGCATAAGACTGTATATTCAAGATCAAGATTCATTATGATGTACATTATATAGACAACATCTCAAGGGTCACTTTTCCCAATTTGTTGCACCTGTTACCGCATCTTTCATTTTCCATGTTCACCCTTTCTTTTCTCCATCTTCTCCTCGTCCGTGACGCCTTTTCCTCCATCCCTTCAATTTCTCTTCCCTTTTTTTATCCCACCACTCACATGTCCTCCTCTTTTTAGTATAATATCCTCACATGCACCTCCTGCCATCTCTCAGGCGCTCCTGGTAAGCGGGGATCGCCAGGTCCCGCAGGCCGGCCCACACGCAGCTCCGGCTTCGGTTACATTCTGGTAAAGCACAGCCAGTCCAGCCATGTGCCCATGTGCCCTGAGGGCATGGGGAAGATGTGGGACGGCTACAGCCTGCTTTACGTGGAGGGTCAGGAGAAGGCCCACAACCAGGAACTAGGTACCGCATCAGATACCGGAGTAAAATAATCAAATACACGTAGATATTATATGCATTGCTGCAGCATAGATAATTATTTTTGAACGTTCAGGGTTTTTTCAATGAGATTTTCTGCAGTTTTTTTTTTCTTCATGTTCCCATGATCCTTTGTGCTCTCTTAGGATCTGCCGGCTCCTGTCTGCCCCGCTTCAACACCATACCCTTCCTGTACTGCACGCCCAGCGACCTCTGTTACTATGCCAGCCGCAACGACAAGTCCTACTGGCTGTCCACCACAGCATCCATTCCTATGATGCCTGTGGCAGGCCAGGAGATCACACAGTACATTAGCCGCTGCTCAGTATGCGAAGCCCCTGCTATGGCGGTGGCTGTCCACAGCCAAGACACCACCCTCCCCTCCTGCCCACCTGGGTGGAGAAGTTTATGGATCGGGTACTCCTTCCTTATGGTGAGAGTCTCTCAGACATACAAACGCGCCTGTATACAAATGCTCCCACATGTAAATGTGTCCACACATGCAAGATCACTTAAGTCCATAAGTACTTCTATGATATGCACAACAGTTCATAGATATTTCAGTTAAGGTTTGGTAAGGTCTTGAGTGCGGTGCTTCTGAGCTTAACCACATGCCTGTATTTCTTCCTCCGCTTAGCACACGGCCGCAGGAGCTGAAGGAGGTGGCCAGTCACTGGTGTCTCCTGGCTCCTGTCTGGAAGACTTTCGTGCTACACCCTTCATTGAGTGCAATGGGGCCCGAGGTACCTGCTTCTTCTTCAACAATAAGCATAGCTTCTGGTTGACCACGGTGGAGGAGGAGGGCCAGTTTGTGCACGCCCCCGACTCTGAGACGCTAAAGGGAGATCAGTATCGTTCGCGCGTCAGCCGCTGCCAGGTGTGCATGAAGATCCTGTAGCCCGCGCAGGTGCAGCCCGGAGGAGGCAGGGGAATTTGAACAGAAGGAGTGGAAGAGGAGTGGAGAGAGAGTTGACTGGCTTTCTTCATGCCTCCTACCCAATGATCATTGGTGCTTTCTGCAAGACTGTAGGCTCCGGCTTAAAGGAGCTGCATTTATCAGCAGCGGTGCTTCATAAAATGTTATTGCTTGATTTTGATATTCATTTTAGTACTGTTGTTTATATTTCCTGTTATGGTTTGTCTTGCTCATGGCTACCTCGGCGTCTTCACTCCCCAGGGGGCAGCACTGGGCCCCTAAGTTGTGACTCCAGCTATAAAATAACACAAGGAAAAATCTTCAGATTCAGCTAGTATCAGGTGTGCTAGTCTCCACTGCAAATGCCTATTAGAAAGATATTATGTTTCTCTAACATTGCCAACAACATAACATAATTCTTAGGCAAATGGGCAAACCAGCACTTTTGTAATGTAGATGAATGAGTAATACTCTGCCCAGTGGTTAACACTTATCATTTTGTCTAACCCCATACATGTTTACCCTTAATGTATTGCACTGATGTGAATATCTGGGGGAAATGTATTAAAGTTTCCTTATGTGGCTCCTTTTTGCTGCTGATATGTGACATCACAAAGGCCACACAGCTCAGGACGGAAGCTATGTTGCAATAGTTAGCGACTATACACCACTCACTTACATTTTACCTTCATCAAGAGTCGTGAAAAATATCATCACAAACTATTGCTCCCTCCGTGACCGAATCAATGAATGACTGATTCATTAATACATCTCATCCTCCTCAGACAATATTGATGTGGTGATTTTTTTTTTTGCTTCACCAAAATGTTGCCTATACAAGAATTCCTGGTCAAAACAGCGTTGCTTTTTTGAATCCACAACGGCCTCTTAGCCATGTAACTTCTTAATAGCCTTGAGAAAATGCTTTTTCTGTTTTGTTTTGTTTTTTTCGTGTCATGTGAAATGTTTCTATGTAAACATTACATTTTATAGAAAAATATTTTAGAAAGCTTTAAATATTTCTCTTTCTAAGGGTTGTTTATAAATGCTGTAAATACATCTATATGTGTTTATTAAAATAGGATATTTGCGTTTTTACACTGGCAGCCTCCGGTGTATATTTTACAACTTGAGATTCTGTGATCTATTTTGTGTCCTGTTACATAGTTGGATGCAGATGCATTTCCAGTATTTGTTGAAAATATTTTTCCACATTGCTATCTAAATATGTTCCCTAACAAAGTATTGAAATTAAAGTTTCAGATCTGTTCAAATGCCCCATTAAAATGTTTCCATGTCACTGTAATCACAAAGCTTGATTGCTGAGCAGAACCACACAACAAACATTAGGACCATATTTTAGCACCATAAACAGTAGCACCATTCACTGCAATTTCCAATCACTTTAGCAGCTCACTAAAAGGAGCTTGCAGTAAGAATTGAACTACACTAGTGTTAAAATGAGCAATGGGCCATTTTGCCACAATAAAGTAGCACTTTAACTGAACTGTGAACTGTGCACCTCCCGCTATTTCAGCGTCGTGTTATGGATATTTGTATATTTTGGAAGTAGCCTAGTCTGTTTTGGCTTCCTCCTTTCATTACGCAAACATTACTGAGGGCAAAAATCTGTGAACGGCAAATTCTACGACTAAAGCCAGCAGCTCACACGCCACCATTTCTCTAGTTTATTATGGTTTATTATGTTTATTATGAAGATACATTGGGGTCTCATATACTAACGACTGCACATAAGTGCTCAATTAATTATTGCTTATGTGTAAAACTGTTTATTAAATAGTGTATCATATGCAAACAGTTTAAGAGTAGGTTAATGGGCAGACTACACTCACAGAATTCGGTGCTCACAGATTATGGTGTAACCCCGGCACGCACTCCTATTTTAAAGTGGAGATAGTTTGATTGAATACTGCAGTAGCGCTTGCTGTAAAAAGGTAAGAGATAACATCAAAGGGTCTGGAAGAAGTGTTCAGCATCATAGTTATTATTTATTCCACTGAGACGAGTGTAAAATGATTAAGGAATACCATATTGGCCTACAACCGTCCAACATTCGCGCAAGGCAAAATACTAGTTCTGATGTTTCTGTCTGAACATATCTTTAAAGCAAATAAGTGAATAAGTGAATGCTTGAAAGCGAAATATCAGAGCTCGTGCCATTCAATTTAGATTCAATATTTTTATTCTAATAATATAAGAAACTATTTTATTGAATACTAAAATTTGCATTGAAATAATTTTTTAATTATCTTTAAACAGCAAGTGTTGCTGCCAATGAATTTGCGATAACCAGAGGTACGCCTCATTATCCTCCAGTCCGATAGATGGCAGTGTGATGGTTTAGTTAGCTACCGTGAGAGTTACTGCAGTAGGTGTAGCACTAATATAAACAACTTCGACGACAACATTTTCTCATCTGAGGTGAAGCATTGAAACAGGTAAATATGTATAACATTGGCAGTTATTTAAAAGCCTGGTTATTTTTTTACTATTCTGGGTTAGCTTGCTGGCTAATCAGGGAAACTATTTTGAGTCCCATATTTGAATACTTTGCGTACTGGCTGTAGCCTATATGCTAGCTAGCTTATTTAGAACCAGCGACTCCCCTGATGCTGTTATATTTCATTTGTATAGCTCGCTAGCTAGCTAATGATTGTGTTTCTCCGCTAGTAATTATGTTAAAGATAACGAAAACGTTTTGCACGACTGTGTCTTGAAAGATGTGCATTTTCACAAATCTGGACACTGTTAGCAAGCTATGCGAATAAATTAACTAGCCTATTTGGATAGCAAGCTGGTTAGCTAGCTATGGAAGTAAGCCATGCAACGTTTCTGCATCCGAGTCATCCGCACAGAGGACCATCTTATTCTAACACTTGTGTTTTCTGCCTTTCCTTTTCGACCATATCGTCCCTTCACTCCCACATGGGTTCCAGTCATTAATGATGTTGCTGGTATAGTAGATAAGTGCTCAGAAATCTGATTAAGACCAAACTAAGTACGCGAGGCTAAAGCTCTAGATACTCATAATGAACGTTTTGTTGTTTCACTTTGCCCGCATTTGCCAGGTTCTGAGGGCTAACCAGCCTTTATTAACCCATGTCATTTTCCTGCTCTTTGGTAGGTACGCTGGAATTTTCAGAGACTCACTCGGACATGTCATATGTCTTCATAAATGACTCGTCTCAGAGCAGTGTGCCGTTACTGCAGGCCTGCATTGATGGGGACCTGGCATTCGCCAAGCGCCTCCTAGAGACTGGCTGTGACCCCAACATCCGCGACAACCGGGGCCGCACTGGCCTCCACCTAGCAGCAGCACGTGGCAACGTGGAGATATGCCGCTTCTTGCATAAGTTCGGGGCGGACCTGCTTGCCACCGATTACCAGGGCAACACCGCTCTGCACCTGTGTGGACATGTGGACACCATTCAGTTCCTTGTCTCCAATGGCCTCAAGATAGATATCTGGTGAGCTATTCGGAAATTGTTTAGACAAACACGGGCCTTAACAGCAATACCTCCTTAATGGTCATCATAAAGCAGTCACTGTGGTGAAGTAAGGAGGTTCAGTGAACACTCTGCATGAATATAGTATTCCATTTTCAGCATGCGTCTTATGAGATCAGACTTTGTCACCTGCAGCTTGTGAAACGACGTGTGTTCTCTTGTATGGGAGCAGCAATCATAACGGATCGACCCCTCTGGTGCTGGCCAAGCGGAGAGGAGTGAATAAAGACGCCATTCGGCTGCTGGAAGGTCTCGAGGAGCAGGAGGTGAAGGGCTTCAACAGAGGGGCCCATTCCAAGCTGGAGACCATGCAGATGGCCGAGAGTGAGAGGTGAGTGGCTCAGGCCCAGCCATTGGTGATTTCAGCAAGGATCGCTTCTGTGTTGTGTAGACGGAACAGCACTTCATATAAACGTCAGAAGCCTTTCACAATTTGCCTTCGACAGTTAATGAAACAAATGATTAACAGAATAACAACCAAGTTTATTTTCTGTCTCGTGTCAGTGTGTGTGTGTGTGTCAATGCACGTCAGTTCATGCTGATCCCTTATAACTGATTCTTAGTGCGATGGAGAGCCACTCACTGCTGAACCCCAACCTCCAGAACAGTGAGGGCGTGCTGTCCAGCTTCCGCTCCACCTGGCAGGAGTTTGTGGAGGATCTGGGCTTCTGGAGGGTTCTCCTGCTCTTGGTGGTCATTGCCCTGCTCTCTCTGGGCATTGCATACTATGTGAGCGGTGTGCTACCCTTCTCAGCCAGTCAGCTGGAGCTGGTCCACTGAGAGCCATTCATCTACTCTCAGTCCCAAGTCAAAGCTGTGTTTTGTATGATTTAATGGTTTTCTTCATATTAATTAGTTCTCAATTTACTCTGCTCCGTCAAATGGTATTTGGAACACCATAGGTTTACAGACTGAGGCTAGTATTTTTTTGTTTGTTTGTTTGTTTGTTTTTTTTATATTTAAAATATTGGAAGTTTCTAAAACATTACCATCTGTTCAGATCATGTAGGTGTCCTTACAGCTCTGTGGAGGGATTTGTTTTGACTTCATGGCAAGTTGTGGATGGTGTTTAAAATGTTCCGGAATGAATGTGTAAGCTGTATCTTCTGCTTGGAACAGAAACCAAACAGAACCAGCAGCTCATGTGGCTTTTTACTTCCCTAAGTCTGGATTAAAGTGTTCCCTGTATAAATGAATCCAGATTTGTATGTAAGGGAAGAAGTATTACGAATCAAGTACATTAACTCAATGTGCAATGTCCCCTACTTTCCGTGCGGATTAGGATCCTAGAATGTTTGATAGAAGGACAACTGTGTATGTTAATTGTAAAGCGACCTTGGGATCCTTGAAGGGCGCTATATAAATATAACTTCATTCATTCAGCTGTGCTGTGTATCACTTTCTTCAATGTTTGACACTAATTTATAGTACTTTTCTGTCATTGGCCTGGATATTTTGTTTTTTTTAATGGTTTGATCTCTTAAGTCTGTTTAATGCCAGTATGTTGTACTAATGTTACAAATCTCTACCATGAAAGGCTGTACTCAGTTCTTATTATGAATAATTCATTGCATTGCATTCTTTTTTTGTCTGTGCATATGAAGATGGAATAGTCTGTAAAAATGCAAAGACAACAGCTGGTATTTGATTGGTTAAAGAGCACTTATCATAGTCGGCTCAGTTTTAATAGTGCTGTAAATGGCATCCTAGTCTCCTAGTGTGCAATTTTTCTTGTTGTGTAGCAAGTATGGAACACGTTGATGTCTTTCCATTGATTGCAAGAGTTCAATTATTTGCTCATATGCAAGGCCAGTTAGGATATATGTCTGATTACAGGACTTTGTTTAAAATGCTTGTCAAGATGTTTTTTTCCTGGAATAACAGCACCTTTTGTAAGAGTTTTATAGTGTAGCCTGTCTTTCAGCAATGTATGCTGCAAAACCCAGTTTTGGAAATATGAAACCAAATGTGACTATATTACATATAACTTTGATTTCAGACAGCTGTTATTTTAGTTAATCCCAGTGTTTACTTGAAGTTACATTTTTTTTTGTATGCCATTACTTATTTTAATTTTCCTTGAGATATTTTCTATGTTCAGACAGCCTTTACTGCTATATTTTTGTTGGAAGATGCTTTCCCCTGATTATTCTATAAGTATTAAATCATAAGTGGAAACCAGTATTCATTCTACGTTTGTTATTAATGTTATTATGCGAGTCAACATAAGCCAAGTTTGTATAACAGTTAAACGACTGCAAACTGCGTTTTAGTCTCAGCGTTTCGTTACTTTTATTTTGTCGGACCATAATTCCACTAAACCGGAAACTAACATTCAAAACAACTTGGTAGCTATAGTTGGTTAGATTACGGTCGTTGAATACTATTAGCCAACTAGCTATATGTTATTTATTCGTTAAACAATGTCGTAGTATACGGTAAAGGTATTTTTATCATGCATCTTAGAGGACTGTTCCAGGATTTTAATCCCAGGTGAGTGGAACTGTTGATTTAGCTTGCTCGCTAACTTTGCAAGTGTAGATTTCACTTTCTGTTGCTATCCTGGCTAGAGAATAGTGCTCGACAATAATATTGTTAGCTACCTAACTAACTTTAGTAATCTAACTAGGATTATATGGTGTAAAATACCTAGCCGCTGACTAACTTTACTGTAAATAAAGCATTCTGTGAAACCGCAGTAAAAAATTGACCATTTTTAATGTGCAGGTTAAACGTCAGCTATATAGCTAACTAAGCTAAGCTAGCAATCCTTAGGTTTTCACATTCAGTGACATTCCAATGTTTGCTTATCTCTAGATAGCTTACTCCTTGTATATTTTTCTTATTGTTGGCTAAGTTAGCTAGCTATATCAGACACATAGAAATGAATTTAGGCTGGACCCTTCTGTAACGACATCTCTGTGCGTTGTCTCTCTGTCCCGCAGCAAATTCCTCATTTATGCTTCCCTTTTGTTATTCTCCGTGTTGCTTGTTCTGAGACTCGATGGAGTCATCCAGTGGAGCTACTGGGCTGTGTTCACGCCAATTTGGCTGTGGAAGTTTATGGTTGTCGTCGGTGCCTCCGTTGGTGCAGGTGTCTGGGCTTACAACCCACGGTACAGGTGCGTTTTCAATTAACAGCTTTAAAATGGAGAGACTTAAGCGTCACTTTAACACTCTACTAAACAGTTGAGTTCATCAACCACTTTTAAATATGTCATCTCATTAAAGATGTATCGACTTTATTGTGATTATTTGCAACTTGGTCGTTACTCTTACTTTAAATTCGTTTCTTTCCTTGTTTTGTGTGTGCGTGTGTTTACAGAGCAGAGGGTGAGATGTGTGTGGAGTTCAAGGCCATGCTGATAGCAGTGGGCATCCATGTTCTACTGTTAATCTTTGAAGTGCTAGTGTGCGACAAGATTGAAAGGGGCTCCTACTTCTGGTTATTTGTCTTCATGCCCCTCTTCTTCGCCTCCCCTCTGTCTGTGGCAGCCTGTGTGTGGGGATTCCGCCATGATCGCTCCCTGGAGGTGTGGAGCGAGTGTGCGCACAATCACTGAGCGGTTCGGTGTGGAAATGTAAAATGAACACATTTTAAAGTTTTTCACATGCATTTCCTTTACTTTGTGAGGTTATCTTACTTTAAGTAGAACTTCTAGGATGATTCGTTTGTGGCTCATCATGCTTTTTGACTCTCTCTCTCTCTCTCTCTCTCTCTCTCTCTCTTTCTTTCTTGCACTCTCTGTTCCTTTCAGATGGAGATTATGTGCTCAGCTAACATCCTCCAGTTCATCTTCATTGCTCTACGGCTAGACAATATCATCAGCTGGTCTTGGCTGGTATAAGATCCCCTTTGAACTCGTCTACCTCCAGCATGTTATATGTGTAGAAGAGTAATAGGTTCCAAGTGCATTTCATTGAGAAAAAAAATGCACTTTTTTGCACACATTAAATAGATAAACCTCACAACCCAGCATTTATCACTGTCATTCTTCTCTTTAAAATTTTTGAGAACATTGCAATTTTTTGTCAGTAACTTATTTCTTAGCAACATTGCAACTCATACTTGCTAAACGCTGTTGGTTTGTAGGTGGTGTGTGTGCCACTGTGGATCCTCATGTCTTTCCTGTGCCTGGTGGTGCTCTACTACATCATCTGGTCCATGCTGTTCCTCCACTCTGTGGACATAGTCGCTGAGCAGCGGTGGACTTGCGTCACTATGGCTATGCGCTGGATGATCATCGTGGTGCCTCTCCTCATCTTCGAGGTTGCTTGTTCTCTTCTGAATTCATGTTTGCTAACCTAATGCAATTTGTGGCAGGCCTTGGAAGTAATGTAACACACTGTGGCTGGAAGAATAAACACTGCTAATTAGCTATGATGGCTTTTCGTTGTAAAGACAGAGCTAAAGTCTTCTTCTTCTCTTCTTCAGGTTTTGCTGGTGCATAAGCTCGATGGCCATAACAAACTGAGCTTTGTGTCCGTGTTTGTGCCTTTGTGGATCTCATTGGTCACTCTGCTGGCCAGCACCTTGGGCCTAAAGGGCGGGAATCACTGTGCGTACTCATGAATCTGTATTATTATGGGATGCTTTGGATTAATTGTTCTTGACTGTTTTGCTCTTTATTTATGGCATTGTGACGATGACATAAGTATAACACAACATACTATTGAGTTTCTCAATAACTACTGTCCTTGGCACAGGGTGGTTTGGCATTCGCAAAGATTTCTGCCACTTCCTGCTAGAACTCCTCCCTTTCCTGCGAGAGTATGGCAACATCTCCTACAACCTGCAGCGTGACGACTCAGAAGCCTTAGAGGAGATGCCTGCCATACCCGAACCTCAGAAAAACACCTCCATGTTCTTGCAAAAAGAAGTGAACATGCGAAGTCCTGGAAAATATTTTGGCCCCCCTCCTAAACTGTACATAGACATGCCTGATTAAAACCATGTTCCTCCCAGGACTGTGCAGACTACAGAGGGCTTGGGACAAAGAGTATTGTTTTCGGTTCTTTTTCAGATTTTTATTTGATTTTTTTGCAGGAGTATTTGATGATCTATGGCTTTTTTTGATGATAAAGAGAATTGTGGTATAGAACTGATGTCAGTAGTTGGATTAGTGCATCACTACTGCTTCACAACTGTATACCCAGACCAACGTCAGAGTTGGAATCTAAGACAGCTGAATGCCATATAGCTTTAATGTAAAAGTTACTTATTTCTCAAGATACTTTGACAGTGTTTCATGCAACTGTCATGGTTTAAATTCACAATTCACCACAGTTCGGATGACACACAGTTGTGTGCCTTAATCCTAAAGCACTTTAAATCCCTGATAGTTGGCCTAATATGTAAATGACTATTGGTACTTGCTTTTGGTCGTCTTCAGCATGCTTCCAGCACCTTTTTATGCAATGAAATGTTGGATGAGGTACTTTCAGTGATATTTTAAAGAAGTCTTTAGGGTCTTCAGAATGCTTCAGCAATGTTTCATATACTCGGAACTGACAGGGTTTCAGTTCTAAAACACCATATCCACATTTTTTTATGTATTTATATTTTTTACAGACCTTTCCTTAAAATATGTTACAGATTATGCAACAGATAATGCAATGCTGCTTTTTTCCATAGTTTGCTCTGGGACCCGTTTCCTAAAAGCATAGCGTTAAAAGTATGTTAAGAATATGACTCGCCATCTTAAAATGTTCATTTTGCTAGAAGGCTTTGGAGAGCCTCACCACTGGTTGGTAGGAGAGTGGAAGAGGCTTAAATCATGCCCCTCATACTGCAGGAAGGGCTGGATGTAGATCATGCTCAGCAGGTCTGAGCCCCCTCTGAACAATGCTGCTGTCTTTGATTGATTGTTCTGTGCTCTTCTATCACCCCTGTTAAGACTGGTCCAACAGTTGTTTTTTACTCATTGTAAAAACAGTTTTTTCAAAAAACTTTGGTTTTACTAAAAAAAAAAAAAAAACACAGTTTTTGTGTACATTTAATCGTCTTGTAACATATCATGTTTAAGTGGTGTCAGAACCTATGTATGTATAATTTTACAATTGCTCCTTTTGACTGTTCAGTATGTTCATCTGAGAGTAAAACAGAATTTCCTTAAACTTAACGCCACCTAATGTTATTTAGTGCAAGACAGTGTATTACAGTGCAGGACCCAGTTATGACTTTAAAAACCAGATTAATAGGGGGTAGTCTCTGCAGTATTTCCATCTTTTAAAAAAATTGTAACCACATACATCAAATATTTGTATTAGTTTATTTCTCTTTTCTGTTTTTCATTTTCATTTTTTATAAAAATGTATTGGAGAAATAAATGTTTATTCAAAGATGTTTATAATACAGAGAGTACACATCTGCTTATGAGTTGAGTTCAGTGGTTTGGAGGAGTTTGTGTATATGACCTGGCACCTGGGTGGGTACTGTGATAATAAAAAAAAAAAAAGCAGTGCGTTGTTTGTACATGGTCATCCAACGCATATGGACTGGAGAAACCTTATCCTGTCCACAGCAGGAGGGCACCGTAGAGCCATTAATGGTGAATGGGAGACAAGCGCAGTAGCTATGTGGGCCAGGATGTGGGTTTCAGCTGTTCCTGTGTACAACTCGTACGTCAGTTTGTTCCGCCAAAAACAGGAAAGCTCCATATTAGGAGGAATACACACGTGAGACGAAAACTGTCTACTGTGCATTCTCCCCCCTCAGTTTCTCAGTGTGCCCAAATGTACTGTGAACATGTGATAACTCTGCCTGCTAAAACTGTATAAAGGAGATAGTACTGCACTCTCTCCTCAGAGTTCTTGTTCCAGATGAGACTCTCATGCTTTTTTACTTTTTAATAAATTTCTCTCTTAACCACGTCTGAGTCCTCATATATTTCCACGACAAATTGGCGTCACGAACAGGATGGCGAGAGGCACCCCGGAGAGAAGGTGACTAATCTTCGAGGACGCTCCCTGAAAGAATAATCCCTGTTAGGCTGGGAAAAGAGGGAACCCCACGAGAAAAGGGAAATTACCCACCCAGGGAGTGACGTCACCTTCTGCCTCCGGAGGTGTTCTCCGCCCGATCCAACAAACCTGAGTAAGTGGAAATTTTTAGTCTAGAAATTCTTAAACATAGAAATTCCGCCAGTGTCCGCCCGGAGGAGGTTCTCCGTTATTGGATAGGGATATAGCATAATGTCGCCTATGAGCCTAGGCTCTTTGACATAGGGATATAGAAAGGTATCACCTATGAGTCTAGGCTCTCTAACATAGGGATATAGAAAGGTATCGCCTAAGGGTTTGGGACTTAAGCCAAGGCGCCTGACACAGTCTGGGATAAAACCCAGCCAGGTAGAGTGCACTTGTTAGACGTAATTTAGTGAAAGGCTAGACCCGTGTCGAACAGAGAGCTCCAATAGGGAAGGGGGACCTGTTTGCTTCGCTGATACGAGGAGCAGAACCAGATTTTGAGTACATTTTAAGACGTGTTTAAAGGACCAAGGTTTGACTTAACAACAAAAGGGGGGGTGGGGGGATTTTAAGACAAGGGGATTTTAAGACATGTTTAGAAAAAAAAAAACGCAATGTAAAGCAAAAACATCAGAGGCTCAGAATAGCAGTTTAAATTTTCAAATGACTAAAGATTATGGAGAGGATGTTACTCAACATATGGAATTTTGGATTAAGCATTATGGGTTTAGTCCAAGGGGAACACTGAGTGTAGACTACCTGCATAGATTTAACTGGAAGAGTAAAAACAGAGTCCAATGGCGCAGATAAGAAGGCGCGCAAATACTTTGCTAAACATGAAGCAGATATGGAAGAAAAAGCTAAATGTTGGCTTGAAGAAGCCGAGAAAAGACAAGCACAGCAGATAGGGCTTGAAAAATGTACTAACAAAGTCTCTCAGTGTGTCGCTGTAGCTGATCCCGACCTCGATGCTGCCCCACCGACACCGCCTCCAGCTATTCCAGCCCAACAGCTGAATGCTCCGATGCCACCACCCCCACCCCAAGATCTACTGCTCCCACCATTCCCAGGCTCATCGTCCCTTTATGCAGAAGCCCACCAGGCAATGGACTGCACCAGCCTCCCACTGCCACCTCCACCACCAACCTCACCCATGGCATCCCCCAATGTCTGTCAGGGGGGGGGGGAAATGATGCTCGAACTGGTCACCTGGGGATGTGCAGCAACCTCCCCTGATGATCGAGGTGGGGAGTCCTGAAGGAGTCTTCATGGTCCACCGTCACTGGACAGCAGACGACATCATGAAGGCGGCAGAGGGCCTGGGCAAACCAACAGATATGGGAGGACGATGCTTCGGAGAAGAACTCACGGCCTTCATTCAGTCCTGCAGGCCGACCCAATCTGAACTGAGACGCCTACCGATGGTCAAGCTTGGCCCCCAGTTTAACCACGTCTAAGCAGGTCTAGGCGGTGTTGCCTGAGGTGTCGGAGAATCCACTACATGGATTCCAACTGGGAGATGGGGTTGTGCCACACGGCCCCGAGCAACATAACAAATTTGGGGGGCCTGAAATAAATTACAAATAGTATGGTTTATGTATAAACAATTTGGAAGTGGTCATTTTTATCCACATTTTATCCATACAACTAATTTGTTGGGAACGGAGATTCCCAATTTTGAGTGGGACAGTCCAACGGGCTTATTGCATATTGATTGACATGTTTGATTCCATTTTTGAAGTTCTTAATAAAATTCAACTCTTAGTTTTTTACGACTGCTAACAAGCGTTTCCCTTAAGATACTTTTTCAAAACTCTAAACACAGCAACACATTTACCTCATACAAATAGCCAAATAGTTAGTATCCTGTTCAAAAGCACATTCACTTAACTAAATACCAACTTTGCATTTCAAAACACAACAAACCTGGTTCAGTATCCAATCATTCTTTCAAACACTAGTACAGATTCTCTATTCAAGAGGAACATGAGGTCAATCACTGCACAACCACTGTCAAAAAACAGTTGATGGCATTACAGAAACAGTATTACATGTAATATTTTACTCTCTCCCAGCAAACAACAGACATTATACAGTTCTGTTGTTTTCTTATGTCCGTTCATTTTTAATGTAATCTGCTTCATTTGGACTTTTTACTCAAATGTGTGCATTTTTGGCAACATACTGTCATACCACTTTGGTCTTGAGTGATATTTACTGTAACATACTGTTTGGAATGTAGATTAGACAAAAAGTGTCTGTGACAGTCTTTCAGTAAAGGTTATATTTTACTGTATTAGGGACATGAAATTGTAGCTTAACTCAAAAAAGATTGACAATAATTTTACATGCAAACACTGTAATTAGACATGGTCCCATATGTGTAAAAATACACATACAAAACAGAACACAAAACTGAACAGTCTTAGAGTATTAGGTGTGATCTAAACGGTCTTCAGCATTTAGCCACATGTTTTCATCAACATCACATCTGATGTTGTCTCTTGCCATGCTCCTGGTCTTCACTCAAGAGTTTTCCCCTTCCCCCAGAGGGAGGCAGACGCTGCATCCTTTATTGTAAAAGAACAAAAAACACAATATATGTATTAGCAGTAGGACCTGGCCTGCAGGTACTATACTGTACGATATAGCATCAGTAGGAATATACTTGTGAAATGTATTGTTTACCTGTTAGTTTGTTTAAAGGTCCAGATAATGGAAGCCACAGTTGACCGTCTGAGATTAGGCTGCACCCTTTCACCAGCCTCTCTCAGTGATAGACCATGGTTTATCACATGGTCTATGATGGTGGCTCTAATTTCATCAGTGACAGTAGTTCTTGATCTTCGCTGAACACCACCATGCATTCTTCCTCCTCTCCCTCTACCTCGCCCTGGCCCAGCTGTTCCTCTTCCTTGTGCAGACATGATTTTTCTTTCCTCTGATACTCTCTCTGTTCCTGTGCCCACATTGACCAAACTCAGTCCAAACAAGCCCCTGTTTTTATGAGTCCATGTCACTGACAGCACCTGTTTGTATCTCCAAGTGGGATTTGAATCAGCTGTGGTTGGTCTATTACTGTATTTTATTTAAATGATCTGTATGTGCAAAAAATGTGTATTACAGTAATAGCTTTTAACCTGCTTTTATTTGCATAATTTTGCATTTTATGCAATATTTAAGGTTTTGAACCATAGGTTTTCATTTTTGACATGCTGTGTGCAAGCATTTGTAAAAAAGGCCAAAATGATCCATAATTTTGTTATTGGGTAACTTTGTGTGTATAGAAAATGTAAGCATTGTATAAACATGTTAAATGCCTGCATTTTGTGCAAAAACAACATGAATTGTATTAACTGTATAACCACTAAAGACTGAAGTTATGTTTACTGTGTTTAGTTTTGCAACTGTGAGTACAGATTGGACAAAAGGATGTTAGTAAAAAAACTAATAAAATCTAAGTGAGTCAAGCATGAGTTTTACTGTTTGTAATGTGGTATTTTTTTTACAGAAAAACCATTATAAATATGGTTCATAATATTTTCAAAAAAAAAAAAAAAAATACGGACAAATTTTCAACATTTTATCCGTCCGTCTGTATTTTTTTTTTTTTAGGCGGACGGACAGACGGATGGACAAAAAAAAATATTTTTTTTTAGACGGACGGACAAACATTTTTTGTGTTTTTTTTGTCGGACGGACAGATGGATGGACAAAAAAAAAAAAAAAAAAAAAAAACGAACGGACAGACGGACGGACAAAAAAAAAATATTTTTTTTTAGACGGACGGACAAAAATTGTTTGTGTTTTTTTTGTCGGACGGACAGATGGATGGACAAAAAAAAATGTTTTTTTAGACGGACGGACAAAATTTTTTTTTTTTTTTGGTCGGACGGACGGACAAAAAAAAATATTTTTTTTAGACGGACGGACAAAAATTTTATTTTTTTGGTCGGACGGACAGACGGACGGACAAAAAAAAATTTTTTTTTAGACGGACGGACAAATTATTTATTTTTTTGGTCGGACGGACAGAAACGGATTTTTTTTTTTTTGTCGGACGGACAAAAATTTTTTGTGTTTTTTTTGTCGGACGGACAGACGGACGGACAAAAAAATGTTTTTTTTTTTTTTGGTCGGACGGACGGACAAAAAAAATATATTTTTTTTAGTTTTTTTTTTTTTTTCGGACGGACAGACGAAGGACAAAAAAAAATTTTTTTTTAGACGGACGGACAAATTATTTATTTTTTTGGTCGGACGGACAAAAATTTTTTGTGTTTTTTTTGTCGGACGGACAGACGGACGGACAAAAAAAAAAAAAATTTTTTTTTAGACGGACGGACAAAAATTGTTTGTGTTTTTTTTGTCGGACGGACAGATGGACGGACAAAAAAACCAATTTTTTTTTGTCGGACGGACAAATTTTTTTTTTTTTGGTCGGACGGACAGACGGACGGACAAACAAAAATTTTTTGTGTTTTTTTTGTCGGACGGACAGACGGACGGACAAACAAAAATTTTTTGTGTTTTTTTTGTCGGACGGACAGACGGACGGACAAAAAAATTTGTTTTTTTTGTCGGACGGACAGACGGACGGACAAAAAAAAATTTTTTTTTTTTTTGTCGGACGGACAGATGGATGGACAAAAAAAAATGTTTTTTTAGACAGACGGACAAAATTTTTTTTTTTTTGTCGGACAGACAAAAAAAACAGACGGACAAAATTTTTTTTTTTTTTGTCGGACAGACAAAAAAAAAAATGGACGGACAGACATTTCCAAATATTTCACTCACAGCATGGATCACCAGCTTCTCATATAGCCACCACCTGTTGTTCATAACATTAATAGACTTCAAAAAATGCAGATTCTCTCTTTATGCAGGAAAATAAGGACAACTCCCTAATTTATTTGTATTAATGGGAGTGTGAATGGTTTACAGACTGGTTAGCACTCTTTAGCTACATAGACATTGTATGTATAGACATGTATAGACATACATAGACTACTTTTTTGGCGATTCTTGGCGGGAGGAAAACAAGTGGGAGCGAGGTTTAAAAAGAAAATCAGTCCAGCGCAAACCCCTAAAGGATTAGCTGACCAGTGGAGCATAATGTGATTGGTTGGATGTTGGTTCGATTGTAAACTGAATCGATTGCTAATCCTTTGTGTCCCGGATTTTTACTCTGAATTTTTAATTGTCCCGGATTTTTACTCTGAACATTAGTAAGAGAGCGTTTTTATTTGTTGCCGGATTAGTTATGTTAATAGATAGCATCTCAATAGAATTGGAGATATAGTATTTCTGGTGAATTTCTAAAGAATTTCGTTAGATTATGCATATTCCTTCTCATCTGCCTGACAATCGTGGTTTATGAACATAACTGTATCCTGCAGGGGTGGCTTCGTTTAGAGTTAAATATTCACCAGATCGAATCCAAGTTTCTGTGAGACACAGAACATCAATTTTCTGGTCGGGGCACAGACACAGTCTCAATTCTGTTGGAACTTGGTGACGCCTCTTGGCAGCTCGCAGTTGGTTTAGCCTGTTTGCGGCCTGTTCGCGACTCTGGATTGTCAGCAGCTCATAATAATTATCAATATAGCCCACTTGATTTTCGGAACACCACTCAGACATCCAACGGTTTAACGCTGTGAGCCTGCTGTATTGCTAATCACCGCGCCGCATTGGGATGTGACCAGAGCAAATGACTGCATCGGACATCGCCTAGGTCAGTTTAGCCACCTCTAATATTAGCCTTAGTCACTTCGGACTTCCGCAGACGTATATCGTTGGCCCCTACATGTATAACTATCCTGGAATATCTCCTTTTAGCTAACAGTCTAAGATTGGCACTAATGTCTGGTGCTCTACACAGATAGTTGGTCTTTGTGGCAGGAACAGGCAACTGCTCGCCTCAACTGTGATAAAACTACATGTGAAAATAGTCTAGGAAGGCAAACAGTTAAGAACAGTACGAAAATAGCTATCACAAATTAGAAAATAATCGTAAAATTTGAAAAACACTCCACAGCAGCGTCAGCAGAATTGCTTCCATTCCCCGTGGCCGGCCTTCTACGGATCAGTGTAGACAAGGTACTGTGTATTTACTCCACAATCCCTCAATTAAATGCTGGTAGGATTGTGTTGAATGCACCCTGGCACAAGACGTGACTGCTGGGGAAGTATCTGTGAGAATATCCACAGCAATTAATGAGGAAAAACATTTAGAACTCATGTTTTTGGCCATAAGGACGATACTCCTCATTTTATCATTACAGAATGAGAATTTAGTGACAGTTGTGATTATTATTCAGAACCGTTTACTACTGATTTTTGCAAATGAGAAGCATTAGACAATAATCTATATTCAGTTGTCAAAAAGATCTGTCATTGCACGCTGCCTTTGTTTGTGAACTGAGACACTAGTCACATGGGCTAGGAGGTAGTATTCATTTATTTATTATAAAAAAATCACAATGCATTCACACAATCGTTCTCACACAAACTCTAATAAAACCTGAAAACAAATGTACATTTATCTTTATTATATAAATTATAAAAATAAAACTTCAGAATATAACATCTGTACATCAATTAACAATATATTTTATTCAGAATGAACAAAAAAGGAGAAGTAACGCTCAGGAAATTGAAAGCATCTCGGTAACATTTTAAAAGAAAGGAGCACACTGGGATTTGTAGGGTTTTGTAAGGATAAATATGTACCTTTGATAATCGTGCTACCAAGTGCTGATGATGGACTGTGCACATCTTCCAGGTAAATATCCCGCACACATAGTTCTGAGCTTCACGTTCCCATTACACAATGTAATTAGAAAGAAACAAAATGGTGGAATGACAGGAAGTCCACCACTCCAAAGACAAATGGCAGTGACGTGCATTTTAAACAACTATACACACTGTTACAGAGAGTAGTGGTGGAAAGGTTAAATATAAAAAAAAGACAAAAGCTGACAAGATATTCACAGACATGTACAAACATTTGAAATAGACATCGTTATGGGTACATACAGTAAATGTAGCCTTAGTCACCTGACAGGATTCTCACCAACAGCTTCACTGGTTTTGGACTGGGCAGCCTCCAATTCTCCATTTACTTTGGTGAGTTCAGTCGGACCAGATGAAGACACTGACCATAAGGTTACCCGCCGTTCTTTATTTTAAAGGTTCACGCTGGAGTTGTGCTTTTGCTGGACTGTGTTGTACTTTATTCAGAGTCCTTGTTTCTACAACAACTACTATGGAAACTCCCAGCGAGAGTATAGTTCAAATATATAGCAGAGATGGTTTCTGAACTTTGAAGGAGATGTTACTCTGCTGTTTGTTTATATTAAATATAATTGAAAAAAATGTTGTTTGATTCAACTCTGGCTCACCACAGCCGAACCAGCTCATTTAGGATAGTCAGCTTTACGTTCACAGACACAGAACCACATTCTCATTCTACTTCATTGCCTGACAGCAGCCTAGTAAAAACGAACCCCTGCTATAGGTCCATACGTGTGATACCACACCTTCATTGACATCCGAACCAATCACAACAGACAAGAGGATCTGGAGATCTCCTGGATCTTCTTCAATCTTTAGTATTCTTCAAAGTCTACTTCATGAGATCTGCAACCAGAGGCACTTCCTCGAAACAGGGTCTGCTGCCAGTTACCCTTTCACTGTGTGCTTGTGGACTGGCATGTCTGTAGTCCAACCGTGGGGGTCTCTGGATCTCTTTTACATGTCCTGTGATCTGAGCACTCTTTGTCCATTAGCAGATCCTCTATAGATCAGCAGATCTCGTCAGATCTACAGGATGTTTTGGTCTTCAGTAGTCAGATGTGTTTCTGTCCCATATCAGGTTGGCTCAGAAGAGGGCCGAACAGGTGAGGAGCGGACTAAACATGCACATACAGGGAAAGTGTGTGTGTGTGTGTGTGTGTGTGTCTGAACACATGAGGAACAAATTGCAAAAGCTTCCATTTTGTCAAGAACACACACAGAAAGCCAATGTCACACACTCATGAAAACACACTGCTCCACACAAATAGACTGGCTCACAAATGTATATAAATGCTGCCAGAGGTGGTCGGTGTGTGCATGTGTACACAAGGGTCTGCACGGTCTCACGCATTTGCTGTTGTGATGTATGTACAGGTTGTGTGTCTATGGCCTGTTTCCTTCCACAACCACATTTGCTTTCTCAGCCTCTGTACACACTACGAAACCAAACCTTCCCAGTGTATGTGTAAGTGCACAGTCCTGTGCTGTGGCCAGAAGTTCTTTGTGCAAGTGTCTCCTCAGATCGAACTCTCCTCACACTTCGCTAATGGTGCTCCTCGCAAGATTGTCATCTTGGCCAAATCTTCCTCCAACCCGCCCAGTTCCCCAAGCCCCTCCCCTAATCCCTCCTCCTCTCCCTTTAGCCCCATCCTCTCTGGACCATCCAGTTCTTCAGCCAGGTTTACTGATGACTCCTGTAGCTTGAGTCCACCAGCATTGGCATAGATATGGGTGCAGCTGTGCCTGGATATGTGACCTCCGTGTCCGTTCAGCGTCCCGTTCCGTTTCTCAGCAAACGGAAGCGCCTCCGAGAGCAGGCTGGCACTGCTGGGGGACTGGGGAGTGTCTGTGGACGGCAGAAGGTCCCGCCCCTTTTCCGAGGCAGACGGCGAATGACCGCCTCCTCCTCCTCCTCCTCTCTTGCGCTGATGCCGACGAGACGTGAAGCAGATCGCCCCGCAAGCCAGGGCGGCCCCCAGGCAAAAGCACAGGACGTACCCGACCATGAAGCTCCGCCCACCCGCCATGGCAGCGCTGCTGCCCACGGTGGGGCCCCCCAGCGTGAGGTGGTACGCGGCCCGCAGGCACGGCGGCTGTTCCCGCCCGCCTTCCTCGCACCAGCACTCGTAGGTGCCCAGGCTCTCCGGCGTGACCTGCACCTCCAGGTCGGTGTGGTGGCGGCGGGCGTGTCGGTGAAGCGGCTGCCGCCAGTGGCAGGGGCGCGGAGACACCTGCACGCAGGGCAGCATAACGCGCAGGCCCGTCGCCACGAGCAGCTCCACTGGCGCAGGGGAGCAGTGATCTGCGCAAAAGGGTGGGGAGAATTTTCACACACGGAGCGAAACACACACTGCAACGCTTTCTTAAGAACGCTTTCTACAGGAGGTGTATGCTCCTGAACGACGTAGTATCTTTTAGGCGTAGCACACCGAACAGCTCTTGAGCTGTAACTGACCAAGTTATAACAGGATTTGGTCCAGATCTGCATGTCCGACCACAAATTAAAAACCTGTCTTACCCTCTCTGCCTCCGCACTGGCTGGCCAGGGCTTCAGGTCGCGCCTCTTCCCCGGGCCTGCAACACACACGCGACGTCGGCGTTACACAATGAGTAGAGGGGTGGCGCTATGTGGCACCGCTGTGGGTTCACGCCGGTGACTCACTCTGTGACGGCCAGCTCGCAGGCGCCCTCTTTAGGCCTCCAGGCGCAGCCCAGCACGCGGGCGCGCTCGCAAGCCTCACAGGTGGAGTAAGGGGAACATCCATCAGCGGGCAGCAGGTCCAGGGAGTGAGGAGAGCCCACCAGAACGTACCCCTGAGAGAGAGGGAGGGAGGGAGAAAGAGAGTGAGGGAGAAAGAGCGCGTGAGAGAGAGGGAGAGAGAGAGTGAGGGCGCACACAACACTAGCAGCTAGCACAGTGTCCAGCCCAGAACACCCGCACAGTAGCGGATGTTAGGGGAGTTGTATCTAGTCCATGTCATGGCTGTGGGTGTATTTACCTTGTACAGCAGGATGTTATTAACTGGTTCTGAGGCTGAAAACAGAGGGAGTTCTTGCAGAAGGGTTGCATTTTGACCCACTATTGCAACTCTGTGGAGCTCCCCATGATCTATAAACACACAAACGCCAATCCAATGTCACTCAACAACTTTTCAATATACAACAATGCTTTTTAATCATCCCTTTTTGATTTTTCTCACCTGTTCCAAGATGCAGCACAGTTGCATTTTGGTTGTTGTTGCCGCTGGATACGGTTGTCAGAGTGACAGCGAGTTTGGTGTATGTAATTCCACTCCTGATCAGCAGGGGTGCTGACGCTACAGTGTTCTCCATAAGAGGGTGGTCTCGCATGAACGTCAGAACTTTATCAGGGAGCTTCAGAGATGACTCAAAGCCCTCCGCTTTCAGAGCTGTGTTCAGGCACTGAGAAGACACACACACACACACACACACACACACACAGAGTGTGTTGGAGAGAGAGGAACACTTTAAACACACTGGTGTTCAGTTAATTCTGGGAGATAATAGTGCCAGTAAGGTATGATAGAGTGTAATACTATCGGGGCCTGGAGGCTAAACAGCTGTAGCAGGTTTGTAATACACCACCAAGTAGGAGAGCAGTGTGCCCAGCCCGGTCCGACCTGGCCTGGGACTTTGTAGTATGTATAGTATGTAGTATAGTATGTAGTACAGTGCAGGACAGTATAGACAGTGTACCAGGCAGGGTCTGGGTGTGGCTCTCTAGCTGGTGCAGTGTTGGACAGGATTGCACGAGTGGTGACGTACCTGGCCTGGTCGTGGAGTTGGTACAGGTTCAGGGTTCATCCAGTTCTCACAGCTCTTCTTAAGCTCTTTGAAGGGACCACCCATCACCTTAGTGATGTCTTCCAGACTGTAGACACACACCGCAGACATCTCGTCCGTCTCCCTGAACACAAATGCACAATTAAAAAAAACGATGAGAACAATGAGAATTGAATTGAGGAGAAGACATGTGACGTGACTAGACGAGACGAGAATCCGCTCTCACCACTGTGAGGTGAAGATGCCGTAGAAGAACGTGCTGCTGGGGTCTCCGGGCTGGTGCTGCTTGGTGAAGATGTCCGTCAGGATGTTGAAGCGCTGACCACTTGCCCGGTCTTCACACACCAGCTGGGCCTTCAGGAACGTCGTCCAGCGTCTCTGCAGGGTCTTCATGCCGCCGATGTCAGACTGGAGGGAGGAGGAGGAGGAGAAGGAGGGATGAAGGGTGAAGGAGCAGAGGACGAAAATGACATGCAAAACATTCATGGAAAACTGCGCCAGTGAAACAAAAAGGCGTGTGTGTGTGCATGTGTGTGCGTGTGTGTGTGTGTGTGTTACATGTCCTACCTTACACACTCGGGCCACCCTGGGAACTCTGACTTTGGTGTAGAGGTCATATTCTTTGGCCACCTCAGTGAAGAAGAAGTAGATCTTACCATCCTCTCCCTCTGGGCTGTTGCTCTCATCCTGTTGGATGAACGCTGAACTGACAAACTCTGGATCTGCATTCAAATAGAAAAGCAGGAGCACGTGCGTTTAGGTCCGACAGGAGCACGTGCGTTTAGGTCCGACAGGAGCACGTGCGTTGAGGTCTAACAGGAGCACGTGCGTTTAGGTCTAACAGGAGCACGTGCGTTTAGGTCTAACAGTTATAATAATCACAATAACAGTCTAATGATTGGTTATTATATACATTTGGTGATGTGAAAAGTAAATACGATGTTCTGGATTTGGCAGAGATTCTGTTTAGCTGTGTAAACCACTCAGGAAGGCATCAGGCTACAAGCTATACGCTGAGCCTCAACACGTCTCCATGGTTCTCCAAGAAAATGATGACGTTGTCTTGGGAACACATTCCCAACCTCCCCAGGACACAAGGACTGATCTTTTTTTCCCCCCTCGAGTGGTACATGGCCAGGGAATGTGGTTGCCCGGAAACGCACGCTACTATGGCAATAGACATTACACCCTGCGTGTGAAGTTTCTAGTGGTTCTTTATCCACTGGGCCCCTTTGCTCTTTTGGAGGGTTGCTGTGCTGCACTGGGGCTGAGAGCTGTGGGACACTTGGACCTGACGGCCCACGGTGCCAGGAGCACAGTCCTGATGCCCCTGCAGGGACCCCGGTCCCGCACCCCTCCCCCACGCCTAGGGTGGCACCCTAACCCATTCAGACACTGACGACGTGCCAGGGAAGCATTGTGTGCATGCATGTGTGTGTGTGTGTGTGTGTGTGTGTGTGTGTGTGTGTGTGTCTCACCACTGAGCCAGTTGATGGATCGCTCGGTCCGGATGCGCTCCTGCTCAGTGCCCGTTGCCCTGGAGATGTCGAAGAGCGTACCCAGGAAGTTACTTGTGGCAGCAGTGTACAGGATGCCCTCTGAGAGAGACAGAGAGTGAGTGTGTGTGTGTGTGTGTGTGTGTGTGTGTGTGTGTGTGTGTGTGTGCGTGCGTGCGTGCGTGCGTGCGTGCGTGCGTGCGTGCGTGCGTGCGCAGGCTCATGTGTCCTACCTGCCATTACGGCGGTATAGTGCTGGCTTGGCTCAAAGGGACACTTTCCTTTGCCAGTCTCCATCTTCACACTGCCATCCTTGAGTGTTTCCAGCGTGAACACAGATATGTTCTAAACCGAGAATACAAAAACACACACAAATGACTTTCCCCTTTTAAAAGTCATTTTTAATTGTTCTATGCAAACTACGGTTGGAATAAAAGCCATTGGTATACTTACAGCTTGCATAATAACAACACATTACATAACACGTTCAAATGTACCCCTCTTTACTTTACAAACAGTATCTGTATGCCAGAACTGAAACACAAGAAGCTTAATATCCAAGAGTTCACTGGGAAACATTTAAAAGTAAACACCGTGAAGCAGATATAAAGAAAAGAAAACATTTCGAAACAAAAACGATGCAGTGATGACTGAGCAGGGAGAAGTGTGGGGCGTACTGATGCCCAGAAGCCGTACTGGTGTTCGTCCATCTCTCATGGCTCTGAGCCCCAGGCGCTGCGGCCACATGCCTGTTTGTGTACTTGTCTGCCTGTCATGTCAGCAGCTCTGTGGCCGTCGGTGACCTCGCTCTTGTATGGTCACCTGTCATTCAATGTGATGTATGTGTCACATGATGTGTGAATGTGTATGGGAGAAGGCCGTGTTAGTTTGGTCACGGATGGACGAACACCAATGTGTGCGCACACGCGCACGCACACACACACACACACACACACACACACACACACCTACCACGAAGGCACACTGGGGGTCGAACGCATATGTCCCACAGGCATAGATACGTCCGTCTCCCAAGAACTCCAGTAGGCGAATGTAGTTATTGCAGTCAGCCTAAGGGGGGCAGCAGAGCACAGAATTGTGCAGTGCAAAAACATTGGTCAACATAAATCAATGAGAGTATCAGGGTCTAAACATTATACAATTAAACATTAAAACCTTTTGGTGTAGTTCACATGTAGTTCTTGTAGTCAATGTAAATCATTATCTGTGCATTTGCAATGTGCGATGACCAATGAATTATGCCTCATAACACACTGGATTGCTCATTAGAACTGCTCATAAATTGTTATAGCACAAGCTACCATAAACGAATATAAAAAAAAAAGAATATGATTTCATAAAATCAGATTAAATAACAAAATAGTAGTGCCATCCTGAACTAAAAAACAACTAAACACAAAAAAATAAGTTGTTTGCCTTTTAAGGAAAAAAACCCCATAAATAAATAAATAAATAAATAAATAAATAATAAACAAACACAAAAATAGCAGAGTTCGAGCTGAATTCATCCCCTGTGGTGAGTTTCAGCTCATTTGCCAGACGACAAAGAGCAGCAAGAGCTGGAAAGGGTTTTTGCAATATATTTGGGCATCATATTAGTTTCATGGGGATAAAGGGGGACTGTTTGCCCACAGTAAGTGTACAGAGTATGAGCAGGAACAACAGGCCTGGTTAATTACTGTGCTTTAATACATTTCAATCAAAGACCAATCAGAGAAGAGGCCCTGATTTTAATGTGATTTGAATGAAGCATGTATTTGCCTGTGTGATCAGACTCTCATCCGGCTCACCCAACCCTGCCCCTCTCTCTCTCTCTCTCTCTCTCTCTCTGTCTGTCTGTCTCTCTGTCTCTCTCTCTCTGTGTTTTGTTTGCTTAATCATACCCTTTGATCGCCACCCCGTGGGGTTCTCACCCCACCTGTCAATCATGCACAGCCCGCCCCCCCCCCCCTCACCCCCCCACCACCACCTTGGAACAGAATGGGGGGTAGATGGCAGCCACTAAGTGGCCTAATTAACTCTCTCACACACACGCTGGCCCCATGCGCAGCTTCCCACAGGCAGACAGAGAGGGGGAGAGGGAGGAAGAGAGGAAGGGAGAGGAGAGAGAGAGAGGAAGGGAGAGGAGAGAGAGAGAGAGAGAGAGAGAGAGAGAAAGGGAGCGAGTGCACATAAAAGCAAAGGATCTTGTTATATTCTCTTAAGTACAGCAGGTACATTTTTGATGCAGGCTTTACATTTTTCATTTGGTATGGCACTGAGGTATCACACATTTGCATATACATGTTCTCTAGAGGAAACACTTCAAGTAAGTACTTGGTGGCTTCCTCTTAAGTCTCAGCATGCGCACGCACAGACAAACACGCATGCAAACACGCTCGTAAACACACGTGCACACACGTGCTCCTGCACGCCTGCGCACGCGCACACACACCTCACCTCTGTCTTTCCTTTAGCCACACAAGCTTTCCTCCTTTCTTCTGAAACGTCCCATTCAATCTAATAAGAGTGAGAAAATGAGAGAATGGAGGAGCTGATCAAAAACAAACAAGGGAGCATGCATGCCATCTATGAATATGCGAGTGGTCATTGGGCATAATAAATGCATTAGGGATAATTACAGAGGAGCATGCAAAGGCAGTCCTCATCACATGTTATCTATTCATGTATTCATGACATGGGTATGAATAATGTTTATGCACTAAGGCAGATCTTAAAACCTTTAATAACTTGGGGATAACTCAGGGATTTCATTTTGCATTACAAAACAATATGACACGATGACTATTTAATCAATTCAGAATTCTCTCTATGCATGATATTGTCTATGAATAATTTTATTTAGAAACCCCATTAGAGACAGTATTCAGAGACCAGGCACTTTAACCACCCAGTGGCAACAACCTCCCTGCCCACACATGGTACATTTGAAACAGACCCCTTTGAATTAAACAGAAGTATCGAGTTAAACATAGAAGTATTTTGACACAGTATTCGGACTCTGTAGTACATTTTTAACGATCCTTAAGAACATACAGAGCAGACTGGGCTCTTAACTGCAGCCGTCAGACTCAACGTTTACCCTCCTTCCCCACGCGGTCTTGGCTCAGAGACTTTATTCGGCTTACGTGTCAGACAAGACAGTTCAGCTGCACACAGTGTGACTTCACCACAGTGGAATTGTGGGATCTGCCATATGATATTTAATGCAATCTGATAACTCGATGAGTCATGGTGCTATGGTGTGAGGCCAAACTGAGTGATAAAGTATTAAAGTCTGGTGTACACTCACTGTAGCGCACGCACGCACGCACGCACGCACGCACGCACCTGGCCATGATGGCAACATAAGGGAAAGCTGTGGTGGATAGAGATGGACTCATTTGTTTAAAGAAAATGAGCAGGGAGAAAGGACCCTGGGTGGAGCTAGCAGGTTTCTGATGACCAAAATACAACATTCTGGGCTTCAAATTTGATATTTGTATTTCACCTTATAGGTATTTCACCCCTTTTCTGTTCTGTTAGCCTCCTTTAGACTGAAAGGAAATTTACCTTGTATCGTTTTGATAGGTTGGAGGTATCCACGGCAACAATTGCATCTTTCGCCCCCAGATAGAGCATACCAGATGACCGGTCCAGCAGGAATGCACTGTAGTTAGCCACATTCATAAACTCACTGTCTCCCACCACTGAGAGAGAGAGAGAGAGAGAGAGAGAGAGGGGGGAATGAATGAATTAACAGAAAAAAAAGCAAAAAGAGCTTATATCTGAAATCCAAACGTCTGCCCATAAGCAACAATCACATTTACCTTCAAACACAAGGCATCACCTTTAAAAAAAAATAAACACCATCCAGTACATTGTAAATAAAGCAACAGAGTACGCAAAGTAAGTCTGTTTAGACAACGAACAACAGTAATTCTGTCCTTATGTCTCAGTAGTCTTGTTAGCTGCTAATAAGTGTTTGATATTGTGAATACATTAGTGAAAGTGTTGTTTGATACTGTGAATAATTAATGGTGTTTATAATGAAAATGCACCATGGCACAGATGCTGATGGAGATCCTACAGAAGCAGCCCCACTGATCTGATCACTTCCATTTCAAAATACACATCTCTCTGAGACTATAACCATCCAAATAGAAACCACTCCCCCAATGACCTGAAACCATCTTCAGATTTATGCAAGACCCCTCACACATACACACACACACACACACACACACACACAGAAAGCTATTCTCAATGGAAATTACTCATGCCACTCAAGGCTGACACCTTAGTCCTACGCCTCCTCCATAAAAAAGCCCTGTCACACTTAACAGACTGAAGGAAGGGGGTGAAAAGCACAGAGAGAGAGAGAGAGGGAGGGAGGGAGAGAGAGGGAGGGAGGGAGAGAGAGGGGGGGGAGGGAGAGAGAAATGAAGAAAGGTGAGATCACACTCATTTAGTCATCTGCACTGTGGGATACAGAGATGGAAAAGAGAAATTCATAGAACACTTCAGTATGAAGCCTTATAGTGTGTGTGTGTGTGTGCTTCCATCCTCCATCCAGACATCAAAAGGATGGAACTCATCATCCTCCTTTCAGTGTGTTGTCCATGGCAGGTTCAGTGAGGCCAGTGCATGGAGCCAGGCTGGTGTGTGCAGGCCACTGATGGGCCCTCCACCAGGATGAGCTGCTGATCTGGACCCAGACACCACCAGGCTGCACAAATAGATCTACGTGTGTGTGTGTGTGTGTGCACGCACCTCACCCTTTACTACACAAGGATCAGCACATGTGGGCAGATGTGTTCTCTGTTTTCTTTCGGTTTCCCTCTCCATCCCAGTATGTTCTGTCCGTCCATGTTTTCTCCGTCCCAAATCCCTCTCCTCCCACTCAAACATTTCACAGCACTCCCAAACTTAACAAAGTGCATTTGTTCTAAGCACTGTCCCACACCCCAGCATTCCCTATCGCAAAAGGGAGCATTGTGTGTGTGTGCGCGTGCATATGAGAGAGAGAGAGAGAGAAAATCAGTGACAGTTGGTTGAAGAAAGGCTAGCTATGTGCCACACTTCTACTGTATGTGTGTGTGTGTGTATCTCCACTAATCTGTGAGTCCTCAAGGCCTACTATTGTACCATTGTACCTTTGCTTACAATTACAAACACAAATAGATGCACACACACGCAAACACACACACATGCGCGCACAATTAGACGGGGATTTCACAAAGTGAATAAAGTTGTACCTCTTTTTCCTCCATTTGCTATTATCAGTGTGCTACTCGACACACGCACCGCTGAGCAAGCCTTTCATGAGGTGAATCACGGCCATTATAGTGAATCATGGCCATTATACCCCCCCACCCCTCCCAATGTTATTGGTTTTGCTCTATACAGCGTGCATGCTTCAGTTTGTTCTATCATAACAGTACTTAAGACCAATCACACACACACATACACACACACACATGACAATATTCATCAGCAGGCAGGTGAGGTCCAACCTGCTCATGCCCTAGGGTTAGGCCTTCTCAACACACTCTATATTCACATTCAAGCATGTAAATTGATTTTTGGCCAACACGTGGAGGTGGTCCTGATACGGCCCGACACGAACACCTCAGGGGGTGAAGAAGTGATCTCAATTTGGTGGTTTGAATGCAAGAGATTTCAAACATGCATTGCGCAACTTCACAATCTGTGATTCATCTAGAGAAATGCAAGCAATTTACAAAAGAATGTGGGCTTTCATGCCACAGGCCATCTCCAGATTCGATTTGGACACAGGAAATTGTACAATAACAGTCGTTAGTCTTAACAAATGGAAAGAGGGAAAAGCTTCAGGAACGTAATCAGAGCAACGATCCATCTCAGCCATAAAAACTTCACCTACTCATCTCGGCTCTAGAAACGCAATGAGACGATGAAAGAGCTTTTCATCACTGTTTTCAGTCCCAGACTCTCTCCTTTCATTTCTCTTCTCCTCTTTGCTCTCCCTCCATCTGTGCCCCAAAGGCGTGCCAACCAGACCCCCCCCCCCCCCAAACTCCCCCAGCCCCGCCTGCCGGACGGTAATTCCGGATGAGTGACAGGGAGAGATGGGCGAGAGAGCTGGAGCCTGGGGGAAGGTGCAGGGACGTGTCCTTGTGCCTCACGCCTCGCTGCCACTCCAGGAGCCAGTCACGCCTGCCGCCACATGGGCCCACACGGCATTAAGTCCACCGAGCTCCACCATCTGCCCCGCTAGCCTGTGCAAGCAAACCACGGCTCCATTCAGGAGCACTGGCCATTCATTCAACATGGGGAAGGATCGTTTGCAATTGTGCGTTTGCATCTGATATATATATATATATATATATATATACACACACACACACACACACACACACATATGTATGAGAGGCATTATCTTTAATGCTAATAAAGCTCCAAACAACCTGTGTATCTGCATATCTCTGTCTCTCTCTCTCGCTCTCACACACACACACACACACACACACACACACACAGTCAAAGTTGGCTGAGGAGAGAGCAAAGGGGTGTGATGGCAGTGGTACAGAGAGATGCCACTGGTGTGCTAAACCCTGCCGTACCACAGAGGGGGAGCCAGCCAAAGCCCCCCCCCCCCCTCATTCATCATTCATTCAGTCACACTCCATTAATCATGAATGAAAAACAAGTGGAGGAGAGAGGGAGAGAGAGAGAGAGAGAGAGAGAGAGAGAGAGAGGGAGGAAGGGAAGGAGGCGAACGGAAACACGATTGGGGTGCGGGCAACAAACGGCAGCGGGTCGTTTCGTGCTCCTCCGATCGTCTCTTCACACACACACGACCCGTTGTGAGTGGTCACATATGTGATTTGGGTCCACTCGCCCGTGGCCTGTTCTGCTCCGTGTCCCCAGGTCAGGCTTCCTCTCCCAGTCCGCCTGACCCCCGCAGGCCGGCCCCAGGCCCCAGGCCCCAGGCCCCACGCCCCAGGCCCCAGGCCCCAGGCCCCAGGCCCCACGCCCCAGGCCCCACGCCCCAGGCCCAACGCCCCACACCCCACAGTAACCGGCTTTGCCGTGTGGCCCTTTGTGCCGATTACTCGTCTTCCCACCTCCACGGCCTCCCGTCACGAGCGTGTCAGTTCCTCGGCTGTGTCGTATCCAGCGTCTGATGTAAATTAGTCTCGACTGCAGCCATCTCGTTTCCTGTTTGGTATCATTTCATGGTGCAACTGAGTGAAATAAAATTAGACTCGTCACATTCATAGTCGACACTGGAGTACGGGCTGATTGACATCAGTGAATATGTACACAGTCACATGTCCACGCCTATATGAGTCACTAGAAGATAAGAATGAAATAGTATTTGAAATGCTGACGCATCCTTACAATCAAAAGAACTGATCCCAGTTCAGCCCATACAATGCTTTAACAGACATATTGTAACATTAATAATAAACAGTAACAGTCAGATATTATTAGGACTTGTGTGTGTATAATACACAACCATGTGTGGAGCAGAAGCAGGTAAGAACAGCATAAATGTGCCTCCACCCACTCAGAGGCACCTGCCGCTACGCAATGCTTACAGTGCAATCCAATCAGCACCCCACCCCCAAAACTCAAACACACACACACAGATAATTGTTTAGTGGTGAGGTAATTGGTCACTGGCTGTCACTTTAGTCACAACTCAGCAAAATCTCATTTCATTTATTATTCCTTTGGAGAATGTTTGACCTAATTGGAAGTGATTTCCCCCCCCCCTGGTAATACCAGAACCGCACACCGCATCCCTGGTTTACTGCACGGCATTGGTTTGTGACCATCATGGAAAAGCGAGATGTTTCCTTCATGTGCTGAGCAGAAGGAGAGAGGACTGCAGGAGAGAATGAGGAGAGAAAAGAGAGACGTGTGAGGAGAGACGTGAGGAGCGGTGGTGCCTGGCGTGAGGGAGCTGGAGGTGCAGAGGTGAAGCCGCACTGGCACAGACGCTGGCGAAGACGGAGCTCGTTCCGGCACTGAAGCGCTTCTGAGCGAGTCTGCTCCACAACATTCCTCTCCGGCAGGTACGAGTGGTGCGAGCCGGGGAGTGCAGGACGTGCTGTGTTTGTCAGACCGTTCCCTGTACGCTCAGTCCCAACTGGCAGACGGAGTTTGTGTAAACATATCCTTAATCGTAGAACAAAAAACAGGCTAACCTGGTACAACTAGAAAACACAGAACCCGAAACTGCAAAACGCCGAACCTCAAGCACAAATTTCAACAAGAACATGAAACCCAAACGTAGTTACTATGAAAACAGATGGAATGAGAAGAGTTTATGGTTGTTACACACAACGTTCTTAGAAGAACAAAACGACTACAAATTTGTCAGTTGGTCTGAGTGGCATCAGATTAAAATAATGTTATCCTGCCTTAAAATATTTACAGTACAGAACTAATGGGAAAGGGAGCTTGAAAACTAAGTTAAGTTTGAAACTAGAACTGGAAATTCAATCAGATTTACTATCCTCCAATACCCCATTCAACGTTAAAACTGGGGGTGTGGCTATGGATGCCATTGACACACGAGCCCTAAAAGGAATTTAAAACTATGTTCATGCAACCTGCTTCCACCCCCCTGCTGATAAGAGTAAAAATAAGCACACACAAAGTAAATACCGAGCAAGCCAGCATTAAAGCAAAGCTCCACCCTACATTGTGCGTGCATTATGTACGTGTGTGTGTGCACGTGTGTGTGTTTGCAGACACATCAACTGAACCTGAGCAGCAGAGACAGACATTCTGGCGGAGGTGTGTGGGTGGGCAGGGTGGATGCTGGTGCCCTCTCCACCCTCGCGTTTCACGCATGCCTGTCGCTGCAGTCATCTCCTCCTTTCACGCTTCTCACTGAAGTGAAACGGCTGGACACTCAGTTGGACTTTCCCCTCAGCTCGGACACCCAGCAATCCCTCCGTATGGTTCTGTGCTAGAGGTCCACATTCATCACCCCATTCTCACACAGACGCATGGAGTACAGCAGCCCTTAGTACAATTAAATCTTTCAGAGTAACACACACTCTCTCTCGCTCTCTCTCTCACACACTCTTCTTTCTCCTGGTGATAACGCATGCAGACTGCAGGGACGGAGGCCAGGCCACTGAATCACCAGGCTGGGGCCTGAGCTGGAAGACCTGCCAGTCTCAGATCAGAGGGTGTGGCCTGCACGCGGGACAGGGGAGAGCAGGACAGGGGAGAGCAGGACAGGGAAGGCCAGCTGCTCTTGCAAAATAACATGACGGACGAGCTCCAGGTCAGGTCAGCTCTAAATAACCACGAGCTACAAGCTGCCGAACGATCCTTACAATCAGCGGGTGAAGGAGATTAAACGCAAATCTTTTCTCTTCACCGAATATCTATAGCTCACTCTCACACACACACACACACACACAGACAAGCACACACGCGTGCGCATACACACAGCCTTTGGGGGTGGATATATTTTTTTGTGCTGACTCTGTAAGTACTGTATGTGCCCCACTGTCACTGTAGAGGTTTAGAGGTAATGAGCACTGGCATAAGATGGACAACCTCACACATAAGCGCACCTACAGACTAGAGTCACGACTGCTGCACACAGACTGCACAAGCCCTTCTCCCCCCGCCGCTCATCAGAGAGCTCCGTCTTGCGGAGCAGATTAGGAGATCATCTTTATCCCTCACAAACCAACGTGCAATCCTTAAACCCACACACGCACGCATAGCAAAGCAGAACACAGCTGGTTGGAATATATGGTCCTTGAGTGAGGAGTGTGTAGGAATACTGAATCTGTGTGTCTGTGCGCGTCTGTGTGTGTGTGTGTACACATAGAGAGAGTGTGTGTCAGTGAATTGTATAGCCTTAATTAAAATACGACGATCGGCACACAACAGGACTGAAAGCAGAACAGTTGTTAGAAGTTGATATAAGTGGTTATAATAGGTTCATAACCATAACTGGTCCATAACCAATACTGGGTGTAGACAATCTCACAAACAGTCAGATACATAAAACAAAAAGGTAATATCTTTTTCTCCTTTCTGTATCTCACTGTCTCACACACATGCCCACATACACAATACAGTTTTTATTTATTCCCCTTCCTCCCCCAAACACACTCACATTCAGCTACTGTGCTACACACACACTCGCGTCCAGCTACTGTGCTACACACACACTCGCGTCCAGCTACTGTGCTACACACACACTCGCGTCCAGCTACTGTGCTACACACACACTCGCGTCCAGCTACTGTGCTACACACACACTCACGTCCAGCTACTGTGCTACACACACTCCTCCTACAGGATGTTACCCAGTGGTTGGCCAGTCATCACTGAGAACACAATGAACTACAGTGGGACAATGCGATGGGAACTACAGACACACACACACACACACACACACACACACACCCATACACACATAGCACTTTGCCCTGCTCCATCTCCTGCTGCAGACATTTGAGCATTAACACTATGTCTGGCCTGCAGCACTGGGAAGCTCATAAAGTCAACAGTGGAGAAAGAGAAAGTGTGTGTGTGTGTGTGTGTGTGTGCATGCGCGCATCACTTCATGGTGTGTGTGCTTGGCCATTAGAATATAAATTTGGTGTTTGTCATTGTAACAAATGTGCTGAGACAGAAATGCCTAACCAGAAGGTCCCCTGCTTCATTACTCCAGCATGCATAAAGGGTTACGATATGATGCACTTCTCCCTGAGCCCATGTACAGCCTTCTGGGTCTGGAATTTGTTTTCATTTTGCACTGGAGTTTTCAGGGCTAATGTAGCTAACGAGTAATGACAGCATGTGTAGACTGTTTAGTAATAAACGTTTTTCTGATTCTGAGTCTTAAACTTTGTTGAGTTGTTAAGCAGTCTTAAAAAGCTTGCTTAAGTGGTTCCTAAGCCCACACGTATATAAGTGACCAAACTCCCAAACAGACTTCACACGGCTGCTAGCGGCTATGCAGCGCAGCCTACAGGCATAACAGGGGAATTAAAAATGACACTCAAATCATTAATCACAATTATTTGTACGACAATTAATTAGCAGCTAACATTTCACGATTGTGACACGTCTAACTGACTCCAGCATCCCATCTGCTGCACACACACACACACACACACACACACACAAAGACCCCCCTTGTCCCAGTCTCTTCCTTAACACACTGAACCCCTACTGTTGTCTTCCACCAACTGGGAGAGAGAGATCCACTTAAACACAGTCACAAATAGCATATTAGCATTCCTACAACTGCTACACCCACAGCTGCTGAAGCGACTTCAAGTCATTGCTAGATCTGCTCTAGATGCTAGGCTAGCCTTAGCTTAGCACCGGACTTCAAAAGCTTCTGGTCGGGGCAGTTAGCATCTCCCTCAGAGAGCAGGGATTACCAGGCTTTAGACTTGGTGGGGGAGGAGAGAGGGAGAGGGGGGGGGTCTTGGGGGAAGGGAGGGTTGACTCTGCTTCTCTTCCTGCGCTTTGCGTCTTCCCTCGTTCCCAGTCTCGTTCCTTCCTGTGCTTCTGGGAGCTGTGTGGGATTGTGCATGGGATGAGCGCTAGGGCGTCGCTAATCGCACTTGCCCTAAATACGCCCGTGCCCAAGAGGATTACAGCGAGCAGCCCAGCCGAGAGCTTTCATCAGCCTCAACTCAGCAGGAAAACCTAGCCTTCTGAGACATCTCACACCATCACTGTGTGTGTGTGTGTGTGTGTGTGTGTGTACACACCGATTCTAGACTTACACTGATACTACAGAGGTCACCGAGTTTGAGTGAACATCAATAAAAAAATCTAAATCAAAGTTTAGCCATCTGAAATATTATTTTTGAACATGTGTGTGTGTATTTTAAGCAGAGGCCAGTCTTTCTGCTGCACAATGATTAGGAGCAGTAAGAAATGGAACTCTGACTACTGGTTCTCTTAACATTCCCCCACCCTCAACACACACTGTTAACACTCACACACCATCTCGGTCTTCCTTAAGGTATCAGGAATCAAAATATAGAGATAGGAGAGAGATATGCATGTATTCCAATTATGTTTGCTCCAAATTTACTTGTAATCACTATTATCTTCATTAGGAAACCTACACTTACAATCTTTAAAATCCTACACTTACATTCATTCCCACCAGCCAAAACAAAGTAGCTGTACTTACACGTGATCAGTGCCCTTTGTTAGCATAATACCCACAATGCACTGAGCTTTGATGCCCATAGGGGTGAATGGTAAATAGGTCATTGGCAACAGAAGACCATCTGGAATAAAATTCAGAATTTCAAAATATTCTTAGCAAGATTACACCGCCCGAGTTGCCACTGTTTAATCTCTTCATCACCGTTCCAGACCCGTCATTACTACGGCAGCCATCATTAACAGCAGCCATCGATAAACATCATTACGTAATCGAACCTCCCTTGTCAAAACAGACCATGTGACCTGATCGAAACACCTTTAATGGACCAGTAAGGCCAGTAAGAGATGCAGGCACTGGTCAGGCGGCCTGCTGGAAAAGAACAAGCTCCATCTCCCCTGCACTAATGCCTCAGCCATTGATCTTAGCTCTGAGGTCATCTGGAGAAAGTGGCGTGGGTCTAAGCACGAGGCATGATGCTGTTGGCTCTTTGGACAAAGGTGGGATGCATTGTGGTTCTTGTACGCAACACACAGGAGTACCATTTCGGATTACTGTAATAAAGGGTGTTAAGGTCGTGGTGGGTTAGTGTTAGGGTCGTGCTGGGTCATGGTTAGCATTACAGCCATGGTGGTTTAAGGTCAGAGTTAAGGTCGTGGTGGGTTAGGGTTAGTGTTAGGGTCATGCTGTATGCTGATGGAAACTCCTAAAATGGTTCTGGCCTGTTTCACTTCTATGAGGTGACAAGCTGAAGCCTCTTTCCACTGGGGAGTGAGCTTTAGCAGAAGTGAGAAGGACCTGCCTGTCTTTAAATATATCATTCCATTTCGGAAGCTCCCCTCCGGGTGAATGCAGGCAACCTGTGGGTGTTAGCAAGAGACATGAAGCTTGGCAGGAACAGACGTCGAATGGAACTTGACTGTCCTTCAGAAACACAGGCATTATGGGCTGCCCTGAGGTAACGTCCGGGGCTCAGTACACGATTGGTGTAAAATCACAAATATATCTATTCCTAGAAACACGTTCCTAGAGCCTCCACCCCTCAGACCTGGAGCCTTGTGTCTATGTCTGCTCATAACATGTTGTGTCTGGATTAAGCAGACTAAAAGAGGAGTTTGGGCAATGATGGTTTCTCCAGCTCGTGCTGGGACATAAACCTTCCCAACGCCCGTCAGGTCCGAGGTTCCCCTGACTGCTGGTGTGTGTGACAGAACTATGTGGCTAACCAGTCTGATCTCAGGACTGGGGAGAACTGTTCACTAGAATTAGTGATGAAATGCTGGCAGGAAACCCACAGAATCACACCATGACCTCCTGCACTACAGACAGACTACTACACAGACAGGCAATGATCAAAAGTCCCTAATGCTGAGGAAACGATAATGAGGTCATATGTCTGGTGTGAAGATGCAAAGATACTATATCCATATGTGGAAAATACAGCGGCAATATTGTCCGACATGTATGATGTCATGAAGGGAGAGCCCGTTGTAACTCAACACCACACAAGGCAGACAAGGAGTGGCTTGTCATTCCCTCCATCAATGTAAATTATTCACCTGTATCCGTTCCACTCGCTGCCTCACAGCCAATGAGGTAAGCGATGAGTACACACTCACCCCCCAAACACACACACACACACACACACACACACACACACACACACAGAGCAGATGGGACTTCTTGTGTGGCAACGATTCAATTTCAGGATCACCAAGACCCAACCACATTGTTCCCATCCCCCACATATCTGTCTCTCTTCCTCCTTCTCCCTCTCTCTCTCATCTAGTCAGCATAATGACAAGATTGTGAAGTCTCTCTGATCACTCTATCTCTTACACGCACCACATCACCTCTGAATCACCCTCCCATTAATCACCCACTCTGTGTTCTACTAATGCTAATCAAACGCAGGAAGTGGTCGGACTGTAGGCTACTGAGCCCACAGGAAAGATATCAAGGCTCTCAAGAAGCAAACAATATAAGCTGAAGGAGGAAAGAGAAGCTTATCTTGTCCTGACAGTGCAGGAAGGAAGAACGGGGGGGAAAAAAAGAGCAAGAGAGATCAAGAAAATCACAGAGGCATATCAATCCTTCAGATTGTGGAGATTATAATTCTCCACACACTTCTGAACATACCTATTCCTCCTGTCCTACATTCCCCTTCTAAGAGAGCAGCAGAGATGGAGTCACACTCAGTTACTGAACTGTAACACTACTCCTGCTCTCCTCCACCCAGCCCAGCACACAGAGAGTCTCCCAGCACACCGAGAGTCTCCCAGTACGTGTGAAGGTAAAAGCCTTCATGTACCCAGCAGCACACAGGGTGCAGGGTGCTCACTGGCTTGTCTACTAGAGCATTTCAACAACTTTGTTGACTGCTTCATTGCCTGCGTAGGCCACAGTCCTATGAGCGGAGTGAGAAGTGTGAGAGACTGAACATTAGTCCCGTAATAGACCAGCTTATATACATTTCACATCATTATTTAACAATAACAACTGTTTCAGGTCTGCAGAGAATAACACAGAAATTGCTTCATGTGAAATCCAGGCCAATGAAATACACAGTTTACACTAAGACAGAGAATGTAATGTAACAATACAATGGAAATACAATGAAATGTTTATTGGAGGGCAGTGTAAATTTATCCAATTGGTATCAGACAGTTTATGTGATTTTCTTAAACCAGTGAATGTTCCAAAGGAAGATGAAGCTCTTGGTAGGATCTGATTGGCTACGTTCGGACTAATAACAATGACGGCTTCCTTTTTGGGCAAAACATTTCGGGACAAATGTTCCATGTCAGGTTTGGCCCAAATATATCCATGCAGGTGTCTACAGAGACGCCTATAAAGAGTGTGACAGAAATAACAAAAACAAGCACACTGAATCACTGAATGTTTTCCATCTATGTCTCTGTCTCTCTCTCTCTGTCTCACACACACACACCTTATTTAACTTCTACACACAGACAAAATGAAGGATAGCCCAGGCAACAGACACACACTCAAACACACACACTCTGTCTTTTTACTCTAAGACCAAACAAACTTTTATATATAAAACCTCATAAAACACACACAGCACACAGAAAATAAAATGATCCAATAAAAAATAAGTCGTCAGCATCTGCACATTGCTGTACAGCTTCTGTGTGTGTGAGCATGTGTGTGTGTGATGGAAAACATCTTTGATCCATATGTCCATATGTTTTTCACTGTCACGCTGAGAGAGCCCTGCATGACTGCAGCACACGGGACCACGCGGGACCACGCAAAAGGGCCGTCCTACCTCGCCGAGGATGTGCACGGAGGAACGGCAACAGGCAGAATGAGAAGCAGTGATCAACAGTCATAGACAGACAGACAGCGAGAGACACTTATGTCCAATAGCTAGGGGACATGTGTGAGGAGTCCCTTCAGTATGCAGAGATACTACTGCCATAAACCGAAGCAATCTCTTGCTCTCTCTCTGACACACACTCACAGATAGACACACAGAGACACACTCCAGAGCTTGCAGAGCGATTCATTGTTCTTTACACTCCCTAAATGGAGTTTCAGAGAACAGAACCCTTCTGTGCATGTCAGACCTCTGGGAGAGACAGCAGGACGGCCCATTAAACGCGATTTTCCAGGGATTTCACGGCCCCTCTGTTCCGTACGATCATAAGAATCCACACGTCAGCCACCACAGACACACAGTCGCGTGTTCACCATGTGCGTGCGCATGCCTGCACACACGGCCCTGACAAAGCAGGTCTCATTCTGCTCCACGCCATAAAACCCAGGAGCCGAACACCGCCGCCCCACAGACGCCCCACACGTGCCCCACAGACGCCCCACACGTGCCCCACAGACGCCCCACACAGCCTCGCGGATCCGCCCGAGTCGTCGGCCCACGTGGCGGGCACCTGGGCCCGTGAGGCAGAGCCCTGTAAGGGGGGGCTGAGAGTTGCCTGCACGTGACGGCGAGCCGCTCACATCAGCGCACGCGGCCCTCTCACAGGGCTGCTCTCCGCTCCACTAGCTGACAGTCAATACTATGATGTGCATTTTCATTCCCCTCGTGACTCCTGAGGGGCCTCACAGACAGATCTCCTCGTTTGCATAGACCCAACTCAGTGGATATTGCTCTGTTGTTTGGTTTATCCAGTAATCTGATGGTTTTATCCTTCAGATTATTGCCTGTCGTTGTGTGCTACTGTCCTTTGACACACATGCTTCTGTACACAGTGACAGTGCAGTGTGCTCACTAGTTTATTGTGCATTGTCTCGTCACTGCGCACGGAAACTTTAACCCAGTGTTCGTCTGTAAATGACTAAATTACTGGTCTTCGTGTGTGTGCGCGCGTGGTCTGTCTGGTTATATCTGTCTGTACACTCTCTGTGGTCTGTCCGCCTGTTCTGTATAGTCTCTGTATGACTATGTATCTGCCCTCTTTGTTTCCGTTACGTTAGTTGACAGGCAGAGTGTCTAAGGCAGCTCAGTTCGTCTGTCCTCCACACTGTGTTTTCTCTCAGCAGCCTGGTCCTCTGCCCCCCACCCCCCTCTCTCTTTCCCCCCACCATTCTGACAGGCTCCATTATCCCCTCACCACTCTCAGTCCCAGCAGGAAGCCTCTCCTCTCAGGAATCTCATCCCGGCCCTTCAGCAAGTCATTCATGGTTCCGAACAAAAACAGCTTTGGAATACCAGCTGGGAATTGGCCATTAGTTCTGGCTGGTAAAGAAGTTGCGTGGGTTAAGACGCTCATCTCTCTGGCCGCTCAAGAGCAGATGTGCGGACGCACGCGGCGGCGAAGCTCTCTGCTCGGCATGCTGGGAAGGGGCGGCAGGAGCGCGTCCCTCCACGGTGAGCAGGTCAGCGGCACGGTGAGGATGAGAGAGGGAGAGGAGACCTCGGCTCATACAGGAGGTATAAATTATACCGAATGCGATTCAGAGTCTTCACACTACTTTCATTACACATTTCATGGCATAACCCACCACGTAAGGGAAGCGTAACCATAGAACGTAGACATAAGTTCTGGTGTTTGGTCATTCACAGCCAGCTGCACATCTTTCTTCCACAGTGCAGTCACACAAGTATAGCTGCATTAAGCTGGTTGGCTTGTGGCTTCTGTCTTTAGATCATGAAACCAGGATGTTCACAGCTATAACCACACTTCTATCTATGAGGACAAATGTGACATGACAGGCTCTAAAACAGACCAATGCACTGAACCACACACGAACAGACCAAACCAAATGTATGAAGACCAACGTTTCCATGTACTAACACTGCATCTCATTATATCTCCTGTTATAGCTCAGTAACGGCGCTGCAGACAAAGCTTTGTGCTGATGTTAAGCGGGTGCAAACGTAGCTAACCTGCCTGCAGCGCAATAAGGGCTACATTAATATGGATCTAAAAAGCAATGACATTAACATGGAAGAAAGCCAAGCCAGCCCATGTTAGCGCAGGAGGGGGTCACATAGACTGAGATAAGGTCACCCGAATGACATTGGTTATTTCCAAAAGAAAAACCCAGCGCTCACAAAGCACTTAAGCTATAGGTGCAGCTCAGAGCCAACAGTAGCGCTCTGAGAGAGGCAGCTTTAAATATGACTGCTGAGAGCAACACAGGTCGGCATGATGTGGGAGAAAGAGAAAGAGAGAGAGAGAGAGAGAGAGAGAGAGACAAATAGCATATTTGGGAAAATAAACAAAGAATTGAAAGCAAAAGAATGAACTATTAATGCCCACTGCATTAATGTCCAGTGCTGTGTGCATTCTTAAGGGACTATATGGCACAGGGTTCTTTCCAAAACAGGTTTAGTACCAGAACAGGTTTAGTGCAGAAGGTTGTGGTGAGCCAAAGCAAAGCCAACACAAGCTGACATAATTATAACCTTTAACCCCTGCTCAGTGTTCCTTTAGAGTGATGTTCAATTAGCTTTTCACCTTTCACTTGATGACTAAAATAAAAAAACAAAAGTCACCTGGTCATAAGTTGCTTATCAGTCACATGAACTGCAGGTGTGTGATCACAGGGCCTAGAAAAAAAACATGCCCTCTCTAGAGAGTAAGAGCAGTTCAAATAGGTTCACAATCACATGCACACACCCCCCTCAGACCCATTACATCTGTGTCATCAAATGCTGCCTCAGGGCTTATTAGTCTTGACGGTACCTTTGTCTCTCATTTTTAACATCAGCCTCTTTGCTACATCTGGTATACACACACACGCTTTTTCCCATTCCTTCATTTCTTACTGCATCTCATTGAGATTGGTGCCTATTCCTCATACACACACACACTTTTCATACACACTGTCTCTGCACAGACACCCAAACATGCCCCTGTTCCAGGCACACAATAAACCAGACACAAAGCAAGTGATAAGGCGAACGTTGGCGGTGGGAAGAGTGAGACACAGGCAAAGATCCTGTGCCTAAAACATCCATCACCTGTGTGAGAGAGAGAGATGATCAGCTTACAGACATTCAGTCTTCAAACACACAAATGGGGTCAGAGTCGGGGAGGAGACTCACTCAGTTCAATAGGGAGGCTATGTCCTTTCTGTTTCTCACACACACACAAACACACACACTCCTCTAGCTTGTCCCTTTGTGTGTATAAGCTCCTCTACTCTTGGCTGTTGAGAAATGTTTAATAGTCCAGATTAGTTTCTACATGCACATAAGTGGAGATCTTGTCGGTCAAATATTTATTGCTCATCACTGTGAATTGCAAATGTGTCATTTGCATTTGTTGAGTTCCTCAAACTGCCCCAGACGGTCCTCAGATGAGGACACCTCCTCAGAACAAAAACGCTTTCAAACATCATCGGCTGGGTGTAAGCAGACACACAGGCACAGAGATTTGTGTTGTGTGTGAACTGGTCTCAGTCATAAAGGGACAGTGTTGCTCCCTCCTTCATTCCTCCTCTCATCAAAGCAGTCAAGACATGTAATGTACAGAAAAGAACAGACCGGGGAGCAGAAGGAAAAGAACAATAGTAAAAGACACAGAGAGAGAGAGAGAACACCATCATTTAGTGAAGAGAAAATGACTTGTGAAGATCCATTTTCCCTCTACCTCCTTCTCACTTTCCTGCTCTCTCCATCTCCCTCCCTCTCTCCATCTGTCTGTTTCCATGCCCTTTTCTCTTTCTTTTCCTCCCTCCCTCCCCCTGTCTGTCAGTCCGTCTCTCTCCCCCGCTCGTTGAGAGGCAGATGGAGCGGAGTCTGGCGCTGATGGCCCAGCAGCGGCCCGGATGCAGCCTTGGAGGAAGGGCAGCTGCTTAGTGCAGTGGAAAGAAGTGGAGAGCCCGGCGGAGCTGAGGCAGAGGGGGCGGGACATGGCAGCGCCGCTGATTGCTGATCTCTTATCATAGTGCTACAGAGGCAGCGGGACCACTGCAAAGAGCACCATTACACCTCACTCACCTAACACACACACACACACACACGCGCTGCTGTTTCAGAATGCAGGAGAGATGTGCTTTAATGGAAATTAACTGTGTCTAAACCTCGAAGCAAAGCCACCAAAGCTTCAAAGAAAGGGCGGGGCCTGTGGGCGAGGACATATATGTAGGTCTGTCTGATTCTTTTTTGTGTGTGTGTGTGTGTGGGCGGCAGCTTCTTTTAGGTACGCTTTTATTACACCCAGAGCCTGTGTCATATGTTCAACCTTTCACGTAGGTATTGTAGACATGGCCTACCTGTCATTGCAGAGATGAGCACGAGTGAATTTCCATGTAGATAAAAGACAAGTTGCAAATTGCATGTCAGGACTCTGATGTACTTGATATGGATACGCATGTATAGGGCTACGTTTCCAGTCAGGGTCGGCATCATGGTGATGCTTAGCGACACGCTTGGGGTTAGAGGAAAGCAGACACCACCGAGCTATAAGTGTGCCCTCGCCCACAGCGATGGTGACTGTAGTACGGGTCAGTGACTGTAGTACGGGTCCGTGTGGGTGCGTGTCCAAGGTTCAGTGCTGGCGATGATTACATTCTGTCTTGTTAACTGAGGTAATGTTAATGTAAGTTTCTTTATACTTCTGTTATATACCTACAAACACACACACACACACACACTCGTTTGGCATATGCACATGCTCTCATCTCAGACACACACACACACACACTTGAATGAAAGGTTTCATAGTGCTCCCTTTACTGTTCTATAAACCCAGAGTTGCAGTGCTGTCACTGCATTACTTCAATCGCTTTTTAATAAATGCCTTTTAAAACAAAAAAAAAGTCAGTTTATACAAGGTCACAAATTTGTATAAAACTCATGAGATGAATTTAAAAAGGGGAACAGAGGCTTCACTCCACTGACCAGGCTTTGGGAATTTTATCCATCAAAACTTCATTCCACCCCCTCTTGGTGAAGCTTTGAAGTCTTGATGATAGCTGCAGTTGATTAGGTCCCTGTCCACACCCACCCAGTCCTTTGTGTACAGCCTTCAACCAACATGGGTTTGCTATTATAATAAAATGCCTTTTTTTATTAGACACAGCTTAAATTAAGTAAGAGCTTCTTTGATTTATTCCACCTACATTAAGTGCTGATGCACGTTGCCTTGGATACTCCGGCCAGATCAAAACAGCAGTCACAGTGAAGAAAACGCTTCCAAACCTTCGGAGCTTTGAAAGGGGCACGAGCAACTCCTTCCGTCTGCACAAGCGGCGTAATCTATTGCTAGTTAAACATTTATACAATGGAGGACTACATTTGCAGCTTTGGGCCACGCAAACACAAAATGTGCAACTAATTAACTACAGATATACATTTCTCAGCACAACACTTGAAAAGATTAGAACAGATTTGAACTCTGGCAAAGAGCGCCAGGGTACACGCGAATGAAGCAAGTACTCCAACACATGGGGTCTGCGCTCCAGTAGAGGGGAAAATGCGCCAGCATGTTGGTTTGAGATTTTGATTTGAAACCAAACGAACATGCAGACTTATTTAGATGTTAACAGTGTTACATAAAACAATAAAAGCTCGACACAAGCGCACGTCCTGACGCGAAACGACATGAGGTTGCTGTTGTGGGACCAATAAAACACTTGTGGGAATGAAGGACCAGTGGATGATGGTTAACTGGTTCGCGTGTGAAACAGTCTGTAGTGTTAAAAGCGTTAAATCAGTACTCACTACACATGCATCAAAACCATTTCTTCTCTGTGGCATGGCATTGATTTATGCAGAATATAGAATATGCTCTTTTAATTTTCCTTCGTTTGCTCACTGAGATGCAGCGGTTCGAGAAAAGCATCTTGTGATCGGAACCATAAAAGGCTCTCAATGTTCTCATGGGGTACTTCTTAAATGAACTTGCAACACGATAATATTGTTTATCATTATTATTCTGGAGGCAATAATCATTTGTCTAAATGTACATTATCCTGCATATCTTGCCCAAAGTGCAATCAGCTAAATGATTAATAACTTACTGATGACTGAATTATGAAGCTGCAAATGGATGCGATAAAGTCACTGCGGCATATTTTCTTTAACAGTCAGAACTGTGAGAGGGAGGGAGAGGGAGAGGGAGATGGAGAAGGAGGGAGATGAATAATTGAGCCAGAGAGAGCTGGCCCATTTCCAGACGACTGAGTCATGCTCTCAGCCACATGATGATGAAGGTGATGACGAGGGTCTCAGTGAGACAGCAGGAACAGCTGATCCTATTCAGGATTCAAACCGTGAGGCTATTTCCAGAAACTCATAAGAAAATAAAAGTCCTTACAATTTAAACTTAAACGAAATGAACGAAAAATATATATAAAGCTACAGTTAACTGAAAAGAAAATGAGAAAGATTCTTTCCGCTTTTTGACGACTACAATCAAGCAAACGGGCACAAACGGGAGGTGAATTTCCTCTTCCCGCGGCCGCGCGAGGCCACGGCCGCTCCTGGAAGCCAGGGCCGCATCATCTGGGCCATTTGGCTGAGGCTCATCAGGCGCTGTCACGAAGTGTGAAATTACCATCTAACGCCTGAAGAGGCTTGGAGGCGTGTCAAGAGAAGGGAAACGGGAAAGAAAAGCCGGGGCGACGAGCAGAACAAAACCACCCCGCGAATGCTAGCGAAACTTCATAGCGCATATAAACAGCCACGCTAGCAGGGACGCAGGGCTTCAAAATGGTACTGCGGTGACCTTGGCGACTGTGACGAAGCGTTAACTGTGAAAACAGCGGACTACACCGAGGCTGCAGTATTACAGATAATAGTGTAGTAAAACCGAGAGCCTTCATTCACAGCGTGTTTGCCAGAGCTAACTGTTGCCATTGTTAAGCCCGGCCGTCTTCTCCCGTCAAATGAAATTCTTTTGGAGTTGAAATATCTCTTACATTTTGGTATTCTTCTTATTTCATTGTTTTGGTTTGTGTAGCCAAATATTGCTAGTAAAGATTGCTGCACTAATAAAATATCCTGTCCTGGAATCCTTCGTGTAGATCAAAACAGCTTTCCTTCAACTTAATATTCTGTATCACATGACATGCCCTTCTAGAGGCAAACATCTCTAGAATGAAGAGGGTGGGAGAAAGATGAGTGAGAGAGAGAGAGAGATCAAATTATTTGCAGTAGGCTCTCCTGTGGTGTGTAGATATGTGTGGGTGTGCTTATATATACACATACCACTCTCCTTTGAAGCAATGCTTAGAAGTATATTTCAGAGATTACCGCTATGGAGTTTATAAGCAGGAGTGAACATTGAGAACTTTAAATTCCCCCTTAAAAAGGGAGAGGATACTCAAGTCAACATTTGTGAGATTAAGAGAGAGAGATAGAAAGGAGGCCTAACCCAGAGGCCAGATATGTCCTTGAGGACTACAATACCCTATGTACCCACACACCAAAGGCCTGACCTTCTTTCTGGCTGGTTGTTTACTCTAATGTGACCTTATTACTAGTGTATTGCACATGCATGCATGCGAACACACACACATACACCCGATCGCTTATATGTACACACAGTGCCATTTTCCCATCCGGTCATCAATCAAGTGTGATATTTCCTACCCTCTCTCACAAACACACATCACACATGTATGCAAGCAGACAAATGCTGACGAGACCAAAAAAACACACCAAGCTCAGCAGATATGCTCGGTCAGATCTGACTGAGAGAAGCGTTACCACAGGAGCACACACATACTCAGCATCCCTGCAGGAACACACACACACAGCATTCCCATGGGAGAACACACGTACACAAACACACACATGCAGCCACTCATAAGACCTTCAAACTCAGCCATTACCTCACAGTACAGAGTCAAAAGCAAAAACAGAAGTGGTTCTCACATGTCACAATAAATGCACACTCACTAATGGGGGCACTCCAATATTCAAAACAATACACTCCATTTAGCTAAAAGCAAACCTCAGTGATTGGCCATATACTATCCCATATAGCACACTGACCCATAAAGCATACAGAAATCCATCTGCAGTCATACCTGTTACTGTACTCCCAGGAAGATGATACTGTATTCCTTTGCATATTGATTTCTACCTTTGCATCAGAAACAAATCTTACAATGCATTCTCCCAACGTACAGGGCTCTGAGGTGGCGCATCAGGTCAAAGAGCCACATGGCATTTCCCACAATGGCCCGGCCTCTGCGACCTTAACACGCCGGGTGGCAGGAGGGGAAATGAAGGGGCGGAGCCTGATGCTTCCTGGATGGTTCACAATGACTGAACTTCCTAAACACAGGCACACACTACAAACTCCCTGGTGCTGTCTAGCTGGAATACTGGAAGAGGAAAGAAGAAGCTGAAGCGGAAAGCTACTGCTGATTAGTGACCGTTTGGAAGGCAGAGCACCTAAACACACTCTCTCTCTCTCTCTCTCTCTCTCTCTCCCCCCCCTTCACACACACACACACACACAGTAATAGATCCCAGACCATACTAAAACCCATGCATTTCAATGCATTTGACTAGAGGCTGACTTCATGAAAATGAAAGAATCAAAAGGTGTTTACACAAAGTACACACAGACTCTCACACACACACACACATACACACACAAACACACACATCCTATACTACACTACACATCAGACGGGTTGAACAAGTGTACATTTTTCCCCTGCAGTAATTCACCAGCTTGCTCCGCATCAGAAAAGCATGCAGGAGAAACCCAAAGCTTTTCCTGTTTTTACACAACCCCACAAACCTGAAGGACCTGTTCTTCCTCTAACACACATGCACACCTAGTGAGGATTACGTAGGAGCATTTGTATGTGTGTGTGTGTGTGTGTGCGCACGCGCACTGGTGACCTGCTCAGTTTGTTTGTGTGTACAGTGAGCCTCTGCTCCATGGGTCCTTGCCCAGGAACGATCATTCACGCGCAAGTGTAAATCTGGGTCCTGTGCTCCAGGTCGTATGTGCAGCTTCCAGAACTGAAGCGGCACGGGGCAACCGTGACCTTTCATCTGAGGAAGAGAGAGAACATGCAGAGAGCGAGGAACAGAAAGAACAGAACAGAAAGGAGAAACACGCAGGCACCCAGCAGAACATTCAAGAACAGAGAAGGGCCTTTCTGCAGAAACACACACCACACATGTAAATTCAGATAAATCATATGATACTACGATGCCATCTTAGGAAAAAACAAACAAGTTTGTTCCACATAGAGGAGCAGAAATAAACACGCAAGGCCAACACAAATATAGCATGATAATATGAAGTTACTTATGCAGATCACACTTCAACCCCCCCTCTCACCCTGCTACTTTGAAACTGCCTGCCCCTTTGGCTACTTCATTGCTGTTCTGGACCGTTCCATTAACTGAGCTCTACAGGGGTGTGGTTAGAAGCCTTATGTCCAATTACATCCAATTACACAGGCTAGACAGAGAGCTGGGTACACCCCACATGGTCCCTCTACTGGACTAGCTGTGGTAGCCATTAACAACAGGTGTACTAGCGGCTGGCCATGAGGGAGAGGAGGAAAACGCAGCTCCTTCCTCTCACTCCTCCCCATCTCTATGGTGATCTCTCTCTGCCTGGCAAACATCCATGTAGTTTATTCTGACCTAGCCGTGCAAGTTCTAGCATCAAAGTCACCAGCCTGGAGATGCCGAGCCTCGCTGTGAGAAGCGCATACATGCAGGCGGCATTCAAAATGGCTTCTTTTCATGTCGCTTTCTCTCAACCACGTAGCTCCAGCAAAACGGAACAGCGAAGCACCCTGAAATTAATGTTTCAAAATAAAATGATGCAAAACAGACACAATGAGCTCCCTTATCTCCCTTGATGTTTGCCTTTTTGGATTTAGGAAGGACAGTAATTCGCTAATCCAGTGGCTAATCTCTTCCTTAATCCCTAATGCTCTGCAGTGGTAACCCCCTAAACCCTCCAAAACCTCACTACGCCACCCTTTCCCCTTACGAGCACCAGTGGAGCAGGCTGTAACACCCCCATCATGCTTAACCATGCAGAGGTCACACTCCTGCTGGGGGGGAGTCCTGCTGGACCAGGAGGCCCTGCACAGCAGGGTCATGGAGCATGGCAACACAATGATGCCAGGGGGGTTCAGGACTGCAGTTCTAACCTCAACAGATTAACAAGAGCAAATACATAGACTCAGATATAAGCATGCACCGTGATACGTTATCGTCAAAGCTGGAAATCCAGTTTGTGTCCAGATGGGCTTGCACGTAATATATTTACTTTAAGAGATTTTTTTTTTGCACTGTGGAGCATTATAGAGGGAGTGATGGAAAATATGAAAAGAGAGAGCAAGAGAGAGAGAGAGAGTGAATGAGTAAAAGAGTGTGTTCACACCTAATGGAGTCTTTGTTTCTGCACACAGATTGATTAATGACGATGAGGTCACTGCTGGCACCGTGTGTGTGTGTGTGTGTGATACTCTGCCTTTATTACAGCCTGTTAGGGTGTGGCTGCCCCATGAACGTCACACAGCTCACACAGCATTTACTGACACAGGAGGGCAACTGATGGCAACAAGGCGCTGTGTTTACATGTGCTTTTGTTCTTCTATTAAAGCAACACCATCTCACAAACAGGCACATCAGAGGTCTGCAAAAATCATTTAACCTCATCTTCCGACACGAGCGATCTGTTGCTAGATGTAACAGGCCTGTAATTGCTTGATTTTTGGAAAATGACCTCATCAGTATTAGATAAATCACAGGCCTGACTGTGTCAAATGGACACACACATGTACGCACGTCACACACTCACAAACACACACACACACACACTGTTTGGAGGTTGCAGTGTCCTATATTACACTAATCCAAGACCACTGCCTTCTTTTACACAAAGTAACTAGAAATTCTGTTTCAGACACGTTTCAAGGTGCATTTCGTACTCCATGCAGCTTGACAAACGAGTGATCCTGGGTTACCTGGGTGAATAATTGACCAGAGCCATTAGCTCAGCGCTCCCCTCTCCCTCGCTCCCTATCTGAGGGGAGAGTCCCACGGGGCTCATCGCTGCACTGCTGTGTGACAGCACAGACACGGAAAAGAGGCTTTGGTCCCCGAATGCACACGCACACACGCTAGGAGACAGAGATTGTTTATGCTGCCACATGAACTCCTTCCACTGGTGTCGAAGGACTCTGGAGAAAAAAAGAAAACAGCATCTGTAGATAAATCATGAACCTCCCACCACCTCCCTCAACTCTTCTGTCCATACTTGTAAATACAGAGGGAAAAAAGGACATTGTGAAACGTACAGGCTGGCTTAAGTGGCTGCAGCTCGTCAAAGAGACTGAGCAGTAAATGGTGCTCATGCTCAGCACTGAGTTTTAGAGGCTATTTTTATTCCACAGACACAAATCTCAACTGACTGTTGTCAGGCATCGTCGCCTGGTACCTCCCGCCACAGGACTGTGACGCATTACAGTAAGACCTCAAAAGACTAACTAATGAGAGTGGGAGGGAGGGAGAGGAAAATAGTGTGTTCTCACACCTAATGGAGTCTTTGTGAGAAAGAGAGAATATTATTTGTGAACGCAAAAGATAAAGAACTGAAAACTCAGCAGCCAAATGGCTACATGAGAATTATTCTAAGAAAAGTTTTGGTGGTTAACATTAAAACATCCTCTAAAACCAAAGCACATATTTTCCCCCACATTTGTAACATTTTAACATGCTGACCCTTCCCTGCTAGGTTAGCATACACCTGCTTGCCACCACATTCAAAGACAGAGCTAATAAACTCAAACACTAGCCCTTATTTAGTGTGATTACTATATTAAAGCCCTTATTTGAGCTTTACATTATGAAAAATGTACATCTCTGGCAATAATGAGCTCCCCAATCCCACCCACACTGCCCATCCTCTTTCCATGAACTGCATCAGTCTTACAAACCTCCTGTCAGAGGATGGGCCTGAAGACCTTTAACCTTTAACACCCGCCTCCAAGTACACAAACACACACAAGTGCAGACACACCCATGTTTTCACGAAGCAGCACATTCCAAAGCAGGCGGCCGTTCGGCTGCACGAGGAGTCCGTTTGAACAGCAGCGGGAACACGATGTTGTCCACTGTCGTTTTCCCCAAACATCAGCGCTGCATTCAGCAGATGGCACATCACATAACTCCACACCACGAGCATGCTGGGAGTGCACAGTAATGGACAGTAGGAGCACACACACACACACACACCAGCCCAGGCAGACGACAACTGGCAGAAACCTGTAGCTTCCTGCTATAAAAACTCAGGACTAAATGTATTTCCTGTCTTTGACAGGCATAAAAAATACATGAATCTGTGTGTGTGTGTGTGCTGGGAGGTATGTGGATAGTTCTGAATTAGAAATTTCATTCACAACAGAGCAGACCCTCACGCTCTTCTGGTCTGCCAGCAGGACCAGATGAAGCCATGCTAGAAGAGCTCTCCTAATTGGCAGACTTCCTGAATTTCTGCAGGATCTCAGTTTGACTCCTGTGACCTCTATCCATCATCAGACAGGCACCACAGAAGAATATGACGGCCAATCGAAAGGAAGCAGCTGTCACAGCTAACGAATATGTGCATAGATGAACGACCTCATAGATCAAGTACAAACAAGAGGAAATGGGTAACAGGTAATCTGACTAATTCAACCAAAGCAGACACAGGTAGATGGTTTTCATGAAAGCACGTGAGTCACTATTGATGGAACAGAAATGGCTTAATGATATTTTGAGCATACCCAGAAGGCAAATAATTAGTGATGTACTCCATATGAATTTTAAAGAGGAAGCAGATGCATAACAGCTGACCAGGCCTGAAATGCACAAAGATATGTAAAAAAGGGTTTTGTGGTGCAGGCCATTATGTAGACTGAAGCTGTAACCATCCCCTCTGCCTCAAAATTAGATCAAGTGGCCGAAATCAGATTGAATCCCTGGGTTTGTATCTCGAGTGCAGTTTTAGGTGAAGATAATGCATGACTGTGTGTCGCTGTGCGAGCGCCAGGCTTGCCAGATGAGACCCTATTAATGGACAACATTAGTGCAGAATCTCACGATTACGCTCACTTCTGGAAGCCCTCTGATCTGCCATTCTCTCTCAACTTCTCTCCTCTGTTTCATCCATCCATTTCAATGCTCCTTTTCCCTCATAAAGCTTTTAGTTAATATGGTGCCTCCATGAAACCACTGAATTAGATCATCCTATGCTCTTATAACCCCCCCCCCCCTCACTAGGTCTGGACACTTCAATTGCTATAATGGACTTGATAATGTTTTGTTTTTTTTGTTTTTACCAGGCCCCTTTTTTTTTACCAAACACCAGAGACAAACGGACACGCCCTCACACACCACAGAATGGGAGGGAAAAGAGCTGGAAAACACATGTGCACACACAGGATTTCCTGCTACACAGGGATCCTGCACTGCCCTACTTGGTACTTGTCCAAATAATTTAATTTGCTAAGAAAATGAACAATTCTATGGTGGCTTAAATGGCATTTAGAGACAGTTCACATATTTTAGTCATTTTGTTTAGAGAGATATGTAGCCTGGTATCTGAAATGGGTGCTAGGAATGATTGTTTAATATAACCCAACCCCATGCATGCACGCGCACACACACACACACACAGCTCCCTCATCCCTGGTGGGCCAGCCCTCCAGACTGCTGTGCTGATATATAAATCTGGTTTCTGCAGCATCAGAATGGCTTCACAACACTGTTAGTCTTCATACTAGAGTCACTCACAAAGGGAGGTGCCCACCAGGCGACCCCTGTGAAGAGCTGATGTGTTGGACCTGGTGCCAGGGTATTATAAGGGGGCAGTGGCTACCAGGAACATGACAAATGACAGAAAGAAAGAAAAAAATAAAAAATAATTTTCAATCTGTTTGACTACTAAATCCCTCACCAGATTTTTACAAGCAACACTATTTTAATTACGCAGTCTCCAATTTCAGGCTAATAAAAGAGGGATGAAAGAAGAGGAGAGACCTTATGAGGAGAGACCTTATGAGAGGTGGATTTTATACCTTTTGCTTCCCACTGCATGAGCACACACATGCATACAGCCCACAAACACACAAATCCATTAGTCAGGGCTTTTCTGATTTAAACATGGTAGCAATTGTGTGTGTTGTGTGTTGTGTGAAAGAGAGGGAGACAGAGAGAGAGAGAGAGAGAGAGAGAGCGTTGAGAAAGAACGCCTCAGCTCTCCTTTGTTCTCACAAGGCTGCATCCTGCCATTAACAGCTGAATGCAAGTTAGGTTTCCTTTCTGGGGCTATTATTCTTAGAGCAGACCCAAAACCAACCAGAGGGAGAGAGTAAGACACAGGGCAGGGATGGAGGGACAGACAGACAGAGAGACAGACACATGTCAAAGGTAGACAAATGGTGATATTAAAACACACAAAACTAATTGACAATGAACAACTAATGAACTAATGAACAAGGCCAAAGCGATCCACCGTATCCTGAACCACCCAAAGACAAGCTGCTGACAGTGCAGAGTATACAGCTCTATGCCTACGTCCCCGTTATCTTGTGCCATCACTGCCCTCAAATCAATACGCTTTAATCATTATAGTGCTGAGTTCAACAGCAACAGTGTCCTGAGCCCACCCACTGACCTACAGTGAGAACTTTCATTAATCAGTGATGGATAAATGTAATATTCATTAGCAGAGGGAGTAATCAACCAATCCGAGCAGGTGTGCACGTCGTAGCAGCTGTGAGATACGGTCACTGCAACATTCTGGAAATGCAACGTTTGTGTGATTTATTATCAGCCTGTTCTCCAGAACAATACCAGAAGAGCGATCTGAACACAAGGACTTCCCACACCCTGCGACCCGCACCAACAGGGCACGGTTTGACACTGACTAACAAACTGCCCACATTTAAAGAAAAAAAGCCTCAATAACACACACACACACACACACACATATATATATATATATGTGTGTATATATATATATATTAATATACATGCATTTATTATCACATGATTAACATATTCACCTGTGTCAAGACAGAAAGGTTCAGACAGGGACTGCCTTCATAGAGGACGTCAGACGGAACATTCCGTGTGTTTATAGTACTCTACTGAGTCATATGGCCTTCACTAGGTATGCCACACTGTGCCTCAGGCACAGCACAAGCCTGCCCCTGTATGCCCGCACACCCCCACGCACCCCCGCACACCCCCGCACGCCTCTGGACGCCAGCCCCTCACTCTTATTAATTGTCCACAAAACGGGTGAGTCTCAAGTGCGGGGTCACTAGGGGAACCACTTTACTGCCTTGTGATTTAGACTGGTGGAAGTAAACGACCTATTGTTGACATCTACAGCTCCTTCAGAGACACAATATGTCCAGGCAGCAGCAGCACCTACAGTAGACACGGAAGAAGGTAGCACATGCGCAGGTTCCTTCGCTCTGCTATGTACACAATAGCAGCAATGACTTCATACTTAACAGCCATGATGTCGTTCAGTTTCACTTCCCTCTACATACTTGGACTATTGTCTGACTCTCACAAGTGTTTCAACACTGAAGAAATACAATACACAAACCAGCTGAGCAGTAACATTATTACTGACACCAATTACTAAAGAGCTCTGAGGCTGAATACTGCAGGTGATCCTTAAAGAGCACAATATGAGTGTGTATGTGTGTGTGTGTTTAATTTGAATATCTCTCCTTCCCACTGTACACTCTGCATGTGCCAAGGTAAGGTGACAGGTATGCTACACTAAATGCCACTCTAAAAGTCAGAGTCTGCTTTTAATGTCAAGCAATATAAAACCAACTGAGAGCCGCCAAGCGTGTCATGTTCTTCAATGGGATTATATATAAATGAAGGATATGGAGAACATTTATGAAGGTTAAAACAACAGAATCTAATGGCTGACATATAAGACAAAGGCATGTGGCTTATGACTCAGTTATGTGTGTGTGTGTGTCTCATATGGGTGACAGGCAGAGATGTAAGACTCTCTTATATGAGACAGAAAGAACACAGTCATTACGAACAACGTAAGACATATCAGAGTCTGCATCTGTATGTGTGTGTGTGTGTACAGGCAGGTCTACATATCTGCATATGTGGAGAGTACTGCGTGCCTAATACCTGCAAACAGCCCCGTGGACACAGCAGTGGACAGTCTCCCCCTGAACTCCCCATACACGGCCAGCGCATACACACATTCTCCCCCCCCCCGTCAGCGTCAGTCACACACAGCCCTGTGCCATGATGCCAACAACACACGCAGCACAGCAGCTTTCTGCAACGCCTGTGCACTCACCGACACGGCCAGCTTCTGATTGGCCAGGAGAGCGTGGGTGGAGCCTCCCATCCTTATAGTGGATCAGCATGATCCTTTGGCCTGTTCAGCTTTATGGTAATTACATACTGTACATTTTATGGTAACCAGGTACACTCCACGGTAAACTAGATGCAATGCTCGTGTTTCTAAGTCCGTTCCAGGACAGATCAAGAAAGTTGAACTGATTCCCAAAATGAGAACAGGAAAAGAAAAAAAAAATAAAGTCTAGACTGATATTGCAGAAGAATACTGACCCTTGACCTCTACTGTCTATGACCTTGGTCTTGACCTTCAGTCTGGTGGCAAGCACCTTAATACACCACCCACCCTCTGCATTATCTTATGGGGCATTTTTTGCTGGTCACGAGTGTAATCTTAAGAAAACATAATCAAATCACTGTTGCGCTGTGGTCGCCAGAATCACTGGGAAAGGAGGCAGCCCCGTGGAGAAAAGCCGCAGAGCATTAACGCCCACAAAAGAAAATGTGTAGGGATGAATACGAGCTGCAGCACTAACCTTTTGCCAAGAAAGACATGCTATTCATTTATTCAGGGGGGAAGCACTTACTGTGAGGAAGGAGTCATCGGAACGAGCGCGCGGAATGTTTTGGGATATACTGTATGAATAAACCCTCACCCTCATGGCTGAAGTGTGCACAGAGGACAGCAGTGTTCTGCACCGCCTTTCACGCGGCACGCAACCCTGCTGCTTACGTTAACTATGGCATTTCATGACAAACTGTCCATAGGCTCATTGTACAAGATGCTGATTAAAAATGTTGCGTTCTGCTGAGCAGGGAGACTCCGCAGCCCACGGTGTGGGGGTAACTCCAGGGAGAATGCAAGGGTCATGACCCTGAGGAGGCTAAGGTGGAGCTCTTCCCTCTCTGTGAACTAGGGAAGATTGCACATATTTTTAAATGGGAGGAAGGAGAGTATGTATAAAGGGTCAAAACAAACAGACCTCACACACCCACACCTCAATAAACAATTCCTTACGTACAAATGTATCTCACTATGACAATTCTCATGACTGTATTAAACACATACACATAGCACAGTGGCTGATGAAGGTAGCTATCAACTGGTGTACTAGTGGGACACATGGAACAGCTATGACATCCGAAAATGACTATTGGGCAGTGAGTTGGGGACACAGCCCAGCTCTCGCTGGCCAGCTCTGGCCGCCTATGCAAAACAGAGCAGAGACATTACAGCAGGACACGGCTGACGTCAACGGCCCACAAGGCCATGCCACACTCCCTGGGAAGACCAGAAGGCATTTCCCATTAACAGCAGCAAGCATCTCTCAAATTTCCCCACAGGCTCTGACAACGTTCAGTGTTTATCTCAGAAAAGTCCGTGGCGAGTTTCGGGTTGGTCACGCTGCACTAAAAAGCTGAGGGAGGTCGGGGGGGGGTGTCATTGTTCTGCCGTTGTTAATCGGCGTCATGTGAGGGGTATTAGAAGCATGGCCGACCGAGTGAGAGACCACTACACGACAAGGCTGGGTCAGTCCGGTACACCACCCAGACTCTGACAGGAAAGCTTACACTCCAGGACTAAAGTAGAAGCATCCACTGTGGCCATATGCTAAAGCAAATTATTATTTTTTTAATACTATTTCTGTAAAATCCATTTGAGCTATAGTTTGGTTTACATATTTCTCATAAGAATCTTGTCAGGTTTCAAGTCACTGTGGATGAATATGAATAAACTGAACTCAATGGGGAACAAACACAATGTTTACAAAGTTATCCTTACATAACACTCAACACATAAGCTGGCACTGACAGGTGCTTCATTGTCAGTGACGTCAGGCAGGAAGCCTCCCATGACAAAAAAAAAACCCTGTTCAGCGGCAGTAGTTGGTAATAAGTAAATATATTGTTTGAGATGCGACGTGACTGGCGCTGCGCAGTGGGGAGCACTGGGGACACAAGATCCTTCTCGCGCAAGAGGCAGCGGAAGAAGGGAGAACACGCGCTAGGCTCAGATTTGTCTGCTTTCCCAATTCCAGCGGAAATTCAAGCAGTGTGGTGAACCGACTATCACCATCAGTCTACCGCACAGTGACTCTGAGGGAAACATGTAAACAACGCCGCCACGCGCAAATGTCCTTATGGGCACAGTTTGGGATTTTTCGGTTTCTGTCTACTACATTTTAAATACAGCTACATACATACATACATACATACATTCATTCATACACAAACATACACACACACCCCACTTAGGAAAGTCCACGGACAGCGAAAAGGAATCAAGTAGGCTATGGAAACGGACCAGACGAAAAAACTTCTTACAAGTTGTTTTTTGATAAAAAATCTATATTAAACAGTAAGCTGTGGTGTCTAAGGACTCAGTCAGACAATACAGATCACATTACAACTCAAGTCGTTGATATTATTACTATAGCAAATAAGTTGCCTTCGTTACTATGCTCAACAAACACCTGTTTTATACCTCTTATTTCTGGTGTGCACCTGCTCTTTAAATTCTGTGCACTTGGATAGCATAAAGTAACGTGAACAACGACTAAATCCCACGGCTTGGGATCTAGATCATTGCGACGTGGAAAACGAAGTACCAATATCCTTACTGCTCGCGAATTCATATTTAGGCACCTGCTTCCCGCCCACGACAATGTCCTTAAATCTCGCATTCCCTGATTTACGAAATTAAGTGATGACTATGCGGTCATTTAAAAACCAGTCTTGTGCAATCGATCTTAACTGGTTAACCTTTGGTAACACAAATGTGGCTGTTGTGCGGGGTACGTCCACAAGATTAGGACCCTACCAAACGCGCAACTCTCACCTCGATGGCCGTTGATAACTGCTGTCCAGGTGCAGACGGGGGAACAAAGCGCGAGAAGTCCAGCGAGCAGATACGTGGCCGGCTTCATGTTCTGGGAATCCGAGCCACGTTTAGACTTTCTTTAAAGTTCAGCAAAAAAGTCTCCAAACGTCCAGTCTCAGCTGCAGGTCATTCTACACAGTGTAGCGAGCAGACGGTGTTTACGGGAAAAAACCTCCGGGGACCTGCAGCAAAGAGCCAACTCACGATTATGAATTTAAGCAATAGAAAACAAATGCGAAGAAAAAAAAAGAAACAAAATGCTTTTTAGTATTCGTCCACTTCGAGCTGTTGTGCAATGTTAATTGTCATCGCTTTAAAAATCGTATAAAACTGTAGAATTTCAGCACGGAGTTAAAAGAAAATTGAAACGTATTATGAAAAAGTCGGAGTTTCCCAAAGTTAAAACCAATGTGAACACAATTCACCCGTTGTCAGCATCAGGCATAACAAGAAGCGTCCGTTCCTTGTGTCCAGTCACTACATGTAGCCTACACAAATTCAAACGGTCCCATATCAACCTTTCAGTAACCTCAACCAAGCTCTTGTAGGCTACCAAAAAGATCCGCAACTGACTGAAAAATTTGTAATTAAAAGACAAGAAGACTGGAACCCTACAAAGAAAGCCAAGGCGCGTTCGTTGTCGCGTACTGCCGGAGATCCTGCACGCATAAACCAATTCACAAATCCTTAGAGCCCCGCCCCGCTTACAAGGCATAGGCTAATAACAACAGGTAAGCTTCCATGACCCAGAGTGAGTATAAAACTATACATTATAAATAATCATAATTAGAAGAAGAGGAAGAAGTCGTGTTTTCTTCCTAGCAAATACATTTTTAATCATTAAAATCCATAACAACAATAAATATTTTAGTGATATATATATATATATATATGACAATAGGATTAAAATCCCTGGAGATATGGGTTCGTCGCATGATGAATGTGACGAGCCTAAACAAACACGCACAGGGAGGGCGTCCGTCAGCGGGCTACTGCGATAAACCCACATGCTCTTACACCCCGACCAAAGCGCGCGATGGGAGCTGGTTCACATAGGGCTCGATCCAGTGTCCATCTGTCTCCCTAATCTGCGCGAGAACAACAATAGACTAGCCTGTACTTTACGGAGCAAAGGGAGTTACATCAGTGAGAGAAAGGTCAGAGCTGACGAAAGAACTTTTCAATAATTTAGGAAATCAGCAATTGTGGTGGTATTTACTTAGGAACAACACAATTCCTTACTTTATCCCTTTCTTATTTAAAAAACATCCACATGCAGGAGTTCATTTTCATCTGTACTAAAAAGCGCCCTCTACTGGGCAGGTGCAAATTGTACAATTTCCATCTTAAAACATCACATATCAGACGTAAATTAACATACGTCTTAAGTGCAATACCACCTTGCATTGTACAACAATTCACTATCTAAAATAGCTATTGGAATCATGAAACTGTAGTGCATAGTTATTTTTTCCCCTGAAACTTGAAATAGCCCCCTAATCATACCAAGCAGGAAAAAACACGTGATTTCGTAGTGAATTTAGCTGGAACCAGCTTCCATTACCACGAACCCATGAAGAGCAATTTCCACACTAATAACTGTTCCAACATCAGCATCTATATGTGAAATCTCACACCTTGGATGTAAAAACACGCTTGTCTTTGTCTAGCTATTACAAACACATCTCTTTAAACACCAAAATGCACCATCATGCCATCATTTAGGCTGCTCAACCAATCAGGATGAGCAGCCTAAAAGAGACTTAAAGGGATTGTCATGCACTTTATCTGCTGGTTCATTATCATTCTTCCCTTGATGTGTGCATGGTACACAACAAAGCCTTTAAGTTCCACTAGCCACTTTCTAAACAAAAGCACAGATATGGGTTAGATGGAAATCTGTACACAGAACAGTAATTGAGGTGGTGGAGTTCAATATCTTAATGGGAAAAATGGGAGTGTTTGCGTGTGTTAGTGTGATGGATATAAGAGGGACACAGTAAGCTAATAAAGCTTAATGGATTAAATTTTTGCTCCCCTCCCCCCCAAAACATTCAGTGGTAAATACATTTGAATATATGTGTGTCCATGAGAAGAGGGAGAAAGTGAGACCACCACCTACTGTGGGGGCATATGCCGTGTAAGAGAGAGAGTGTGTCATGCCAACTCTCATCAGTCTCAGACTGATAGAGGTGACCTTGTAAAATGCCCTCCCCAGCTGTGGAGGAACGCTAACGTGATTGCCTGTATCTGGAGAGGCAGCCCTACACTAGCTGCTACTGTCTCTCACCGTGAACTCTGCCGGTCCCTTAAGTCTCTGACCTTCCAAAACCTACACAATGAAACGAGCATCCAGCACACGGGCAGCCAAAAGCCAAAGAAGTCGCATTCAGGCACAAAACGCAAGAAAAATTCCTATTCCATCAGACAGCGTGTTTGTAAATGCATGAGTCGGTCTGTGCACACCACACCACAGGTTTATTGATGCAGCCACTACGCATCCTCCCCTCAGTCCCTCTGCCTTGTTCCTCTCCGCATCCACAACGAGGATGCTGGAGCAGTAACAGCACCAGGTATAGGTATGCTATTAAGGGCATGTCTTCGCCAGGCTCCGCCCCACACAGGCCATCACCCCGGGAGGATACAGGTGTGCTGACGCTATCTCTGGGGACACTGCTGTGGTGCTATCTCTTACCCATATCTCCAAATTGGCTGTGTGGTTACTAGCCCTGAGCAGAACGACCTGTCAGGGAGGATTTTTTCCCCTCACAGCAGGAGTGTTAGGAGGGGGATGGTGGTAGTGTAATACACACGTCTCTCTCCATCCCCCCATCACTGAGTGAGGGAGCCAGGAAGGGTTGATCTCAGAGTGGGGGAGAATGTTCCAGAAGGGGACTGATGCAGCAGTGTGTGCGGGGGCTGCACATGAAAAGAAAAAAAAGAGTTGAATGTACAAATACATAAAATATGTGTATAAGAGAACTAATGTGTATGTGTGTGTGTGTGTGTGTGGGTGGGTGGGTGAGGGTGTGTGTGTGTGCTGTATAATTGAGGATTCATGTGTGGAATAGCTTATGCGGGTCAGACCAATCTGTTCCCTTCAACTCGTCTTCCACCAAATTGCCTACATATTAACACTCCTGAACAATGCTCATGGATAAATAACCCCGTCACACACTGAATATGTCCATAACACTCTTTTTGTGATCGGATATTATTTAAAATATCTGTAAATAAAATAAAGTATACAAGCACACAATAAAATACACATAAAAAGCTCAAACAATAGAATCCCAGCAGCACCATGGCTTCTGTTGAGCTGCTCTGTATGGTAGGAAAGCTCTGATTAATAAAGCCCATATGGAATCTCTTCTCATTTAATTATACAGATGAGACTTCCACTCAAACTGATTAGCCTCTTGCTCTGACAGGTGTGTTGCTCAATAAAAATCATACAAGCTGCACGTGCACATACACACGCACACAAACACACACAGACACAAAATTCCATGTAGCATAAATCTGACCACCACAAAAAGTGGTATCTGTCACACGTCCACGTACCTGAATCTGACAAGTGCTACTCGTGTGCTACTCTGACTGAGTTCAGGAAAAGGGTGAGAATAAGATATAAATATATTATATTATATTTATATAGTATATTTAGTATAAAAGGGAGAGAATATGATATAAAATAACAAAATATGAAGACTTTATTTAGACATCACGAGTTAGTATATAATAGATTAAAAGAATAAAGAAAGAGTTGTTCTAGACTTCAAAGTCCACTGAAAATGATGTTACAGAACTGCCAAAAAGTTTAGTTGTAACCTGAAGAGTTTACATTTTAGTGCCATTCCAGATCCGGGACCCATAGTTAATGGTAACTTCTAATTTTATATGAAATTCATTACCAGTTACATTACAAACCATCACAGCCAGAAACTCATAGCGGGGGTGAAATTATGCCTGATAATTATGGACCATAATCTCACAGCTCACTCACCAACAAAAAATTTTCCCAGCGAACTCACTGAACAGAAAAAACAACTAAACCTTACTTGTCCCCCGAGAACCAAATCAATCAACCCCTAAAGATATGAAAATGTGATATTAATACGCATAGGTTAATGAGATAGCAGGACAGAACCGAAAGTGAAAATACAAATCCTGCATCGATTTGGCTTTAAAGTGGAAATGTGAACGCAGTGAATAACCAGGCTGGTAGTTGGGAGTTGCATCAGTTTCTAGCCGGTTTCGGGGAGAGTACGATGTCTCTGTAGCTTTGTGAACGCCTCCACTGGTGTCTGTCAGAGAGCGGACCCCTCAGGTCTGACGTGACAAAATCATCCTGGCCTTGGCAGTCCAGTCTGACCTGCATGGTCAGCAGCTGCAAAACAACAAGAAAAATCCACCCAGGTTGTTTATGTATACTGCAAACACCATGTGAGAACAGAGTAAACAGCTTAGCAGAGCCAGACTCTGTTTACTACTGCAAGTGAACCTGGATGAGCAGGAGAGATACGAATGAACGTTCGAAGACAAGATGGCCGCTTGGGGTGTTATTATTGTCTATAACAAACCTTTTTTTTGCAGTTTATCATGAAAGAACTGAGTGTCATGGCAATCGCAAACAGCATTCTTTGGAGATCACGGTGATACAATATGAATATGCATGAGCTAAAGAGAAGAAAGGCAAGAAGGCTAGGTGAGGAGGAGGGGCTTAATAAAAGGCTATTCACATGTATGTCTCCAGGAGAAAGATCTATTATAATAGATCTATTATCAAATCTATTATAATAGACTCAACAAACCTGATCTCTAAACCTGTCTGCACAGAAGGAGAATAACTGACATTAACTCCATCATGCAGAGACAGAGACAAACAGACAGGTAGACAAAATGATTTAAAGATATCAAGTCAAGCTTGCAAAGCATACAGACCCTTAACATATAAATACTAATCATGCTTTTTCTTTTTTTCCTGCTTTAATTTATCATTTTTTAAGGAAATATTTTTGCCCATAAGGAATGAATTGGGCAGATGGCTGTATCCCTAAATACACTCCCAACACCACACAGTCCAAGCTCAGAGAACACTCCAGACAAACAGGGCTTTCGTCACCTAAGAGGGTTTGGGAGCATCTCTGTATGACTACAGGTCAAATGGAGCATGTTCGTTTCAAAGTGGAGGGGAGGAGCTCATATGCTTCACTGGACATTGGGCTGGCAGTGGGAAACGTACACTAGTCTGAATAATACGCAATTATAAAACACACAATGTCCCGGTGCAGTGAATGTCAGCAATACACCAAAACCAGGGAACATTTCGTGCTTGTAAAGTAAAAGAAATAGAATTATGCACCTCTCTCTTTCTTTTTCTTTCTCTCTCTCTCTCTCTCTCTCTCTCTCTCTCTCACACACACACACACACACCCACACAAAAAATCCAGAATACAAAGCTTTAAGTGTATGTGTGAACACATGCTGTGTATGTGTATGGTGAAAGATACCTGAATCAAGACCGCTGTCCTACTCACATGCTATAAATCATCAAGGCGGCCTGTGTGAGTTCATACACTATGCTCTCTCATCTGACACGCTGCATTCAACATGACACAAAGGAACTCTACCAAACCGAGATCAGAAGGAAAGATCACATGGGAAAATGAAATGCCCCAAGTTACACCATTCCCAGCCTGAAGCAAGAACTATCTAGGACATGTGCAAAAGAGGAATGGGTATGGTAGAGAGGGAAGGAGGGAGGGAGAGAGAGAGGGAGGGAGGGGGAGAGAGAGGGAAGGAGGGAGAGAGAGAGGGAGGGAGGGAGAGGGAGAGAGAGAGGGAAGGAGGGAGAGAGGTAGAGAGAGAGAGAGAGAGAGAGAGAGAGGGAGGGAGGGAGGGAGGGGGAGGATGGAAGGGAAGGAGGGAGGGAGGGAGAGAGGAAGGATAGGGATTTTTTTTTTCAGATTTTTTATGTCCAAATATGAAGCTGATAGAAAATCCACTCTGCACAGAATTACTAACAATGCACCCCCCACACACACTCACACACTGACCGATACAGCAACACGAGATTCAGCAGGACAATTTATACGAAACTGCCATGAGACCAGAGAAAACACCATCACACATATTCCTCATAATGTAGAATGATTATGATCTAATGTTCTTTTCTTAGTTACTGTTATTGTTTATTTAATTGTTTTCCATTTTGGTTCATGCTGATGATTTACTTATTTTCTGTTTTGTATTTTTATTGTATCCTCTGTAAAACACTTATTCATTTGTATATTAATAATACATTTACATATAGGCATTTATTCCTGTCAAGCTAATATATTTTTGATTTGATTGAAGAGAGAGATATAGATGGAGAGAGAGAGACAGAAAGAGAGAGATAGAGAGAGAAAGACAGACAGATAGAGAGAATCTGAAATTCTTGCCTGTCCCTCTGCTTTATGATTCTATAACTGCAATAATTACACTATTGTTAAATCACCTAGATTCAGATGACTCCATTTCCCTAAATTCAAACTGCTGAGGAACTGATAATATTCAAAAGGACTTCCCCAAAGACGAGCTGCTTTACAGAATGACTGTAGTTGTTCTGTCTGCGTTAGTTCATAATGACATAAAGGGGTACATGAGGAGGGGTACTTACTGGTATAATTGAGCTTTAAAACGTCATGGCCACCCCCCGTGCCTCACTAACAATAACACTCATTTTGAATCAGACCCTCACAAAGCTTCCCGCACAAGGACTGTCCTCATTCTCTGCTTTGTTCAGTTTGGTCAGCTCTCGTGGTTGCCATGGCGATTCTACACACACACACTGAAGCGGGCCGTGGGCCGCCCCACTCATTTGCCGCTCGCTTCGCGTGTTTACATTAACGGGAGCTTTAGGACCCTGAGGCCAGGAGCAGACGACCCCCATCTGCCACCATGCTGGCTCAGGGCCAGTGGCACCGGTGCCCAAGGAGAGCCAAGATGTCAGCTTGGAACTCAATATAGTGCAAATCGCACAAGTGAAGGGCACCAGGTGTTGAATGCATGTGGCATCATCAGCTGGGCGACGGGGCAGGAGGAGGCAAAGCTGCTGCCCCAGGTGCTGGGGGTGGGTGGGGGTGTCATAGCCAGAGGCACTTAGGGCCTCCGCAGAGGGCATGCTGAATCATGCAAGCCATCGGATGCTAAATACCACAGAGCTGCAGGAGCAGGACCTTGGGTGGCTGGGGTGACCCCGCCATGCGTGTCCTCAGCTTTCAGGCATATGCTGCTAGGGTTACACAAAGGAACAAAGGATGAAGTCAAATGTTAAAAATTTTGATGGACTGGTTCTTTACTGACTAAAGGCTTGTTAGGCGTCTCATATCAGAATCAAATAACCAAAGAGGCTGAGAAAAGATGGGAAAAGGCTTAACCTTGACCCCAGGAGACGGAATGGATGCTAACACAGTCTTTCTGAGTTCAAAAGGAAATGCATTGGCTTTATTTACTCACAAATGCAGTTGTTTCTAATGTTTTGAGCACTCCAGGCCTATAAGAAAATGAATGGAAGACATCTAAGCGGAAAGACCAGAATTAGTTTTGGAATATAATACAGGTTCATTTGCGTATTCTGTAATGTAAAGCAATTTAAGGCAAAACAAAGCATGGCATGGAAAATTTTCCTGGGGTATATTTAGTCCTCTTAAAATGAATTATGAATTGCGAAGTGAAGGAATAACCACTTTCAGGATTTTGTGAAGTTCTGAAAGGTTTTGGAAATGCAGAACTGTTTTGTTTGACTATGAAGTTATGATTAAAAAGAGGTAAGAAACTTTCAAAGCGACGTTCCTGAACAGTAGAGCACAGATGAAGCAGTCGTGCCACATCAGACTACAGAGAAGAGGTTCAGGTTCATCTGTTAAAGGCACAGAAGATCTCATCTAAAATGAGCAATCTTACGTCTAAAATCGTACGTCTATGTAAGGTTCAACTATATGTGGCTGTATTGTTGTATGCCAACCTACTTCATCTATTCAAGTCATCTTTTCTCTCCTCATAGTTTATTAAAATTGCTTTTGCAGGGCAAAAACAACAGATTGTGCATGTAAAATACTGGATACTGAATAATTCTTTACACTTAAAGCTAAACAAACCTGCCGTTGTTTCACTAGCCTGTTCTACTACCCAGAGAAATATCTTACTAGTATTTCTAAGATGGCCTAAAATTGTAGTACAATACTGCATGCAAAACTGTTCATTTAAAATGTTTTAATACTGCAAATTAAGAATAAGATTATTTTTAAGATAATCTCAGCAATGACTGGATGGATGCTCGACTGAGACACTAAGTTTACAACATGCAGACCCCCTAAGGACATGTTTGATCCACCATGCACTGGCAGCTGATCTTTCAAATTGATTACTAAATTATGTCAATACATTTTAGAAAATAGTTTAGTGACCTCTTTACCTACTAAAGGCACAAAAACCAGGTCTATTTCAGGACTCAAAACATCTACAGAAGGAAGAATCGAATATCTGTTTTATATTATGTATTATGTCAAGCGGTCTTACGTTTATGGGACAAAACTAACTATGCAGATGAAGATGGGTTAAGTTCAAATCTGCATCATGACACAGAGATGGTGGTACTGATTAAAGATAAATAATCTAGACACCACAGTTTACACATAAAGACATACTCCAAGACCTAAATCAAACAGAAATGTCATGATGGTGATAATCTAGCCCACGACAAGAGCAGAATCACACTAGGGGACCTTTTTCATGATAGTCAAAACTAAGAGATAAATGTCCCTCGCATGGTTGACATTGATAATATAACTAGCCTACTTCACGAGGCTGTTTTCAGACAGTTATCCTCTCCTGAAAGCCAGCTGGTACTAAGCAATGAGAACCATAACCGACTGCCTTAATGAGAACAAGCATCTTTCACTCCGGGGGTCTTTGTTTGTACAGTCGCCAGAAGGGATCACATTTCCAATAACACGACAGCAGTGACACTGAAGCTGTTGGTGTTATGTATTTAAGATTATTCTCAAATACATTTTTGCTTGACATAATCCATCAACACAGTCCCAACAGTGTAAAAGTGGTATAAACATCACTTTCACTGGGGAAAGAAGTCCACGAAACTGGATCAGCTTTGTTTACTAAAAATGTGTCCAAGGCAGTTGAAGTTACCATATTCACATTGCCAGCTGTGCAAATAAAGAAATATATAAACAGAAGGGAAATGTCAGCACACGCGTTCCACTGCTTTATATTCTTGATATGGACACCACCGCAGAGCTGTACAGTATATGGAGTGCTGTGTGTATTGTGTCATGCCTCGATGAGACCAGGAGCTGAAGCACATATTTAACAAGCATGACAAAACACAACACAGTGGCCCAAGACCTGCAAATGACAGAGAAAACACTCCTACACTGGATTATGCGTAATTACCCTGTATTACAATGAAAGATAGTCTGGATTAAGTTCACCTCGTGGATAACAGAAACAGGCAAAAATATCAGGAAGCCGTGCAGGTGTTAATGCACATTAACCGTGTGTTAAGTAGCACTGACGTGAAGCCAAAGCAATGGAATAAGTGTTCTTTGAAACTAAATGGCAAATCCATGTCCTGTGTTAGCGTTGTGCTTTAAATCTGCTGTCTCTAGTGTTCAACCACATGCTTACTGGGTGAACAACAGGGACGCCCCCGGTCCTAGTGTATGACCTTTAAAAAATCACGATCATGTCCCTACGAATACTGATGTGAACACAACCAGAAAGGTGCTTCTGGCTATTATCGTGTAATCATATGATCGATGCCTGGTGGCATTTGTCCAGTGGGCACAGCAAGGTACATCTGCAGCTAGAGAGGAAAAGTCATACAAAAGAACTCATTAGGACACATCCACACACTCTGGAGGACAAAAAAGGAGCTTATTCTCATCATTCTTCATCTTCACTGAACGATCGCAGCAAGTAGACTAGCGTCATCATTACAGGGACTAATGATAAATTAAAGAGACTAAGATTAATGGAATTCATACACTACCTGGTATGTGATGCCGCACCTCCCTAAAAACGATGTCATGCATATGTCACGATATTCAAGCTCCACCCCTCCCACTGCTTCTGCCACAAGAGGCCACACATGTGCACGAATATTTCCCACAACAACAAGCACAGACATGTGAACATAAACACGATATGACAGGTGACATTTAACTAATCGCAGGAAACAAAATAAATGCACTAAGATCAATGTGAAGAGACAGGATCCATCCAGATTGAAGTGCATTTCTGTCTAATCTCCTCTGCGTCCTCTGGATATAAAGCCCTGTTAGGAGAGGCAGTAGCAATGAACCCATCATACTGAAGATATTTCACTCACTGACAAATTGTTGATAAGACAGAAGATATGAGTGCAGTACTGGTGCTGTAAGGATTCAGCTACTCTACACTACACTACTGCTGAAAGCCTCAACAGTGCTACGCCCTCACTGCAGTGCATCGTGTTATTTACCACTCAAAACTTGAAACAGCTCTGAAAGCCATCAGTGTGTGTCCGTAATGTCCACTCAGCTGATAGCTGGACAGCCATTAGATATGGTAGGATGTGGTGGGTTTTAACATGAATGTATGTTTAGGAGACCAGATACAGAATAAGTAACGGATTACAAATGGATAACGAATGGTAAGTTGGCAGCCTAATGGAGACCTTCATCTTTCCGTTACAATACTACGGCCCAGAAGAGAAGGGACAGGAAGCAGAGTGTCCCTCTTTCTTGGACTGGCTGAATATCTCTGTCTGATGGAGACACACTAGAGCGCTCGACCATCCTTTCACTTTTAGTATTCTCTTCAAATAATACACCTAGTGGCCTGGATTTTTAGATTCTCTCTTTTTCCCTTCCAAATGGAAAAATAACCCATCCAGCAATCCAGAAACACAGGACTGCTTTAACTGTTGCCAGGACGATGGAGGGAGGGACTGCTCAGCTTGCTAATCTAATCTTCTAATTAGAACCTTCTAATTAGAGCATGCTGTCATTTGGTGCAAGGGCAATAGAATCAGAGAAGCCTTGGTGCCATCACGGGGCCAGGTGGGTTTCGGCTTCCTGTGCCAGGTGCAGCCCCAGAAAGAGCTCATTTCCAACTCTCTGTACTCAGAAAAGCATTCTGTTAGCATATCAGGATAGAGACAATGCAGACTATACCTACAGAAAATGAGAAAACACACAGACCAAAAAAGATAAAAAATCAGAATAGGTAACACTCTGCGATGTGAGAGAGAACATGAATAAAATTCTCATAAGATCACGCAGATTCCTCGGAATAGAAGTGGATGGTAATGAGAGGCGAGCCAAGAGGGAGACCTGAAACAATCACACAGCACAATGATGTCATAGACATTGCCCAGTCACCCTGGAGACAACGGCCCTATGCTGTGATCTGCTCAATGATGTCATCTCACCGGATTGGGCCACTGCCGGGGGGTGGGGTGGGGGTGTTGCAAGCTGCTCTCTGGTCCCTTCCACCACGGCCCAGTTTATTTAAGTCATGACCCTGCCGTTCCATCCTCTTGCACTCCATTCATCTTTGTAGGAGTTTATTTTGTGAGAAGCAAAGCAATTCTGGGGTAATACTAAAGAGCAGGAGGTCTGCATTTTACCCACTTGCTGGACTATGGACGTTAACAGACAGGATGACAAACTGATTTGGCTGAATTGGGACAACAAGTGAAGTATGTCAATAAAGTGGGTAATACTGCACTGACTGCCTCTTTGGCTCAAGTGACCCAGACCTATACACATCAGACCTATATTCCAATTTGTAGGGTGTGATTAAATAAATAAAGATTAAATAAAAGTAAAATGTAAAAATATTATGTTCATAGTTTTAGTTCATGCTTGCAATGGGACATGTGCTTGTGTTCGTACTCCAAATCTCCCCCTGTGGAGTCCTAAAGTTGTCCAATTTACAAGGTGCCCCAAGGACACAAAAAAACATGTTGCAGTTTGGACACTGACAGAGAATTATGTAAAATGCAGTCAAGCTGAAAGCAGACATGAAACACCCTTTCGTTCCTAAATGAACAAACAGGGAGTTGATTCTCTGGAAGGGGTACACATAATCATAGAAAGTTACCCATGATGTTGGAAAGTTACCATCCTGAATCCTCGTATAAGAGCAAGAAATGGTATTTTTAGCAAACTAAATCCAATAAATATTTAATTAGCCTAACAGTCCTCTGAAGCGGCCATACTGAATTCACTGAAAACGCTTTACATCCAAAAATAGCTTGCTAATACCTCAAGGAAAAAAGCGCATGGATTTTACTCCTCAAGAAGTGCACTTTAGATGTGAGGAGCCACTTTGGGATTCAGCTATGGCTGGTGGCTGCATGTCAGCTGGAGAGGCTTCAGGCTCAGCCTTCGTGGGTGTGACAGGCGGCAGCGAAGCAGCAACCCCACCGCCCCCTGCCACCACCACCAACACCACCAATGCCCCCACCGCCCCGAGCCGCCACCACCACCTCCCCCAACGGCCTTCCCCTCACGTCTCCCGTGGGCAGTCGAGCCTGAACCGTCGTGCGGCCACGCTCTCGGGACGCGGTCCCGCGCCGACGTTCTCTCTCTGGAGGGGCCATAAGGCAGCGCAGCTTGAGTGCGGGACGGTGTGATGTCACACCACATCGGAATGCTTGGCATGGGATGGCGGCCTTGCCTCTCCGTCACATCTCACAGCGCCGGCGACAGAAGTGCATATTTAAAAAAAAAAAAAAACTTTGAGACTCCTCTTTGCCTCGAGGTCATTCCGATCATGCGGCAAGCGTACCAAGTATGACCTGAGCCTTCCAGAACTCCGAGGAGGGCCATCTGTCTCTGGCAAAAATAGACGTCTGCCGGAAGCACAGCCTTCCAAGGGAGTCACTTATGGGCACTTTTACCTATGGCTCAGAGGTGATAACACTGCAAGCAGAGCAAAGAGGATAGAGATATCTGGGAACTGCTCCTGCAGTAACATTTCAGTGCTAATGGCTTTGACATTAACGTCTGTCCCTCTGCCAAAGTCCAAGCTAAATAAATCAAATAACATAATACAAAGTAAAGTCAAGTAAGGCATCTGAAAAAGAAACTTTAAAAGTTCTGATGTTTGGAAAATGAATCATATTAGTGTGAATTGTTACGTAAAAGACAATTATTATGTACTTGGTATTTGTCTACTAAAACATCATGAGTAGACACAACAGTTCATTTCATTACATTGTATAGCATACATTACATTGTAAAACATTTCATAGAAACAAGTTTTCTGAGTGCGATAGGAAAGAAACCTTGAGTCAGAATTCAAATCTGAATTCCATTCTGGACACTGACCACTGTGCAATAGTCACTGCACTTTTTGTGCAATTCTGCTGATAAACAAAATAACGGTTATATTCAATTGTTTGATCATGTCAAATTCATTATGGGCCGATGGTGAAATAGTTCAATATTATAATTAGTGGACTGATGTTTTCTCAATAATCTCTCATTACAAGCCTCTCTTCAAGAAATATTTCTGAAACCTATTTAAGTTTCAAGTTAATCCTCATTACATTTTCTCATTCTTTTCACAGAATCTCACAGTACTTTCTGTTTGTCTTAACCATGTATGAAAATGTGAAATGTAACCATGTATGAAAATGTGGTGTTGACAGGGGAAGAGCAAATCTTTAAAAATTAATTGGAAAAACAAACAACCAAACAAAATGGATATTAAGGAAAACAAATCAAATCTGGAGACCAGAGAGACCTTGAGCCCACGTTAGCATCCTGACAACATTTCTCTCCCAAGGGGGGTGAGAATTATTATTACTTTGTGAGTTCCTTTTCTTACAACTGTTTACGCTCTGTCACTCAATAACTGAAACATTCCCTGTTTTCAAACTCTCTCATTCGGCTACTCAAGCACTCACTGTTTCCAAACTCTCCCATCCATTACTCAATCACTGTTTCCAAACTCTCCCATCCATTACTCAATCACTGTTTCCAAACTCTCCCATCCAATTACTCAATCACTGTTTCCAAACTCTCCCATCCAATTACTCAATCACTGTTTCCAAACTCTCCCATCCAATTACTCAATCACTGTTTCCAAACTCTCCCATCCAATTACTCAATCACTGTTTCCAAACTCTCCCATCCAATTACTCAATCACTGTTTCCAAACTCTCCCATCCATTACTCAATCACTGTTTTCAAACTCTCCCATCCAATTACTCAATCACTGTTTCCAAACTCTCCCATTCAATTACTCAATCACTGTTTCCAAACTCTCCCATCCATTACTCAATCACTGTTTTCAAACTCCCTAATTCACTTACTCAATCAGTAAATGTCTAAATGTCTGGGTGATCTGTAGCATGTCTCCTTTGCCTGTCCTGAAACAGGACTACACTGCCAAGAGGTTGCGCATTTGTTCATGCTTTGGCACTCAAGACCGTATACATTATTCTAGAGGGGTCTTGTGGTGCTGCTTGTTACAAACATTCCTCATCCAATTACTCACACACTATTTTCAACCCCCTTTTAATTCAGTTACTCAGATGCTGCTTTCACATTCCATTTCCCAATTACTCACTCACAGTGTTGTCCAACTCCTTGTGTAAATGTGCTACTGTGTTCTGTGGAGTGTGTAAGTGTGCCGTTGCTGTAACTATCAGTAAAGGTGTTTTGTGGAGTGTTTAAAGCCGAATTTGGGTGGGATTAGTTGTAGGTGTGAGGTGGGCTAATGTAATTATGACTCGCATTCCTCAGTGATTTTAGGCCCGTCCAAATCCACCATGTCAGTCACTTTTGCAAAGTGCATGCATCCTATATTATAATAGGCCTTTTACCTACTATAAAACGAATGGAAAAAATACCCAGGGTATTTAATCTTGTCCGAATTGCCATGTCAGTAAATATTCCATCATATTTTGTAGAAAATATGTTTTCACGCTACTTCTCAATCATGGAAGCATTCGAGGAAACCATTACTTGAGCTAGGCCTTCCCAAAGAAGCAAGACTTCTGATAGCATTACATACATTCTACTATATGCATGTATGTTAAAACCCAAATTACTGTTATTATAAACGATTTTATTAAACACAAATGTATGTAGGTGAGGAATTTTAGACTAAATACAAATCTTTCATCTTCATGATCGCTACATATATGTTTAATATTTCATACAGAAATAATGTTTTGTGGTTGTGACCATCAAAAGCTGCATATTACACGTGGAGTTTTGCACGTGTGACAGCAATTTATAAATTGAGAAGCCACTCCCATCCTATCCCATGTGGATTGGCCATATTACAGATGTCCTACGGTAAAATTACATCACCCTACCTCCTAGGGTTAGGAGGTGTGAAACTAATCCTGTCTGTAGTGTGTTGCTGTTGTAATTACATGTAAGATGTTCTGTTGAATGTGTTTTTGTTGTAGTTATGTGTAAGATGTTCTGTGCAGTGTTATTTTGCTGTGATTGTGTTCTGTGAAGTGTCTTATTTTGTTGTTATTATGTTTTATGTGCAGTGTGTTATTTTGTTGTGATCATGTGTCCTGTGCAGTGTGTTATTTTGTTGTGATCATGTGTCCTGTGCAGTGTGTTATTTTGCTGTAATTATGTGTCCTGTGCAGTGTGTTATTTTGTTGTGATTATGTATTCTGTGAAGTGTATAAATTTGTGTGCAAAGCTATGTGAGATGTTGAGGGACACAGGATAAATTACAGAGAACTGTGACACCAGAGATTGTATAGTGTCACACTCACTCAGTCCTGAAACAGACCCACAATGCCCAGAGGTTGTATAGTATCACTCATTCAGTCCTGAAACAGACCCACAATGCCCAGAGGTTGGTCTTGCTCAGCCACTCAGACCATGTGTATTACTCTACAGGAATCCTGCTTTTCACATTTCCCCACACAAGACCAGTCAAAATGTCACATCTATTTTTGAGCCAAATCAATTTCTTCAGGTAATGCACAAAGATCTTATCGTAATTCACTATGAGGACATTGAATTCTGGACTGGTAGTTTCTAAAGGTTTTCACCCCTCATTACTCCAGTTATGAAATCAGGTATATTGCAACGGTTACATTGCAGCACAACCCAATCATCTACATGACTGTTCTAAACTGACCTCAGAGTTTGGCTATTGAATAAACTCCACTAATGGGAACTGACTTATATTTAGCAACTAAAGCAGACATAGCCTAACCTTTACCCTCAAAATAACCTGTTTATCCCGATGACAAACTGTAGGAGTTTCTATTCATTCCCCTTTGAACATCTGTGCTGTTTGTGCTGATGACCAAACAAGTATTGAAGACACTTAAAAACAAATATTCAAAAAGCTTTTTTTTCATAGTTTGTTTGCTTTTGCAATTTGACTAGTTTATAAAACATGTTGTACTCACTGAGGGACTGATTATAACTGGCATAATCTAGAATGAAAAGATTAACATAAAGACAAATGTTAAAGTGTACACTGGTTTATTGTAGGTCTTAGTTTGGATTATCTGCTTAAAATTAAACTGGAAACTAAAGATAAGTAACTAAGTAACTAAATAAGTAACTAAAGTGAAATCATTTAGTTAAAGTATCTAAAAGCTGTTCATGGAAAAGTACCAGGTCTAACTGTTTATGAAAGAAAAGAAATAGAAACAAAACAGGTAGATCTTTGTTCTAAAACCAAGTTAGAAAGTGGCCTCCATGTTCTGGAGTGTGGTTTAATACTTCATAGGAGGTATTCCTGAAAACCGTGCTGAAATGCACCATCCTCATTATGGGTCTGGCTGTGTCTAATACATATAAATCTTTGGCTCCACCTAAGACCACCAGGAAGGCGTCACCCCACCCTTCCACTTTTGGAGCCAAGTTTTTGACTAAAGGACTAAAACTGCGTGTAAAGCACTAGGCTCAATCCCTCTGTCCTAGTTGAACATGGCCTTACGTGCCATCACACACCCAGGTAACACCTGCCATACAAGAGAACAACCCGTGGCCAACAGCCCATGTGCTTACTTGGCACATTAAGGTCAGGGTTGTGTGCCGTACTGTATCTGCCCCTTACTGCTGTCGTGTTGAAACGAGAGGTCAGCTAGCGGAGGCGTGGGGGGGGGCTGTCTCCTCTTCCTGCCCTCCGGCCGCACACAGCCCCTACCTGCTTCCTGTGCCTCCAACAAACAGGGGAAAGTGGAGCAGCCGCCTATCAGAAGGTCGCCGGGCAACCACTTCCCTTCAGAGGCTCATCGCTGCGGACAAGCAGAGCCAAACAGAGACGCGCTGTGGGGGCATATAAGAGTGACAGAGAGAGCGAAATATAAATACAAATGTCTCTAAAAAGTAAAAAAAAAATGGCAAACGCATAAAAAATCTCCTCAGGAAAGCACCGACTCCCAAACACGCTTCAGCGCCGTAGCGATTGTTGAAGATGTCTACTTTTCATCTTTATGATCCGTCTGTGGTGTATTCACACACCACGTTAGCACTGACCTGCTGCTCACATCCTTCATATTCCAGTTCGGAGCGCTGCACGAACAATAGGAGCATGAGGTCATCACAACTCCAGGCTCAACTGAGTACCTCCTTATCTTTTCAGACGCACGCTTCTGACACACTGGGCAAAAAAAACATAAGAGTGATGTGACAGCTGAATTATATGAAACATTAAAGCAACAATTTTCTCTGAAGCGTCTCTGATTCACTAACGGCACTTGAACTTTAAAAATTGCTGGGCGTCTACTGTCAACCAAAAAGGAAAAGCAAGGAGATATAAAAAAAAGTACTTTATGAACCATTTTAAGAAGATAAATCACTTGGAAGTCCAATGGATGCCATCAGCCTGTTACACATAGACTGGCACAGATAAATTAACTGCACCATGGGAGGCCAGTGGGAGGGGTGTCTGGGGAAGGCAGAACCTTTTTTTTTATAATACCAGAAGTTATAGTCTGTGTATAATCGAAAGGAATAATAAGAAAAACACAGATTCACTCCCACTTATTCACCCACTCCTTCGTGAGAAAATATGATATGGCTTAGTGTTAAAATCAAGGAAACAAATCCTCATATCATGTCCTTTTTCTGGCTGGACATGTACTGAATGAGCCCTCTGCCTTTCATGACAGGACGTTTTGAAAATCCAGTCCAGCTGCAAACCAGTCGGAGCACAAAACTATGTTCACAACATTTCAACTTGTGTCTAAACACTTAACAGTATTTTTAGAAGAGTTTTTTGGCGCAGTCCGTCACATGTCGGACTAATTTGTGTAAAAATAGCATATTGAACTTGGTGCATTTTAAAGGCCTTCATTATCATTTTATTTTCTCTCTAACAGCATTTTCTTGTTCAAACTAACTTTCTTTAGTTGCTTTTTTTTGGGTGGGAGCGGTTTGAAAAATAGGCCTAGATTTCAAATACCATTATGTCATGCCCTTAAATGCATATTTTTTTGGAATCAAAAATCAGACTAAACTTCAACCAAGCAGGCCCTTCCTCTATTTAATCACAGTCAAAAAGCAATTAACTGTTCTGAAAGTACAAAATGGTGATTCTTATGCACAAGATGATGTGGGTCAAGCAACTGGTCCTTGGTAGGGCAAATCCTTGATAGAGGAAATAATTTGCACTGAAGAAACTGTAAGCAAAGTCATTTTAAATAGATAAACACACTCTTTTAGAAACAGGCATTTGGTAATTTAGCTATGCAGGCTAAATGCTATTTCAGCATTTCAAAATAAGGTTTCTTTATTTTCCCACCTTTTTTTCCCCCATTTCTATTTCTTTTTCACAAGAGGAGATTACGACTCAAATCCAGCCCCCTCAAATTCATCTTTCATACGAGACCATTCAACAGCTATGTTCAAGAGGGCCATTTCCATGACAACAGGAACAGATTAGGTGGGGGTGGTGGGGTTGGGAGGGGTTACCAAGCGCGATTGTGAAGGCCCTTGATTGGGAAAAGCACTTAAAGATTTCTGAGGAGAGAGTGCAGGGGGCGAGTGGCTTAGGGAGAACATGGGCTGGCCCAGAGAACAAAGGACCACACTGGAAAAGCAGAGCGTGTGAAATTCATGGGCAAATTTCAGGATGTGACTAAAAATTTTGCCATTCAACTGTAAGCCTTTCGGATTTGACTGGATGAATCTGAAAAAGATTACTCAGTGAAAATGAAAACGTGAAAACGGTTTGAAAATTTCAGATTTCCATTCATTTCTGGCTTTTCACCTGAATTCTTCCATAGTATATCCCAGTAGCATGACAGAGGCTCATGAATAAACTAATGAGTTCACACTCCTGAGGCCTCCATGTTAACTACCCCCCCTGTTAGTGCTTCTGTTCATTCAGTGTATAGATGTGGAAATGTCACTGTCAATCGCAAACACACACACACACACACACACGCGCACACATGCACACACACAGCCTGTGACCCCTGGCTGACATACCAAAAAGTTACAGACTTCTCATAAGCAATGCACTGTAGCACTGAAGCCAAGCAGCATCTCCACTGCACACTAACAATGTGAGTTTATAGCCATGTACCCACATGTCTGGCATTCCTTTAACAAGGGATACTGACTAGGACATGAAAGTCTTGCATGTACCAGTTATATATTCTTAAATTAATCTACAGGCCAAATACTGTCAATACCACTGTACAATTCCTGTTCTGTTAAAGATCTTACGCAAGCTCATGAATCTGCCCTCAGAATGGGTATTTAACAGAATCTGCCCTCACAATGGGTTTTTAACAGCTATAAACAGAAAGAAACGCTTAAAGCTCTGGGCATAGTGAACGCTAACAGGAGCGTGTGTAACAAACCCTCAAAGAAACAGGAATTTTGAATAGGCTACTCAATGATATAAGCATATCAACCATTCTAAGGGGCGGGCACATCGAACACTAAATGGACTTGGCATAGTCTGTATTTTATGATTGGCAGGTCTATAAAAGTAAAATCCCAGTGGGCAAGGTTAGTGTGAGTCAGACTAAAGTATGCTACTGTGCACTCTGGATCATCCATTTGCAGTCTGCAATTCTCAGAAACAAAATGCTTACCCATAAACAAAGCACATTTCAGGCTGCCGTGTAAAGCTGTAAATCAACATTCCAGGGTGCTGAGTCAAAGCTGTGGAGACAAGGCATCTTGGGAAGAACCGTGACCTTGACAGAGACAAAGGATGTTTCTCAATACCAACAACATAGAGAAGGGACAGCTGGATCATCCCGGTGGCGCCTAATGATGATGTAATCCCCCAGCAGGCCATGCAGCTGGGCTGAGCAGAGAAGCTGCAGTGGATAAACCTTTGACTCAGTGAAGAATTAATAGGACAGGAGCTGGTGCTCAGGGTTAGAGGAGCCAGCAGATTTACACTGACGCAAAGTTAATGTCTAACCTTTCTGAACGGGATTGGTCTATACAGAGCAATTCCAGAAATACTGTATCCAAACAGCTCCACTGACACCAGTAATACTGCTACATGAAGAGCTACATTTTAAGGCCTACTACTACTGTCATCACCCAGCAAAAGCACCACCAACTCATTGTCCCTGGTGACCATCTGAGTTTGCAGCTATTTCCGGAATGAAAAACACTGCTAATGTAGAAGAGCTTGACATCACATTGAATGTCCCCTATGTGGCAATAGCTGCATTATCCACAAACCTCACAGGCCTCGTGACTTAATACGACTGCCCTGTGAAAAAAAGATGACAGACACAGAAGCTAACGGTGACCGCAGAATGACTACTGATGCGGCTGCGTTCATCTGACCTTGCTGAAAGACGGTTCAAATAATTGACTAATGCAGTATTAGATCTGGGGGGGTTTCTTAGGAAACAGCTCTTTCAGCTCTTGCTGAAATCAAACACCTTTTAAATAGTTTAAATTTACCAATGGGCTATTTAATAGTGTTGGTTCATAGTTGCAAAAGATTTAAGTCTAAGGCTTTGAGGTAGTGGGAGAAAAGCTAAACACTCTATAAATGAGAATAAATGTATTAAAATATATGCCTATTAAATCAATTAAAATATATATGTATTAAAATATAGACCTATTAAATCAATATATATATTTAAATATATACCCATTGACTATATTATAATATATCTATTACATCTATTAAAATATATCTCAAACAAAGTAGCAGTACTCATGGAATGTGCTACAAGAACAGATGTAAGAAAGCACACTTTTTTTCATATGGCATCTAACATGGATGTTTTTATGGACTCATTCAATGAGCATGAAATCATTATTGTGATCTAGGCCTAATAATGAAAACTAAAAATCATTTAAAAAGTCTCATAGCACAAAATATTATATGACACCATAACATAGTAAAACTAAGCATACCAACCATGCAACATGCCACTTTCCCATGAATTGTAGCTCCTGGTCACAAAAAAAAGCAATTCTGCTTCTCTGATGAATGCGAAATGGGATTTAAGGCTGAATCCATTGAGGAGGAATAAAAGCATGTGGGCTCTTTTCACAGATGCCATTACAGTGAAAATCAGCAAATTGCTGCAATCAGTTGTTCTAGAGAGCTGCAGCATCACAAGAGGTTCACTGCAGGTACAAGGCCTGTTTTATCTGTGTGGATTGATGCAGACACGGCAGGTGACATGCAGGTACAAGGACTTTGTTTTATCCATGTGGATTTATGATTAGTGGGCAACAAACTTCACAACACTGAGAAGAAGCTAAACACCCATTACTTTACTGCTCTGCCACTAATTACTGTTTACCTCTTAGGCAGAGCCAGGGTGAAATGGATTCATCTAGGATAAAACGAGGTATCTTATCTACACAGGGCTTTAGATTATTTGCCTAGTTCAATAATGCAAGTTTGAAATGGATCCTTCTAGAATCTGATATATAAAAAAAAGATTAGCCTGTACACTGAACCAGCCAAACAAATCCTGAATCTCAACTGAACTTCTTCTAAACTCTTGTGAAACAGAGAAGTGTCTCAAAATTCTCCAGCATTTTTGTTCACATATCCTTATCCAGAAACAGCTGAGAGGAATGCACAAATCAAACATTCCGGCTAGTATTCCGGTGCTGGGCCTTCCATTTGCTCAAAGTCACAACATATTGGAGCTCCACTCCGTTCTGCCTTATCTCCATAGAACAGATGCGACGGCTTCTTTCTAATTCCCCCCCTGCACAGGACAAGCGGCATGTCGTCATATGTCAGGTCTGATTTCACAGCACAGCCGTCAGGCAAAGCCTCTTAGGGTTCGGAAATGAACCCGCAATGGTGGATGTGATTAAATAACCACCAGCATTTATTTTGGGAAAAATGAACAGCATTTGATTTCATAATATCGCTGCAGCCATATTTCATTAAAGTTGTGGTGGAGCTGTAGAAGGCCTCGCTATAACTTTGGAAATGGCTGGAGATGGTGAGATTTGAGCTACCATATGATGTACTGGACCAGGACAGATGGGTAGATGGAGGACTGTCAATATCAGCCAATGAGCAAATCAAAGAGTTCTCCTACCAACAAAATTCATAACGGAAAGGAGAGGGAGAGTTTGGGAGATTTAAACAGGGACACTTTTGTTGCACATTTTGTAAGGGTGCAGCAAGAGGCTACATGTTTATCAGGCAAGACTGCTCCCTCCTGTCCTGGGGCTGCGATTGTGCATAGGAGAGCTGCAGAGGGTGCGTTTCTCCCTATGAACTGGAAATGATGTTCACTACGTGTATTATACATGTTTATCATGATACTGAGCCTCTGTGTGTCACACTTGCATGTGGTTTTGGTGCTTTCTTTACTTAGTATCTCTATTGCAGTGGTGGACGAAGTACACAAAACACCATACTTGAGTAAATGCACAGATACTCAAGGTAAAACATTACTCCAGTACAAGTATAAGTCCTCCCTTTAGACTTCTACTTGAGTAAAAGTACAAAAGTATTGGCCTTCAAATGTACTTAAGTATTGAAAGTAACATACCATCAGTAGCACCAAGTGGCTGTGAAGTAACTTTTTGCGAACAAGCAATATCTTGGTTAAATATTTATTTGCAATTGCAAATCCAGATATCAATCTCCTTCTATTTGAAGAATAAAATAAACATTTACTGCACCATACAAATAGGATACAGAATAATTTAGTTATTGCAGAATACTTTAGATAGTTTTAGCATAGGCAAAAGCACAAACTTTAAGACAAAATATCAACTAGCAGCTACCTGCTGTTTTAGCACCATGCTCTGCATGTAAAACCTACCAAACAGAATTTGTTTTCTAACGTAAAGTGCTAAGTTCAAATGCTTATTATTTCACATCAATGCATTTAACTGGAAGCTCCAAATACTATGAACTACGGTAAACCAAATAACTAGCTAGTTAACTTAGCTAGCTACACACCAAGTGCTTGCTAAGGCAATTTTCGGTTGTGTACTAGCAATAGCCGACTTAGCTAGATAGCTAACTAACCATGTAAACAATGATAATTTCTTATTTTAACATACACAAAGAAACGGTTTTCTGCAAGATATTGTTAGATTTCTCATTAAGGTAAATGACCAGTAGGCCTGTGAAATTATCTTACCTCAACATGCTTCCTTAAATTGGATGGGGAATTTTTGGAGGAAGAAATCGTATGATCCTGAGGCAGGCAGAGAAGGCACTTGAAAACGAATCTTGAGGTACTTGAGAACGAGTCTTTTTTTCCTCGACTACTTCAAAAATGTGATCAAATAAGGCCATGGATTGTGTGGCACGTTACAATCAGTAGATTCGTGTATTTTAAGACGGTATATTTTCTTTCCTGCTGTTGTATTACCAGTATTAACTTGTATGCTGTAGCATTACCGTTTAACCAAACGCTGTAATATATTTCATTTTCAAATGTAGTGGACTAAAAGTAAAAGTTACAAAAAAGGGAAATACTTGAGTAAAGTAAAAAAACACAATAATTTTACTTAAGTACAGTAACGAATTAAATTTACTTCGTTACTGTCCACCACTGCTCTATTGTAATTGTTAGTACTTTCTATTTAGTTGTGTAACTTACTCTTTCTCTGTGCACATGACAATAACTATTGAAATCGCTCAGTTTAACGTAAAGAAAATCGGCTAAAATTAAGGTCTAAAAATGGTACTAAGGATTCAAGATTAATATGCTATTAACTCAAACATATTTGGTTTAATATACTGACAATGCATTACCTACCTAGTATTTTTTTATTATCAGGCCTATTGTGCAAGGCAATCTAGGCTTTCTATATATTATTTATTATACCTACAGAACGTGGTCCTGGTGGTACTGATACCAAACCATTTATTCGCAAAGGCGACACTGAACTCTAATAATCTGGTTAAAACAAATCACGTGTCGCGCGCAGACCGGCCTGGTTTGAATAAACGGCGGTATCTAATGTTTCTGGAAATATCAGCTTACTATCAAGTTAACTTAGTATCTAGCAGTTGTGTTAACTAACTAGTATCGCCGTGTAGTTAGCGAACACAACGACCTATCTGTATTGTAGGACTACCAAGCAAACATCAGTACAGAAACAGAACAACAGAACAGTTGATGAGTTGGAAAACTATAGTTAGCTTGTAGCTACTTAACTAGCTGGGTTTTTTTGCGAGCCTCTCTGAGGAAATAGCTAGCCATGTATGTAACTGCAAGAGCGACGATAATTTGCTAAGCAAGCTACGAATATTTTTGATTTTCTTACTGTTTTAAAAGAGGTAAACTCACCAGAAGACGGGTATCCTATACTGTGCAATGGAAAGTTTTGACCTAAAACAGCGTTAGCTACATATTCAATTTCTAGAAGCTAGTTAGCTAACCCACCGGTTATCTAACTAGATATTTACTTTTCTAACCTCATGCAAAGTTTAGCCTGCAATTTGACTCCGCTCGTATGCAATCTATAATAAAAAATATTTAAGTGCCAAAGAAGAATATTTGTATAAATGGAACGAACATGTACACATGTAATGTGCAAATGTAGTTATATAAACTTAAGTTGAACATGTAAAGATTCAACTTAGAGTTAATATAGCGTAGCTATTAAAATGACAATAATAACGGTTCATGGAATTGCTCATTTTTGTTCCCCCAAGCCCATAAAGCTTGGAAAGTTGCCAGTTAGACTTATAACTGAAGTAAAAAAAAGTGGTGCTAAATAATGAGATTTCCATAGACAATTGGAATATGTTAATATATTAAAAATACACATTTTTTTGTCTGTAGAGAATGGTATGGCCATCACTATCACCTCTCCTCTTTGTTCAGGCTGTTTGCTCATCTAATGGCACTGAGTCTGTGGTGCCCTTGGACCTGAAGCATAGAGCTATTTTAGATGAGACAATCTGTCTTTTGTTGTTCATGTTGCATTAAACAGAGAGAAAAAGCCCGAGGCACAGAAGGATCCTGAACATCAGCTTAGTGAAAGGGCTGTCTTATGATGTGGAACAGAACTGATGAGCCCATAGATTGCAGAGAATTGTAGCCATATTTAAACATTCTCCACCAGCTTCCCTCTTGTTTGATGTAATGAACAATGTCACTCTTGTTTTATATGTGGAAAAAGAAGCAAAAAAAGCTGTTAAGAAACATTTCCCTTTTTTCCACATTTTTATTGCCACGGCTTAATCTATCACTGTCAGTTCTGCTTTGGTTGGCTTATAAGAGTCATTGTTTAAAAATATGTTTAAAACAGGAAAGCTTCAAAAGGTTCTGCGATTATCACTGCCACCTTTTGTTTTATGCTCAATTCTAACCCATAAACTGTGCCATCAGTTTGCATAATCCGTGTTCTCATCCAGATTCAGAAGCATGAGTGTCAGAAACCGCTCCTGCGCATCAGCCAGCCAGGTGTGCCGTGCCTCGTCCTTCGCCAGACAACCTTCCCGCGTGCTGATTGTGGATGTGTCGCCGCCCTGGTGGTCAGAGACTTATTCTGTCCTGTGTGAAGCACTTGAGAACTTTCTCTCTCTGGCAAGCAGCCTGGATGGTCCCAGCAGGGTACCTCTGCTGAGTCTCTACGCAGTGAATATACAGCAGGAGTGTCTGCTGCCGTTTGTGGTGAGAAAAAGAAAAAACTCAGGTGTTTTGGTGTGGACATGTTTGGTCGGGTGGGCATACAAGGTGCTGTAAATTTGACTACTGATGCTGTCGCTGTCATTAAGACATCCTGAATCCCGTACAGTTTACTTATTCTGCCTGCTTGGTTTTCCCTTCATCCTTCAGCTCTGACATCTGCTTTGCTTTCATGTCACAGCAAGTGAAGGGGAATTTGGCACGACTGCACTCGTCTGTGGAGGAGCTGCGGTCTCTGCCTGTGGAGGGCTGCATCCGCTCGCGGCCTGAAGTCCTCAGACAGGCGGTGCTCGACAGCCTGCTTCAGTACAAACACTACACACGACACGTGGCACTGGGGACCGTCCCGAGCAGCGGCGCAGTCGAAGTGAGGACCCAACTCTTTCACCTTCCCTATACGTGGGTGATGGGTGTTTGTTGTGGTGTGTTTTGCAGGTTCGGGCCTGTCAGGCTATGCCGCTGATGGATCAGTAGATGTTGTGTTTTGTCGGAGAGTGTGCCCTTTGCCTCGCGTCTCGAGTGCTTTCATTATGCACTTCGGCGGAACCTCACATCGGCCTGAATGAGAAGAGACCCGGTTGCTTCAGACCTTTTCAGGATGCTCGCATTCATATTCAAATCCCCTGCCAGAGGAACCCCGAGCCTTTTTAACCCTTGTTATCAATCATTAATGAAGCTATCAACATCCTGACAGAAGCCACATGGCCTGTTTGTGGCCTCTCTGCTCTCCACAGTCCCCATCTGAAACCAGCGCTAATCGTCCCCGCGCAGGAAGCTGTGGAGTGGACAACTGCATTTAATTAGATTATACTTATTTTTTTCAAGGCCTTAAATAGGATTAATGTTACATTTGAGCGCATTGCCTCTCTTTAGAATTAGACAGCTGTAGGAAAGCATGGAGTGACTAACATGGAGTGACTAACTCAGACAGAGAATCTTCTGTGTTAGAGGGAGAGCTTTCTGAAGCTGTGAAACACAATGTGGCCGTACGCGAGGCAGAGCTGGTGATCATCATCTGTTTTCCTCAGTGATTATGATATTAATAGACCGTTTCAGACTGTTTTGAACCATTTGAACACAATATATGAGTACTGTATGAAAACTGCAAGATTTTTCTGGCGCTTGACAGGAAAAACCGCACAGCATTAAAAACTGTTGTACTGTTAACTGCTTAAAGTTTAGTTCAAGTAATTACGTTTTTTAAAATCAGGAATAAGCCATTTTGCATGAACTGTGTTAAATTATCAGAACAGAAATATGAACAGGTTATCAGTAATTATAAACTGCTAGGTTGTGTGAAGGCCGCAGTCATGTAGTGAGCAGTGTGTAACCGGCTGCAGGTGACCGTGTTGAGCAGTCAGCCGGGCAGAGCTGTGCTCAGGCAACTGGAGCAGGGCCTGAAGGACTCGGACCTGGTCGGGCTGCGCAGGCTGGTGGTGGTCCATATCACCGTGGAGCGGAACCTTCCGGAGACAGAGCTGAGCCTCGAGCAGTGTTCTTCAGAGGGTGTGGCCGAGCCTGAAGGTAAGCATGGACCTGATTGGCTCTTTCCTTAGACATCGCTGGCTTTTGGAAGCCCCTGAGTTGAAGAGCTGTCTCTTGAAGAAAAAAGAAAAAGTTTGTAGCTGTTGTGTGCACTAATTGTGCAGAATACAGTATACCAGGGTGTGAGAAGCAAACGTATTCTGATAGTTTTGTTGAATATCTGCAAGGGTGCGTGTTTGCTCGAGACTCCCAACACAAGCCAAATGAGAAACAGAATGAGCTTCTGATGAGCTCGGCTCCTGTCTCCACATGGTTTCCAGTCGGAGGTCTAATCCCTCACTTGTTTCCTACATGTTTACTTTAATTAAGGTTTTATAGTTAGCAGTCTCAGGCTCTCGCTCTACCACAGACTAACAGGAGGTTCCCATGGAAAAAAATAAATAAAAACAAAAAATAAACAGTGCGCTTCAACTCAGGAAGAGGAGTGAGTCGTTCGCATGTGTGACTTGGCAGACAGCGATCAAGTGGGCCAAAGGACGCCTTAACACACCGATACTCATCACCAAATGACAGGAGCTTTGGAACAGAAAACTGAAACAATACGTCTCCCCTGTTATCAAATAAATACCACTGAAGAACCAACGTTAGCACCCACAATACCAACACATACCCGCTGAGGTTTACGTACAGACACCAATAGATATAGGCACATTGATGATAGCACACTAAAGCTAAGAAATACCACCTGTTTTTGATTGGATAAGTCACATCTAATTCTGAAGCATGGGTGGCACAAATTAGCCCGTCTATACTTCATCAGTGTGATAGTCAGTACTGGAATGTTAATTGGAACGTTAAACCAGAGTGTGGGTTAGCGCGTCCGGCTTGGAAACACGTGTGCCTCGGCTAGCCTTCGCTGCTTTCTCCGCTAGCTCCCATATTTGTGTTAGTACAGGGAACTTGTGGAATGGGTGGAGTGTCGCTCAGTTTCCTCTTTGGAGCAAAAGTGGAGCGGAACGTCTCCGTCTGGCTGCCCCTCTCTCCCAGTCTCGTAGAAGCCTGACCCTTGAAACGTCAGGCAGCTGGAAGTTGCATAACGGCAGATAAAAAAGACATTAGCAACTTCTAGGAATTCTGTCATCGCAGCACAAGCAGGAAAAGCAAAAACCACCACAGTGAAAAACACAGCTCTAACGTGGTGAAAAGCTTTCTCCCATCAACACAAGCAGGCAGAGTGACTGAGGTCACTGATTTTAAGAGCACACTACAGCATAGCACATCCAGATTCTGAGAGCACAGTTACATAAGGCTCATTTATCTGAAGATGGGCCCAGTATGGTCCTTCAGCCACAGCTGGGTGATTCATCTGCCTGCCTGGCTGCTTCAAGCAGCCAAGGCTACGTAGTGCGGCTTAATGAAGTTGATACCGGCTGTTGTGTTGCTAGAGGACACACCAGACTCTCGGTGTATCTCTGTTACAGTCATGCACGCACGCACACATACTCATCCACACGCGCAGTGATAGATCCAGCGTAACCTCCACTGCCCCGGCCCACTATCAGTGCAGCAGGCCAGCAGAGCACCCAGCGTCCCTCCTTCCCACACATCCTGTTTTTTGGCTTTCAGCAGGCGTAAGCATGAGGGCCTCGTGAGCAGCATGGTGAAAGGAGCAGTGTGAGAGTGAGTGCATGCACAGCAGAACTGACACAGACAGTCTGCATGTGTGCCTGTGTGTGAGACTGAGAGAGACAGTGAATAGTTTTCTTGGAATAGTATTCAAATGCTCTGTAGTTTTGAGTTTGTGCATGTGCACAGATTAAGTCTTCAGGCATCGAAACTGTGGCTGATTCTGAATTAAAGTTAAAATTAAAGGACAACAAACTGGTCATCGTATCCAGCGACAGGTGCAGTATCCAAATCCATGAGTTCATCTGAGGTTAATTGCCTTCCACTCCTTATAAGCCACAATAAAATCTTTGTCATCCTATGAAGCTACATGCCAGAGCATTACAAATTCTCATGTTGTCTATATAATGCATGTCTATCTGGGATATAATCTGGGAATAAATTATTGATTCTGCAGTCTCTCAGGAATATTAGACCCCTAAGCTATAAAGAGTAAGCTCAACGGCCCACTCAAAAGACTATAATTTCATGGTATCATTGTCAAATAAATATTCTATGAGCATATTTCTTTATAATTCACCTGCATGGTCGCTGCACAGAGAGCTGACCTCTGACATTCAGAATGCTTATATAGCAGTTCTGAATGTATAATGCATAAAACGTAAAGTGCTCATGAGAATCGGTGGTGGGACCTAAAAAAAAAATCGTAGAAATGCTAAGATCTTAAACCAGCTGTTACTCACGACTGATCACAGCACAGTAGTAAGTCAAGGGGGGAATTACCCATTTATTACCCCTTTATGACCCCACAATGTGCCATTATCACGCATAATCGTGTGGAAATGTTCAGTTGTTCAGATTGTCTGTTAGTACACTGAGCTTTGGGTATGATGCAGTTCCACTCCACTATCAGTCCAGTAAAAAAATGTGGATTTTATATGTAAATATTTATTTCGGATCAGCTTTCCTGATTGGTTTAATCAGGCTTGTTTGCAGGGGATGTATGTTGTGAGAAGCGCTGTACGCTGTGAGTAGCGCTGTATGCTGTGAGTAGCGCTGTATGCTGTGAGTAGCGCTGTATGCTTTGAGTAGCGCTGTATGCTGTGAGTAGCGCTGTACGTTGTGAGTAGCGCTGTACGTTGTGAGTAGCGCTGTACGCTGTGAGTAGCGCTGTACGTTGTGAGTAGCGCTGTATGCGCTGTGAGTAGCGCTATGCGCTGTGAGTAGCGCTGTGCGTTGTGAGTAGCGCTATGCGCTGTGAGTAGCGCTGTACGCTGTGAGTAGCGCTGTACGTTGTGAGTAGCGCTGTACGCTGTGAGTAGCGCTGTACGCTGTGAGTAGCGCTGTACGCTGTGAGTAGCGCTGTATGTTGTGAGTAGCGCTGTATGCTGTGAGTAGCGCTGTATACTGTAGGTAGCTGTTTTCACTCATTTGTGTTTTCTCATGGTGATGGTGAAGGCAATGCTACTGCTCCTGTGTGTGCCATGCCATGACAACAAGGGTTTCTAAAGCTGACATTTCTTTGCTTAGACTGAGAAAGTGACAGTGGTGTGTAGCACATCACAGTTTCCCTCTGACAAGTCAATACAAGGCCACCCAGTCTAGACTGGCTGTCTTTCAGCTTCTCCATCTGCCCCTGTCTCTGTCTCAGAGGCAGTAACTCAGGCCTTTGCACTTGCAGAGGTGGCAGATTTAGTGTTATGGTTACTGAGAGCCTGTGGGTACAAGAAGGACTTGCCCTCCACCCGTGCCCCATTACTTTCTTTATCTCAGGCCCAGTGGCATTGCCATGGTGATGGTGGGATGTCATGTTCAAGGCAACATGCTTATGTGAAGAGCGGGGCCAGTGTTAATGACTTGGGCTGGGACTGGATAAGATAACGGCCATGTGGGTGAAGGGAGGATCTGGCAAGGCGTCAGGGAGCTGGAGGATACGTAAACAGGTTTCAAGATTAGTCGGCTCCCTGGTTTGCCTTGGAAATGACATAGGCAGACTGATAAGGTCTGTATTTCTAGACTGTGCCAAAAAGCAGTTGTGCTGTTTGTGTGCACATGTCTGTGTGTCACCTGTTGCAAATCTCTGAACTGCAGTCAGATTCCAGTTTCAGTTTTAGTTCTGTTCATTTTGCATCCATTTGTGCAGATGTCCGTGTCTTATAGGCCAGAAGAAACTAAACACTATAAATTAGGATATATTTCTAATTTATTCTTCCCTGTTCATGCTGTAAAAGCCAAAGATGAAAAGGTTGCAATCAGCACGGAATAAACACCCTTCTGCTCATGGCTGGCCAGCATGTACTTTTCCCTCAACAGACTGAGCATGATTAATCTGTCTACGGAGATGCAGTCTGCTGTCTCGTGAAGCTCACAGAGCTACAGGGCTAGACGTGATGGCAGCATCTGTCTCCTCCACTCACCTTCTTCCTCTGCTCCCCGTTGCACCAGCACCTGGCCATCACGTCGTTGGAGAGAGTCGAGTTTGACCAGTTGCGGAGTGTATCGACGTTTTTAGCGTAATCTCTTCGGGTGGTCTTGGGTAAACATGGCACTTCCCATATGCTTCATCAAGTATCCAGATATCCATGAAAGAAAAAGAAAAAAAATCAGGGCACTTTGGTTATCTTTTAATGAGGCAAGTGGTTGTCTCATCTTATTAAAAGATAACACGGCTTATTATGTTCCTACTATTGAAGAATGAAAGGGACTCACATCAGATTCTGGCCTGTGTGGGTAGGTTGTTTCCTAGAACAGTGGTGATCTGTGTAAGTGGGGTTATCACTGTTTGGAAGCTGCTTAGGCTATGATATCCTTAACATACTCCATAAGTGCACAACCACTGCTATCAAAACAGGTCACAGAAGGATAAGTCCAAGTCCATGTTTTTTGTTCTAAAAGCAAATGTGGTAGGGCTAATCCTAAATGATTTCATGCATACGGGCACCAGATCATATTTTTAACAGTTATTCACCACGGCATTACACCGAAAGCTTCACCCCTAATCCTTGACATCAAAGGCAAACCTAATTAATGAGCCCCCAAATGAATCAGCTAAGTGGTGCTCCTGTGGTGAAATCAATAAGCAAATAGATCTGATTCAAGGAGGCCAAGATCCACAATGGAGGACGAGGGAGGAAGAAAGGAAGCCAAAATAAAGGAAAGGAAGGAGGAGAGGAGCCCTAAGGACTGGCAGGTGGAAACGGAGAGCTCTCTCCAGCTGGACAAAGACTGTGAGTCAGAGAGAAGAGCGTCAAAGCAAAGGAGACCGAGAGAAAGGGAAGAGAAGAGGAAACATTTGGCAGACAGAAAGAGCAGAAGGGAAGGAGGATGTCCAGAGCAGAGCAGCGTGAAAGAGAAGCACGGACACAGAGGGAGAGAGCTCCGGGCAGACGGCTTTGGGGGGGTAAATAGCAGGGAGGGTTGGGGACTGCCTCCAGCACGCAATAAAAGGAAACAGTATGTGGCAAGAAGGAGAATATCAGAAAATGTCGCTCACCCCAGGAGAGGCTAAGGAACAAAGCCACACCGCAAACCCCTGTTCACTCACTTGGAGCAGTGCAGCAGATTAACCAACAAGATTCATCACCATAAGCCGCTCTCTCAGTAGGCAGACCTTTAGCACACTCAGGCTGGGACTTGTCTCTGTATACTGATCCGGGATCATTTTTTTTTTTCTATCCAAATGCTAACTTTAAGTGCTAGGATTGAAAGCATAAGACACTTCAGCCAAAATGGGCAACTTCACACAAGCTCTAATATCTTATTCACAGAGAGGCAAAGAAGGACCTTCATACTCGGTGCGTGAAAATGACTTTATGCTTCACAGGTCCTTCCCACAGGTCCATTCCTGCTACTGTATGATAAAAGGTGTAAACTGAAAGTCAAATATAAAGTAGCATAAAACAACCCATATCAGATTCTGTTACGGCTGCAGATAAAATGTCTAGATATATTTGAATAACCGTGCATCTTGTTTGAACATATAAGGACGCTTGCTGTAGAAGTTTTCGTTTGCCCCACAGGTCAAAGAGTTATTCTCTGCATCCATAATGCATGTGGACGTGATACACACATACAGAGCCTGTGCAGAACTCTTCCCTCCGCATTGCCTTATCTCTTGGCCGTAGGCTTAGATAAACATATTCTCTATTTTGAAGACCACATGGTTCTATGTCTCTCTCTTTTCCTCTTTCTCTCTGATTTCTCTATCTCCGTCTCTCTCTCTCTCTCTGATGTGCTTCGCTAAACTAGGCCTTTGAAATGAGATTACAGATGAAGAGCCAGATTAATGTGTTTGTGTATTTTGTGTGTGTGTGTAGGCTGTAAGTGGCATGGTGGTCTGTCCCACGCACTGCTACACCATCACTCATTGTGTTGTTCTCATGAGCATGTGGCCTTGAGTGGTGCTGTTTGCAGGGAGTTACCAGCAGCTCTTTCTCTCCCCGTTTGTCTGCTATCTCTTTCTCTTACTCACTTCCTTTAGCAACAATCACGAAAAACAGAGCAAATTTAGGATATTGCTGTTTGATATTGGACTTTAATGATGAAGATATGATGAAGAGCTTGTGGAATGCAGAAGAGCTAGTGGAATGCAGATTTTGTAGTCTGCTATTGGTCACATATTCCCCCGACCTGGTTTTGTATGTCTTTTGCTGATTAAACTTTTCACTACCAAACCCTTCATGGGTCAAAGGTGTCTATATAAGTAGGCTTCTTTGTATATCCAACCCATAATGAATTGGAAGATTACCTAGGCTGCATTCGAGATGCCCGCAAGCAGTTCAGGACACAGGCCCGTGTTCTGACGATGGAAAAGATCATGTAAATGTCACAGCTGTTATGGTAATGATGCTAGCAAAAACTCTCGGGTCAGTGTACAAGGCGTTGCCTGTCGTTATTTTGCTAATAAGGCAGATTTGTTTTTACGTTCACCAGGCAGTAAGTAATTCACCCGCTCAGATCGTCGGTATCAGGCTCTCTCTTATAGCTCCTTCCCCCTGGCTGAATTTGGCCTTTAGTGTACGTTTGTGTTTAATGGCTTTGCCGTCCTACATCCAGCTTCTACTGCATAAAGGAAGCTGCCATATTCCATACGCTGTCGTGCCAAATCTTGAGGGTCTTCTCATTCTCATTAAGTCAGGAGAAGAAATCTCAAGCAGGTAACCCTTATTGTGCTTATTGTGCATTTACCTCATAGGATGAAACATGAGCTATAGGACTAATTACTACCGGAGAGCAGTGAGTTCTAATGACTCGGTAGTCATTAGATGAGCAATACATGTCAAGCTAAACTCTCCGATCTGTCAGTGACTGCAAAAAGATCAATTTCCCCCATTAGCTTCTGTCAAGAGAAGACAGAGGTCCATACAGACAGCTAATACGATTGTCTTTCCACGACCTCTGATCTGTGTCTCCACTTAAGAGAGACGGAGAGTGAAACAGCTCAAGAGAAGGGCTGAAAGAGAGCGTGAGTGATGGAGAGAAAGTGTCACGTGGCTTCTGTGCAGACGGGATGGAGCTGCTGCTGACCACTTACGTTTCCCCACTCACATGGGACGGTCTGGCGGACAGAAAGACGTGGAGATGTGAACATCTAAAACAGAAAGGGAAGGGGTTAAAAACGCAGCCAGCGGAAGGAAAGTGCGGAGATGGAACTGGGCTGATGAGCTGTGGTGTGTTTGTTAATGGCCGCCCTGCGTCTGTCACCGCGGTCTGAGCGGAGACTCGTCCTGCTCCGCCTCCCTCCCTGCGGCCCCTTTACTCCCCCTCACACCGTCCGGGTGACGTTTGCTAGCTGCAGAGTCTCATCGGTGTGCAGAGAATTGCGCTGCGTTTGTTAGCATCTGTCTCGGATTCATGCTTTACGCTCATCACGTTTTAGCGCTATAGCCAGTAGCCAAAACAACTTGTGTCACTCTGCTCAGTGTAGCAAAGGCAATAAAAGAGGTTTGTAGGATATCTTGAATGTGTGAAACAGTAACATTGCTGCTGATGCTGATGGTGATAATGATGATGATGACAACGATAACGACAAAGAAAAAGTTGTTCCAGGACACAGCCTCTGTTTGTGCAGTTTGGTACGATGTGTGTTTATCACAAACGAGGCTGAATATAAAACAGCGTTTTAGTGTAAGGTTTGATTGTTAACCTTGCTTGCTGACAACTCTGCGACAGCAAACACATATGGGCACGTTGATGTTTGACTTGGAGATTGTAGCTCACATACACAGGATTTGTAGCTCTGCTTCACCAATGACCTGGAAAAACAATTATTTTTTCATTGCATGTTGTTGCCTTGAAAGTGCCCTAGCCTGTCCTCTTATAATTCCCTAGATGGCGGTTGCTAGGGATTGCTTCTGTTGTCCTTCTCTAGCTCGTTCTCTCCTTCTCTCTATGCCACTTAATGAAAGATTAAACATGTCCAGTTGGCCCCCATTAGACTATTGGGACCCTCGGGACATACATGAATAATTAAAACCGGCAGTGGTTCCAAAGGAAGCATCCATTTATGCTAAGAGAGTCCTATCACAGAAAGGCTCCAGAATGACACTCAAGAAGAATTAGCCTCCTTAACTGAAGGGTCTAATTTGAAGGATAAAAGAACTATACTGTTTACAAACATCTAAATACTGGTAATGGATTTCTTTGGAAGAGTTTGGTTAGTGTTAGTCTGGGGTCTGAAAAGCTCTTTCAGTGTGTAAACAAGGTGAGTGTATATATGTTTGCACAAGCTCACACACTTCAGCCTGCTCTCAAACAGTAAGTGCAGACAGTACTTCAATATCTAGCCATGTATTTACATACCTACATTCAAAATACAGAAATGTCTGTATTAGGGTCTAAATTATAATACAAATTATAGCCACACAAATAAAGCTTCACTATTTTCCTTGAAGATTAAGGAAATAAAATGTTGCTGTCATGGCTATCAAAAAAGTTTAAGACTTGGAATGTAAAACTGTAACAGTTTGAGAAGCATCAGTCCTGTACCACCCTCTAGTGGTGATTTGTGATAGAGCAAAGGTTTTCCACTTCACTGCTTTGAGGACCTAATTGTTAACCTTTCTCTCTCTGCAGAGGATCTGATGTTGGGAGCAGAGATGGATTTGCAGCAAGTGGAGAACAGCGTGGTTGACGTGGAGAATGTTCTGAAGGCATGGCTACATGACCAAGCAGGAGAAAAGGAACACCTTCAGCTGTGCTTACCTGCACCTGCTCAGACACCAGGTGCATCAGCCAGCCCCGCTCACACACCTGGAGAGAACTCACACACCCCTGGACTCACACGGCCAGCCCCTATCCTACCGCTGTTCATTTAATACATTAACAGGACATCATGTGTGTGTAGACAAGAAAGCAAACGTGTGTGTGTATGTGTGTGTAGTCTGTATCAAGTGCGACCTGCAGGAGAGGCTTGTGAGTCCCGCCCTTCTCCCCGGCACCCCTGATCTTGGAGCCAAAACCGAGAGCATCCGGGACTTCCAGCCCCACAGCAAGAGCGTGTCCAATCAGAGCCCTGCACCACAGCGCCTGCGGGTCATCAAGTACGGCCTCGCTGCAGATACAGCGGGTTCCACTGCAGCTGCGTCATAGCGACCCCCAGGGGTCAGGCCGAGCGCGCGTCCACTTCTGCAAGGAACAGGAGGGTCATTCATGCGTTTCTTTCAATAGATCACAAACACAGCATGTCAGTGTCTGCGCTGTCAACAGCACTCAAAGGTTTCAGTGGCCGATTCACTCACTCACAAGTTCTGAAAGGCATATTCCGGGCCTCTTGGAGCGTGTGCTGGTTTAAGGTGCACCATGGCAGCCAGTTCCAGTGCAGGTCCAAAGAGAGAGGCCTGTGGAAAAAGGGACCGCAAGGGAGAGACGGAGAGAGGGAGTGACAGAGGGTAAACGACAAAATTAATGGATTATGCAAAACGGGTGTCAGTGTTGCTGTGGTTACAGGCGTGAGTCATGCTGCAGTGTAGTTTGGAACATCTAGACAGAGACCTCTGTGTCTGAGGCCGGAGGAACACACACACACACACACACTGTGGTGACTTGTGGGCTTTGCATACATTTTGCATGCCGATGAGGTCATCGATCCCAGGGAATTTTGGACAGTGAGAGCATTCTCACTTTGCCATTGTAACTTGCAGAGAAACATTCCACCTGTGTCACGGTCTCTCCTGGTTCAGTTTCAGGATGTACAAAAAAGTCATAGAAATTAATGAGCAAGAACTTTGACATATTTAAAGAGTAATGTATGTGCGGTGATATATATAAAATGAAGTGTGTGTGTGTGTCAGAGCTCTGCAGGCTGAAGGAGTGTGTCAGTCTGTGCTGTATGGCCTTCCACTGCTGATCAGGCCTACCACTTGTTGGCAGATTGACTGGGATGAGATGGAGAGGAACCAGCAGACCTTCCATGCTCTCTGCCACACACTCAGAGTCAGTCCGCAGTGTGTGTGTGTGTGTGTGTGTGTGTGTGTGTGTGAAAGACAGAGAAGGATAGTCGCAATTCAAGTCTGTGATTTAGGGACTGTTAAACAGATGATGTGCAATGCAGCATTTTGAGCTATGTGTAAGATATTTGTTAGACTTCCTTATTATGCACAGGTGTTTAAACTGTGTGTGTGTGTGTGTGTGTGTGTGTGTGTGTGTGTGTGCGCATCTCTAGACCCGTGACTTGTTCCTCCTAGTTCGCTCCGAGCCCCAGTTTGGTCCTGGGTGCGGCGTGTCCTCCTACTACGTCCTGCAGGCCTCAGCCTCCCTGTCACTCTTACTCAAACCTGTGCTGACACGAGAACTAATGCTGCCCTGCCACCTGCCCGTCTCAAACGAGGACCCGCCCCTCACCACCCTCTCTCTGGTGGAGGTGCTCTTAGGATACGGCCTCTCTGTCTCACTCACTCACTCACACAACATACACACACACACGCTTAGGCAAATGTTTTGCACAATGACCTTATCAGTACATATTCACCCTTGCAGGGAAGCACAGTGACTCTGGGTGGATTGTTTTCTGTTTCTCCCTATAAAGCCCCAGATGTCAGTGCCATTTAGGGGTATAAATTCTCTTTGGCTGGCAGCAGTTAGTAACATGATCATTGTCACGTTCCACCCTGGTAGCTCAGACAGGAAGAGAGAGGAACAGAGACCTGAGGAACCTCCTACTCTCACATGTCATTTCCTCCCCAAACAAAACACTTCAGTTAGGGCAATGTGATCTCATTAACAACATTAACACGATCCTGAGTCTAATGGTTATTTCTGTAAGAAATAACCCAGCCATAGACAAAGCTATGACAGCTAAAAATATTTGTTTAGCTTCCTGTAAAATCTCTTACTCTGGCAATCCCAGGATTCAAATGTCATTTTTTACTGCATTACTGCATTCCTAACAGTCTCTGCACTACATTACTCATAGTTCTCAACCCTTGTTTCTGAAATCACACACACATTGTATTTGTCTGTCTTTATTTCCCCCAGAGTTGCCTGGATCAGCTGGAGCAGGACCCCGTGTTTAACCCTCTGTGTCTGGGCTCCAATCTCTACCCACACCTGAGGATGAGAGGCCTGCTCTCACGTCCCTATGGGTCTAATTCACGGAGTCAGGGTCGAGGCCAGCGCAGAGACACCAACCATCCACCAGAGGGCTCCACATCACGGCAGGTCAGCAGACTAGACTAGTGTAATCAGCCTTCCACTGATGTGGGGTCTAGGGGCACAACAGCCCTGTGAAAGTTAACACAGAGACGGACAGCGAGGTCCCAAACAAAACGTCTGTACTTCTTTAGCACACTGAAGATATTTTTGTAGCAAATCTTAAAATATATTAATAATGTTTTGGGCCTCTAGTGTCTCTGATTCTTCCTAATAAATCTTTTTAAAATAAAATATAAAAATGCTGGTAATTCAACTTAAACTTGAACCAATAGTATCAGGCTACACATTCCCAGTTTGGAACCTGCTGTGTACTAAGATTAGTCACCTTAACACACTATCAAGACTACAGTTTACACGTGACTACCGTTCACACGTGATCTATGTACACAATGAATGCATGTAGATAATGCAAAGCATTTTACAACCACAGTACAAAGGTCCTTGAGACCTCGGCGTGTGTATGAGAGAGAGAGAAAGAAGTAGAGGTGGAGTGAGGAAGTTCTGTCCTTGAGAGCATTCACAAAAACACTAACCCAGTATTTAAACACCCTCACAAGACCTGAAGGGAAGACTAGGAGACGGTAGAATGGTGGAGACCTTAGGCAGCCTTTACAGAAGCTGTAGTGTTACACAACCTGTACCTGCACTACAGTGGTCATATGAAGTATTCGTGGAGAAGTTTCACATTCTTTTATATTGATGTGCGAACCCCCTTCTGTCCTTTTGTGCTTTGCTTTGTCTCTCTCTCTCTCCCTCCCTCTGTCTCTCTCTCCCTCTTGCTCTCTCTAAAGCTCCAGCAACGACGTGCTAGAGCAACTGTTGCCCCTCTTCCATCTGCCCCCCCAGCCAAGCCGGCTCGGCCCCCTCTCACACTGAGCCGCTCGTGCCCCCGCGCCCCCTCCCTCTGCCTGATCGACGGTGGTGATGATGAAAATGCGGCCTGCTCATGAAGACCTCGGCGCGCGTGTGAGTGTGGGGCTAATCTGTACACAAGCAGAGATCGAGAATGCTTTTGGTTAGCACTTGTTTAGATTGGTCACCTGAATCGACAACACTCACCGCACCACATACTCACCCTGCATAGCTATTTACAGCACATAGGAACACTTTTACCTCTGAAACGCACCTACTATTTAAGTATGCAGATTAGCTCTGTTACACACATAGCAGTCTAGGTGTTTTGCATTCCACACAGGTGGCTAAAGACACAAATATAAGGGCGCATGCTCTGTGCCCAGGAACAACATGTCCGCAGGCTCCAGCTCTACATATAGAAGCATTCAGCTCAGTAAGCAACTGTATCTGGAAGCCTAAAGAGAAAAAAACACTAACAAGCTTCATCAGCAAATCACTCCTGGAGGAAGACGCATATTAATCATTCTAAATCACTCCTGAACATCACAAATACATTTAGTTTGTAAAGTGCAAAGGGTTTGACAGAGTTTGTTCCCTTTGCTGTTCTATATAAACTCCTCTGAGTTATTGTTGGTCGGTGTACCATGGCAACCTTACAGTGGAGCACGTATGAACTGTTTGTCTCTCCACAGCTGTAAGGCATTACCGAGCAGATAAAATGCCTCATTCGGACCCAACAGACTCCAAAACAGCATCAGAAACCATTAACATAACAGCCGTATTTCAAACAGCCCGAACACACAAACCAAAGCGTCTAATTAGTGTTATATCATATATGGTGTTTAACTGATGACCATTTGCTTCAGGATAGACTCAACCACAAATGGGAAGTACCTCTATTTAATATTTAGTTCAAAATGCTCAGCTACGAAAAGTAAGTGTGTGTGTGTGTGTGTGTGTGTTCGTGTTCGTTCATGAGACAATGCAAACCAATTAAGAAACGACACACGTTGATTGAGACAGAGGGAGAGAAAGTGAGAACAGATCTTTTCAGTGTTGCACTCCTCTAACTGGAAAGGTCTCTCAGTAGACTGGCAGGGCACGGGGGGGGGGCATAAAGACAGAGGCGTTTCCCTCAGCCCTGCGGCCCTCAAAGGACCACACTGTGCTCCTCGAATGAGGAGACATTCAGCACAAGGCCCCAATCAGAGAGAGGGGAGAGAGAAAGAGAGAGCACTCTTGTTCACTCCCCTCCTTTGCGGAGTGCTGCCTGTCTTTGGCGGCGTTGTTATAGGCTTCGAGGCAAAGATATGAAAAAAAGGGGTTCTGAAACTGAACTGAGGTCAAGGCTGTAGCGTTACTCAAAGGCGCCGTCTGACTAAGGCCCATCAGGGTTGCTTCATTAAGGTTTTTGCCATTCCGCCCACCTACTGCTGCCCACGCAACTGTGTCATCATTTGGGAATTAGAAATTATGCAAAATCACATAGAAGATCACGGTAGTGTCTAGAGGCGAGAAGACCTTCCTCACACCAAGGGCTGTTCCTCCTCCTCAACATTTAATACGTCTGTAAAACACGTGGAGAAGTTTTATAATTGGTTTGCCCAGATTTTACACTCTCTAACTAATGGCCCAAGCATGTGTTCTCTCGTGGGCCAGTGTGGGTTTGTAACGTCTATGGTATATAAAACCTGAGACATAAAACAGCAACCTTATTCCCATAGAAGTCATTCTACAAATGGATAGAAATCTCCCCGAGGTTAAGACAATGGGCCTGCTGACGTACAGAGGATTTTTATTATGGGAATCTGCTGCAATGCAACAAGGAGCCTCCTCTCTCACTGTGCCCAGCACCTGAGACCACCACTTACAGAAATCCCAACAGAAACCGCAAATATTTATTTATCGGTTGCTTGTTTACTTGTTTCTCACTGTAGTAGTGACATAAACTAACCATTAAATGTAGTAGTGACATAAATGAGTGCATTATTGTTAAATCAGTTCAAATTTCTTTATTTTGAAACCATTAAAAGTGTTTATGTTGCTAATTGTAAGGATGGTTTTGGTTCCTGTCTGTGAGTTTAACTATAACTTTTATGGAGGAAAAACGGTTTTGCTTCAGGTTTGTCGTATTGCTGTCTGTGTGGAAAACAGATGGGATCAAGAAGAGGGCAAAGGGGCTGACACTGTTAGCAGTAAAAGGGGTTTTCATGAAATTCATTTTTTCACTTATGAAATCCAACTCATATATCTCATGTAGTAAATATGGAATATCTCACATCTGTATACACTCACGGGCCCCTTTATTAGGTCCACCTGCTCAACTGCTCCTTAACAGAATCACATGGCAGCAAATCAGTGCATGTAGACATGGTCAAGATGAACAAGCTTAAGTTCAAACCCAGATCACCATGAGGAAAAAAGGCAATTTAAGTGACATGAACTTGAACGTGGCATGGTTGTTGGTCTGAGTTTTTCAGAAACTGCTGACAGGCTGGGCTTTTCACACACAACCATCTCTAGGGTTTACAGAGAACGGCCCCAAAAAGGGAAAATATCCATTGAGGAAATGTAAATGTAAATGATTAGCAGTAGCACTGAAAATGCATTGTTGATGCCAGAGGTCAAAGGTGATTAGCCAGACAGGTTTGAGAGGACAGAAAGGCAACAGTGACTGTAATAACCACTCATTATAACTGAGGTATGAAGAGCATATCTGCACATAAGGCCTACAGCAGCAGGAGACCACAGCAGGGGTCATTCCTGTCAGCTAAGAACAGTTGGCTGAGGCTATAGCTCGCACGGTTTACCAAAGTTGCACAACAGAAGGCCGGGAAATCGTTGCCTGGTCCCACGAGCCTCAAGGGTCCGGATTTGGCAGAATCAACATGAAACCATGGATCCATCATGCCTTGCATCAACGGTTCGGGATGCTGGTGTAATGGTGACTCTGTATTGCCAACTGAGCATCATTTAACCCCCACAGACTACCTCAATGTTTTTGCTGACCATGTGCATCCCTTTATGACCACATATGCAAGGAACAATGACTGAGTCATAATGAAGTCTGAGCAGTGTTTCCATTTTTCTCTTTAAAAACAGCTAATCGATTTGGCGCATAAGGTTTCGCTGTCATGGTCCCCGTTCCATGTAACCATCATACAATATACTTACATTAATAAATGTAAGTATCATACGCATGAATCTGATTTCTGCCAGTTTAAATAATAAAATGTACCCCAAAACTGTTTGCAAATATAATATCCATGTAGTGACAAGTATTTCAGGTAACAGATGTACTTCTGCCCTGCTATTCAGAGAGAAGCGACACAGTTCTGTTTTTCCTATAGTCATCCAAGCATAGAGAAGAGGGTGGAATGAAAACAGAAACAGAACATTCTAGAAAAGGGGAAGTTGAACCAGATGAGAAATACATCCCAAATTCAAACCTTTTTATAGGCTGCAAAATGCCATAACTGAAACCACCAAAATGTCACCAATTAAATTGAAATCCTTATTTCTCTACTGCTGTGACTTCAGCAGAGGTGTCAGATATGTTCACTCTCATTTTGTGCCGATTGCCTCGGCAGTCTGTACACCTGATTTTTTAGTTTTTACTACATACTTTAAAAAAGCATTACAAATGCACTTAAATAGCCATACACAACCATCATCATACATCAGTGAAATCTCTCTCTTACTAGCTGAACAATTATTAAAGCTACTGACTTAGATTATCTGGTATATTTAAGAGCTGAATAATTAATTCTTAATTAATTAATAATTTAAGGACAGTTCTCTGGCTTTGAAAGACCAGGACTAATGCCTGAACATGAGACAATCTGGTTTGAAGGTCTAGGAAGTAAGAAAGCTACCCAAAAATGGTCTGTAGGCGTTATAACAGCCACAGACTGGCTGGGCGCTTACTCTGTTTTCCAAGCAGGTATTTGAAGAAAGGGAGAGGGGGACTGTTGAAACGATGGTCAAAATAAAGTGGCAAAACAAATATTCACAGGATACACACACGCAGTCTATCCGCTTCAGCATGTTCGTGAGACAAATATCTAGGTTTGTCTTTAAAATAATATTCAGGTATCATAGTCCATAGTGTGATGGGTAGGAAGTTGGAATGGTGTTGTCTGATGAAAAGGCAAAATACTTCCTCATTACAAAGTAGCTAGAGTATAATGACCGCTGTATCTTTGAATTAACTGGAGGAACATGAAAGGGTCAACAAATGTTACTTGCAATCACCTCACAAATGGTTGTTAGGGTGTCTCCAGGGTGTCGAAATCTTGTGGAAATATTCAGGGAAAGCAGCAAAATGCCTTGGCATATTTTGAAATGTCTGCAGGCTAAATTCAGGGCAGCTGTTTGGGTCCTTCCACAAAGACACAGGGCCAGAATCCTTTTGTAGTTTTTTTGCCAAGAAAAAAAAAAAACCTAGTGAAGGACACAGCACTGCCTGTTTTTTTGTCTGCATTTGAGCTTAAGAAAACTGCAGACAGAAAAAGTGAAGCACGGTGTGATGAATAGATCAGATTCTGGAAGGCTAAGAAGATGGCCAGTTAAGAAAATCCTTCAGACAGTAGATGGAAAGACCAAAGAACTCTGAGAATGATGAGAAAAGAGTAAAAGGGATGAATGAGAGAAAACAGGACAAGGAACAGCCTGTACCTTCAAACTGAGCCTGGCCAACATGGATTACTTTAGCCAGCATTCAGCCATGCTTGAAGTCAGGCCCTTTTTTATGCAGCTGGTTAATATTCCCCAGGCACCAGGCAGTGTTTTATCTGTTCTGGCAGCCCTCGACGGTCATTTGAGGAGGCAGAGTAAGGGAGTAAACAGGCGACAATACAAGAGGAAAGGAGCATTCAGGGTGATTTCACGCCCTGCTTGCCAAATTGCAAGATAAACAACAAAACCAGATGTAAGAAGCTCAGAGTTTTCAGGAAGTTGAAAAAGCTCGGTCCTTCAAAAAAATAAATAAATAAGATGTTTTAAAAAAAAAAATATGAAGGCTTTGGTTTGTTTTTCTATGTATCTTTTTATTTTTGTTATAATCATAATTACCATCATACAACCAACAGCACAGCTGTTTTGGCTTACTCCCACACACACATAGCAGTGGATTAGTAAATTGCTACATTTATAATCTCAATATAAAAACAATGTAAATGTGTGCAATGATTGTCCATATAATCTATGAACATTTTTTCTATCTAGCTTTAACTGTCAGACATTGTAAGACAAGGCTCCTTTGTCTCTACAATTGTGATTTCTGACATTTAAAGGCCATATAGCCCCTAAAACACAAGTCACAGACTCATAATGATTCACACAGAAGAAGAAACTGATCAAATAAGTGCAAATTTGTGACATATTTTACTTAAGACCATGTGGCCAGCAAAAGTAATGTGTCCTGGAAGTCACATTTATTTCCTGCAAAACACGCAGTTCTATTGTACTTTGTAGTGGAAAAGACCTTCCTGTGCCATTAATCATAGACCACAGCATATCATCTATGATGGCAGATATCTTTGACATGAAACTGTACCCTTATGCTTACTCACTTACATTTTCTTCCAGTCCAGTAATCTTCCACTTGCAAACATGAAAGGCTTTCCAAACTTACCCAAGAGAGTATTCATGCTCACATGACCTTTGACACCAAGTTCATAAGTCAGAGATGATCCACCACAATGCATTCGGGCCATTAGAAGGCATGAAGGATTAGCACTAGATGTCACCCAAGTTATCGTAGATGATATCAGGGGGTCGCATGGAAGGGTGCCAAGCATTGGTTGGGGGCTTGTGCTTAGACACTTTACTATAAAGCTCCACCTGCTTCCCTGCTTTTCCTCCACCACTTCCTCCATTTCCAATCCCTTCTCCACCATAATAGCTAGTTGTGCTGCTGTTGTTGTTGTTCAGGTTAGCTCCAGCTTTACCTTGGGGCAGTGGAGGTGGGTCTTTCCTAGGAGGTGCTCCCTTAACTGGTTTAGGGGCCGTGAGGGGCTTTGGACCTTTTGGTCTGCCCACTGCTGGGGGTGGAAGTGTTTTGCCAAAGGCAGGAATGCTATAGTTATCTGTAATGGTATTGTGGAGCATCTCATGACTCTGAAGTTCCTCAAGTGCCCTGGATCTCCAGAGGTGGGTATCAGGCCGTGCCTCATCATACAGCGAGATGATGGGCTGACCTGGAGGAGGGCCTGCTCTTCCTTCAGGCTCATCGTAGATGTGCTCTGCTGGGATTCCTTCTGCGGGACGGAGTCCTAGCGCTCCGGTTCTTGGAGTCACGTCAAGGGTGACTCGGTCGTAGATGTCTGAATAGAAAGGCTCAGTCTTGTTGCCTTGCTGTCGGTTGCCACCCTCGTCTCCAAGTGGACGTAGCCGTGGGCTGGGGGTTGGTGTGGGTTTGATGCTGTCCACGGGGTCAGAATAAAGACATTCCCCAGGGTTAGGTGGCAATCGAACTGAGTCCGCTGGCTCAGAGTACAGATTCACTTGGTCCTCTGGTGAAGTTCCACTTTTCGGCCCACGAGGCATCGGAGACCGGGGTGGTGTTTTCACAAGAGGAGCTGGTGGCTCTGGCAAGCTCCGGCCCTTCAAATTCTTGCTTTCACCTTCCCTCCGACCGATGACACCATCTGCGGACCCCGGCTTGCTGCCACCGGAGTCTCCGTCTGGCTCTTGGCCACTTCCCTCGGAGATGGCGGCGCGGATCTGCTGCAGGGCGGGGCAGTCGCCATCGAGCGAGGGGCAGCTCTGGTGTCTCTCCTCAGCATGGGCCTTCTGCTCACGGATCGCCACCTCTACAATCTGAAAGATCTCGTTTCCCTGCTTCGTCTCGAAGGTAAAGTTCCCCGGGCCAGATTCGCAACGCCGCCCGGCCTCAAACGAGAACATCACCTGCACAAAGTATCACCATGACAACAATTATAGTGTGGCAAGAACGTTACGAGCTTCAAAGGTCTTTTTTTTATCCAGAATGTCCATTTTCTAGAGGCATTTTCAACTGTGTGGAACTGAACTAGGCCTTAAGATATTTCCTGTGAGCAGTGATGTGATCTGGATCTCTTTTAAACATATGTTCCAAGAGGACAGACATATGCATTTTGTTCAGGTTCTTGAGAGAGGTCATGAGCTTAAAGCTTCAACACTCACTACCTTAGCCCTGCCTCCCGCCCACTCTTGAGGGAGAGAGGAAGGCCAGCTTCCTGTACCAAACCAGTTTCTATGGTAACCACAGGAAGCAGAGTTGGAAACAACTGTGGCCTTAAGTTCCTGCTTAAAGTGTAAGTTTGCTGTCACCAACAACACAATGTGAGAATTACCATCAGATTATTTTAGGCAGCCAACGTGTGTGTGTGTGTAAGCACACGTCATGAAGTATGAGCTTCATTCATTTAGAATGCTGTGTAAAGACTTTTTATTTTGTGATTCACAAAGTGTATGACCCACAATCATAAAATCATCTACATTTCCATATACTTAAGGCTCAAATTTAAGGTGGACTTATACTCACTCGGTCTCTGCCGTAGCGACGTAACAGTTTGTAGGGCCACACAAGTAATGTCCTTTTAGTCTTAGGTTCCTTCAGTATCAGACTCTCTCCATCTGCTTTCAGCCAGTAATTGCCCAACAAACCACAGCGTTCAGATGCTTCTGTGCGTTGAATACTCACCCAGAATTCATTCACTATAAAATGCCATATTGAGAGAGCCAGAAATTAGGGAACAGACAGGCTTCAACTTTCTGATATGTTTTACCTTTAAGGAGCCTGAACTGGCAGTAAATAAAATGTGCTTGTACAACATGTACTTTGAAAAAAAAATCTAGCTAATTAAAAAATATATGATTTAAATAACAAATAGCAATAATTAGAATAAAGAGCATTTTTTTTAACAGTTCATACATATATTTTTTTTATTCAGTTAACTTCAACAGTGGTTAAGGCTTCATGTTGCACATATAAATGCTCACAGGAAGTTGACCAATATCAAGGCGTTTTGGCTTGGCCAACAAGCCACAATATGTTCCATGTACAATAAGGATGTTAATTTGACAGAGTTTGGCCAGTGGTTGCCTGCCAAGTTTATCAGGACCTGCTGACGTTCACAATTCTTATCAGCGATTTCACTTTAGAGAAGCTCATAAAATCTTGCCAATCCAGTGAAAACAATAAATGTTTGTTAAGCCAGGATTTAATGCAGCCGAAAAGCCAAAGTGAGACGGTGTTACATTAGAAATGGGACGCAGGACTGGATGACAGGGAGTGAGGACATGGGTGGGTGTGTCGCGGCTGCAGAGTCACAAGCCTCTTAATGTTAGAGCCCACTCACAGACACTCACACCTCTCTGAGGAAGTCACTGGTGCTCTGATGAATAACAGAAGTATTCATGACCTCCATTTCCCTAGAAACAATCCATGTCTATCTATTTCAATCTACTCTTTCTCTCTCTCTCTCTCATTCAGCCCTTCTGATGCAGCGACAGGCCATCCTGAAAGAGGGAGGAAAACGCTAAATGCCTGAGATTCTGCACTACTCTCAAAGTTCCTTTGTTTTGCTTACTACCATTTTTCCCTTTAACTTAATTACCTTTAACTACCTTAACAGGAGAAATGGTATGCAACCAAGCATGCCTGTGTGTGTATGTGGGTAATGAGCATGTCTGTCACAGTAAGGAAGCAGCTCTCCTCTCTGTATTGGCTAGAGTAAACACATTAACAGCCACATTTTTCCAGGGCTGTGTGCCTAACATGTGACTAGGGGAAGTACCCTTCTGTCTCCAAACTCTGGAGTACGCTGCGTGAAGCCACCTTTGCCTATTTCACTTGCATGGTTATGGTTAGGGTACAGGTAGTAACAGGGCCGTTCTCTGTCAGCGTACTTCCGTACGAAGCCAAAACAAGTGCCTGTGCTACAACCAAACCGTAAAAAGGAAGTGATGTCACAAAGCCTTGGTTGGAGCTTAGCCCTTGAGACGTATATTGAGACGATCTCTGTCTAGTAATGAGGACCAGCTCAGGACTTTCATGGTTAAATGCTATAAATGCAACTGAAAGAAAAATCATCCATCTACTGACTAGAGGGAGCTAAGCAAATCTTCATTATGTAACGCCACACTACTGCCAAGAATGTGTGCACAGAGAGGCTCATGGACATCACGGTAATCTTAAACAGACCTCCGACGTGCCCTTTTCATTCAATTGTTGAAAACATTTAGAGGGGAGTAAGCTTATAATATGACTCTCTAACTTTCAATTACCTTCCTCTCTGGAATAATAGATGAGATTCTCAGCCATCTGAATCTCCTGCTGTCCATTCGAGTCAGTGCTAGTGAGAGATCTGCTCCCTCCCTGAGGGTCAAAGAAGAGAAAGAGAAAGGAAGTGTGTGAGAGAGGAACAGAGAGACAGAAAAAGGCAAAGGAGTGAGAGCCAGAATAAAGGAGGCAGCTTCTGGGCGAATTCTAGAATTAAGTTATTACGAAGATAGATAACATGTAATTTGCATAAAAATAGATAACTTTATAATCTACATACATATAGATACATTTAGATAAATTCATTAGAAATTTACATTCACCATTAGAGATTATCACAATTTCTTTGTTGTTGTTATTGATGTTGTTCTGATTCCAATAAAATAAAAAAAATTCCCCATAATCCCCATTCATTCTCCGTGCTGTCTGGCAGTGAAAAATGGCCAACCATTTAGTGACCTTTGAACTTCATCGCAGTGTTTTTATTTAGCCGCCACCAACATGTGCGCCTTGTGAGCACGACCTCATTGACCTCACTTCAGCCCCAAGTTACGACGTCTCACCTGAAAGGCGATCTCGCACATCTTCTCTACCCACTCAGTGGTTATGTGCTTCTCAGCTGCAAACACGTGTGTTTTGTCATTGGTCTCCACGCAGAAGGCGGACATGTTTTCTTTGGGGCAGGTTTCGGTGAGGGCGGGAAGGATGCTGATGCACTCTGACAGGCGGATGATCTTTTTGTCCAGTTTTTTAGTGCTGGGCTTCTCCGTGCCGCCACCACCCCCACAGTCGAAGAACTCGAGGCGTGCGATTCCATTCTGACTGGCTGGATACAACACAAACCAGTTCTTCTTCCATTTCTAAAAACAGATATGAGAGATGAGATCACTAAGCTTTGGCATGCTTTGATACAGCTCAGCTCGATGCAAGAGGAGAACGTTTTGGTAGGTTCGTTTAAAATCTAAATACTATTGTGTGGAAAATGGAAATGCTTGCCAAGAACAATACAGACACGGTTTAGAAGACACAGTTTAGAAGAGGGAAGTCTGATATCAACCATTATACTTTGTATTATTAATATGGGATTTTGGATATGTTTTAGGGTCTGCGAATTTGTGAACTGGACCTAAGATCATGAGTTATTTGTACCAATGATTTACATATTACAGAAGTCAGCTGATGATTTCAAGAATACAGAAACAGGTTATTTTAAATTCACTCAAAATGTGTTGTTTTTGGATTAGCTGTCTATGACGGAGAAAGCTTTGCTTCAATACCACACACGCTTGTCCCTGTTTAGGATCACACTCAAAGGATGGACTGCTTATTTACAACAGCACATCTTTATTTAGCAGATGGGCCACAAAACAGCATTAATCATGAGGAAATGTATTCCACCAGTAAATATCAAACCCTTTCCTCCACAGACACAACAGAGGGAAGAGAAGCTGGAAGCGAGTGATCAAGGACACCTGTTGGGTGGATTGTGTGTGTGTGTGTGTGTTCACAAAGTAGACACTTCGCTGTTAAGAAGTGTTCTGTAATATGAAAGTGTAACCAGCAGGAAATGTACACCTGTCAGTCTCATTTCCAGTGCAGAGCTGCTATAAGACACGTGCTTATTTCACTAAAGTTATTTTAGACACATTTTGGTCAGAAATGCATCACAGTATAAAAGCAAGTCAAGACTGTATTGTTGAGCCAGGTAAGTATTTAGAGAAAGCCAAGCAAATTGATGAATGACAATACTGCCTGCACTAAACATACCCCAAAAATAAATACACATGTAATACTGTGTCACTGTAAACATCAGAATTAAGTTCTAATTTAAGATGTACATACCATGAACAATAATGTAATATCACACAAAAACACAGCTCACATAGACATGAGACAGGCTACGGCTTGGCCTGGAGAAAGAGTGTGTTATTAGGACATTCAAAGAACCAGCTGCCTCACCAGCTTATCACTACACACTTCCTGTGACTTCATTTGTGCTATTCCAGTACAGCATTAAGTCACAGTTCTGGAATTCTAACAGTCAAAATGCCACAGAAGGTTTCAAGTTGAATGACAACACCGAACACCCATGTGTAGAAGCAAATGACACATGGGGGTCAACTGGTCAAGACATAAGAGGAGAGCAGGGAAAGATTTTAGCACATGGCTAAAGGCAAAGCCATCTTGCTCAAACGGGAAACAAATGTCTGCAAAAACCATGTCCCCCCTGCAGCAAGTGTTACAGGACTGAACCCACCAATGAAAAAAAGGTTAAGAGGGATGAAAGCCCATCATTAAATGCTAATGTGAGCTACATGTACATCTGTTAATATGTCAAAGAGGAAACGTGTGGGATTACCCAGTGTGCTTTGCTTCCTCCAACACAATGCAGGTGTACAGTGTGACTATTCCATCTGAAAAACTAATTTCAGAGTTTACTGCCAAAGGTCCTGTGGTGCTAATGTTCAGAGTGTTGCTCTGCAGCACAGTGTGCACTTGGGAAACTAGATGAGACTAGTGCATAAGTAAAATCTAGTTGATCTTTTTGCACAAGCGTAGTTATTTGGGGACATTTCTAACACAACACAGTCCAGTGCAAAGTGATTACAAAGGCACAAAAACCTGCATAAAGAAATCCTGAAACATTATTCCAAGGAACTCATATTATTCCATGTACCAGAATTAAAAATGAATTTAGATTATTTGTAATTTAAGAAGTGATTTTCAGGAAAGGTACCTCAATAACTCCATATAAGGTACAAGTTTGTTTGAGAAATATATTACACAGAATGGAACTTATGTAAATAAGTAAAAAGACTTGCGCAAATCTGCATCCCTAACTTAACAGAAGTACTGGTGTGACACACACACATACACACCTTTTTCCTCCTACATGCTTTAGACTGCTCACTCAGAGCCTGAATAATAGCAACCATGTAAAAATAAGTAGACAATTATGGGCTTTTATTATTATATTATTTATAATAATAGAAGCATCATCTACAGCCCTTAATGAACACACCACTGTAACAAAGCAAGAAAATACCTATATCAGATTTACACAGAATTTGCATTTAAACTCCTACATAAGTCATGCACTGCAATGGATGGTTTCTCAGATAAATTACATTAAGCTACATTAGACAATGTCCACTATTTCTTTAACATTTTCATATATGGAACTTTACCATGGCATTCTCATGTTTTGTGCATACAAAACAATATTAAGGCCCAAACATGAAGAGGGTTTAGCCCTTGCCAAGGTGCTGCTCTCTGATAAAATAGGAACTATTTCGAGCTTTACATTTAGAACATAACTGTTAAAGTGATTCAAAACATGTTAAATTCCAAATGTAAGCAGACACATGCATATGGTTTGAAATATAAAAAGAGTAATAAAAATGTCCAAGCTCTTCAGAAAGCATCTGGAGGCTTCTCTGTGAATGTTTTAAAACTTCACCAAACAAACTCAAACAAAGAGCTGTAATTATCATAGTTATGAGTGTGTGACTACCCAACCCTGGTGTGTGACTCCCCAAGTGGAAATATAGCACATTCTATTATAGATCATCTTGGTGTCAGCTCTTCACCTCAAAGTTTGAAATGGTGGCTGTTAGTGTATGTATGTGTGTAACTGTCATTAGGCCTGTGCGTATAATACAAAGTATCTGAAATAAATGTCATGATAATGGGACAAGGTCAGAGTCCTCAAACGGTGAAGGAGTCATCAAAGACACACACACACACACACACACATACACAAATAATCGTGAATGCAAGGTAATGTCTCTAGTAAAGCTATTTAATAAAATAAATGAATTAAAGGGCACAACACTGCAGCAATCTCCTTCCCCGTTTGGTAATAAGACCGTAACACAGTTGAGATTCTAATAATCAACACAGCGGACACAGTCAAAGTCAATATCCCTCATAACTCCACATTACACAAATATGCATCTCAGGTGAAGACGGTCTGGCAAAGAAAAAGTTTGTTGTGTCCTCAAGCTTTTCACACATAAAGCCACACAGCCATATGATGTGTTAAATGTTAAAGGGCTGTATGAAGGTTAAAGGTCAAATGTCTAGGGCAATGTCTATTTGCATCTCCCACTTGAAAGACACCTTTTAAAAATAGCCCATAGATTTTAGGTCATACTGAGGACCAAGAACTTTATTCACTGTTGTTACTCACTGAATAGTTAAATACTGTTGAGATTTTTTGGAATAGCTCCAGATTAGTAAGATACATCACAAGGGCACAACAAAACATTATCAAAACATAACCTCACACAGCCTCGTCTCCAAAGACCCTACCCTTCACCTCTCACAATCTGTAATAAAAAAACAACAACACAAAAATAGCACAACAAAACACAAGTATCTGTTTATATTTTCACACAAGTGAAGCATCATCTTCCTCACCTCTAAGTTACTATGAATAGATGCATCTTGGTAATCTTAGTTTTTCTTTCAGCACACATTGGGAGATGAGACATTTTCATCTCAGTGCTGCCTGGCGGGTGTTCAGATGTGAGAGCTTTTACCAAGCAAGGTTTCTTAATAAAGTACAAGACTTTTTACCAAGTATGTCCAGCTTTTTCTGACAATAGGAAGTCTTTGGCTATACTGTTGATTTCTCAGGGATACTGTGTTGGACATCTTGCTCTTTGTTTTGTATCAGAATCTGTAATCAAGGCTGCCATGCTGACCACTGCTCTCCACAATGGGGAGTACCAGTTATTACTCTGGGATGCAGCCATGTTAAAGTTTGTTCACAGCTTTGCTTAACCAAACAGTTTCACAAGGACCCATTAAGGAAGCTAAACCAATACCGCTAAGCAGAGCTGACTGACTTTAATATACTGCCCTAGAGTGTCCGGCTACAACATAAGAAGCAAGATTCTAATACTGATGTGATAAGTACCATGGCTCATGTCAATAAAACAATGATGAAAACAAAATGGTTTAAAATAATTGCCATAGCCTTGTTGCACTGGACTTTATAAGAGTTTTTTTAACTCTTGTGGTTAGGTCCTATGGAAAATGACAAGCTGCCACATTTTCCATCACATGTCTTGTGTAAGAGAAAGTGTAAATGACAGCTTGCATCACACGAGCTTCTATGGAGTAATATTTCATTTCAATTCTATAACTAAATAACCCTAAATAACCCCAAATAACGTTTCTGTAGAAATATTTAAAAACGTGGGCAGTCAATGTGTCTATGAATTCATGTGACAAGTGACAGGAAAGAATCAATTTAAAGCATTTCATTATCAACAAGAACTCGCTCAAAAATATGTTAGAAAGACAGGTCAACCATCCACTTGTAATATTTTTGGAAAGAGTAGTAATATACTGAAAAGAAAACCCACAACATAATGATGTAGATGTATGTCAAAGCGTCCTAGTTTGCTGTAGAAGAACTTCAGCGATGACATTATGAGCTACGAGAATAATTGGATTTTACAGTTCTGTATAGTTACGTACGGCGAAACAACAACAAAACAGCTTACCTTTCCAAACTTCTGGTGCTGGACATAAAGTTGTCCCTCTTTGACATGAGTGTCCATTTTAATTGGTCTGCCTTTAAAGTACACAGAATCTGTCAACAAGCAAATCCTTCCCAGTGTCTCACTTTCTCAGTCTACGTGCTGAACGAACTTCCGCTTGCCAAATTTCACAAGTTCGTCGACTGGAATTCATTTAAAAGTGGATTAACAAATAAACGTAATCCGATTCACACAGAAGTAAACTTGTTATTTTCACTGACGACGTTCAACATCCAGAAGTCCTCCTGGATTTTACGCGCGGCGATGTCCGCGCGCTGCGTTGGCCTCTCCTTCTAGATTGAGGAAGCGCACTCGCAGGCAACAAGCATCATGAGGTTAGCCTGCTACTCCCCCACCCTCTTTTTCGTTTTTTTTTTCTTTCTGTACTTCATCCCACCTACTGCTTCGCTTTTTACCACTGGCGTCTGGTGTGTGCGCAACTCAAACGGTCAAAGTCAACTGATACTTTCCAGCCGTTTTGTGGCATATGCCAATGCAAATCTAACCATAGCTGTAACGGAACTGCAACAGTTTGATCTTTTCTGCAAACTTACTTTATAGTGTTCGGTTTAAGTATTAGTGGAGGACGTTATTTAACCTTCATATTTTTTCTAAACATTTTATAACTTGCTGCAAATCACATATAAGAACAGACAGCATCTGACTGTAAGATTGCTGTTATGAGTGTAAGACTAATTCCAGCAAGGAATCTCTGGTTGGATGTGTTCTATATTTCCCATATACTGCATCTAACTAAAGCGATGATACTTTCATACTTAGCTGGGTGTTGATTAACATTAGCAAGAAATATGCAAATGCTATTATGTAGTCCTAGTCACATAATACTCAAAACTGAGATATCAACAAGAATCCATAAAATGTATAACCCAAGCTCCTCTCGGGTTGTTTTTTGAATTACATAATTTCAATTAACCACACGCGCCCCCCACCCAATGGTATCTCTCCCCGGGTGGGTGTGTGAGTGTACTGTGGTTTTGAAGGCACATACTGAAAGCAATTCCATATTATGCTGACGGAAAAAGATTCACCCCTTATCAAAGACAATGTGAGTCTGCTAGGTAAAGCCCACAGTTACATCAAGCCTTTATAAGATCCTGCAGTGCTAGCTTGAAATACATTTAGACACTTTGAACAGTAGGGCGTTGACCTTTCTCCTAAAATGTAACTCACTATAATGTTTTAACCAAATTAAGTTCCAAAAGTGTAAACTAAACCCATAAGTGGTTATGGGTAAAACACTATAAAATGTAATATAACAGTTCGATTATTAGCTACAGTTGAAAACCAGTTTTAACCATCAAATACACAAAAGAAGATGCAATCAGCTATTAAATAATATGTTTTAAGTTCAGTGTAATTGTAATAAACACTCAGTAACCATGGTAACAGAGGGTCAATGATCGTCAGCCTCTTGTTGAATTGAAAGACACATACCGCCATCTGCTGCCAATATAGAGAGTTTCCCAATGCTGGAAAAAGTCCACCTCACATGAAAGATTATCATAAACAATTAAACAAATTTCTTATTGTGTTTTGCATCTGTATGAAAAGAAAGCTGGAGGAGTCTGTGGTAACGTAAAAAAAATCCTTGGGGTAGAAATCGTCTTCTCTTCTAACCTTACAGAGGCCTCACTGTGCTACCCGCTGCAGGTGGCTATGTAATGGAGGAGGCCTGGGGTACATTGGGGGACACTGGAGGACTGGGGTACATTGAGGCACACTGGAGGACTGGGGTACATTGGGGGACTGGGGTACATTGGGGGACACTGGAGGACTGGGGTACAGTGGTTTCTGTTGCGTCATTGACGTAAGAGCTCCGTCTTTTTTTTTAGGAACAGAGCTTATCAATTGGATTTTTATGTGTGTTGTGCAAGAAACCTACTTTGGTTAATAATTTAAACTTTTGTGTATATATACATTTATTTGGCTGAAACTTGTAATAAAAACTGTAATAGTAGTAAACGTTAAAATGACCATAAAGTTCACAATATTTCAAAGTCTGCGTTTATTATCGCTCGACCTTGATTGGTTGAAACCCATTTAATCGCGTCATTGCCCTGTCACATGACAGAACCAGGAAGGGGTAGAAATGAGTTCGGTCTACGGAGGAGTAGAAGGGTGAGTTTTTGTAAAAAAAAATGGAGTTTTTGATAGATTTTGAATTTGGTGTGAATTAAATAATAGCGAAGAACAATAGGATAATGTGTCTCTGAGTTATTCGTTTGCTGTGCGGCTGTCCGAAATTTATTTACGTGACTTTGTATAACAATGAATCTTGGATAGCTCGGATATGTTAAACGCTACACACGAGTAATGCCTGACAGTTCGCTAATTATTCGACCTTAACCTACAGGGGTGGGACTCACTCCAAAGCATTGCTGGTCTCCGCAACAGGGGCGATCCTCGCAGAGACGGATGGCCCGTGCACCAACCACTGGGTGGGAACAGGAAGCCTTCCCTCTGCCAAATGATCTTGGACGAATGCTCCATGCCGTGTGGTGTATATCCGCATATGTCCGTCTGAATGCATTTCAAAACTCAAACTGCTTAATCTGTTCTGCTGCAGTTGGTTGGCGTCGATAAATGTATCGAGGGCATTAACGATATGATCAGGAAGGCAAAGATCAGTGCGGGTTTGGACGCGGATACACCTATTCGCTCACTGGTGAGTCTGCTCTAGACGTCAGTTTTACTAGTTCGACTATACATCTGCTTTGATATTTTGGAAAATACCGTGTACCTCTACTAGAAACAATAGACTGGCCCCTTCACCTACTAGCCGTCCTGATTCCGAATGTGTCGAGTGCCACGTTGTGCATGTGCGTCTCGGTTCACAGGGGATGTCGTTGAGTGGCGGGGAGCAGAAGGCTGCCGTTCAGAAGCTGATTGATGAGATGGCGGAAAGGTTCCCAAAACTGAGCCAAAATTATTACATTACCACAGACGCAATCGGCGCAATGGCAACAGCCACTGATCACGGTAGTGTACAAGTTCAGAAGTACAGGAATTAAACACAGAAGCAGTGAATCGTAAACTTGGTTAATCCGCGGACATATTAGTAAAAGCACCGAACTTTTTTTTCTTGCAAATAGAGACATATCACAAGTTGACCTGGCAAGACGAGAAATTTCTCGACCTTCCCTCTCTTCAGGTGGCGTGGTGGTGATATCAGGCACTGGCTCCAACTGTAAGCTAGTAAATCCTGATGGCAGTCAGGTGGGCTGTGGAGGGTGGGGTCACATGATGGGAGATGAAGGTTCAGGTAACCATCACTGCGACACTATGTAGCATGGTAGCATTACTATTTGTAGGTGTTTTCTAATTCTGATTCTCACTCTTTCTAGCATTTTGGATTGCTCATCTTGCTGTAAAAACAGTGTTTGATGCCAAAGATAACCTTGTGACACCTCCCCATGATATCACCCATGTCAGAAAAGCCATGGAAGACTACTTCCAGGTCTGTGATTGATTACCCTCTGTAATGTTAGTCAGTGTGTCGTGAGATATTTTTTCTATATTTAAATGTCTGTTTCTATTCAAGGTGTCAGATCTGATGGGTATGCTCCCACACCTGTACAGAAATTTCCAGAAATCACATTTTGCTGGGTTTTGTAGAAAACTTGCTGAAGGTATTATTAGGAGACTGGGAAGGGCAGAATTTTTTATAATACTGTTTTTATTTAAATGTTATATTGCTTAGCAGTGTGTGCTACTGCTGTCTGTGTGTATGTGTCGTTCTGTTTTAGGAGCCAATGCAGGTGATGCCCTCTGTCAGTATGTGTTTACCCAGGCTGGTAAAGTTCTGGCACAACATATCGTAGCAGTGCTTCCCAGAGTACACCAGGTTAGAACTGATACCCGCTTGGGCTGATGAGATGAAGAGCATGGCACTCTCCCCTGTCCTGTTTCGGTTAGGGTTAGTGATGGTTACCTGAACCTTCTGTCTGTCTCTGTCTGTGGTGCAGGAGCTGTTCTCTGGTTCCCTGGGGTTGCCTATACTGTGTGTTGGATCTGTATGGGGGAGCTGGGAGCTGATGAAGGATGGTAAGTGTTGTCAAAACCAAAAACATAAAAAAAAAATCAGACAACTGCATTGGCCAGAATTACTACTGTATATAGCGGCATATGTAACGGAGTATATAGTGGTTTGTGGTTTCTGTGTTGTGCAGGTTTCACTCAGGTCCTCTCTCAAGCCAAGACTGAAAACAGCCACTTCACGAAGTACAGCCTTCTCAGCTTACGTCAGTCATCTGCTTTAGGCGGAGCCAAGCTGGGGGCACAGACCGCAGGTGCTGTCCTCCACCTGGACTACTCCACTACTGCCAGTGTCTTCTTTAGCCATTCGTTTTCCCAGCCATGATCAGGACTAAGGAGGACCAACCAAACGCTCAGGGCTCCAATCAGAAATGAAGATTCAGTTTCAAGGCACTGGCAATAGTACTTCCTGTTTTTGTAATAGATCTCTGACCAAAGGACAGTTTAGTACAAATAAAAATTCCTCACTTCCCCTAGCTATTACTACTTGGGAAAATCTCCTGATGTCAGTGTGCATACCTTTAAATGATTCAGCTTCCTTTGACTCCAGATAATGGCGTTAACAGCTGCTCTTTATTCACAGAATATAGTGGCAAGCATTCCAAGACAGAACTTCCCTGTTGACCAAGTGCAAGTAGTTAGTAACATAGGATAAGTTGTTTGCAATCTGCCTGTTTACAGTACATTGATTTGATAAATCAGAAATCAGTAAGAATGCTTCTCACAAGTGCTAATTGTAAAATACCTTTTTTATATTTTTATGTGGTATCTAAACATTCTCATATTAAAATGAATAATGCACAAGACATTTAATAAATGTTTTAATAAACCTTTATAATATGTAATATGATCTACTCTCTGCTGTGGTTTTAAGTGTAGCAGAACAGTAAAGAAATGTACCATTGTGGACTCATTGTCTCAGAATGTGGTGTTGACTTAGAATGTAATGGGCCTTATGACCTCATAATGCACAGCTGTAGTGGAACTCTAGTACTGGACTGTCAGTTCGCTGGTGTCATATCACTTCAATGAGCTGCAAAGTATTACGGTTTTTATAAGGAATTGTCTTCATTTATCTGACTTCATTCAGAGGAATAGAAACCTGATTCCAAAGTACAGATGTTGTCTAGCTTGAGGAAATCAAAGGTAAAACTCTCTAATATGAATGTGGCCAATTTAAACAGGATTATTATGTTTTTTAATGCTTTGGAAGTTGTATTGTGGAATGTAATGGGTCATGACAATAGATGTTATCAGTAGGCCTCAATGTGAAGGTACCTAGAAAGTTTAATTGATGGTGGATCTTTGTTTCTGTGTTCTGGAGGGCACATGCACCCGTGGCCCCTGGTCAAACGTGGAGCTACAGACCACCTACAGAGCAGACTACCAGCCTTTCCCGCACTCACTACAGGGGTTCCTGCCTAATCCTCCGCGCCGGTCCAAAGTAGCCACACCAGCGCTCACTCAGGCTCCTGATGTAAGCATACTTTAGCAAAGTGAGGCTACAGGATTGCCCTCCATGCCAGATTCAGCCAATCAGCTGGTGGGAGAGGGAGACCAACCAAGGGACATGGTCTGACTGATCAGGCATGCCTGGCTAGACCTAGTATTATAAATGCATTATGTTGGTAACAGGCCTTTGCTGATGACACTGCCTATCCCTGCTTTAGTGCACCCAGAAAACATTACTCTGGGCTTTTATTAATACATGTTGTGAAGTCGGAGCACAAACAGCAAATCCTGCTGTCCTGTCCAGTGTAAAATAGCAAGTATTGCCACAGCAAACAAATGTGCATATTAGAAGAGAATGACCCTTTGTATTCATGTTTATATGAAGTAATATGTAATTTAATAATATACTATATTCGTATTAGTAATGTCCTGTTTCCTAGCTGACAGAGGAATAGGGAATATATACCCCATGCACAGCTGTGGAACAAGTTACTTGCATATTTCGAGATTCTAACAGGAACAAAAAACAGTCAAACAGTGCTTTACCAGAACGGTAATGAACAGTTCAGCTCTGCTGGCATTATAAAGGATACGCAGGCCTGCAACACCCATCAGGTTTTTGTAGCCTCATGGCTACAACTGGAATTAAGATGGGCTGATTGAGTTAAAATTAAACATTTTAATGTAGTATAAAAACTTGACAATGACAAATGTTGCAACCACTTTATTATGGTTTCCCACTGCTATAAAAACTCCAGAATTAGAATTTGTGGCCCGAATAGAAATATATGTAATAACGTGTGAATACAATTAGGCCTGCATTATTCTTTACTGTTAAATGTATTCCACCTCAAAATCTTGATAAGTGGCACTTTGAGAGGATGATACAGTCTGAATACAGCTGGCCGTCAACACCACACTTCCCTGCAGGCTCTTTACTTCCTGCAGACACACGACCCAGTGCTGGTCTTCCTGATGCTCTTCCTGTCCCCCAGCAGTTCTATCTGATATCATACCACCACCCCACTGGCCACCTCACTAATAAAGCCATAGCCCGTACGCTTAACCCTGCGGTAAAACCACCCTTCCTGCTCCATGTGCTCCCAGATCGACCAGGACAAGTGGGCGAGGTACCGCAGATACTGCTACAGGACGAGCAACAGTGTGTATGGCTCCTCCACCTTTGGCCAGGTGAGACCGGCGAATCGCTGCAAGCCGCTTGTTATGTACGCATGAGCATAAACAAGACCAAAAGCAGATCATTCTTTTGGCTCTTTGTGTTGATCTTTTACATATTAGTTGACACACAGTGTCGGCCTAGTGTAGCTGCCCTTCCAGCTGTTCTCCACCCTGTTTAGCTTGAAAGGGATTCTCCAAAATAAGGAGTCCCTGGGTATTTTTCACTCAGGAAGTGCTACATGTATAACAGCATCACGCCCGTAGAGCCATGGGTATGAAACGTTTCTAACAAAGTCAGTTAGAAACATTTAGGCGCAGTATAGGTTGTGCATGCACTAAAACACTGCAGCAATGCTGATTTTGGACTACATGCTAGTAGAGTCATCTCGAGTCACCTTGGCTTTGTCCATTGGTTCAGTGTAAACTAAACACCACTAGAGGGCGCAAAGCAAGTCAGCAGCACTTAGGTTTGTCCTTCCATAACACTGCAGGCCATTTCAGAGCTAATATAATCATTTTCTAGCACCATGGCTGGCACATAACTACATCTTACTACTCGCACAGTGAAAGATCATCTTAGCTGACTGATTATCATTTATCTATTCATCATGTGTTTTGTACACGCCACTGAAGCCTGATGTCATTACTAGTTATTAAACATTTGTCATGTGTATGTATGTGTTCCATTCTCTGACAGAAAGGGCAGTCACTCATAGCGTCTGTCTTAGAGAAGGACGAGGATCTCCATGCTAGCAGTGACCAGTGTGTTCTGCCCTGCCTGGAAAAGCCTACCACGTGTGCCCCTCCCCCCCAGGGCGGCAATGCATCACCTACCTCTTCTTCTACCTCAGTGGATCCTAAACCACCCAGCAAACGCTTCTCCTCCACCAATCCGTCCTGTGCTCTACTAACCACACCCACTCACCCCTGCATGTCCTTAAGTCCCGCCCCCGGCCCCGGCCGCCCACGCTGCCACAAGGAAACATGGGCAGAGGTCACGGGCGTCAAGGAGACCATGCTAGTTGCCAAGGAAACTATGGGAAACGCCGCCAGGTTTCCACACATTGGTGATGGTAAGCGTAAAGTCAACATTAATACAGCAGCTGCCCCATTTAACTTTGTCCCGCTCGGCTATCCAAGGCCCCAAAGCTGCATTCAGACAAAACATTTCTGAGCGTAGGCAGAATCAAACTCCCATTAGCTAAAAATGTCCAACCCACTTCAGATGGACAGTAAATCCCTTATTGGAAGTGCCATGTTGAGGATCAGATGAGTCATTCGATAGGATACTATTAACCCTGGGGAGAATTTTATGACAATATTTGCACATGCAGGATGTCATTTATTCCTCAATTCCCATTCTGAGCTGGAGAACTTTCTTTCCCATAAGAGGGCGACCACATTAAAGAAATATATGTAGCCAGGTGTGATATAGATATGCTGACATTTTTCCGACATTCCTATCAGAGTGAAACCATCCAACAGCCTGATGCATATTACATGCCAAAATGATTGTGCTATGCCCTAAAATGCATTTATTTGGTAGAATGTGAATTCTACAGTTGTAGTGCAATTCAGAGGAGGTAACAAACTCAAACCATGGTGCATTTGTAGATTATAGAATTCACTGAAGACCTTGGACATCTTTGTAAAATTCCTGCTAAACTGAACAAAATGAACTGAATGTCAATGAGCTGTAGTCTTGGCTTATTTTACCATTGAGTAAAAGTTTCACCTTTAACCTTCTGGGTCAGAAGCGATGATGAACTGCGTGTCAGAATGTATGCAAATGTATGCATGAATAAGAGTGAATATACAGCCAACCGATGGAGACGGATATGTGCCTTTCGCTTAAGAGTAGGAAGCTACAGTTCAGACAGACGAACTGATGGCTCACAGGAGTGCAGAAATTATTTGGCATTTTGGCATCGTTTGACTCGTCAGTTACCTATGACCTTGCAGGACGTGGTGTGGTGCTCCAGAAGGGCAATGGGCAGAAGGACGGCGCCTGTGAGGACGTCCTGCGGGACCCCCGTCTCTCCACGAAGCTGGAACGTGTTCGCAGCCTCGTCTCCAACTCCAGACTCTCCTGCCAAGGTAGTGAGAAAACGTTCACATATACATCTATGAACAAACACACTGTATGCTTACTGACGCTTTTCATCAGAGGTCATGGTATTTCTAAAAACACAGTTCGTACACGCAACTGTTTACACAGTCTCAGTTTGAATTATAAATCCTAATCAAGGCCAGTATTTGTTATTCAGATTATTGGACAGTTCGTAGGGCCAATGTGATGAGACAGCACCAAATGAAGTTCCTCACTCCCCATCACAGCTCAAGTCACAGCACCAATCAGTCTAGTTATTACACACTTACACAACCAGTTAAACTTTTGAACCACCTTGAGGTGTTGAAGTCAGTGACACAGTGTGCAGGGCAGGAGACAGAACCGCCTGCAAAGTGCATTTCACAAAGACACTACCACTTATACATTAGTGCAGCAATGCTGATTGGCTGTTTCAGCTATGCGGTATGTGCTGCATGTTGATTGGTTATTATGCCTCTCCAAGTAGGGGTTCCTTGCGGAAATGTCGCCACCTACAAATGCAGCTTCAAAGCCCAGGATGAGGCCCTGAAGCTCAGAGAGGCTCAGCGTCTAGACGGAAAGACAACACACTGGTAGTTTCCCACAGCATGGTCACTACTGCGCTGCTATTTGTCTCTGGTCCTGCAAAGTATCGTAGGACTTTTCCCTGCATTCACACACACACATATATATATGTATATATATATATATATATATATATATATATATATATATATATATATATAAATGGACATATAGGAAGAGGAAAGTGTGTGTGTGTGTGAGAGAGACATGAGCCCAGGTCACCACAGAGAGAGTGAGAGAGCGCGAGTGACGTAAGAGAGAGAAAACTGCAGTGACGTACACATGGTTGCTACAGAATCAGGATGTTTGCACTTTGCATGCACAGCTGATGAATTATTCCTGGAAACTTAATTTGCTTCACTGCAATTTTTCACTGTAATACAGTACACTGCAGAGAAGTTACTTCCTTGATTTTATATATATATATATATATATATATACATACATATACACACACACACACTTGGCTTTTGGATGAAATTTATGGAAAATGTAAAACATTCACTCTGCACTGATACATCATGAATGCTGGACATTTAAGTAGAAGCATGCAATGGCGATTTCCCCGTCTCAAACTATTTATTGAAACAAAAGCCAGTGACAATGGTGGGTATCCCAGCATTGTCAACGTGTCAATAATTTGTCAGGTGCCCTTGAGCATCAATTACAGCTTGACAACGACATCTCGTGCTGTTCACAAGTCGGCTTATTGTCTGCTGAGGTATGGCATCCTACTCTTCTTGAAGGGCCCTCGGGTCATGGAGGTTCTGCGGTACAGAGTTATGAGCCTCTATATGGCGACTCAGCTGATCCTGTAGGTTTTCTATGGGATTCAGGTCTGGACAAAGTGCAGGCCACTCCATGTGAGGTACCCCAGCACGTTCCCTAATGATGCGATCTCAATAAGCTGGAACAATGTTGTCGATGAAGATGAAATTAGGCCCGTGTTGTTCAAGCAGAGGCACAATGACGGAATTAATGATGTTATTCAAGTAGTATGGGCTTGTCACAAAGTGTAGGGCAATTGACTAGACACACCTGCCCACCACCACCACCACCACCACCAGTGAACAGCACTGAGGCCCACTGGTCCCTCGTCCAGCGTAAACGCTCCCTGGCCCATGCAAGACCATGACGCCTGTGACTGGTGTTGTGGTCAGATACCCTTGCAGGTCATCTAGCAAGCTGACCACTCTGATGTAAACGGTTTCCAATGGTCCGACATGACACTTGGGTGCCTCTTACCTCAAATGTGCCTGGAGTCGTGTGGCATTCACCATCCAGTTCTGCAGGGCTCTGTTCCTCAGTGTCATCAGGAAGACCACGTCTATACCTTTGTGACTCTTCCAGTCTCTCAGTTGCAACCTGCTGATGACACTCTAAGCCACTTCCGTTTGAGAACATCCTGTTTGAAACCTCGCAATGGCGAGGCACTGTTTATCAATTATATGGGGTTGTCTTGGTCTAATTATGTCAAAATGTGAACGGCATGATGAGGAGGACTAATTAAATTCCAAAGCCAAGTGAACCATGAAATGTATTGATCGACTCATGGATCAAACACCTGTTGTGAATTTTGCCATTAAGCTCGTTAGAGAAAAAGCAAGTTGTGCTAAACGTTCTGAAACATTGCACAGCTGGACATGTGCATTCAAACACTTAGAGGAGGTCACATTAAAGTTCACCTGTAAAGGTTTAGGTTCATCCTGAAATTTCCTCGAAAGCCAAATATCTATAACCATATACAGTATATATATATATATATTACACACATACACACCCTTACACTCTGTCCTTGCCCCCTCTCAGCAGCAGGTCTCCATGGGTGTCTGAGTATATGGATCAGTACTGCTCCACGCGGAGGCCATGTCCTCCCACCGCTGCTCCCCAGGCCAGCGCACCTCCTCCTGCCTCCTCCATGCCGGCTGTCCCCAAACCTCCGCAGAAACACAGGGCCGCATGCACCGAGTACCAGGCCAGCTACAGCAAGGTATCCGGCGGCCGCAAGACCTCGTCATGGTTACGAAACGCCATTCAGACGGCAGTCACTCGTTTCATTACCGTTTACAACATGAATGATGTAGTGTTAACTGCTCCTCTGGGCTGGTGCATCACATGAACGTGGGGTGCACCAGCCATGTCCATGTCCTGTGTGCAGGCTCTCTGCTGCAGGACTGCACTGACCACGTGCCGAGAGTACAGACTGGACCGCTGACGTCTCTCCCTCACCTTCAGCATCAAGGCTCCGTTTCTGACCAATTTGTAATATTACAGTTTAGAACAAGTAATAAAAAAAAGACCAGTTTTATTTTACTGCAGCCTCAACATGCCAAGGAATAAATTTTTTTCTTGAAAACTTACGATTACAGAGTGGTAGCTAATGGTACAAGCTTACACACACATCACCGATGTTCACACACATTCTGAAACTCTCAAGGAAACCTTTGAGCCAATAGTAGTGCATACTAAATTTAAAAGTATTATGCTAAATATAAAGAAGAAGCTTTTTAGGAGCAGAATGGGAAATCAGAGCACTGCAATGCTTGCGGTTCCCAGGAGAAGCTACCACTGGCAAACTTTAGCAACATGAACAGATACAATGGGACTCGAGAGGGTACCAACATTTTTTTTACTTTTATTTGCTTTTTTTCTGTTTTTTTTTTCTCCAAATTAATTGAATTGAATTCTTGTGTAAGAATTTCTACTCCAAATCAAATGTTCTCGTCAAAACTATCCACGCTGTCTGCCCCTTATCCAGTGAACAACTATATATCCAGTCACGCCTCCAGCTTTCACGCTCTCACCACACGGAATTATGGGGCAGTTATCCAAGACAGACACAAACTTCCATTAAAAAAAAAAAAAAAAAAAGAAGGAAAAAACACAGTCAAGGGAAAAAAAACGTAAAAATTCCTGATGAGGCACAAACTTCTAACCGAGAGCTGATGTGATCATTTTTTTCTGCTTATAGATAGAAGAAAATAAAACGGCTCTGTATTGAATATGACATTAGGCTGCCACAGCGCCTCCTAGAGACCACGTCTGAACTCCTTGCCCTCAGTTTATATGTAACAAATGTAAATAAAAAGCTTATAGATGAACCCCCCTCCCTCCCCCAAAAACCTCACCCTCCTCTGCTTTCCCGCCCTTCACAATGGGGTGCGAGTGTGTGCATGTGCGGGCAGGTGTGTGTGCGCGAGTGTGTGTGTGTGTGTGTGTGTGTGTGTGTGTGTGTGCGCGCGCCAAGTGTACACATGGCTGCTGTAATTACAGCCAAGAAAGTCTCTGTGTGTGTGTGAGAGGGCAACTCCAGAGGGTGAGGGCAATTCCTAGTATTTCACTCCTGGGACAAACTCCTTGGCCTCAGGGTTTAAGATGCTCTTGCGCTGAGAACAAAACAAACAGAAGACACCATATCAGACTACAGCACTTCTGTGTTTTTAAATCTCAAGCCTTTCAGATGCGTTTAATAAATTACGTTTTGACAACAATTTAAAATCTTACCACAATCTCCTCTGCGTTGCTGTCGTTGACGGACAGCCCATTGAGCTGCTGCTGAACCTGCCCCACCCCCGAGGGTAGGTCCCTTTCCGGAATGAACCAATCCTGATCTTCCTCGTCCAACATTTCTTGGAAACAACGCTCCAGGAACTCTTGTTCCAACAACTCTTCCTCCACCTAGTAGACGACATGGGTTGGACATCGGTGAGGAGAGACATCGCTGTCCCTGAAGCACTAACAACTGCTGACAAATCCCTCGCCTCCACCGCTCACAAGTGTCTGTGTTCTCACAGCTGACCACGCGCACGTGTCGCGAAACCGAGGACAAGCCGATGCTCGTCCACAGAGCGGCCTAGTGGCTGACTGAGCAAACGCTGATTGAGAGTGTTGGAGGCGTATAGGGGAACCGGCAGACCGCGACCGGCCAAGCACACAAACGCACCAGCCCGCCTGCACAAGGGGCGTGGCGCATGTATGGGGGTACGTATCGTCTGTGTGTGTGTGCGTGCGCGCGGACCTGCCGGTTGTACTCCTCCTCGTTCTCCATCCACATGTACTCCGCAAAGGGGTTGGCCTCTCCCTCCGAGTGCCCATTGGCTACAGACTCCTTGCTCTCCTCCCCTCCGCCCGGCGTCTTCGCTACATCAGGCCCATTCATGTCTGCCGGCTCTGAGAGGGAGAGAATATATAATCACTCAAGCATGCCGAACTCAGATTGCGCTTAAAACAATATGCAGTTTTGTGGAATCACACGGACACAAAGACGTACGAAAGTACATTGCAGCCAATGAAAAGCTTTAGCTCGTTAATGAGTGAAACACAAAATCCATATCAAAAGTGCTACATGTACATGCACTCAGAGCCGACATCCTTATCAGGCGTCCGTGGCAGATACAAATGTATGTCCTCTGGCAGGTGAGCGACTGGGCTGTAGTTTATGCACCAGAGAAATGAGAAAATTGCCCCGATGAGCTCAGCAGCTGCAACCTGGTGGACCATCAGATTCTGGTTTAATTAAATGACCAAACAGCAAACGCTTTTCAACTGTGAACAAAATAGAGTGAGCAGAACAACCACCACCACCACAACAACAGCGCTGTAGGCATCTGTGTATTTATATCTCACACTGGAATTTATTACAGGTAATGTGACTCTTAAAAGCCCAAAGCAGCACACACATCTGTGCTGAGGCCAGTCAGCATCCACAGAGCCCGACAGCAACATAATACACAGAAACACACCCGCCGTAGAAACACCCCCCCGCTCACCCGCCCATCTCCACGTGAAATAGCATGTTCCAGAAACTCAATACCTTTAACAGTCGCATTAAAGACACATTATTAAAATTGTGTCGGTTGAGAAGAATCTGGTCATCAGAGCACCAAGAGGCTTGATGCTCCATGTCTGGGGAGCTGTGAGAGGGACAGGCAGAGAGTCCAATACCAACAAAACCTCCTCCTGCTCATTTATTCCCACCTCCAAAGCAGCAGGTCATGCACATCACGTACACATCACACATTTTTGGCAGGTGGTGCGTACAAGTTACACACCCTGTTGGAGAGTTTATAGAAGACAAAAAATTGAATGTTTGTGGGTTGTTGTGCCCGTACAGAGTTCAGGTATGAAGTGAATGCAAAATGTTTAGCTTTAAAAAAAACATAAAAATTACTCAAATAATCGATGTTGGGGGGGAAAAGTAATGACAGGGATCTGCTGAGGATTTAAAATAAACAAAACCACACACACACACCCCCCCCAACTGTGCCCCAAGCGTGCACACAACAACAACACACACACACAAGAGCTCTAATGTGTGACATTACATGAGGACTGGTGCTTGTTGCATAAGCACACAGCTAGATTTTGAAAGAGCAAAGCAGACAGAACCACCTCCAACAGACAGAACCACCTCCAACAGACAGAACCCCCCTCACCATGCACGTGTGTAAGAGGCCGTGTGGACAACCACCCCCATGACTTGGTTGTTTCCCTTTCACTCGGGTTCAACAAAGTGTGACCGATCGAGCACCAAACCCCCACATTTCCTCCATCTTACTCATATTGTTGACGCGTCTTAAGCATCTGGAAGACATATATTTTCACTTTCGTAAAACCCCCATGTGCCAAAACCATTCAGTGAAAGAGAGAATATTTCTGACCAAGCGCTCACTGGCCCGGCCGCAGCCCCAAACCCCACAGGGAAGCCCCTCGGGTGTGAGCGCCTACACCTGGCTGGTCCATACACACCGGCGCGGCACACGCATTCACCACTGTCCTCAACATCCTTCAGCTCACCTTCATCTAGGACGTTTACCACAGCCGTGGAGATGGTGCACACAGCATGTGGTAGCACAGCCTACAAGCCATATTCCCCAAACCCAGTCCACAATGACACAATGGCACCACCCACGGTCCCCCCAGTGGACTGGCCCAGTCTGGGGGATATTCACCATAGGTTCAAAAGACGGCACATGCTGGCCAACCATCTGGGTCTACAAGAAAGTCCTAAATACATTTAGTAACAAACGTGTGTGTGTGTCATTTATACACACACACAAAGTGACTTATGGAACAACAGAAACTAAATCAATTTTAAGATAGAATGTTCAGTTATTAGACTGCCTATAATAATTCTACGTGGCAGTTTTGGCATGAGAAAGACCTCGTAGTCCTTCCTCTTACTTTATTGGAGCTGTACAGTGATGTAGATCCCCATCTAGAATTTCACAGTACACCACCCACACAGGCTCTGTAGGTGCAACCCAAAACACGTTTCAAATGATCTTCATAAACTCTTGAATCTCAATTCCATGTTTGTGTTGAACGGATGGCCCCGAATACAATGTCAAACACAGTGGGAGAGAAACCAGCCCCAGCCTCCCAGGTGTGGCACAAGTCCTGGGTAGGCACACTGAAAAGCTGCTCCAGGATCAGCTGCCCTCCTCCTCCATCATAGTGCAAAAAGAAAGAGCCTGACCTGAAGTCAGTTTTAAAAGATGCAGCCCAAGCTCACGTCAGGACCCAGAGGGGATCTCGGCTGTCAGGCTTTTGCCTTCGATGGGGAAATTGGAGGGATTTTTGTTGCTCAGAGGTTTCGAGGCTGATGAGTCACAAGAGAAAGGAGAGTAACTCACTGCTACACAGGGAGGGGTGAAGCAGTCCTCCAAATAATTCCTCTCCTACAGATTCCACGCAGGCCTGCATTACTGAGGTCTATGGATATACGCTAGAAGAATAATTAACTCTACGCCATATTTAATCGTTACGCTCTCTCTCCGACACACACACACAGAATTGTGTCTTCAGGGTTCAGCAGTTGTAGCTGAGGTTTGTAATAGTTACACGATGTTTAAATAGCCAAGCTGATCTTTTTCCTCCCTGAGGTCTCATCACGTGAAATGTGGCCAAAAAGCCTCCAACAAATGAACTCATGTCAGCTCACCAAAACTTCTAAATCCCAGCATGCAAATCAGGGAGGAAGAGAGCAGCAGACCAGGCCTAAATAAAACCATGATGCGCATGCGCAGTCTGAGTGTGCACGCTGATGTCATTTCCTGGTTTCAGCTCACACAAGCGCACGCAGGTACTACGGCAGAGGCTGTGCGGTATGCTGAAAAGCAGACCTCCCCGCACACACAGGGAGCCACGTGCAGATCTCCCCATACACAGAGGGAGCCACGTGCAGACCTCCCTGCACACACGGGGAGCCACGTGCAGACCTCCCTGCACACACGGGGAGCCACGTGCAGACCTCCCTGCACACACGGGGAGCCACGTGCAGACCTCCCTGCACACACGGGGAGCCACGTGCAGACCTCCCCCCACACACGGGGAGCCACGTGCAGACCTCCCCCCACACACGGGGAGCCACGTGCAGACCTCCCCCCACACACGGGGAGCCACGTGCAGACCTCCCCCCCACACACGGTGAGCCATGTGCAGACCTTCCAGACCACCTTCCCCCACCATTCTGCATTTGCAGGAGCAATACTAGCATAACCTTGTGCTACGAATGAGGGTCTCACGTTACATTTTCAGGAACAGGCCTAATAAGCTCATCTCTTGGGACAGAGCAGAGAAGCAGGTCAGTGTGCTTGGATAACAAAGCAGACGTGACCTAGACATGATGGCGAAAACTAATCAGAATCCCCTGCATACAAGCCATGATAAGACATGGCCTCATACCATAAAAGTAATGTGCCTTAAGGCATCAAGCCAATCTTTCAATCACGTCCACAGGAAGTACATGAATCAGCTTCCGGTGGACACTGCTTGAAGATCAGATGTGCAGGCCTGTCCTTGTTTTCATTCCAAAGCTGCTTCCGGCCGTCGGCTAGTCTGCTGGGCAAACCTGGCTCCTCCAGCCTCTTTACTACTACAGGCTTGTCATAAAGCCAATGTGCGCTGAAAATACGCAACAGTGCACCAAGCGCTGGACGACTTACACGCTACAGCGCGTCGTCTATTATGTGAGCTGTCTCCATCAACAGCACCATCGAAAGGTTTGGATCTGGGTAATAAGTGTTCGGTCCTCGGTTTATGACAAGGCTCTGCAAAAGAATGCACTGGGCAACTGAGCGCACCAGAGCGAGCTGCAGGGTTCGATGTGGGGACCGAGTGGTCTGCCAGCAGTGGTCAGGCCAGGTTTTGGTCAGTACTATGCAGTTCTATTTTAACCATGTTGCAAGGGAAACTCAGCCGTTAACTAGAGGCCCTTGTTGATACCTAATAGCAAGTGACACTGCAATATGATATTTCTCTCAGATTGCCTCCGTACACCTCACGGGCGTTGTTTGGCCGTTGCATGCGTTCATCTTCCATTAATTAAAAAAGACTTGCTCTCGTTCTTGTGACTGCAATTAACAAAAGAGCACCATTAAAACAATACCGACCCTGCAGCCCTTTTTAAGGGCGGCGTGCTGGAACTGGAAATGTAAGCAATAGACCATTAAAAACATCTCGAGCATTACCCGAGCTCATGGAACATCGCTGGGGTAAAGTCTGTCAGCTGGATCACACTGTGTGCCAGGGGAACTTTGTGCCATTAACAACCTGGCTGCTCTCTGCCAGGAACCATGTTTGTGCCTGTCCAGACCCATGGATGGGTGTCCGGCATCCAGAAAGGGGGTGGGTGGTGACCGACCAAATGGTTGACGAGTCCCGTCCTGTCACCCCCCTCCACACACACAAAAAGCTTTAAAAAGCTTAGAGTGTCTTGGTTGACTGCATAAACAGTAACAGACTGCATAACAAAGTGTACTAGAACCTAACCTCCATATAAAGACTGCATGTACTACATACTGCAGAACAATACAGAGAATGGCACTGTGTAAACAAATCGTGCTGTTATAAAATGTACCGGATAACCACAGCAACCAGGGCAAATATAAGAACTGAAAAGACAGTCTTTAATTCTGATTTCACAAAGCAACAACAAAACCAAAACAATTTAAACTAAAACGACACTTAACAGACTAAACAAGTGGTCAATATGCAAATATCGGTAAAGTGCACGAAAAGTTCTTAGTTGTTGGTTATTCTGATCTTTCCAAAGCAGGACGATTATTACAGGCGTGCTTTACAAAACACAGAAATGACACGACCCTAAACAACACCGCGGCACGCTCACCCGGTCACCGTGATTACTCGTTTAGGATGGAACACGGTTACGTAACAAAGGAATCCGTTTGACGCGCGACCATTTTCCAGCGTTAAAAGGTGGCAGCCATGAAACGAAGGCGAGGTGATGAAAGCGATGGACAGTGACAACGAACCTCTCGTCCCGTAGCACGTCTAGAAACGCAGGCTAGCGAGCGAACGGCGGTAGTCGACTCCCATGTAGGCCCGTTTTCAGGACACGGGAGTCCGGTTAATGCAACGAAACGTCATGAATATGGATACTTAAACCGCGTGGTTTATTGTGCAATCAAGACAATCGTCAACGCAATCTAAAAAGATGGCGCAATGCAAAAAGAAGAAAACGAATACGGTTTGGCTCATGAGCCACTTGACAAAAACAAAAAGAAAACACCATGTCTGACCAAAACAAAGAGCAAGATGGCCAGTGTTTGTAACACAGCCTTTGCACATATGAAGGGCACTGTTGCCATTATGGCAGAGACTTCTTTGTTAGTTCCGTTGTAAACTACGGCACACGGTCCAACGTTGATCGCAAAAACGGGGCCAAGTATGTGGCCCGATTTAAACGTACAAAAACACAAGGGAGGACGCACTTTTTCCTCGCCTCCTTTGGCTAGAACACACAATAAAAATAGATGAACTGGTCAACTCGAGTAAACTAAACAGCTGAGAGTAAATGATAATGGCACTGACAGCAACAACCGGAGCGGTTTCAGCAAAAACCGTTGACGGTGTAGCTCGTTCAAAAGACGGCCAACAACGGGCCTCAAAGCCCCGGGACGTGATATTGAGCTAATAGTTGGCTAGGTGTGAAGCTAACGCAAGTTCTTTATCTGCCGTTTTGCGAGCACCTTTATGGAGCAAGATAACCAGTAAACCAGCATATTAACCAGTAAACATTGCAATTTAACCAAAGAAAGCAACATCGCGTCTGCTCGCACGGCCATGTTTGTTGTATTCAACGTGTTTTTGTCAGAATTGAGCGGGGGGAGGCGTTCAAAAGACAGTCACCGAAGTCCAGTTCAAGTATGCAGCTACGCACCGAATCGGGTCAAGATGAAACCACTTAAGCTTAAGAAACCCGACGTATCACATATAAACCACAACAAAAAAACACCTCAAACAAAATACCTGGCATCGCTCTCCGGTTATCAAACTCCACAAGAGACTTATTCCAGTGCAAAGCCCCGGGAGATAATTCCTTCACTCGCAAGGTAGTTAGAGCAGGCTAACTGGTGTTAGCTAAATACATTACGAACAAGACGGTCATGTGGTCCTTGCTTAAACAAACATGTAGCCCCCTCCTCCTCCTCTTGCCGCTGCTCGGTCCACGCATGCGCAGAAGCGGCTGTGTAACGGACGTGATTGCTATCGCATCAAAGCAGACGTTACTCTTTTTTTAATGAAAATTCGAAGTTTGAACTTTGTGCATTTGAAGTCTACTAATTGATGTGGTTTTGCAGCATTCAGTTGACATATTTGTCAAAGGAAATGTCTATTGGTCTGCAAAACACAGGTCGCGATGCAGCTGTTTCCCCAAAACTCCCTGCTTTTGAGGCCAAAATAAGCACGCGGACAGAGCTGTTATCAAAATATGTTGACCCTGGCGTGTATTAGCAAGGGGGTATTGGTGGAACATTTTATTCGAAAATAAAATATATCTTTTCTCGTTACACAGTTTATCGTCGGGCTACAATTTATCGTCAAGAGCCTACAGCAACGTACGTACGACTCACCTCTAAGAAGTTTCACCAAGCGTGTCGATCAACGCCAACACAAAACTCCGAATAGTCGACTGTTGAGGATAATCAAAACGCCTACAGATAAAACTGAAGTTCACTCCAAACCATCGGTTTTAGGCTACTAGAATGCACGCCTTTGTGTTGTCAGTGGCTCTGGCCAAAAGTTGTGTCGTGTCATTTGCGAGTGAATCTCCTTGCGAACGAGTCATTGCGCCGAACGAAGTCCAGCAGACTCGTCTTCGCGTGGCGCTTTGTTCTGTGGATCGAGCCGGTTGCGGTACAGCTTCCTGCGCTCACATATACGTTCATTTTATGAAAGAAACACACTGCTGGGAGTTGTCAGACTCATGCATTGCAAAACTGTCTAAAGCATTTATTTGGCTTGATTGAATTTATACAATGTATCAGAAAATGCACTCTACCGTTAACAAAGTGATTAAAATCTCAGTTTAACAACTGGATATGCTACGTGGATGTGGCATTTACTTAATGCGCAATCCGAACACAGGAAGCAGTAGGCGTCGGTCTGAAAGAACTGTGTAGGAAATCCGTAGACGTCGAATCGAAAACGTTTGATGGAAGGAAACTGAATTTGATGGATTTGTCACGCCTCCCGTCGGGGCACTAAAAACAATGAGTAGACAAAAGTCATTTAACAATAACCTTTAAATGTAACGTTTGCGTGAAATTACCTATGTTGTTTACATATATTGTCTAGAAGTTATAAGAACGTTTCCTAAATGATTGTTAACCCATTTAAAACCTTGGGACGTTAAAATACACAACGCACCTATACAGTTAACAGTAAAGATTCTTTCCTCCGCTCCGAAGATAGCACGGGGTATCTAACATGTAGATTAGGATTCGACATTAATCCGGAAGCATGATAAAACAGTAATCTTTGTAATGAGTCAAATGATTCGAATCTACTGACAAATCATAGTCAAAATATTGCGTTTTATCTTTTTTATGTTCTACTATTTGATTTATTTTCAAAATCTGACTTTCAATGGATGTTTTTGTTATCTAGTGTGCTACAGAGATAGTTTTGATTGATGTTTAACAGCATTCCAGTTCAAAGAGCCACTTTGCACTCTTGTAAAGGACGTTTTGGTGTTATCGGATCTTTATGCGACCTTTATGCGATGCTTTCAGCGGCCAACAAGTGGCGCAGTGCATACACTGTTATCCAGACAAGTGTGGCAGGGCCGGTAGAAGATTTTTCTTCTGCCTTTTCCCCCTTTACCCCTCTACAAACAAAGAAAGAGATCTAGAAAATGCCACTGAATTTCACACTACCATTGAATTACTCGTCCACTTCCTAATATGGGTTACCACTCTTTGAGATTTAACACACAAGTTTGTGGAGTCTTGAGTGAAGCCCTCTGCAAAAGAAACCTTTGCCAGAGAGTTCTTGTTGTTCTCCAGTGTGGTAGGAGTTCTCGGCTGAAACCCCGTTCGTGTTGATTTATTCAGTCTCCATCGATGGGGCCCAGACAGCAGTGCTCCACAGCAAAAATGGTCAGTTTCATAATCCGAGAACCCAACCCCCCACCCCACCCCAACCCCGGCCTCTGTCTTGTTCCTTATTTCTCTGCAGACTAGGAGCTCTTGACAGAAGAGGAGGGTTAGGGGCCCAGTGATGGGGGGCCCCTAGAGGCCTGTACATAAGGGTTATTTATCATAGTCACACCTTGACTGCACATTCTCAATGCATATTCCAGTAAATTTATATAAGCCCCATTCTGTGCCCCGCACACATACACAACACAAAAGGTGGTACATATACCCACACACACACACACGCACACACATACACACACACACACACACACACACACACACACACACACACACACACACACACACACACAACACAAAAGGTGGTACATATACCCACACACACACACACACACACACACACACACACACACACACACACACACACACACACACACATACACACACATACACACACTACATATACCCACACACACACACACACACACACACACAGTGAAGCTGGAGTTGATCTATCAACAATGCCATGCGGTGAGTGCTTTCTTTCTGGCAGGTTGGGGGAGGGGAAAGTGGGGCCCCAGGTGGTCTGAGGCAGTGATCCAGCAGCATCACCAGTCCTGCAAGGCTACACCACAATATGCAGATGGGCAATAGGGAGACAGATGATGCAGTGTTCAGATGATGGAGCATGCGGAGGGTATAATAATGGGAAGTGTGTGTGTGTGTGTGTGTGTGTGTGCATATGTGTGTACCTGTGTGCGAATGCATGCATGTCAGGTGGGGGAGGGTGTACATGTTGGAAGGTGGTCATACATCTTTCCTGAGCGGAGATTTGTAACAGGAAAGGCAGGGGTGGGAGCCAAGGCACAAACAATGCACACACACTGCATAGAGGCCATACACACACACACACACGCACACGCACACACGTATGTACAATCACGAACATGCAGTGCTCACTCAGGAAGGAAAACCTTAGAGTAGGAGCTGACCTTTAGTCTTAGCTGAGTTCCTTCGTGTTCACACACATCGAACACGTGTGTCCACCCACTGACAGGCTGGAGTAATGTGTTTTCACGTCAACAAGTGCACGGTGAATGATGATGACATTGATAACACCGGTGTGAGAGACGAGCAGTTAACAGCAGTGTTAATAGCAAATTGCAGGGATTAGATACATAATCCCTACTATAACACCAAATAACTAATACAAAAATCCTGCCACTCACTCAACCATACACTATGGAGAATATGTCCCAGACAACTGCAGTTCTGTCATGGGTGTTGACCATCTGAAAGCGGAAGGGTGGTGAACAATACAGGAAGGGGTTTGGGTGTGTTTAGGGTCAGCGCCAAAATGCTTCCTGGTTTGTGGTACAGTACGAGTTTAGTAAGGAGTCTCTGTCGAGCATTTCCTGTCACCTGACTTGCTGACTTAAAGTGTGAGCCAATGGAGAAGAGAGCAAGTATGTTTACAAATGCAAATGACTACAACAGCATGGAAGTGCAATGATTCAATGAAACGGAAAATTATAGGGTTTTATTTTCCTCACGAGGGTAATGGCTGAATATGGCATTTGTTGTTGATGCAGCAATAGACTGCAGACAGAAGAAGAGTTTAAGTTATGGGCTCCTTACAGTCACCCAACAAAATGCTCTTTCAAAGAAAGGAATGGAGAGGCAGGTCTGGAGGTGGTTGAAAAAGTGAGAGCAAGAGAATCGGGGTAGAAGAGCCTGGGGTATAAAGCCCCTCACAGGGGCCTCTCACAGTGCCAGTGGTAATGGTTTCCAGACTCAGCCAAAATAAATTGATTTGGAAATCTGACCAAACTGTGCAATCCATACAGGCTGTTGCACGAGCGTATATGTGTGTGTGTGCTTCGTGCATGTTGAGAAGTACCTCCTGCATACGTCTGGCACCTTGCTAATTCTTTTTACAAATGTTTGTAAGGACTATGTACGTGTTTGTGTGTGCAGGAGAGAGAGACCGTACGATAGCCAGTCAGGTAAGCTCATACACCTCTACAAAGGCCTGACTAAGGTTTAAGGATCTGCTAGGGACAACTGCAGTAGAATTATTACTGGGCTCTTCTGAACCACTGAATTATGCTTATAGGTCAATTCAACAAGATGATAATTAGTGTGTGAGTACTATACATACAATTATAGTACCAAAAGTCTAGTATCTATTGTCCATGTACAATGTTTACATATTTGCTAGAATAATTTTCTATATAAGATTCAGAACTATATTCTGATCCTGTTAGAAGAAAAGTGTTGGAGTCATAGCAGAGCAGTAGAGTAAATTCTCATTCTGATGTAAAAAAAAAAAAAATGCAAATAAGCAAGTCTACATTTGGGAGTTCTTTGATATGGATTGCGAAAGAGAGTCCATGGGTGAGGGTGTCCTTGGGTGAGACAGAGAGTGAGAGAGTGAGCAAGAGTGTTTGAGGGAGAAAGGCTGGGTGAGTGAACAGGGCACCAGATGAAAGAGAATGTGGAGCTGAGGGGAAAAGCAGAGGAAAGCGAAGCTGGAAGCAGGAGGAAGAACAGGGAGCAGATGTAGGGAGGGAGGAAGAGGAGGAGGGGGGGCAGATGCAGGGGGTGTGGAGGGAGGAAGAAGAGGGGGGGGGCAGATGACTTAATCAGTCTGGGCTGCCACTCCAAACACTCTCCTCCCTCCTGCATGCACGCACATAGACACACACACACACACGGTCATTGAATATGTTCCCCTGTGAAGTCAGTTTCCCCTCCTCTCTCTTGCACTACAACAAACTCCAGAGCCAACTCATATATGTGTATGCATGTGTGTGTGTGTGTGTGTGTGTGTGTGCGTGTCTCCCTCTATCACCCTTTCCTCCCTGACATTCCTGTGCAGTTGAGGGATTGAGTGCCTGGATACACACACAGGAGGGACTGTGAAAGGAGAGAGTGAGAGGGATTTCTCCTTGGGCCGGGCTGCAGTTTGGAAAGCTTTTGGGATCGTTCCGTCTCGTAGCACTCTGAGCGCACTCTCTTTTGTCAGCGCTGCTGAAATCTCCAGCTGGGAATTTCATCACCGCCAAACGCCACAGAGTCCAAGAAGCATCTCGGTGGGTCCTCAGTACCTCCAGCTCTCTGCACTTCTACAAAGGTTTAAAACCGACAGAGCTGGTCAAGCAAGGGGCAGATCACTCATCCAGTTCCAGAGGACAGATCACTGATCCAGTTCCAGGCGGCAGATCACTGATCCAGTGCAAGGGTGAGTCACAATGGGCTGAAAGCAGTGAATTGGGCTGAAGCTGTAATCATTCAGCCGCTCGTTTGGACGATAAGACGTGTCGCTGCCCTGGGTGAGTGAAGTTCATGCGCAGCTGGACGATTTGTGGCCACTGCCTGTTCCTTTAGTATATTAGTGTCTTAAATAATGGCTGTGAATATTGCAATTCTGAACAGTTGAACTGTTTAGGTGTCATTAGGTGTGGCGTAAGGTGAGGATAACTGAGGTTAACGCGGTGGACACTCCGTAGATGTCCTGATGCTCGTTGACATTGGGGTTCCTAAGCTTGATTGTGTCTCTTTGTTTTTGGGTTTGCTGTAGAGATGAATGTCTGATGGGTGGAGAAACACTAAGGTGGAGCCTTTCCACCCTTATGCTGTGCTGTATTTAGCCCCCACATTTAGATGTTGATCTTGGAGCACATGAGTAAAAGCTTTCCTTCCTCTGCACTGATGCTGTGTATGTATGTATGTGTGTTATGTACTATAGCAGTAGGGAATGGGTGATAAAGGAAAACTTAGGGTGGCGTTCGTTTTGGTTTGTAGTTTTTGGTTTCCCTGCCCTGTCTCTGGGCAGGGAATGTGGACCAGGAGTTGTGATGTTGAAGCCACCTGTATTTCATTGCATGACCTTTTAGGACAAAGTTCAGAATGACAGGCAATAGATGTCCTACAGAGTGTGGGTATGCTTGTGTGTACAGGTGGTGAATTTTAATGGTGTAGAAAAGTGACCGTGACTGTGTGTCTCTAGTAAACCAGTAATACACACACACAAACTTTCAGGACGTGGGGTATTATACTATTATACCACAAAACCAAAAAGGAATAAAAGTGTTTGTACTTTGTACAGATCATGAAAGTGATTTTGAAAAAAAATACCTGCTGGTCCTTCCAGGGTGGGTCTGGTGTTCCTCTGTTGTGATATGTAGTACATATACACGTATGGTCCTGTGTAGAACAAATATAACCATGAGTTTACACATACAAACACACACATACTATCTGCTGCTTGTTGAATACGTCTCTGAACCGCAGGGAAGCAGATGTGGAGTTTATTCTCTATTCAGAGGATGTAGAACAAGAGACTCAGATCAGACCAGCTGGAGCGTCAGATCCACTTACTGTAACAGCACCGTTAGGGTTCTGTTACCCCCTCGCTCTCTACTCCTCTATGTTGTTCTTAATCCATTATTCTTATCCATTATATCCCCACATGTCCCCACACGCAATGTAAAATCACAGGAGGAAATGTGGGTAAAAAAGCAGGGGGTAGTGTGTGTGTGTGTGTTTTGAAGTTGACTTGGGGGTACTAGGAGGGTTGGGAGTGTGTGTGTGTGTGTCAATGTGGGCGTGGGGAGCACACAGAGGGGTGGGAGTGGGGTGTATGTGTGTGTGTGTGTGTGTGTGTCAGGGGGGAACGTGGGGTGCACGAGGAGGGGTGTGAGTGGGTTGGGGGTATGCGTATATGTGTGTGTGTGTTGAGGGGCCTTGGGAGCTCAAGGAGGGGTGTGAGTGTGTGTGTGTGTGTGTGTGTCGGGGGGGGGGCATGTGGGGCGCACGTGGAGGGGTGTGGGTGGGGGTGGGGTGTATGTGAGTAGAACCAGCTGAACATGGCATTATTTTTATGTGCACACATCATATACTGTTTATTAGAGCTTAACAAAACTGATTAGTCCACATTTGTTTTACACGCTGCCCCAAGTGTAGTGTCTTGGTGTAAAGCACGTTTGCATTATAGCTCCAGTTACAATTCCTTTACCTTTTTGGTGTCTCTGGTCCCTCAGGCTGGGGAGGCCCTCTCTCCTGCATTATGGCAGCGTTCCTGCACCCTGACGCCACCAGCCTCCAGGTCCCAGGTATCATTCTTCCACTTTACTATGTCTCATCTTCACCCCGTGCTTCTCTATGAACCCTTCGCGTTCACAAGTGCCTCATTCAGAGCGGAGAGGTCCGTCTACATTCCTGTGTTCAACCTTCAGCCTAACAGGATTGCGGGATTATTGTAACAATTTGAAGGTGTTGTTAGAAATATCAAAGTTTATATAAGGTTGGGAAATTGCTACCAAAGCCAGGCATTCAGAACAATTAACAGCAGGAAACACTGATCTCTGATCTCGCTCCATATACAAAACTTTGGGTTTCAGCACTGAAATGTTGTCACATGGTTGTGATCATTGGAACTTCAACTATAAAGGAGCTGCCCACAAACCGTAGATGGAGTTCTGCAGTTTCTAACTAGAGGTCCAGAGCTTAAGGGGTTTGGAATAAAATTCCTGCCTGGAAATTGATTTCTTAATGAGAAAACCCAGAAAGACTGCAAAAAAGCTACACAACTGCACACCTGCACACCTGCACACCTACACACCTGCACACCTGCAACAGACTGCAAAAAAAAAACATACACCTGCAACACTGACAGCACGTAGTGACACACACATGTCAACACCACAGCTGCAACAAATACCCTGGCCGCATGTAATACAGAAGTGGCGCACAGAAGTGGATCTGAGATCCTGAGGCTGTGTTCCATCTCAAACCCTCATGTCTGGACTTCTCATTAGCGGTGGGAAATACGTTGTGTTACAGTGCTCACGGCATGTTCTGGTCACTCCTTCCTGTTCTGTGTCTGTGGTAGACACGGGTGTGGTTACACCCTTATCTCTTCTCCCCTTGTCTGGAAAAATCTGTGTGTGTGTGTGTGTGTGTATGTGTGTGTGTGTTTGAGTCTGATAACATTCCATTCATTCAGGTCCCATGAGCGACCTTTCCATCGTATGTGTATGATTGTGTTTACATGTGTTGGCCCACAAAGTTCCTGAACCTCTGTGCAAAGGTTGGTCTCTATGACAACAGTAATAATCCCCATGGCCAATGGGGGAGTCAGGCATTCCCGGCTGCAGCCTTTCAGGAATGTTGGAATTCCAGAATTCTTGGAATGCTGTGTTCGGATTTCTCCTGTGCTTGGGATTGATATGAGCCTCTTTAGTGTGAAAGGGTTGAAAGGTTTCCCATGATTAAGGCACCCAGGTGGAATGCTAATCGGAGCTGTCAGCCTGCTCTAGACTGTGGTGGGGATGAGGAAGTGTTCATATGGACACCTAATATGGAGGTGTGAAAAGCAATCAATGCATATATGCTCCATATCTACCTTATCTGTGAGGTGCCCTTATTAGAACATATTTCCTGCTTTAAAGAAAGAGAGGACTTTACATTTAGGCACTGAAATTCTTGTAATGTTGTTATGCAGTGCCTCAAAGACATTCTATGACCAAATGTCAAACTTGGGTGCAATGTTCTGAAACACGGTGCCTTTGACCAAAGGTCATGACCTCACTGTGAACTCTGCAGACCTTCAGCAATCGCAGCCTTTGTTTGAGCGTGGGTTCTCTCCGTCAGGTGACGATGGCTCCACGTCTGCATCTCCCTCCAGCTCTCCGTCTCCATCCAGAAACGACTGCAGCATCACGCCCCTCACTCCTTCCCCGTCTCCGGTACGTCTCCCCGTCTCCGGTACGTCTCCCCGTCTCCGGTATGTCTCCCCGTCTCCGGTACGTCTCCGGTACGTCTCCCCGTCTCCGGTACATCTCCCCGCTGTAAGCTCCATGCACCATCGTGCAGGCACTTCTGTTGTTTCCAGTACAGGTGCAAAACCTCAGCTGAGACCTTGAACACAGGCCACCCCTGGGTGCTTCAGAGAGCAGGACTAGTCAAGCAGGAAGTGGTGTTAGCACACGACTGCAATTATGTTTCTTTACTTAGTGCCCACTATGGTTTTATTTTAGCCCACAACTATCTTGGGTTCATCCTGCATTCTTTATGTAGACTGTAATCTGTGGTAGACTCTAAACCTGAGACTACCTCCACATAGCAAACATGACAAAATCTTAAATATAGGAATTGGAATGTTCATCCTTTCCTAAAGAGCTGGAATGACCTATAAAAGCAGGAGAGGCGGCGGCTAATATCAGTACCAGGCAGAGATGCCGATCCCATAACCACACCTCATACAGAGAAGCTTGGAGTGAAACTTTCAAGAATCTCTCCCATCCTGCCTTCCTCTCTCTCTCTCTCTCACACACACACACACACACAACCCCCATACAATTTTCCCCTCTAACATTTTATAACTTCTCATTCCTTCCTTCATTTCTCTTTTTCTCCCTGCAGAGGACCGAGCTGAGACCACACCTCGCCCGGCCGTTCTCTGTGGTAGTGGCGATCGATTTTGGCACCACCTCCAGTGGTTACGCCTTCAGCTTCACAGACGACCCTGAGGCCATTCATATGATGAAGTAACTACCTGTAACTACAGCATCTGTCCTTAATGACACAACGACACTCAGACTTTGGCCTGGACTGGATCATTCTGATTCCACCACACTAAGCAGACACTTGTCCTGTTTATTGACAGCTCTATCTTCCTATCTCCACAGGCGATGGGAAGGCGGGGATCCAGGTGTGGCCAATCAGAAGAGCCCGACATGCCTGCTGCTTACCCCAGACCTGCGTTTCCACAGTTTTGGCTTTGCGGCGAGAGACAGCTACCATGACCTGGACCCAGAGGAGGCCAGGCACTGGCTCTACTTCGACAAGTTCAAGATGAAGATCCACAGCACCAGTGTAAGAGCTGCCATGAACTAGCCGACAATGTCTTGCATTACAGTGACCGGTGTGCACATTACAGTGATTCACATTATAGAGAGAAATGTGGCTGGACTTTGGATTGTGGAGATTAGATGACAGGAATATTCAGCTGGAAAATGTGAGAGGTTGAGCGCTGAAAGTGGCTGGAAGCTTTTTTGCAGAACGTCATGTTGCTTTCATGTAGGACCTTACCATGGCGACAGAGCTGGAGTCAGTGAGCGGGCGGAGAGTTCGGGCCATTGAGGTGTTTGCACACGCTTTAAGGTTTTTCCGGGAACATGCTTTGAAGGTAAAGACGTCTCTCTCTGTCTGTCTGTAGAGTGTTGTCATGCTCATGAATGAACACTAACTTAATTAAAATCATTAACAGAAGGTATAAGTCAGAAACAGGAAGCTTAAGCACAAATAAAACTATACATTGTATCAGACTCTATGAACACATTGTATATTTCTGGGTCAACATTGACCTCCCTACCTTCTTTTTTCCCCTCGGGGCTTGTGGGTAAATACCAGCACGAAGGTTTCAGCCAAAGTTCTGACCACATGGTGGTACATATCTGATTAAGGCTTAGATAGAGATCATAAGGGCCTGTGAATGTGCGTGGGTGTGGGTGGGTGTGTTGGTGTGGTTGATAATGTGTGTCAGTAGGATGGAGTGAATGTGGATTTAGATGTGCCTGCATTATATCGTTCTGTGCAGTTGAAGGAGACCTAAAGGTCTAAAGTGTGTGTGTGTGTGTGTGTGTAGGAGGTGAAAGACCAGTCGTCGTCAGTGCTGGAGTGGGATGAGGTGCGATGGGTCATCACCGTTCCAGCTGTGTGGAGGCAGCCAGCCAAACAGTTTATGCGAGAAGCTGCTTACCTGGTAATCCAAACTATCCACCCAGAACGCATAGACCATAAGGTTGTCATCAGCTCCGTGCTTAAGCATTACACACCTGCCTCATGTGTCCCACACACACACACACACACACACACACGTGTGATCTCCCTCTATGACACACACATGGCACCCACGAATACAGCGTTATCCAGCCAAGACACAGCATGCAGTTGGGATTTCAGGAAACGTGCGTGTGTGGAAAGGAATGCCTCCGCCTAATCGCTCCTGCTCATCAATGGGAACGTGGAGAGGGTGTGTTTGTGTGAGGATGTGTGTGTGTGTGTGTCTGTATGACGCTACTGTGACACAGCATCCATCATGTGGGGTGGTCTGTTTCAAGTCAATGAGCTTTCCCACTCAAAGTTATCATGAGCTAAATCGAGATACCGTTGCTCTTATTGCCGTCAACATCATCCCAATATATTCAACAGAACCAAAAGACCATAAGGGTTCATTACCGCTGGATGATAAGCTCACAGCTCCCTTCTCTCCTTGGCCCTGGACGCTGAAGTGGGTCTGAGATGGGCGTGGTTTCCTCACGCCAGTGTCCCCGGGTTTGAACAATGAGTGAGACTGGCGTACAAACACAGGAAGCCCCGCCTGCTCCCGCCAAGCCCACGTGAACGATAGAAAGAGAGAGAGAGAGAGAATGAGTGATGGGGAGAGAGGGATGGAGGGAAGAGGCAATGAGAAAACAAGGCAGTTTGGCTCTGCCTCTCTCTCTGGCAGTGTGCTGGTTATTTCAGCTTGCCCTAGAAACCTCGCATCCTGTTACCTTGGCTCATGTGTGTCTTAGAGAAGCAGTTCTGTGTGTCTAAGACTCCAGTGGATATTACTGTGGTCCTTCCGCTTGGGATGTGTGGTAATACAAATGGTCTCTTTCACATAATCTAGACAAAGCAGAGGTTTAATGGTTGGAAGAACAGATCTCCCACTTCTCTCTCTTGTTCTGTCTCAATCTCTCTATAGGCAGGTCTGGTGTCTCCAGACTCTCACGAACAGCTTCTCATCGCTCTTGAACCCGAAGCTGCCTCCATTTACTGCAGGAAGCTCCGCCTACATCAGGTCATTGATCTCAGCCAACGACAAATGACCAATGGCCTGGACCAGGATGGGTCCCGCCCCTTTGACTCCAGCTTCAGGCAAGGTAACGGAGCACTCTTTGATTCCCAGAAACCCCTTTCCCCTCCTCCCCTAGTCAGCGTTTTATTTTCTCATGATGATAAACACGGTTGTATGGGGATTACTCTAGGCAAGCCTCCAGACACAACAAAGTATATCGCTTTCCTACATTACCATTAGATGCAAAGCATCTCCAGGGTCTGCGGAAAGGAAAGCTGGGGTTTTCATGCCCTCGGCGGGGTTGTGGTTTTGGAGAGGATCTGTTGTTCTCCTTTGGCATGTGCGTGTGAGGGGGTGCAGATGTGAACTCAGATAAAGAGTTGTGGGGATTCTATTAAAGGGGTATAGTAAGACACCATGTGGTTCATGTTAAAGCAAGAACAAAACCAGGGGGGGGGGGGTGATTGGGAGTGGGGGAGGGGCGTGGGGGGGCATGCTGTCATTTTCTTTACAGATCTGCTGTCCCTGAGGGCGCATCAAAATAAATCCTCATCAGTGTCTATCATGAGACAGTGTAACCCCCATTGTTTACGCAACCGCTCCTATACAAGGGAGCCCATCATTCATCCTTGATTTCTCATTCATGCTAACTGTGCAAAGTGTGTACAGACCTCCAGCCCACACACCAAAGGCTCCTACACACAAGTGTAACTGAAACAAGGTGCGTGATCTCAGTCGCACTCGGCCTGTCCAAACGTTGTGTTTACTCTCCGTCTCTCCTGCCCCTGTAAGACGTGATGTGGATCTGAGACGCGTCTCCTAGATCCTTCATCTCACGTGTTCTCTGCCCCTTCTACCTCCCCCCTCCCCTTCCAAATTGCTCCCTGTGAAATCTGAGAGCGGTGGACCTGCCCATCACTGCAGACAGGACCCACACTGCCCTGCGTACAACGTCCAGTCAAACCTACTTGGATCAACTGAGCACACGCACATACCGATGCCGCATATCCCACAGACTCCCGATGATCCGTGTGTCTCCCACTCCAACACAAGCACACTCAGACTTTTCTTCTGTCTGTCATACAAAACTGAGACTTCCCGCATTGTTGCCATCTTTCTCCGCTGGGGTTTTTTCAGGGTTTTCAGCCCCAGTGACGTCAGTTAGTGTTTGGAAATGATTACATTCCAAATGTAATTCCCCCCCCCCCTTTTCTCTTTCTTCCTAAAAGCCGTTTCGTACTGTAAATGGTTTCCATGCCTGGGCCGAGGCAGCGAGCAGCAGTGTAAGTTTCTCTGCTCTGAAAACTTGGCACTTGCAGGGGGGAATTCTGGGACCATTTGATTGCCTTCGTTTACTTGCTTCACCCGGGTTGGCAGATGATCATGTCACTATTATAATGGCATAAAAGCCTTCAAAGCTTTGATTGCTAATTACAGCACTTTCTAAACCGAGACTGTAACCATAATGAAAAACAGCATCGATTAGAAAAAAAAAAAGGTTTATTGTGCCAAGAAAAAGACGGATGGCAAACAGTGGAAGAGGCTCTTAAGGTTTTTCCAGGAATAATCCAGGTGCGATAGTTTCACCTTAGCTGAAATGAGCTGAGGAACACAGTGGATATAACCAGCGCTCAGTGAGGAGATGCTTTGTTTTACAGCCACAATAAAAACTCTCCCACTGGAAAAACGGTACTTGTGGCACAGACCAGACCGTAAGAAACGGAGAGCACGCTTTGCCGAATAGGTCAACCTGAAACCTTCTACTGTAAAACCGCTGCTCTGACTCACACACCGACTGCAGACTTTACTGTGCGTTCCCGTTCGGCCATGCTGAAGTCGGCAGGCTAGCGTACAGGGGAGGGACGGGCGGCTAACGAGCATTTTAAAATGAGGATCTGTTATTGATCCAGAATTCCTCCACGTCTCTGACAAAACCCTCGTTCAGTGCAGTGAGAAGGTGGTTGCTAATGGAGGCCATGTGCAAGTGATTAGTAGTCCTCAGATTAAAAAAACAGTGTGTGTGTGTGTGTGTGTGTGTTGCAGCGCGTGAACAGCTTCGCAGGGCCAGACACAGCCGAACGTTCCTCGTAGAGAGTGGAACCGGGGAACTGTGGTCCGAGATGCAGACAGGTACGAAACACAAACAAACGCGAGTCATATCCATGAAGACAAGCTGCATAATTGGGTGCATGAATGAAAGAACGTGAGAAGGCAGGAATGCAGGTCCTAACGGGCTGATTCGGGACACGTCCACAGGCGGCTGGAGGTCTGTAGGACTGGAGCAAGTCATGGACAGAGAGGGAATGTGTTGGTTTATTTACAAGGCCAATCATTGACTAGAACTGTAACCAGACCTGTACATGTATAACAGCCACACAACTAACACAAATCAGGCTGCCAAAACACACCCGTTTCAACATAACATCAAACCAGCCAACCAGAGCCAATGGCCACATTCAGAACACATTTATTTCACCTCCCCTCCCCTCCTCCTCTCTCCTTGCCACTCCTCTCCTCTCCTCTCCCCTCTCCTCCCCTCCTATCTCTTGCTTTCTCTCTCTGTATACGACTTTTCAGTTCCTGAGAGAGGAAGCATTTCCCAGCAGTGGTGTCACCCCCTTCCATTAGTTGCCCTTTCTACTCTCTCTTTCCCTCACTACCTGAAGTGTAAACACATTTCAGGTCTCAGGCCTTCAGGTCTTAGAGAACCGTGCAGCTGTGATCTCCTTTCCCAGCATGCTTTGGTCTGTTTTGCTGGTGTTGGTGGTTCTTTGGTCTTCATCTTGAGGGACAACAGCAACAGACTCCAGGTGCAAATGCTACTCTGCAGCTCTTTAGCTTCTTTCTGCGCGATTTATAGATGCAATGACGTACAGCTGGCCCCGACACAACAGAGCAGCCAACTGCCCAATTACTTTTTATTCCCTAAAAAGGGAGGACCATATATTAAAAATTTGCTGGAACTACACGTTCATCTGATATGGACATACAGACCCTTCCATTCCACACAATCTACACCTTATCTTCATAAAATTTGTATCATTTGAAATGGGTTGTGTTAAAGTACGGCGCTCAAACTACAACTGCAGCAATTACAGTTACTTACAATTGGCAATTGCAACTGTGACTGCGCATTTGAGTAAGCTACTCAACATTTGTTATTACTGGCAAAGACTGCTGCTCTGTGTATGTGTATTGCTCTGTGTGTGTGGTTTAAGTCACACTGCGCTTTGCCAGTCTGACTGAGAAGGTCTGGGGTCAAAATAATCGGCTCTGCAGAACCAGATGTTTCCTGAGGGAAAGACAGAGGGATGGAAATATTGATTGTGGACCAACATCTTAAAGAAAGCCCACACATACATTATGTCTCTTATGGAGAGGAGCTACAGTAGACATGGGACCTTCAGACCTTTTTCGCATGCCATTACTGATGCAGTACCAAGCCTGAAACACACCCACCCACACACACAAGTGGGACATGAGGATATTCAGTCACTACTATGAGGCAAAGTCCATCTGTTCATTTAAAAGCACACCAAAAGGAACCTGAAGTTTTTGCATAAACAAAGGACATCGCTTTCCCTCTCTCCCCCCTCATCACTCTTCCCTTCCTTTAATAAATGAAAAGGTGTTGAAAGCCCTTTCATCCCTCCATCCACCTTCTGACAGCTCTCAGCCCCCTCCCTCCCTCCCACCCTCCCTCCCTCTCTCTCTCCCTCCCTCCCTCCCCACCCTTTTACGCCCCCCTTCCTCTAGTGCCACCATCAAGCATTTTTAAACTCATTTAAACTGGCCGTAAACTAGCAAGCATTTTAAAAAGAGAATCCTTGTGACAGTTTAACGGAGCCCGTGACTAGCAGCTTGAGAAACACGCGTGTGTTCGTCTAGGTGACAAGTACATCGTGGCAGACTGTGGGGGAGGAACCGTGGACCTGACTGTCCATCAGATTGAGCAGCCGCAGGGGACCCTAAAGGAGCTGTACAAAGCCTCAGGTGGGTGGACCAGCGACCACAACCAAACACCTTACACACAAAGGCCAACGTCTCCTGTATCTCAGCCTTTACTCTCTAGAGAACAGCCTGCAAACCAAAAACCTTTTGAGTATCTACTCAATGTAGAAAAGAGGAAGAAAACACTATATGGATTTATACCTGAAGAATTTATCAGGTTAATGTCGTACAGTTAATTATACATTATAAAAACTTTGCAATACCCGGTGTAGAGTAATAATGACTTCACCGACGCGTAACCGAGTAGCACTTTTACCTGTGTGTCAGGGGGGTCCTACGGTGCAGTAGGTGTAGACCTGGCTTTCGAAGCCATGCTGTGCAGAATATTCGGGGCCGACTTCATCGAAACGTTTAAAGCCAAGCGGCCGGCCGCCTGGGTGGACCTGAACATCGCCTTCGAAGCTCGCAAGAGGACTGCGGCTCCAGGCAGGGTGGCGGCCCTCAACGTCTCCCTGCCCTTCTCCTTCATCGACTTCTACAAGAGACACTGTGGGCAGAGTGTGGAGACAGCACTGCGCAGGAGCAAGTACGGCAGGGCGGGGCCGAGGGCGGGGCTAGGCATCACGGCAGGTGTTGTTAATGGCAGTATGAACGACCTATGTTAGGAAGACAGGAGAAAAGCTTCTTGATGTAATGTGGAAGGGGACTCTTTGAGGCTTGTTCCACAGCACCATCCATAGTCCACAAATATTAGGAGAATTAAACCAAATTTTAAATTTGCTGAGTATTTTTAAGATGTTAAATTATAACCCTTGCTCAGTGTTCACCTATCACAAGATGTGAATGCTGTAAAATAATATAAATAATATCCTTAATAATATTAATAATATAATATCCTAAAATAAAGATATTGTTTACCTAAGATTTATGTTTTCAGTATTTTCATTTAAATGTCTTTCAGTGTGAATATAGTGAAATGGTCTTCTCAAGGGATGCTGAGACTCACTGCAGAGGCCATGAACGAGCTGTTCCAGCCAACCATCAACAACGTCATCAAACACATTGGTGAGACACAGAGAAACCGCTTGGGCGCAAGTGATCCTAAATCCATCTAAGAATAAAAAGATCTATTTGTCTTTTCTAACAGAGGACCTCATGCAGAAAGAGGAAGTTAAGGGTGTGCGCTTCCTGTTCCTGGTGGGCGGCTTCGCAGAGTCACCAATGCTCCAGCGAGCGGTCCAGAACGCACTTGGCCAGCACTGCCGCATCATCATCCCCCAAGACGTGGGTCTGACAATCCTGAAGGGGGCGGTGCTGTTTGGGTTGGACCCCACGGTGGTGCGTGTCCGCCGCTGCCCGCTAACGTATGGCGTCGGGGTTCTAAACCGCTTTGTCGAGGGCCGGCACCCCCGCGACAAGCTGCTCCTCAAAGACGGCCGTGAGTGGTGCACCGACATACTGGATCGCTTTGTTTCCGTCGACCAATCGGTGGCTCTGGGAGAGGTGGTAAGGCGGAGCTACACCCCAGCCAGGCTGGGGCAAAGGAAGATAATCATTAACATCTACTGCAGTACCACCGACGATGTGGTGTACATCACCGATCCTGGGGTCAGGAAATGTGGTGCCGTGACCCTGGACCTGCCCGAGGCAAGAGTGCCCGCACCTAGCAGCTGCGCTAACGGCAACACACTCGAGCGCAGGGAGATAAGGGCAACCATGCAGTTTGGAGACACAGAGATCAAGGTGATGGCTGTTGACGTGGCGACCGGGCGACAGGTGCGAGCTTCGATTGACTTCCTGTCAAACTAAGTGAGCCTCTCGCGCCTTGTGTTGAGAAACGAAGGGTGGTAGGGAGCCATCCATAAAGGGTTCTGAATGACTGTCGGGGGGGAAAGGTAGATTATTAAAACTGTTTTATTATAGGAAGGCACTCAAATTTTATTTTTGTAAAAAGTTACTATTGCTGAGAATTATTACTATGCAACATGTCTGTGTCTCATGACCAAAACTACCTGTTTTCCCTGCAATCCAATCAACGGGTGCTGAGGTCACCACCTAGTGGCTATAGAACGAACTGGCCATTTTAAAGTGTTACGAGAGAAAAAGATCAAGAAATAAGCTGGAAATGTTGTCAGTTCATAAGGAAATGGACAGACACCACTAATACACTTCCCTATTTATATTAAGTATATTAGATTTGTAAACAGCCTCGAGAGGCGATTTGTTACTGGATTTCACTTAACACTTTTGAAGTATTAAACAAAATTATGCTATGCATTTGTTTTGAATATATGCCCAATTTTAATTATAAACAAATGATTAAATCGTTCCCGTCCTCGTATTCTTTGTCTGTAAAACCGTTTGATATCACCTCACTCGTCAGGGTCACAGTGAGCGTGCTGTCATGGCCTGGGTACTCTGAGCTACAGGAACACAAGCTGATCTGAGCGGACTGCTTCACTGTCGTTTACCCCAGCGACAGTGAAAGGAACAAATGAAGGAAGCAGATGAAGTGTGAAAAGATTTAATGTGAAAGGGTTTTTAATGGTCCAATAAATAGTTCCGCTACTACCACCAGACCGTCATGGGAACATACTGGGAGTCAAACATCAGTGCTTCGACAGTTTCACAAACCAAAACACACAAGCCCACCCGTCCGTTAGCGCATGTGTGTAAGCCATCTCAAGAGTATTACACCTAACCGCACCTATCCAAGCAGTTAAAGATCCTGCTTTACTATCAAACCCCATATGCAAAATCACGACCAACGCAACAAGGACGTAGCGATATGGACTTCGGATCCGCAGCTTGCAGATGATGTCAGAAGAGGACGTGTAGACGCGGACTAGTGGAACAGGTGAGAGCGTAAGACGGGAACTAAAACTGACGGCATCCTTTAGTCCAGACGCTACACGTCTAAAGACCCGGGCTGGCCAGGGCTAGGGTGGGGTTCTAGTGGGCGTGTGGCGGCCTGCCGCGACCTCTGCCCCTGCCGGCCGGCGCGGGCGACGCGTCGACGCTGGACCGCGGGTTCTTGATGGTCTCGTCCACAGACAGGATGAGGCAGGCGGCTTCGGAGGCAGCGGTCAGGGCGTTGATGCGCACGATGGCGGGTTCCCACACGCAGGCCTGGAAGTTGTCGGCGATGTCCTCGTTGTTCACGTCCACGCCATACCACATGCCACCCTGACACACAGACAGACAGGTCGTCTGTAAGTGCTGGAGTGAGACGTTACATTAAGGTAAACTTAAGCTGTGAGAGTTTGGGACACATTTATGGATACTGACTGCAGAGCACCCTCTAGTGGATGAAGGCGGAACAACGTGAAGAAATAACATGACAACCAAGTTAAAAAAAAGTCTCATCGCTACATGCCATAGCTTGTATAGTTCATGGTCATTGGCATGTGTGTATCATGGCCATTATGTTGGTACCTGTGTGGGTACCTATGTACCTGTGTGGGTACCTATGTACCTGTGTGGGTACCTATGTACCTGTGTGGGTACCTATGTACCTGTGTGGGTACCTATGTACCTGTGTGGGTACCTATGTACCTGTGTGGGTACCTATGTACCTGTGTGGGTACCTATGTACCTGTGTGTTTACCTATGTACCTGTGTGTTTACCTGGGCATGTCTGGCCCGTAGCTTGTTGAGAATATTGGTGGCGTCAAAGCCAGCGTTGTCACACAGCTGCCTGGGAATGATCTCCAGCGCCTTCGCATAAGCTCCAATCAGCAACTGCTGCTTGCCAGGGATGGTTCTGGAATAGTCCCGCAGATACTTGGACAACTCCATCTCTATAGCGCCCCCTCCAGCCACGATGGAGTCGTTCTGCAAAGCCACATCCAAATGTTAAAAAAAAAATATAAAATCACGAAGTTTTATTTTATACGTGCGCATGGTCATTACATGGGTTCCACCGCCCGGGCCCAGCCTACCTTGATGGCCCTGCGGACGATCATGATGGCATCGTGTAGCGATCGCTCCGTCTCCTCCATGAACTGCTCGGCCCCGCCCCTCAGGATGATCGTGCAGGTCTTGGCCTTCGGGCAGCCTTTGAAGAAGTTGTACCTGGAAGGGTGATTATATGTGCAGATGTAGTACACACATTTACTGCTACCTAAGCATTATGTTCACTTCAAACTTCACTCTGATGTAGTGTTTTGAGTGGGCACTAAGAACTCTCAAAGTCGTCATATAACTGCATGACCATCTGCCAGCGTGTATTTCGCAGTCCTCCACAGAGATTCTGACAATTATCTTTACCTCTCTCCTCCAACTTGCACTTCCTCAAAGAGCTCACACTGACCCAGTACATCATCAGTGAGGGAGCCAACGCTGGTCTGGATGGAGCCCCCACAGGCCTGGAGGAGACATTGCACATACTCAACATACACACCTACAGCAAATACCCCTACAACTACAGACACAGTCAGTGAAATGTTCTCTAGTCAGCATACACATAGTACAAAAGAACATTTCCAGCCACTTTTGAGAATTCGCAGACACCATAAGAACGTACAGAGTCCATGAACACAACAGTTCGAGTTTGGTGTAAAAGCCGTCTGCAGCTGGGACAGGACCAGAAGACTCTTCCATACCATCATGGTTCTCTTCAGATCCTCCTCCTGGACTCGGCCGGCACAGAACAAATCTCTGTCTGCGAAATACTGCGTGGCTACATCTCCGATGGGCAGTTTGGACAATACCACCTTGGCCCCAGACTTGTAGATCTTCTCCAGCTTATCGTACAGGATATTCCACTCTGCATCCACAATGGCCTGGTAATCCTGGAGGACAGATCATACACGAGGCTCAGGGAGGTGGACACAGCAGTGAATGTCCACGATCTGTAACTGCCACTATGAGAAAGGCACATTTCAAGCGGATAATAACACTGTGTCTTGCCTGTTCAGAAGAGTAGTACCGAGTTTATAGAGTAGCACATTTAGCTAACGGCACAACTTTGATGCGTCCTCTTGGTTACCACTATACCCCACACTGGTGTGAATTTGGCATATTTTCAAATAAAGGACTAAATGTACTATGAAAAGAAAAACTGAAGGAAGCATGCAAGGCATGGCAGCCTGGTCTACTGGAGGGAGGAGTGAGACTGACCTCCACGTTGTTAACGCGGACTTCAGCGTTGTCCTTCTCCGCCTTCAGCTCCAGCTCGATGTTGAGCAGGGCGATCTTTGGCTTCTCGTAGCGCTTGGGCTGCATCTCAAAGCCGGCGTACGAGAAGGTCTTCTTAAAGGCCACGCCAGCCACCAGCTGAGAGTCCTGCAGAGAAGATCAGGACAGAGGCAAAGGCCTCACTACACAAACACCACTACTGAAGGCTTGATCAGAATAAAGGCGATCTCACATAATAATAATAATCTAAAACATTACAAAACCAAATGACATTGTAATTCATTTTCTTTTCATACCAAAAAATTGGGAGAAAACCAAATTCATGAATTCTTCGCAGTTTTACTCTCTGCCTTAAAAGAACCATCAATACACACAGACTGGCACATTTTCCATTTGTAGAAACAATCAATGACAATGCGGAAAGGTATAAAGATGTGTGATGTCTGACACCTTCTTAAAACCATGCGATGCACACCGATCACTAATCAGCGCTTCTCATGGCAAAGCTACTGAACGTCTTCAGCCTAACCCAGCCATCGCCACCGCTCACACAATCATCAGCAAAACACACTTGACCACTGCCCTCACCTCTAGAGCTCCACCCTGCACCTTCTTCATGCCGATCATCTTGAGCGGCAGCAGCTCGTCCAACATCATCACCGCATCCACCACGATCTTGGAGAAGAAGTCCTTCTGGCCCGCGATCAGCTTTGAGTTCAGCGCGGTAGCAGCACACTTCTCCAGCAACTGCTGGTGCTCCCTGAGCCGGGGACGGAGGGAAAGTTACGTCATGGATACAGCATTCGTACACCCACTCAACACATTAAGCTTAGGAAGAACCTCAGGAAATATTACCCTTGGACAAACCCTAGCCAATGTCTTCAAAGGAGTGGTCACTTGCAGTTAAAGACCTACAATTCCAGCACGTCTCTTCAACTCAACAGCTACACGTGATATGACCCCCCCAGACTCACTGCTTGTCATCCTTTTTGATGGTGACCGCAATCTCCTTGATCTTTTTGACAGCCAGCTGGGTGGCGCTGCGGAAGGCTCGGATGATGGTTTGGGGGTGGAGCCCCTCCTCCACGTACGGCTTCAGCTGCTTCAGAAACTCGGCGGCCAGCAGGGTTACAGAGGTGGTGCCGTCGCCGACCTGGACACGGGGACAACAGGTCAACCACCTCCTACTCCCACTGCAGCTCCACGCAGACGTCAAACTGAAGTACAAGCTCAGGGCACAAAGAATCATTTAACTGACAACCCCCCCCACCTCACCGTGGCTCTCTATATTGCAAAGCAAAAATAAGTCACTCATGTGCAGAAATATGTCCTTAGATGCCTAGAGATTCTCTTGAATGATTATGCATCAATGAACAAATCCCCATAACTAAACTTTTAATATAGGCTTATGAATAAATGTTTTCATACAATGTTATAAAGGTGGTTCACAGCTGTTATGCTGCGTACCCTTGTAATTGAACATGTGCAATAAAACAATACAACATATTTAACACAAAAAGGGTACAATAACCCTAATTTAACACAATGGCTAGTTTTATGAACATTGAATATGACTGTATTGTGGTACCGTATGTCAGAACTGAATTGTGAGGTGCCCAAATAAAAAAACCCCCACAAAAACAAACAAGGGGGCAAACGGGGGAGGAGGCATCACCTCAGCATCCTGGGATCTGGCGATGTCCACCAGCGTTTTGGCTGCAGGGTGAACCACGTCGAGCAGCTTCAGGATGGTTGCGCCATCATTAGAGATGGTGGCTTTGCCTACAAACAAGAACCCATACATGCAACTTAAGCACCTCCATTACCACCGCCCAAGCCTGCTTGAAGACATTTCCAAAGCCTCATATTGTGCTCACCTCTGTTGTCCACGATCAGCTTGTCCATGCCGCGGGGGCCCAGGGTGGTCCGCACCGCCTCAGCAATGACCTGACAGGCATTTATGTTGCTGATGAGCTGGGGGATGCCCTGCGAGGTATCTGTACCCTCCTTCAGCAGGATTACCGGTGTGGGCTGATGGGGACAGCATTAGCCCAGATTAGCATACTTCAATAAGCAATTGTATTCACGATTTAGACATTTAAAACAATCCCTTAATATTAGAAATCTCTTTTTTTTTGGGGGGGGGGGGGGGGGGCCATAGCGCCAGGTATCACCTGACAATATGGCTGTGGTAAAATCTGCCCTCTTATAGATAGTTAAAGAGGTGAGACATATATTTTTAAAGATATAGCTACATGACAACAAAGACCCCCGTAGTTGGCTAATGTTTTGTTAGATGGGGACGCGAAGGGTGGAACGTAAATTACCATTGGTCAACTCAGCTAACGACTGACTTATTTGTATTACTAATATCTGCGTTAAAAGTGTCTGGGTTAGCAAGCTATTCTTCATCTCGATAGCGTAACTAACGTTATCTTAACCATTCATTCATTTGGCTTGCTAACTACCTAGCCCGCTAGTCGGCTACACATAACCAAGAGGTGGGGCGCTCAATCAAGCCGCGGGCATCAAACTACAAACACAAATTTAACGTAGCCGTGTCGCTAGATAGAAAATGATGTAACGAAGAACCAGACTGCAAGATTTCAAAACGCACTCACGTACCAGTAAAGGAACAGCGTAAGATGCGACTCAGGACAGCTAGCAAGCCAGCTAGCAAATAGCATTTCAATAATACAGCTACATGCATACTTTTACGTCTAAAAGGGAAAATTTCATTGTATGACAAGACAACAGAAGGCATTTTCTGAAAATAGCTATGCGAGTCTACTTTCTGGGGGCATTTAGATGGTAGATGGAGGTGGATGGCCAGGCATGACAGCGCACTTACCATCATCTTTGCGAGGCTAGAGGAAGACCGGTGCCGCGCGACGTTCCCACAATGCACTCGGAACTCTCTAGAACATCGGCCGCAAGCTCCACTCCGATTAACCGCGTCTTCCTTCAGAGTACACTAGAGGGCGCTGTATGAGCATAAAATAACCAAGGTTTATTATTTATTATTATTATTATTATTTGTGCATACATTTTTGTGAAAGTGAGAATATACATGAGCACCATTCTGTACCTGTGACCGACTAGTCATATGTTTTTTGCTAATTTTTTTGTCAACAAGGTTGGGTTTGTACCAGTACTATGGTTGTAATAGACTAGGTTATCAGCAAAACATAACCCATTGCTTCTTTGGACCAGTTCGCAAAAACAGACATCATCTTCCATTCAGCATTGAGCAGTTTGCATTTATTCAGTCCACTCTTCTTTCACGCATCTGACATTAGTAGCTTCCAGATAATACACAAGTAATATCTAGCTAATTTAGAACTTCAGTGACATTTGATACGTATCTTTTATTTTTTGCGTATAGCATACACTAGAAAACCACAACCTAGGACTCTTTTTTCCCTTCTCATCTTTCTTTCTCTGTCACTCAACCTGTGGCTATATTTCAGAGATTATGTAGGCTAACAGCCTACTACTAGCTGTACGTTGATGAACAAGTAATAGTGGACAGTATATACCTACAAATGTACAAAAAAATTGTAAAGAAATGTGCCCTCTTACAGTCTTCTTCATATCAGACAGGCAAGTATATATACTGCTTCTTTCTCTTGCTCTCTCTGTAGAACTTTAACTGTAGTACAGATAAACCACATGTTCTTCCTCTCCTTCAGTACACGCCGCATGTTTCTCGACAAAAGCTCAAGTGAATGTAAGCTATTTCCCTCGACATAACTGAAGGCCTTAGTTACTGCGGTTAGTTAATGTAACTCCGCCAGCAGGGGTGACTCGCTCGCCTCTCTGATGCGTCTACGGTCTGTGGTTGAGTTCAAAGCTCGCGAGGTTCACTGCTTTTAGACACATGCAATTATCAGACGTTTATACACGTTCGCCGCCTGCCTCGCCCTTCTGGAGGGTAGCCTTTAACGCGGATATTTCTGGATACAGTGGCAGACGACCCCACCTACTGTTGGATCCATGCTTACTGTAGCGATGAAATCTGACCTGTTCTGGGGCTGGTTCATGGGAAGCGGCTGAACTTGGTGTTGAGCAGATGTTACGCAGTGCTCGTCCTAGTGTGTCAAGTGTGCTGTTTTGGTGGAATTAGATTCGTGCTGTTGTAATTACATACATTTACATGATTTTACAAATCTATTTTTACAATGCACATCAATCCTTACGTCAATGTACAAAGTTCAAATTACATCAATAACCTTTGTAGCCTATAATTAATTGGAAAACAGTCGAAAATGCAACCTAAACATATTTATGTGCTTTTTCATTGAGCTAACTGTTTTTTAAGCTTCACATGAATGCATGAACTGTCAAACATGAACTGGTTGCTACCAGGCAGTTCTTGTTCTTATAACGTCAACCATGTTGTTATAACTATGATTATAGGGTAATTCTCTCTCTCTCTCTCTCTCTCTCACACACACACACACACACACACACACACACACACACACACACACACAATGTCATTAAGTTCTTCCTTGAGTCCTTCCTCTCATCCTCCCTCAGGATGGCCTTTAATGCGCTAATGGTGTTTTCTAGCCTCACATATGTCCCATGTGTAATGGCGTGTACGTAATCACAACCAGCCCAGCAGAGATGAACTGAAGAGTCCACTGGCCTGCGGACTAGTGGTCTTCCCCCCATTATACATACAGTTTATATTTAATGCCAGCTTTAGCCATCCGGCAGGAAGTGAAGTCATCCTGCGAGGCCAGTATGGAGATCTGGCATCAGGAACACATACATGTTTTTGGACTGTTTTAAAATAAGATTGTTAGTAACTCTGAAAGTTGAACACTGGATTACTGCCGCATGTACCTACAGGTGTAGTGCAGACAGTAATGTGTCATATGATTTGTGTTTTATAGCATTATGGCATGGATTGTGTAGATGAGTGTAGATTAGATATAGCTGATGCTTCATAGTATATTGAGTACCTGTCAAGCCCTCGCCCATCAGCCTCGCCGGACTACAAAGCACCGGACACACACTCATCACACACACAGCACCTGTGGGACATCACCTGGACTCTTTCTAAACCCAGATCACAAATACTCCTGTGCAGTCTCTTGTACCCACGCCAACTCACCAAGCCTCACATCCTTCCAGGCCTTTTGTCTTTTTTTGACCTTGCTGTTTTGTTTTTGTTTATGTTGTTTCTTTTGCCATTTGCCCTTGTTGTGTCTGTCTGCCCCTGTTTTTGCTGTGGGCTTTATGACATTCGCCTTTTGTCTGCCCTTGTTGTTCCTGTTTGCCCCTGTCTGACATTGGCCTGTTTGCCCATTCTGTAGTGTTTTGTTGATATTTTTACTTGCACATGCTTCCTCTCGACTGCCTGAAACGTTACAGTACCAGGCTAATGAGATGGTGTATGGGTGGATTAAAAGTCTGAATAACTGGAGATATAAAATTTACATTTACATTTACGGCATTTAGCATATAAAATAAATTGTGTATGTGTTTTGGAAGGGTGTCTATGTTACAGTAATAAAGTCCATTGATCTTAGGCAACTCCGCAGTGTCCAAAAGTGGGACGCAATCATCTCTCAGGCTGCCTTCATTAATGTGATTGTAATGGCGTTGGCTAAGTCATCGATTCCAACAACACTTAACAATTAATCAGCCCCCTTTTCAGTACTCTCGAGCCGAATGGATCTTTACTCCTGCTTTTGATATAGGTTCTTCAATACCAAATCTTGTCCAGAAATGAAAGTATTTAGCGAACGTACACATCCAAAATATATTAAAGAGGTTGATGTTACATTATTAATGTAACGGTCTCAGCGTCAACTGTAACCGCCCAGAGTGTGCAGCCGGCTGGAAACTGGGTCACATCAACGCGGCTTGTCATAACCTGAAGAGGCGAAAGGCTGTTAGGGGTTTCGGTCAACAGCAAAATTGCAAGTGGTGTTTTAATAGAGGATAATTCTCTGGGTAAATTAGAGGATGCCACAGTTCACATTTTAATAATGTATTTAAAGATGTAGAATCTGTACATGACTTACACGTTGATCACGTTCACATAAAGCTGTTAGCTAACATTACCTGTTAGCTGTATGCAAGGGCCATCTCTGTTACTCAAGTCCACTAAAGAGTGAAGTGTGATGGTCAGTTGATTTCACAGTTCACGTTGGTCAGCGTTATCTATGACGTCAAAGGTAATGTTAAATAAAGTGTAATACCTATATGATCGTTAGGGGGCAGTATACAAACAAATTATAACCTATGTTATGCACTCTGTAGTGCCCAATAAATGTTGAACTGAAGCAGAACTATGAAGGTAATCACATACTGCTTCCTAATATAACATCTTGAATAAGGCGATGAAATACTGTGCAGGGTCTTTAAACAGCTTTCGTCACAGCAACGTAATTACTTTTTAAAGCATCCTTTATCAGATCTGCCAGCTGATAGCATTCATTGTGCATATTTGTATTGTTCATACCGTGCGGAAGATAAATAAAAGAACGCGAACTGCATGTAAATAACTTCACTATGAAGATGAACTACTGATGTAGGCTAATAGCTTTGACAGTATCTTGACGTATTGTTCTGCTCGATAGACCCACGTTCCCCGCCTGCAATCAAAGGAGCAGGTAGTTAGTTTATGCCACTTGTCAGCATGTTCCTCAGCGGGATTCTTTCCAGATCCAGCGGGTAGGCTAACCACAAGCTAAACTAGATTGTAAGCAGCTCCGACTCGGCGTGTCGAGAAAGAAGTGAAACTACAACAGCCTACGAAGTTGCCATTTATCGCCTTGCTACTTCAGTCTCGCTTTCTTTCGGAGTACACATATATATATCCACCCCTCCCTCAACCCCGGGCAAAGGGATAGCCTACTACTGACCGAGCCGAGCGCTCGACTGTACGTCCACTCATTCACTCCCACAGCAACTAAACAACTGCTGGCTGATGCTCTCGTCTCGCAGAGTCCGTAGTGTAAGCGTCCGTCTTTCATCGTTACGCTTGAAACAATAGGCTACTTGTATAACTTGTATATTAAGGAACTGCCGACCAAATAAGTGGCATCGTCTTAGGAAATTATTCGTTAAGTACCGAAGCGTTCACTGAGCAACTATCGATTCAAAACCTCTGGCGAGAGCTGAAAGACATGCTCCTCAACATTATCCAGGTGGAGAGCAGACTGTGAGTATCGGAGTCGCCAGAGTGTCATCGATTCCGAAGAGGAGTCTGTCGTTTGCACCTGCTAACATTCCAGCCAGGATACGTGAACATACGGGAGAAAGAGGGGACATTCCTCCGGACCAGTCCAGGACATCTACAGTCCTCGTCACAGATTAATGACATTTCAATAGGTATCATCATTTTCGCGATATCATCTTGCAAAGAAAACCACCGACAGGTGAAATACCCACCGACCCCGAAGACTGTCTTAGTGGAGACCCTTCAGTTCTTGACCCGTTTCATCCGGTAGGTCAACTGAACTACACGGAGCATTTGCAGATTAGATTGTAGTCACTTAGTCACAGACTATAACGTGACCGATGGTGTAGTCAGGGTTAATCACCGTGAAGCCCTAAATGGAACAGGAGGAAAGATTTGTTGTTGAAAATACTTTAGAATGAAAGAGATCCTTTATTAAATGACCAGTAAAGTATGTAAAACGATTTTCGTGGATATGATCACCACAGATTACGAAAGCTACGGATTCTCAGGTTCCATTTATGAAAACATTTTATTGCGATATCTACAAGGCTATAGATGGAGAAATAGGCTGTAACCCATGGGTGCTTTCGAATGATTGGGACCGCCTCGTGAAGCACAGATAAACTGCTTCACGCATTAGACTTACTCTCTAACCTGTTGGAAGTTACAAGTAACCTATGAAATGCCGCTACAACATGTGGGGAAACAGTCGCTCTCTTTCTTTCATCGCTAATAATGGAACCGATCAGGTTATTTGTGCGCGCGTGTGTGTGTGCGCGCTTGCTTGCTTACGTCTGTGTGCGTTCGTGTGCACGTGCGTATGTGTTGCAGTGTGTCGGTGGGATAAGAGAAAACTACCCTACTTCCTCGTTGATTTCCTGACCTCACTAACGCTGTTTTTCAACCATGAAACCCTTGGCTCAAATCTAGTAGGGGATTAACCTCAGCCGTGTGCACCGTCCGGCTTTCAGCCAACAACCGCAGACACTGACCGACAGAAAGGCTGCGCCATTGCGACCACCTGTTTACAACGGACCAGTTTCCTAATAGCCTGCATGTTTTCTGCCCGATGATCCCATCGAAAAGAAATACCACTACGATGGCAGTTTTCTATTGTTCTCGCTGTGTACTACAGCGAGGTGGATTATAAACGAAACATTCACTGTGAAGCTAAAAGTGCACACTGAACTTTAATTACAGGGTGTTTACTTCTACATAGGGTGAATAAATAGCCCTTTTTAATGCACAGTCCCATTTCACGGGACCATAAGTAACTGCTCAGTTGTTCCTTGGCCAAGTGTGTCACTGTATCCTGAGAACATGTAGAAAAACAGAATCTAAAACTCAAAAAGTCTCAAACATACCAGGACAGCCAGTAATACGCTGTGTGACACGTGCATGGAACCGGCTCATGGTTCTTTGCTGATGTGTGAGGGCAGGTAGGGTTGATTCTGGAGAGTTAAACATCCCAGCTGCACCGATGGTGCCTCAAAGCCCCGGTGGGTGGCACATAACAGCACACTGAAGTAAGTGCAGCATTTTCCAGGGAGAGAAAGTAGAAGGTTCTTGCTGGACCAGCTAGTCACCTGATCACAACCCTACCGACCAGAGTGGGACTGTATGTGATTGCTCTTCTTGTTTGTCCACTGGTACAAATGTAAATGTACCCCCCCCACACACACACACACACACACATATATATATATATATATATATATATATATATATATATATATATATATGTGTGTGTGTGTGTAGGTGTTTCCATGAATTAAAGCTGACATTTTGACTTCATTATCATTGTTTCCCATGTGCTTGAGTACGGAACTCAGCAAAAACTGTCCCAGTTAATTTAAGTACTGAGCTGTATATATGTCAAATTCCAAAGAAGGACTTATTCTTTTGCTTGATTTGAACTTTGCATTGTCATGCATGAAATTAATTTTGGATTATGAGGTTTATGTTGACAGCTAGTAATAGTGCTTGAAGACACGGCAGATTGGCACTAGAAAATACGTCTTTAGAGATTATGTTGTCACATGTGACTGCTTGATTCATTTCACACACCGTGGCGACGAGGATGTGAAATTGATGTCAGACGCCAACTTTCCAAATCCCTTTCTGCTTTTGTAGTCTCTTTTATGACCCTCCACCCATCCTATGATCCTATCCCACAATCCCCCACTTGCAGTTTCAGTAATCTGTTGCACCGTTGAAGCTGACCCTAACCTTCTGTCATTCATCCAGTACGAAATTGTGATGATGAGAGCACGAGAACTGCGCAGGTGCACAACTGACGTGTGGTGGTGGTGTGTGTGTGTGGTGGTGAGTTCCTGGTGGTGTGTGTGTGTGTGGTGCACGTGTGGTGGTGTGTGTGCAAGGGCCAGCAAGCCTGTAGTGGTTCAAGCAGAGCCACTGCTAATGAGTGGATTACAGAAGGATCAGAGAAAGATCAAATGCACAGGCATTGGAGAGGAAGGACAGCATATTTCTCATTCTCTGTCTCACTCGCTCTCTACTCTGTTGCTCTTTCTCTGGTGATGTGTCTCGCTCTCTCTGTTGCTCTCTGTTGATCTCTCTCTTCCTCAGTCATCCTCTCTGTTGCTCTCTCCCTAACTGTTGCTCTCTCACTCTCTCCCTCTTCCTTTCTCTCTGTTGCTCTCTGTCTCTCTGTTGCTCTCTCCCTAACTGTTGCTCTCTCACTCTCTCCCTCTTCCTTTCTCTCTGTTGCTCTCTGTCTCTCTGTTGCTCTTTCTCTGCTGTTGTGTCTCGCTGTCTCTCTGTTGCTCTCTGTTGATCTCGCTCTCTTCCTCCATCACCCTCTCTGTCGCTCTCTCTGTTGCTCTCTCCCTAACTCCTAACTGTTGCTCTCTCACTCTATCCCTTTCCCTCTCTTTGTTGCTCTCTGTATCCCTCTCTCTCTTTTGCTCTCTCCCTCTCTGTTGATCTGTCTCTCTCTCTCTCTTTGTTGCTCACTCTCTCTTTCTCCCCCTCTCTGTTGCTCTCTCTCTCTTTCTCCCCCTATCTGTTGCTCTGTTTCTCACAACCCTTCTCTGCAGCTCTCCACTCTCATCCCTCATTTCTTGATTATGATTTAACTTTTTTTCTGCTGTTTTCTGTTGGCAAACAGCACATATTTCTTCATTGGTTTGTACTCTGTAATCAGACGTTCCTTTACTGTAATAGTCTGTGATAACTGACTGGGATGTGCTCTGTATTAGACAGATGACAAAGAAAAAAACCCTCTGTCAACATTCTACCTTTTTATTCCACATAATTTATCTGCAAACCAACTACACTATTGGGTAGTTTTAGTTACATACCAATTATAGTGTTGTGTAGTTTTAGTTACATATTTTAGTTCCAACTACAGTATGCCTAGTTTCAGTTATATACCAGTTACAGTGCTGCCATGTTTCAGGTTCATCCCAACTACAGCATGCCTAGTTACAGTTACATTTCATCCCCACAATCATGCGTGCAGCCATCAATGCCGAAACCATTGAGCTTAGTGTAAGCGAGTGAGTAAAGGATAAAAATAACCCTAAAATATTTTTACATGAATAATTGAACCAGAGCTGCTTTTCCCTCTTACTCCTCTGAGGCTGATCTGGGACCAGAGCACGAGCCACGACTTCCACCACCACCTGGCAGCAGGTATGAGCCAGCTGCAGTTAGACCCTGTGGTTTGGGGGACAGACACTCCAGCCTGTGTGGAGCCTCTGCTGCCCATGTGCCCCAGACACAACTGGGACTACTGTGCATGAGCAAATATAATCCCCCTGTAGCTGTAGGGAACAGCACCATGTATGGGTGTATGGTGTGGTGTGTGTGTGTGTGTGTGTGCAGGCACATGTCAACGTGTGTTTGCTCGTTGGCGTGGTTTAGGATATTCTCCGTGCCCAGCCAGCAAAATCTGAATCATTTAAAAAAAAGAAACGAAACGGAAAAACAAATCTTCCCATTTTACGAGTTTCTCGTGGCAACTTCACAACAGGAAGTGGGGAACAAGAAGTGGCTCCGTTTGCTCCTCTTAAGATATTTATGTGAAAGGTGCCAAGTTTTTTTTTTTTTTTAGATTTAGATTTGCGACAGGAAATGTAGACTAATTTTCATTTGGCCTGCGTCGAATACGGAGAAGCAATCAAACCGATGGGTGAAGGAAAGCGAAGTTGGCTAGGGGAGGCTAGCATTACAGGACGTCTTGACAGGCCAGCTTCTGTCAAACGTCACTAGAGTAGAGGGTCACGGGGGTGGCACGGGCAGCTTTGAACCACACACTACAATTTCATGTTGACAGTCGTGTAAAGACGGTTGCATTTATGGCCTTGGGTAAATGTTACATTTATGTCCTGTGGAAATGTGTAATTTATATAAATATATCATCATTAACTCAAAGCTATTTTCTTGTAGTTAGTCCAGGGACAGGACTTCATGGCAAAGTCCCTTCCTGTCTCCTGTTTCTCTCACAAATAGTCAAAACCAGGCCCTGAAGCAGCAGCCATACTTCTCCATTTCTAAATAGCCATCTGGGCTCACTTTGTTTGAACTGTTGCGTGTGGGTTAAAACAAATTTTTATCTTAACTTCCCATTTTAAGTTTTAAATAGTTTTCTGTTTGAGCATGAGTTACAGTTTCAGTTTGATACTTATTTCTATACTGTTAATATATGGTACTTTTAAGGCTTTTGCTGTATATTCTGAGACATTTGCATATATAACCTACATACTCATAGCCTTCTGTAAATTCCATGAGACACCTGTAAAGCCCACAAGGTGGAGTTTAGAAGTATTGAAATGTTTGAGACAGGATGAAAGACAGGAGGAATGAAGAGGGATAGATAGATGTGGATATATTTGTCATATAGAGATATATCCACCCATCCATTAACATCCGCTTATCCGGGTCCGGGTCCGGGTCGCGGGGGCAGTAGCCTAACCCAGGTGACCCAGGTCTCCCTCTCACCAGCCACCTCCTCCTGGTCTACTGGGGGGATACTGAGGCGTCCCCAGGACAGGTGGGAGATAGAGAGATGTATATAGACTTGGAAATGCATACTACATTTTGTTCTAAAAAAAAACTTGCAGAAGACCTTATTATTTATTATACCTTATTACAGCATATTATTGATAGCTTTGGAAGGCCAACATTGAAAGATTAAAAAGGTTTTAAACTATAGCAACCAGGGTCTGCATTTCCATCAATCAAATGCATAACCATCTATTGGCTGAGGTCTTAATTTTAAACGGGTCATCGAGATTAAAGGCAAATGTTGACAGCTGGTAATGATGACCAGCAGGACTGCAGGGGGTGTGTCGTGGGAATGGGAGAAGGTGAAAACGCATCGGGCGGAAGAGAGAAGGAGAGAGGCTGATGGAGGAATCCAGGCAGGTGCTGGATGAGAAGGGAAGCAGTGAAAAGAGGTTTGTACAGGGGCAGAGGAGATGAGGGCCCAGAGGAGGAGCTGGGTGGAGAGAGGGCGGAAGAGGAGGGAGCGAGGGAATGTGTGTGTTCAGATAAGGAGATTACGGGGCCGTAGGAGGAGAGAGGAGGAGAGGGGAGGAAGGGAGGTTTCTGCTGGCGGTGCCTTGTCCAGGTCGGAGTCGCCGTCTGGTCTTTTCATGCATTCCACTTTGGCGCAACACTACAGAACTGCTGAGTTTTCCTCCTTCCATCTCACACCTTCTGACAGCTCTGCAGATGAGGCAAGATCAAAGAGAGAGAGAGAGTTGGGGGATACCCCCCCCACACTCACACACACACACACACACACACACACACACACACCACACACACGCACGCACACACAAAAACAACCTCCGCAACTAGTGTCAAAGTGGGTGGATTAAAATGGTTCACTTTTAGGTCCTGGAAGTGTAAGAGCCAAGAGGCTGTCAGAGAGAGAGAGAGAGAGAGAGAGAGAGAGAGAGAGAGAGAGAGAGAGAGAGAGAGAGAGAGAGAGAGAGAGAGAGAGAGAGAGAGAGAGAGAGAGATGGAGATGATGTTAACAGACCCCAACCATCTGCCTCTGCCAAAATGTGTATGTTTGATTTGACAGTAAGAGACTCTTGCACTGAAACTCCATCTCAGCTAAGGGTTGCAAACCCCATGGGCCACTTTGCAGCTCTGTGTGTGTGTGTGTGTGTGCACAAGACACAGACCAGCTGTCCCACTGCTTGCTAATGCTACACTGGGTGTGTGAAGCTGGTGAGTGTGAGGCTGACTCCTCCCCACTGTGATGTCACATGTGAACACATTACTGCTGAGCTGCGGGATCATTCACACCACTGACCGAGTGTGATGATGAACCTGGCAGGCCCCTCCCTCCGGCACTGAACAGACCTGGCAGACCCCTCCCCACACCCCTCACAGGCGCCGCCCCACACCCCTCACAGTCTCCGCCCCATACCCATCACAGGCTCCGCCCTGTACCCCTCCCCATTGAAAATTGGTGGATCTTAAAAATTTATGTAAAGCAGCAGAGATATCGGGTCAAGTCTGTGTGACAGAAAAAGCAGCCTTGTGACAGAATACACACACACACGTATACACACACACACACACACACAAGCATACACGTGCATACTACAGGCATCCAGTCACATCATTTCTGTTTCATGTGCATGGAAACATCACATTTTTTTATCATTCTATGTCTCTGAAATGGGCCCAGACTTAAACAGCTCTCAGCAAACGTATAATAAGACCAGCAGTCACTTAAGGATCGGTGTTGCCACTGTGCCAATGCCACGGCGCTCTAATGCAACGTAAACCTGAGCAATGTGCGCCCGAATGGCACAGACTGTGCCCGCCGTGGGTGCACGTGCTGTTTCCGGAGGTCTGTTTGTCAGAAACAATCACGTCTAGGCACACCAGCGACCATGTGTGTGACTGATTGTCAGATGGGAGATTCTCAGCTTCAAACGCAGGGGTTAGTGTGATCAAAGGCAGCATTTAGCGCTGTGTGTTGCTATCACATCACCGGCAGCTCCGTGAGCAGCAGTAGCTCCAATTATAGCTTTCAAAGAGGAAGTTGCTTTCTGTGTTTTCTCTCCCCCTCTCTCTCACACTGTCTCCCTCTATGTCTCTCACACTCTCTCTCACACTCTCTCCCTCTATTTCTCTCCCCTCTCTCTCCCTCTCTCTCTCATACTCTTTCCCTCTATTTCCACCTCTCTCTTACACTCTTTCCCTCTCTCTCTCTCTCTTCCTCTCTCTCCACCTCTCTCTCTCACAGACACTCTCTCTCCTACTATCTCTCTCCCTCTCTTTCTCTGACTCTCTCTCTCTCCCTCTATCTCTTTTTCTCCTTTTCCTACTGCAGCCCTGGATCTAAATGCATGATGAAATCAGAGAACCTTCTGTTAGTTTGTGTTCATCACAGAAACATCAGATCTCCCTCCCTTTTGCGTGATCAAGCCTGTCTATCTTGTTTTCCCCCCTATTCCCCCTTGTTTTTCCTATTTTACTTGCAAACTTCCTTAGTCCAGGCTTAAAAAGGCAGTAGAATAGTTCTCACACTCAACTGTGCTTTGGTGCCATACAGTTTATTACTGTGTGTGCACGTATGTGTGTCTGTATCTGTATGTCTGTGTGATGGAAGTGTGCATGCCTGAGTTTCTGGAGCAGTGCCTAAAGGTGTTTATCTTTACAGCTGCAAATATAATTGGAAATAAACAACAAAAACAGCATCAAGTATTTCACGGACATACCCAGAATACTGTGCGTACATTCATTTTAGAACCACTGTGCAGTCTGCTGTAACAGTGAGCTGTAACAGTGTGCTGTAACAGTGTGCTGTAAGGTATGCTGTAACAGTGAGCTGTAACAGTGTGCTGTAACGTATGCTGTAACAGTGTGCTGTAACAGTCTGCTGTAACAGTGTGCTGTAACAGTGTGCTGTAACAGTGTGCTGTAAGGTATGCTGTAACAGTGTGCTGTAAAGTATGCTGTAACAGTCTGCTGTAACAGTCTGCTGTAACAGTGTGCTGTAACAGTGAGCTGTAACAGTGTGCTGTAAAGTATGCTGTAACAGTCTGCTGTAACAGTGTGCTGTAAGGTATGCTGTAACAGTGTGCTGTAACAGTGAGCTGTAACAGTGTGCTGTAACGTATGCTGTAACAGTGTGCTGTAACAGTGTGCTGTAACAGTGTGCTGTAACAGTGAGCTGTAACAGTGTGCTGTAAGGTATGCTGTAACAGTGTGCTGTAAAGTATGCTGTAACAGTCTGCTGTAACAGTGTGCTGTAAGGTATGCTGTAACAGTGTGCTGTAAAGTATGCTGTAACAGTCTGCTGTAACAGTGTGCTGTAACAGTGTGCTGTAACAGTGTGCTGTAACAGTGAGCTGTAACAGTGTGCTGTAAAGTATGCTGTAACAGTCTGCTGTAACAGTGTGCTGTAACAGTGTGCTGTAACGTATGCTGTACCAGTCTGCTGTAACAGTCTGCTGTAACAGTCTGCTGTAACAGTGAGCTGTAACGTATGCTGTAACAGTCTGCTGTAACGTATGCTGTAACAGTCTGCTGTAACAGTGTGCTGTAACAGTGAGCTGTAAGGTATGCTGTAACAGTGTGCTGTAACAGTCTGCTGTAACGTATGCTGTAACAGTCTGCTGTAACAGTGAGCTGTAACGTATGCTGTAACAGTCTGCTGTAACGTATGCTGTAACAGTCTGCTGTAACAGTGTGCTGTAACAGTGAGCTGTAAGGTATGCTGTAACAGTGTGCTGTAACAGTCTGCTGTAACGTATGCTGTAACAGTCTGCTGTAACAGTGAGCTGTAACGTATGCTGTAACAGTCTGCTGTAACGTATGCTGTAACAGTCTGCTGTAACAGTCTGCTGTAACAGTGAGCTGTAAGGTATGCTGTAACAGTGTGCTGTAACAGTCTGCTGTAACAGTGTGCTGTAATAGTGCGCTGTAACAGTGCTGTAAAGTATGCTGTCAGCTTGGAGTGGCAGCATTTCTATTGGCAAGAACTGTACTTGAATCTGTAGTGATTAAATATTGTCAGCATGTTTCAATGTGAAATCAATTGTATGATTGAACAATCTGATGAAATGCAGCTGAAAGTGCAAAGTATCATTAACAGAGGCAATTTCAGATAATTTCAGACAATTTCTTTATAATTGTGAACTGCTAGGTGTATATTTGAAAATCCAATTTCACCTCAGTTTCAATTAATTATCCAAATTTCAAGTTGATGACAACGAAGAAAGGTCATTTGACTGGAGGGTTTTCATTTAAAACAAAACGTTCTGAGATAAGCTGTAACATTTTTAATTGTTTTGTCTGGTTCACACTAGTTTAGAACTTTATTACTTTGTAGACTAGATAAGCCTGTTCAGGTAAATCTGACGTTGTGGATATTTGACCTAAGCTTGACCTGTCCTAAATTCATGACAGGAGTGTGAGACTGACATAACAGGCCTTAATGCAGGCCAAAGCAGGAAGCTTGAAGTGTGCATAAAAATGAAGCTAAAGCATTTTTAAAGTTACTAATAGTAGCCAGCCTGGTGGTGTGAATAGATGCTGGGGGTAGAAATGAGTGAGGGCGATTTCATAACTGAGCCACGAGGAAACCTACCACAGCCAAACCTGTCCCTAGCCTCAACTTTCATTATGTTGCAACTTCTGTTTTAAAATCTGGTGAATTTTGAAGTTGTGAGATCTTCCTGAACCAGTGTTGTGGCTGAAGCTGTTAATCAGTTAATGAATTCTGTTAATATGCTAGTGTGTTTCACATCTAATGCAGTCTGACAAGTTTTATGGTTGGTGTAGAATGTACGCTAAGCTGGTCATCTCAGGTGAAGAACAAATCCTTCTTGAGTCTCCAACTAAAGTGTTCAACGAAAATACTGAATACGAAACTGAACATAAACATGTACTAACTACAACAAAAGGAGCCAATGTAACAGGCAAGAAGCTAAACAGGGCTAAACCGAGGTAAACAGGGATAAACAGAGGTAAACAGAGCTAAACTGAGGTAAACAGGGCTAAACACGGCCAACAGTCATGATACCCCTGGGTGACCCTCCAGACTGACCGTCCATTCTGCACTGGTCGCGCCAGGACCAGTTGGTAGCACTGCACAGCAGGGCCTAGGGGCCCAGTGCTGGGCCCCAAATAAGTCCTAGGGGGAAATACCTCCATACCCCCATACCTTTGTCCCGGATCTCCAGTCAGCCAGCGGAACTTTTGCAAGCTTCTTGGTGGTCTCCTCTCCCTCTTCGCCTCTTCATTTGATGACATGAGGAGGATGAAGCTGGTCTCCCAATAAGTGATGGAGGCGATGCTGGCATCCCCAGATGACGTGAGGGGACTCTCTCCCAAAATACCAGGATGTCCCTTCCCACGCGGAGGATTCTGGAGTGTGAAGGTACCTCCTCGAGCTTCCGGGAACACCGCGTGGACACGCCGGGTGGCCAGATCCGCTTAAACAAGAGAGAGCCAACAAAAGACAGACACACAAAAGTAAAGGGGGAGGGAGAACGTGGCTTCATGAGATGGTAGAACATGCATAAATAAGGAAGGAAGCAAACGCAAGTCTCCAACCGAAGCGATTAATGAAAATGAATGAACCTAAAACCAAGCAAGTGCACTAAGTAACAGGGTTTAAATAAGGCAGAAAGTTACAACATACCAAGGCGTGTGGCTCCTGATGGACAACACCTCAGGGAGGCGTGGCAAAAGGGGGTGTGGCTTCTAACGGACAACATCTCAGGGAGGCGTGGCAATAGGGCGTGTGGCTCCTGATGGACAACACCTCAGGGAGGCGTGGCAAAAGCACAGACAAAGCGACCACTAAGTGGTAACCTGTTCTGATGTGATTACTGGGTGAGGAATTTGGTGTTAAGCAGTTTCTCATATGATTACTGAATGAATGACTTTCATGTTAAGACATGACACTAGGCTTAATGATTCGGTGTTAGGCCCTGTCCCTCTCCTACAGGAGCAGGGACGTGCTCATTGCAGCTGGCTGGCAGGCCTACGGTGACAGTGAGTCACTCCATTTTACATGATATCCAATATTCTACCCTTTCCCTTCTGAGAAATAGCAATGCGGAGTGAGAGCACGCGTGTGAAAGAAATAGCACCAGCTGTCGCTTGAGGGCCACAAGACAGACATAACCTTTACCTTCCCACTCACAAATAAATCAGGAGAAGCAGGAAAGTGTAGGAAAACTAGCGGTCATTTTCTTCAAGTCAGTTGCCAGTGGTAGAGACCATGGTTATAGTTATGAGAGGCGGCACTAGTAGGATGTTACGCTGCATTCGGACCTGCATGTCGGCCAGAACGCCAACTGAGGTCTCAGTTTGTGCTGGTCTGTGGTGCGTTTTTGTTAGGAACACAGAGTTTCTAAATTCGACACAAACTGAGGTGCTATCGCGGGGGCCATGCTCAGCTCAGGTTGGTCACTGCTGATGGTGACACAGCACACATGGAGCCGAGCTTAATACCAACAGCCAGTGGCCATGTAGATTTAGCGAATGGTCATACAAGAAAGTACTAGAACCATTATGTGCATTCTGAAATAGAAATAAAATACTGAAATACACCAGCACAGGAACCTTCTTACAGTGTTTCTTCCCAGCCTGTTGTCCATGCAGGGGTCAGCATGGGACTGGAGTTTTACTTAAAAATGTTAAGACTGTTAAGACTTAAGTGTCTTTCATCCCTTGTGTTACTTAAAAATGTTTAAGGTTCTTTTAACATATAAGAAGCTTAAAAACAGTGTTTATTGTTGTCTTAGTAATTAAAACCTGATATTTGCTCTTGCAAAGCATTGCATTTTCGGTGCTACTAGTCTGTTAACTTTGTAGAAGGTGGTCGGTTTACAAATACGTTGCAAATATGTCTGAACATGTCAGTGAAGCACTGATTAATGGTTGATTAACAAGTTCTCACATTTACATTTACATATACGTTTACTATAAAAACAATCGTACTGCTAAATACGTATGTTAGTTCTTGTTTCTGGCCTCTGTTGTATATGTACTGGGACACCTCGTAAGTCATACTGCTGTGAAGTTCTGTTGGGGTGCTCAGTGTCCACAGCGCTGGCCTGACACTAAAGGATGATGTGTTCATGTGCTTTATTACAAGTCCTTCATGGTCCAGAATTTGATCAGCTGCTCCCAAACCCCTTGAGGGGATTTCCTGTTAAGATTGAAGTGTAATTATCAGCGGTTTATCCAGTGTATGTTTGACGGCTCGTCTTCAATGTTGTTTTCTTTCTCCTTGTTGGAAAGCGTGGAGGACTCTAGCCTTCTGATCAGCCGCGAATCTCTCTCTCTCTGTCAGCTGCTTCTTTCAGAGCTCTCCTCAGACAGGGCCGCCGTAGTCTTTATATTAGACTTTATATTAGACTGTGTCTCTGTATCTCTATTAAATCTCTCTCCTTTCATCCCGCCGTCTCTTTCACAAAACCTCACTTTGTAAAAGAAGAGGGAAGATATGACTTTGTAAAATGAGGGAAACTATGACTTTGTGAGCATAGAGAGGGAAGCACTTTGTGGTCCTGTCAGAGCGCTTTGTAATCAATAGCTGACACTGCCGTAGGGTCTAGGCTGCCTGTCTGGCTCCAAACCCTTAAGGACTGAGTGGATGGCTGATCTCTTATCTGAGTCCAGGGCTGTGGTGTAACAGCTGGATAATGAGCTAACCATGCTAATGGGTAAACTGCTTTCAACACGGTCAATATCTAGTTAACATTTGAACATTTGTGTCTCTGTAATGTCAAGGACACGTTTTTTTTTGCTAGAAATGCAGTAGTGTGAAAGCTTTACTGGTTCGTCATGTGGTGGAGCAGATTTGTGGTCATTGCGTGTGACCTGCATATTTTGGGGATGTCCAGGATATCAGTTACGCAATAGCTACATGGCTTTGAATCTTTTCTGTTGTGACTATAATGCACAGTTTTGCATTAGTTTTGCCCTTTGGGTGGTTATGTACATTTAGACTTTTAAAGACTGCAGGGGCAGTTGAAACAGAGTTCCTTCTTGCTACACAAGAGGCTTGAATGTACTGTTATGTTCCTGAGACGAGCAGCAAATCACGGAGTGTTGGTGTACCTGTAGTTTCTAATGATAGCTTACCATCACTGCCTGAATTATCTTGTGAAAAAGACTCACGTATGCACACACACACACACACACACACACGTTTCCTCCTGCTGTGCTGCCACCTGCTTGTTTGTTAATGCTGGGTCATTTGGGCAGCCAGTCTCATTTCCTGTCCAGACCCACTCAGGATCAGCCACTGCTGAAGGTCACTCAGGCCGAGTTCACGTTGGCCACTGTTCTCTGAGCAGTGGGTGCCAGGTTTAATAAGGCTGAGTCAGTCCTGCTGTGCCTCAGTCACTGACCCTGGGCCTGTTCCAGGAGCTTAGAAGCAGCCATAGGTCACATATGGGTCAGGTCAGTGCTCATCAAAGGAAGGGTGTTGTGTTTTCTGTGTTCGACCTGTCTCTGTGTCAAGTCTTTGTTCTAATTATCTCAGTTTTTCACTTTTGTGCTATCAATGTTTTGTTTTCCTTTGCTTTTCTTCAAAAAACTTTTGTTCAGCGTCGAGTCCCTGTGGGTAAGATGTGTTGAAAGTGCTTCTCTCTTTCCCGTTTCTCTCTGCTCCTTAAAATCTCTCTGCTCTCGCACTGCTTGTCTGTCTCACCTGTCTTACTCCCAACTTCTCTTATTACTGCACTCATATGCCAGTACTGGAGTATTTAGGTAGATATACTGTAAGGGCACAGATGTACACACACACACACACACACACACACACACACACAATCTCCCTCCTTCACAACTGAAGCTCATAGAGCACAGACTCTCTAATACCATGAATAAGCACCATGACCTATGAACCCACTCATTTAATTTCCCAGAGCTCTGTGCTCTGGAACCCTATTACAATTAGCACCAAGCATGTAATTCCAAGCATCTGTAGTTAGTTAACATGTACTGGCACTAAGAATGCCATCCACTGTCATCATTACCCACTAAGCATGTAATTTGTTAATTATGAACTATGATATTCTTCTTACCTTTATAGATCTGACGGACTGGCTGATAGGAGATGTGGTTTTGGAAGGAGGCATGTTAAATTGCAGCCTGATGTAGGGTTTTCGTCAGTCGAGCATGAATTTGTTTAACACGGTTCTAATGTGGGAGCCATTTTAAAAAAGATCTCCGGCGCTGAACATTAAGGTTTTGATTTCGATTTTTTGATACTGAAAACCCATATTGAGTTATGACTGGCCTCCATCATCCTCCATTAGCCGCACTGATGCATGTCAGTCATCTGCGTGCTCTGCTGGTTTTGCCATCAGAAGGGCCAAGGCCACAAAGCACCTTCATGCCCTCGAACTGCTCTGCTCTGGATGGTAAATCCTGAATGCTGATGACCACAGGCTGATAAACGTTCTCTCTGCTGGCCCATTTTGTTACAGAGCTCTGGCTTGTTTGTGTGACGTTAGGCTTGTATATAAATCTTCGTTGCCTGGGGAGCTCGAATGTGTTTTAGAAACGTTAAGAGGTGCAGAGGTGACTTCCTTGCACATGAACGCGATTTTCGTCTCCGTAATCAGAAACGTAAACAAACTCACTTCAGTCAGCGGTGTTGGCATCAGGAGGCTCGGGTTGGAGCGGGTCGGGATGGAGCGGGTCGGGATGGAGCGGGTCAGGATGGAGCGGGTCAGGATGGAGCGGGTCGGGTTGGAGCGGGTCGGTCACGTGGGCACCAGGCAGGCTGCTCACCCAAGGGGGGCGAGGTGAAACATGGGGGAGTGTGTCTCACGTCTCGGGACCTCACAGGTGTGTCTCGCGTCTCGGGACCTCACAGGCAGAGCGGAGCAGGTGTGAGGGGCGGAGCTGGCCTGGACGTGTCAGAGCCCAGCAGGGGGGAGGAGAGGTTAGCTGACATGGGAGAGAGGGAGCTGTGTCTCGTGGAGGTGAGAAGAAGGGATGAAAAGAAAGAGGAGGGGAGGGAGGAAAGAAAAGAAGGGAGGAGAGCATTCAAACTGCCTCACCTTCTGTTATGACATTCCACTCTCTCTCCCCTCTGACCATCTCTGCAGTCATGATGGCAACACCACTAAATTAGCCATTAATGAAAATGATAAACCAAGACACCACAGACAGCCAAATCCCTCCATCCATCCATCCATCCACTACCCGCCCACCCCACACACACACGCTATTTCCATTCCTTTTCTTTTCCCAGTCTGCATTTTCTTTTCTTTATGGTAATATGCTTCCATCGATTCACATTTAATTGATTCATTAAAATGAAACTACCCAATCAGTACAGTCTTGATTAAAATGTTCCTTGCAAGGGAGGCGATGCCTCATTACTGATTAGTCAGGATATTTTGGCTAAAAGGCTTGTGGAATCCCTTTTAATTCACTTACTAATAGCAGATTTCTTATAAAGTACAGCCGTCTTTAGATCAAATGAACTATTTTTGTTGAATCAGATGTTGTCAAGGTGTCTGATCTTAGTGAGAGATTAATTATCCCTTCATTAATTTGGACTGTGTTGCAAATGTTATGTATTGGTTCTTTTAGATAACACAGTTCCAAAAAGAATATATATAACATATATAACTTCTTAAAGAATATGTGATTTAAGGCTGAAACTAATTCTTTTTGCAGTTCTTTGAGAAATCTCTTACAACTTTCTAGTGCTTTAACTTTGTAACAATGTCAAAGGAGCTTAATGAAGCAGTTTGGAGCCAGCGCCAAAACCTGTGCTGAGACACTGGGGCGGGGCCAAGGCTCAGTGCTGAGGCACTGGGGCGGGGCCAAGGCTCAGTGCTGATACACTGGGGCGGGGCCAAGGCTCAGTGCTGAGACACTGGGGCGGGGCCAAGGCTCAGTGTTTGCTAATGGCCTCACACTCTAGGCCCTCCTGTATCTACTGCTCACTGCACCTTTAATAGCATAATAAAGCTACAAACAATGGCTGAAATTCTATTCTATTCTAATTCTTTTTAAATAAATCTTTCCAGGAATTTTCTAGAGCTCGCCAGCCCTCTCTCCTCGTCCAAGGCTGCGTGAATCGTCTCGCACTGCAGGTTCCTCTTCATGTTTGAAGTCCTTGCAGACTCGTCACCCCCCCCACATCTTCCTCTCTTGCGAGAGAACCTCATTAGACTCTCATCCCTGCGGGACCCTTCCTGTCAACAGGACTCTCCTCACTGCCAATTTTCCTTCCAGTTATTCCATTAAGGTCTTTACGCAGACAAGGCTTGACTCTGTCCCCCAACCTTCCGATTAGCAGCGTTCTCTAGGCATACGTGGCTTCCCTCGTGGTAACCGCAGGTCGGAGAGGAGCCCGCGTGACCCCGAGGTTTTGTCTGGCAGACGAGCTCTTTGACCGTGTGAGGCGAAGAAATATGACATTAATCCCAAACCTACGCTGGAGCTATTTAGCCAGCGTCTGCACACGCTCCTAATCAGTATTCTGTCTTCTAGTGTAAAAATTGGACTTTGACAGAGCTGAGACTTTCCCTCCTCCTGGGTAATCTCTCGGCAGAGTGTCCTCGGGCTAGGAGGGGTTGGACCAGGCTGCACTGACGGCGCTGGCCCCGTTACCAACACCCGCAATCAGGTCACACACTGAGCGGTGGCCCCTCTGTACGGCGGAGCCTGGCTCTCTCCCGGACACGCCCAGCACCGTGCGCATGTGCTAGCATCCGCCTGGTCTCCCCGCGCTGGCTGGGAGGAGATGTGTTTGGGGAGAGGTCACCCAACACCCTTCAGAGACGAACGCTTTCCCTTTGATTCCTTCAAGCTTGTGCGCCCCCCCCAAGAAAAGATGTGATCCGGTCAAGTTTGGAAATGCTTAGATCAGTGGTAATAGGCTCCAGACTCCATTAATTATATGGATACCATCTTTATGTGAAATGTCTCCTTATCTTGCACAGCAGCTGGTAATACCAACCATATGGAGTGGCTGTCGGGGGCCTCTTGTCACAACCTAGATAACATTAAAATGCCACCCCAAAAATTCTGAGCCTTGTTCAGAGACTTGGGAGAACCTTGTTCGCTCTGTGAGGCCACCACACCACCACATCACCTCTGTGTTGGTTTCCCCCGCCCGTGCGCTTCTGGCGTCCTCTGGGCACTTATTTAAAGTCAGACCTCTCCTGTGGATCTGGGAGTTTGTAACCAACCCTGGGTGGGCTCTAAATATGGCTTGGAGTAGAGTGTGGATCACCCAGGCAGCCTTCTGGCATGAGCAGCGTTGGAAGCAGCTCTTCCCTCCCTGAACAGGCTGCAACAGCAGCAGGTGCTATATTTGGCTACCTTGGCTCCACACAGAATCCTGTAATATAGGCCTCTTTTTAGGAGGGAGGGAAGGAGGGATAGGGCAGGGATGGAGGGAGGGAAGGAGGGATAGGGCAGGGATGGAGGGAGAGAAGGAGGGATAGGGTAGGGATAGAGGGAGAGAAGGAGGGATAGGGCAGGGAGGGAGGGAGAGAAGGAGGGATAGGGCAGGGATGGAGGGAGGGAAGGAGGGATAGAGCAGGGATGGAGGGAGAGAAGGAGGGATAGGGCAGGGAGGGAGGGAGGGGAGAATTTAGAGAGAGCATGTCAGCGCTGATTGCGATTTCACAGCGTCTCTGCCTGGGCAGCTGAAAGATGCTGCATTTTGAAAAGGTTGAAAAGGTTTCTGGGGACTTAACAGCATGTTTGCCTCTGAACAAACCTGGCAGGGGGTAAGAGGGGGAGAGGGTGCATGCCTGCCAGCACCTGCATGCTTGTGTGTGTGTGTGTGTGTGTGTGTGTGAAGGACACGTGCAGTAAAAGTGTGAAGGTAATGAAGCAGATTCAGAGATGTCTCTACAGACAGAACGTGAAGAATTAAACCATGCCTGCAATCGCTCATGATCACGGACACACACACACACACACACACACGTCTGTGTGGCACATTCACGCCTCACACACACGATACGGTATCGATACGGAGCACCTTGCTGTCCTTGGAACATAAAGAGAGGTGGCACTGATTAAATTAATCGGGCCAATTAAGGATGTGATCTCTGCTGTGATGAGTGACTTCATGCACATGCAGAGGAGCTGGGGTGGAATATAGGCTGGTAGTGAGCAGATGTCAGTCCCTCTATGTGCCAATCCCTGTATGTGTGTGTGTGTTCATGTGTGAGGGAGAGAAAAAACACACACACTCTAGTATGCACGTATACACACACACACACACACACACACACACACACACAGAGCCCTTGAGAATCTTGGCCTCAGGGTCCTCCACACCCCTTGCATCCAGCAGTTCTAAAGTTGCCGAATGTCAAGAGGGTTAATATTCACACTTTATGTTGTTTGCTCATCTAAGCACGCCCTGCTGTGCCCCCCCCTCCCCCGCCCTCCAGCCCCCTCTGTAAGTGAGTGACGATGGGACACATTTGTTATGGATTCAAATCTCATAGTGACACAGGGATTTTCTCTAGGCTTTTATTAAAATTGCCGTGACTTGTCACAGGAGAGAGTATGAATGCTTGTAGGTGGCAGTGCACAGGCAGGTCCAGCTGCCCCAGCGGTGAGAGGAAGCGCACAAGCGCTACGGCTCAGCGCAGACTGTACACACAGATTACACAGGCATCTTGCAAAATACACAGACCTCTACAGAGACATACTGCCTCAGACCACCCACACACATTAATGTATCGATGTATCACACAGCCAAGAAAACTACATTATAGACTGCAAGGGTAAATCTAATCACACCAGGCAGTCAGATTCAATGCAGGGTTCATGTGCTACGCAGGCTTAACCCTTTGGCTTGGGAATCTGTCAGTTGGGAGCCAGCACATTTACAAATTGCTGATAATACAAATGCAAGGCCTGTACAGCCCTAAAATGTGTGCTTGAGCATGTGTGTGTGTGTATACGTGTGTGTGTGTGTGTGATTTGCTTGTGTGATATAGTAGGCTATAACATCACTCCAGGTGATTAATGGGGACAGGGGGAGGAGAGCAGAGGGATCAATGGCAGGAGATTCCTGCTGAGAGAAACAAGCAGATATTGGCTGAAAATGTGCAGAGTGGAGAGAGATGGAGTAAGTTACATTTCAGCTCAGGGGTGGTGGGGTGGTGGGTGGGGGGTTGTGGGGTGGGGTTGGGGGGTGTCACTGCTCCCGTCACCCAGCCTAACACTTTATATCGCACCATCCAGCCTAACAAATTATAACACACCACCCAACCTAACACATTAGAGAATAGAGAGTGTGTGGAGAATGGAGAGCATGGAGTAGAGAGTGTGTGGAGTAGAGAGTGTGTGGAGAGTGTGGAGAGAGTATAGAGAGTTTGTGGAGTAGAGAGTGTGGAGAGTGTATAGAGAGTGTAGAGAGTTTGTGGAGTAGAGTGTGTGGAGAGTGTAGAGAGTTTGTGGAGTAGAGTGTGTGGAGAGTGTAGAGAGTTTGTGGAGTAGAAAGTGTGTAGAGTGTGGAGAAGAGAGTGTGGAGTAGAGAGTGTGGAGAGTGTAGAGAGTTTGTGGAGTAGAGAGTGGAGAGTGGAGAGTGTGTGGAGAGTGTAGAGAGTTTATGGAGTAGAAAGTGTGGAGAGTGTGGAGAAGAGAGTGTGGAGTAGAGAGTGTGGAGAGTGTGTGGAGAGTGTAGAGAGTTTGTGGAGTAGAAAGTGTGGAGAGAGTGTAGAGTGTGGAGAAGAGAATGTGTGGAGTAGATAGTGTGGAGAGTGTGTGGAGAGTGTAGAGAGTTTGTGGAGTAGAGTGTGTGGAGAGTGTGTGGAGAGTGTAGAGGGTTTGTGGAGTAGAGTGTGTGGAGAGTGTAGAGAGTTTGTGGAGTAGAAAGTGTGGAGAGAGTGTAGAGTGTGGAGAAGAGAATGTGTGGAGTAGATAGTGTGGAGAGTGTGTGGAGAGTGTAGAGAGTTTGTGGAGTAGAGTGTGTGGAGAGTGTGTGGAGAGTGTAGAGAGTTTGTGGAGTAGAAAGTGTGGAGAGAGTGTAGAGTGTGGAGAAGAGAATGTGTGGAGTAGATAGTGTGGAGAGTGTGTGGAGAGTGTAGAGAGTTTGTGGAGTAGAGTGTGTGGAGAGTGTAGAGGGTTTGTGGAGTAGAAAGTGTGTAGAGTGTGTAGAGAGTGTAGAGTGTGGAGTAGAGAGTGTGGAGAGTGAGTGTGTGGAGTGTGTGTAGAGAGTGTAGAGTGTGGAGTAGAGAGTGTGTGGTGTAGAGTGTGTGGAGTGTGTGTAGAGAGTGTAGAGTGTGGAGTAGAGAGTGTGGAGAGTGAGTGTGTGGAGTGTGTGTAGAGAGTGTAGAGTGTGGAGTAGAGAGTGTGTGGTGTAGAGTGTGTGGAGTGTGTGTGGAGTAGAGTGTGTGCAGTCACCAACAGCAGCCTCACCCATATGCTGTCCACAGCAGACACATAATGACCTCAGTTCTCACCCACGTGAACAAATGCCATAAAACATCAACTCGTTCAGTGTACTTCTGTGTGTGGATGTGTGCATTTGTGTGTGTGTGTGTGTGTGTGGATGTGTGTGTGCATTTGTATTGAAAAGCAACCCAGAGGATCATGTTCTACATGCTGCAGTAATGTGTGAAGCTGCCTAATTATTTGTTCCATCAGACCACACAATGAGTTGTTGTAATCCAGCACCATAATCTCTCCACTGCAACCTCCCTGTAACTAGACGCCCCTCCCCAACACACATACGGTGCATCAGTCTTAAAGACAGTATCTACAACAACAGCAAAATGCAAATTAGCCATTTCTGGGTGCTCGCCGTGGTACTGGTCCATGTTAAGTATGCTCCCAGGCACTGTGCTATGGGACCTCTCCGTGGTGCTGAACTGGCAGCCTCTGCTACTGGGGGTAGCCCTAAACTATCATATCTGCATACAAGTACATGAATATGCTCACATATACATGCTTTTAGTCGTCCACCTCAAAGCACACAACACATCTACCATGAGTGAGTGATCACATCAGAGAGGAAGAGGAGGAGAGGGGGAGAGAGAAAGACCAGCACAAAGACAGGAGAAGAGAGAGTGGGAGAGGGTGGGTCAAAAAGACAGAGATAAGAGGAAAGGAGGAGAGAGAGAGAGAGAGAGGGAGAGAGAGGGTTAAACAGACGTGGATAGGAGGGGAGAGAGAGGAAGGTCAGACAGACAGAGATAAGAGGGGAGGAGAGAGGAAGACTCAGACAGACATTGAGATACGAGGAAAGAGAGGGTCAAACAGACACAGAGATAGGAGGAGAGAAGGAGAGAGACTCAAACAAACAGATAACAGGAGAGAAGGAGAGATGAGGGGGACGGTCAGAGAGACAGACAGGAGGAGATAGAAAAGAGAGGGACAGTGAGGGTCAGATGGACGGAGATGAGGAGAACAGAGAGCTCAGTTGGGTTTGATGCTTTAACCACAGGTGACATGTGGCTGCATGAACGACATCAGGTCTCTTTGCTTTGTAACCCCCCGACCATTTTGATTCTTTCCAGGTCAGACTGTAGATGTGCACATGCAGACCTGCACACAAACACCATACAGCACACATTACTCCTCATGATCCGTAGTGGAGGGAGGGAAGGAGGGATAGGGCAGGGAGGGAGAGAAGGAGGGATAGGGCAGGGAGGGAGGGAGAGAAGGAGGGATAGGGCAGGGAGGGAGGGAGAGAAGGAGGGATAGGGCATGGAGGGAGGGAGAGAAGGAGGGATAGGGCAGGGAAGGAGGGAGAGAAGGAGGGATAGGGCAGGGATGGAGGGAGAGAAGGAGGGATAGGGCAGGGATGGATGGAGAGAAGGAGGGATAGGGCAGGGAGGTTACCATCATGTGCATGTGGAGCTTACGTGCTGTTCCGCTCGAAACAAACCGTGAGGCTAAACTGAAGCAGTGGCGTGTCTGGGAGGCCAGTGGGACCAGAGTCGGATGATGGCAGGATGAAGGTGAATCTGTTGGGACGATGAGGGAAGTTGAAGAAAGAGAACAGGATCCTCTGGCAGGGTCTTCAGACCAGACACCCTGGAGCTCTTAGGACATTCCCAGAGGCTCTCAGCAGGCAGCATTCTGAAGAAGCGCCTCCGGCTTTGGTTAGGGACGTCCAGAGACGACTGTCCTCTATAAACCATTTGTCATATCTCACACTCTGCTGATGGTCGAATGCTAGAGTTTCTGTTTACTGTTTCAACAAGTGCAGCATTGAAATTATTGACAAAATGATGAACACTCATATTGTTTAGGGAAGCTGTTTTTGTAGCAATTTTTATGATATGTGTAAGGAGGAGACCATATATCAAACCAGGAGAGCATAGGTACGCTCACAGGAGCTATTACACTAATGCGCACTGGACACACATTGACTGATCGTGTCTGTTGAAATGTCATGTTTTTTCAAATTGGTGTGCAAGAAAATATATTCATGTTTTTTGTTTATTTGTTCACTTGTTTGTTGCATGTCCCAGTTTCTAGAACTTGAAAAAAAACATCTAGGTTTAAAACACTCACATCTTTTCCCTCTTCTCTTATATTCTCTCTCTCTCTCTTTCCATAGGTAGAACCCATAGGGAGGTTCTTCGTAGTGTTGTGGAGGACTGACCTTTCCCAGCCATGCATCTCTCCCCCAAGGTCCTCTCTTTCTTTCTCCTACTCCTCCTCACCTGTCTTACAGACTCCTCTAACGCCAGCTCCCCTGACCTCCACTACTCCAACGGCAGCTGCTCCCAAGGTGACGTCTGCTCCGACGGCGTGATCTTACCTGTGTGGAACCCTCTGAACCCGTCAGTGGGCGATAAAGTGGCCCGTGCCATTGTTTATTTCGTCGCCCTCGTCTACATGTTCCTGGGCATGTCCATCATCGCAGACCGCTTCATGTCATCCATCGAGGTGATCACCTCCCAGGAAAAGGAGATCACCATCAAGAAACCCAATGGAGAAACCACCACGGCCACGGTGCGCATCTGGAACGAGACGGTCTCCAACCTGACCCTGATGGCTCTGGGCTCGTCCGCTCCTGAGATCCTGCTGTCGGTCATCGAGGTGTGCGGGCACCACTTTGAAGCCGGAGATCTCGGCCCGAGCACGATCGTGGGCAGCGCCGCCTTCAACATGTTTGTCATCATCGGGCTGTGCGTGTACGTGGTGCCGGACGGCGAGACGCGGAAGGTCAAGCACCTGCGTGTGTTCTTCGTGACTGCGGCCTGGAGCATCTTTGCCTACGTCTGGCTCTACATCATCCTGTGCGTGCTGTCGCCCGGCGAGGTGGAAGTGTGGGAGGCTGTGCTCACGTTCCTCTTCTTCCCGGTGTGTGTGGTCCAGGCCTGGGTCGCCGACCGCCGCCTGCTCTTCTACAAGTACGCGCGCAAGCATTACCGTGCCGACAAGAGCCATGGCATCGTCGTGGAGACGGAGGCAGGCGATGACATAGCCAAGGACACAGGCTTCACCAAGATGGACATGCTGGAGCTGGATGGCATGGCGGCTCACCTGGACGGTGTGCTGGGAGCTGGCGATGGACTGGCGGGGCGGGATCAGGAAGACGAGGCCAGGAGGGACATGGCCAGGACGTTGAAGGAGCTCAAGCAGAGACACCCAGACAAAGACATGGAGCAACTCATAGAGATGGCCAACTATCAGGTACAGCTGATCTCAGATCAGTAGTTTTAATATAAAGGTCTGTTACTGCAGATGCATTGCAGCCAGATTTCATGCAGAAAGAAATTAACCAGACAGCACTTGTAGGAAATGGGTAGATAAACTCTTAATTGCTGGTATAAAATTATCCTACAAGACACAGGTAACCAGTAGCTGGATCATTGCACAGCAAGAAGTTTTGTCTGTAAATGTGTTTGCCCAGACTGCACTAACGGTAGCCGTAGTCATGGTCTGTCAGTAGGGTAATGTCAGTAGGTCTGTCAGTGGGTCTGTCAGTAAGGTAAAGTGAGTAGGTCTGTCAGTAGGGTAATGTCAGTAGGTGTGTCAGTAGGGATCATGCAGCACTGACGCACGGCGCTGTGTCCCCAGGTGCTGGTCCAGCAGCAGAAGAGCCGCGCCTTCTACCGTATCCAGGCCACTAGGATGATGATTGGCGCGGGCAACATCCTGAAGAAGCACGCGGCCGACCAGGCGCGCAAGGTGGTGAGCGGCGGCGAGACGCGCGAGCAGGAGGACGACCCCTACACCACGCGGCTGGAGTTCGAGCCAGCCCTCTACCAGTGCTTCGAGAACTGTGGCACGCTGAAGCTCACCGTGGGGAGGCACGGCGGGGACCCCGGCTGCACCGTCAAGGTGACCAGTCTGGATCCGCATTGTGCACCGTGTCACTGATGCGCGATGTCAGGGCTAGAACAAATCTAAGAAACGCTCGATAAACTGCGGTACGACGTTGAAGGTATTATGGCTCGATGTTGCGATTATAGACCCGTGTTGTGAGCTCACTCCGGGAGGAAGGGGCTGCTCTGGTTGTGATCGCTGACCTTTCTCCGTTGCAACGTCGGGGTGGTGATCTTCTCCTGGGGCCTCCAGCTGTCTTCCTTCATGTCTCAGAAGCAGCACGTGTCTCCCCACACCGGGAGAGCACGACACGGGAGAGACAGACGGGTCCCGACAGCTCAGAGACAAAACTGGGCAAAAAAAGGGGAAACGAATGGATTTGATGTCACATGCATTTCCACTCAAGAGCCTTGAACTGAAAGATATATGACATGATGTACAATAGATGGCAGACACAGGCCAGAAATGAAAGTTGTATATTTTTTCGATGTTACAGCATCGTACGGAGACATTTTTTTTTTGTACTCTGATATTTTGGCTGTGAATTTTTTCATTTTCAGTAAATCTTAATAGCGTTTGATTTGATGATGCCTAAGACAGTGTGATCAGACCTTTCTTCTCGATGACCCTCCCGTTACCCTCCCCAGGTGGACTACCGTACAGAGGATGGCACGGCCAATGCAGGCTCCGATTACGAGTTCGCCGAGGGCACGCTGGTCTTCAAGCCAGGGGAGGCTCTGAAGGAGCTGACGGTAGGTATCATCGACGACGACATCTTCGAGGAAGACGAGTACTTTTACGTCCACCTGAGCAATCCCCGCATCGTGGGCTGGGCCGACGGGCACCCCATCGCCATGGACACCGGAGCCCCCACCCCCAAGGCGGCCCTGGGCGTGGCTTGCACCGCCACGGTGACGATCTACGACGACGACCACGCCGGCATCTTCACGTTTGAGAGCGAGTCGACGCGCGTGAGCGAGAGCGTGGGCACCATGCAGGTGAAGGTCCAGCGGACGTCCGGAGCTCGGGGCCTGGTGGCGGTGCCCTACCGCACCGTGGATGGCTCGGCCCGTGGCGGCGAGGACTACGAGGAAGCCTGCGGAAAGCTTGAGTTCCAAAACGACGAGACCATGTGAGTAGGTGAACTGGTTGCGTTTGCGTTGGTTTTCTTGCTTATGCAATCTCTCCTGTTATTCATTATCCAATATTAACATCTACTGGATCGTGAATGTGTTTGTTTAAGGTTTGTGTTTGATGTATTTGATTATGTATGTTTGTTTTTGTTATGTTGGACTATTTAAGCATCTGTTACAATTGGCTTAAAGCCAATAGTGGGTGTGACGCTGTGGGTGGGTGTGAGATATTGGGTGTGAGGCTGTGTGTGTCTGTGTGTATGTGTATCATTGGGAAATACTGTAAAACGATGAGATTAAGAACTGTGTACCCATTTTTGCATGCACTGAGTAAAATCAGACTGAATTTAGTACAGAAGTGAATAACACAGTGTGAACATGAACAAGAAGAACTTACGAACTGAACCAGTGGAGCGGGAGGTGCATAAGAAAAAGAGCAAGAGAGCGAGGAGAGTTAGGAGAGGGGAGAGAGGAGAGTGAGGGGAGGGGAGGGGAGAGAGAGGAGAGGGGACAGAGGAGAGGGGAGAGAGAGGAGAGTGAGGGGAGGGGACGGGAGGGGAGGAGAGAGGACAGAGAGGAGAGAGAGTGGAGAGGGAGGAGAGAGAGAGGAGAGGGTAGAGGAGAGAGAGGGGAGAGGAGAGAGAGAGAGATCTGGCTAGCATCTGCTTGGGTTGTTCTCATTGCTTCCACTACCCCAGAGAAACAAAGCAAGCAGAACGGTTAATGTGATCGCCTGAGTGTTCAAACGGCTGTATCACTGAATCACTGAATCACTGAATCACTGAATCACTGTATCACTGTATCACTGTATCACTGAATAACTGTATCACTGAATCACTGAATCACTGAATCACTGTATCACTGAATCACTGTATCACTGTATCACTGAATCACTGTATCAGTGTATCACTGAATCACTGAATCACTGAATCACTGTATCAGTGCATGAAACACACACACACAACATACACTAACAAAAATCCCCACACTCTCCCCACACTCTCACTACACTCTCCCCACACTCTCCCCACACTCTCACTACACTCTCACTACACTCTCCCCACACTCTCCCCACACTCTCCCCCCACACTCTCACTACACTCTCACTATACTCTCACTACACTCTCCCCACACTCTCCCCACACTCTCCCCACACTCTCCCCACACTCTCACTACACTCTCCCCACACTCTCACTACACTCTCACTACACTCTCCCCACACTCTCACTACACTCTCACTACACTCTCCCCACACTCTCACTACACTCTCCCCACACTCTCACTACACTCTCCCCACACTCTCCCACACTCTCACTACACTCTCACTACACTCTCCCCACACTCTCCCCACACTCTCCCCACACTCTCCCCACACTCTCCCCACACTCTCACTATACTCTTCCCTACACTCTTCCCTACATTCTCACTATACTCTCCCCCCCACACTCTCCCCACACTCTCACTACACTCTCCCTACACTCTCCCCACACTCTCCCCACACTCTCACTACACTCTCCCCACACTCTCCCCACACTCTCACTATACTCTTCCCTACACTCTTCCCTACATTCTCACTATACTCTCCCCAACACTCTCCCCACACTCTCACTATACTCTTCCCTACACTCTCCCCACACTCTCCCCACACTCTCACAACACTCTCACAACACTCTCCCCACACTCTCCCCACACTCTCTTTCACTCTCTTTCACTCTCTTTCACTCCTCCTCATCTTTCTATTCTGCCTTTATGAACTTCATCTCTAATTTCCTTCGGGATCAATAAAGTATTTATTCATTCATTCAATTCATGCCACAATCATTAGACCTTAATTCTATTTCTCTCTCTTTTCAGCCCCTTCCTCTCTCTGTCCCCCTCACTCCCTCCTTCTCTCTCTACCCTTCTATCTCTCCCTCTCTCCCCCTCCCTCTCGTTCCTGTTCTATCTATCCAGCAGCATGTTTCCTTGTCTGTGGTAACAAATGAGATCTGACTGAAGCTCGTTTCTCTACTCATATACATGTTGTCCCTTCATTCTCCTCCCCTCTTTCATTAGCCCTCTCCCCATCTCCCTCCTTCACTCTCCACCTCTCCCTCTCCCCATCTCCCTCCTTCACTCTCCCCCCTCCTTCACTCTCCACCTCTCCCCCTCCCCATCTCCCTCCTTCACTCTCCACCTCTCCCCCATCTCCCACTCTCCACCTCTCCCCCTCCCTCTCCTCCTCTCTATCCTTCACCCTCACCTCTCCCTCTCCCCCATCTCCCTCCTTCACTCTCCACCTCTCCCTCTCCCCATCTCCCTCTCTCTCCACCTCTCCCTCTCCCCATCTCCCTCCTTCACTCTCCACCTCTCCCTCTCCCCATCTCCCTCCTTCACTCTCCACCTCCCTCTCCCCATCTCTATCCTTCACTCTCCACCTCTCCCTCTCCCCATCTCCCTCCTTCACTCTCCACCTCTCCCTCTCCCCATCTCCCTCCTTCACTCTCCCTCCCCCTCTCCCTCTCCCCTCCCTCCCTCCTTCTCTCTCCTCCCACCTCCCCTCCCCATCTCCCTCCTTCACTCTCCACCTCTCCCTCTCCCCATCTCCCTCCTCTCTCCTTCACTCTCCACCTCTCCCTCTCCCCATCTCCCTCCTTCACTCTCCACCTCTCCCTCTCCCCATCTCCCTCCTTCACTCTCCACCTCTCCCTCCCCATCTCCCCCTCCTTCACTCTCCACCTCTCCCTCTCTCCCCCTCTCCCCATCTCCCCATCTCCCTCCTTCACTCTCCACCTCTCCCTCTCCCCATCTCCCTCCTTCACTCTCCACCTCTCCCTCTCCCCATCTCCCTCCTTCACTCTCCACCTCTCCCTCTCCCCATCTCCCTCCTTCACCTCCCCCTCTCCCCTCTCCCTCCCCATCTCTATCCTTCACTCTCCACCTCTCCCTCTCCCCATCTCCCTCCTTCACTCTCCACCTCTCCCTCTCCCCATCTCTCCTCATCTCTATCCTTCACTCTCCACCTCTCCCTCTCCCCATCTCCCTCCTTCACTCTCCACCTCTCCCTCTCCTCATCTCTATCCTTCACTCTCCACCTCTCCCTCTCCCCATCTCCCTCCTTCACTCTCCACCTCTCCCTCTCCCCATCTCCCTCCTTCACTCTCCACCTCTCCCTCTCCCCATCTCCCTCCTTCACTCTCCACCTCTCCCTCTCCCCCACCTCTCCCTCTCCCCATCTCCCTCCTTCACTCTCCACCTCTCCCTCTCCCTCCTTCACTCTCCACCTCTCCCTCTCCCCATCTCCCTCCTTCACTCTCCACCTCTCCCTCTCCCTCCTTCACTCTCCACCTCTCCCTCTCTCTCTATCCTTCACTCTTTACGTCCCTCTACCCTCTTGAGCTCCTCACTCTTGTTAAACAGCCCTGTTCACGGTGGAGGGCAGAGTGCCGCCTTATGAATATTTGTTCAGTATTTTAGATTGGTACGTTCTTATAAATGTACCTGCTGCATCAGAGTGTGGAGGGACTAGAAGAAGGGGTGTCTGTTTTTATGTGAATGTGTCTGTATGAGTGTGAGTCTCTGTGTGTAAAATGAGTGATTGTTGGTGGCTGAAATTCACCTGCTCTCAGTGGGAATGTGCAGTGCATTGGTTCTGAACTGACAGACTGAAGTCTAAAGAAACAAAATGGAGAGAAGGGAGGAGGAGAGGAGGTGTGGAGGGGAGGTGGGGAGAGGAGAAGGAAAAAAGCCCAGTAGGAGCAGCAGGAGGGTTTAGAGGGAGCTCTGTGTGTTTGTGTGTGTGTGTGTGTGTGTGTGTGTCTGTGTGTGTGTGCGTGCGTGCGTTACCTCTGTCCTTCACACTAGTGACAGGTTAAAAGCCAGGAAGCAATTCCCTCCCACAGCACAATTTATCAGACATATGTCATGGAGGATTTATATGCTATACAGAGAACATTTTGTGCTATGTCTGTTCACAAGAAGGACTTTCCCATGTAGTCTTTCTCTTTTGTCTTTCGCTCACTCCTTTTCTCCCTTTTCACCTTTCCTGTCACTCGCCGCTGCTCTCACTCTCTTCATCTCTCACTCTCTGCAGCATTGCTCTCCCACTGCTTGTCACACTTTCTTAGAGTGACCCAGAAATCACCCAAACCAGTCCTAAGTCTACATCAGATACGCCCGAGGAGCTTATGACTGACTGTGAGGTTCTGTGCAGCATGCTGTTGGTGTGTGTGTGTGTGTGTGTGTGTGTGTGTGTGTGATTGAGAAAGTAGAGCATAGCCCCTCAGGCGTTTTTTTGATGGGGAGGCTGCTACAAACTTCTCCTCAACCTGTTCACCATCCACAGTCTGACCCTGAACACCGTCCACAGTCTGACCCTGAACACCATCCACAGTCTGACCCTGAACACCGTCCACAGTCTGACCCTGAACACCATCCACAGTCTGACCCTGAACACCATCCACAGTCTGACCCTGAACACCGTCTACAGTCTGACCCTGAACACCATCTACACCATCTAACTCAACCCCAAATCTGTCTCCACACACCGTGGACATGTGTGAATGCTGTTCATCATCTCAAGCCTGAACCTGTAACTCAACTCCAGATGTTCCTCCACACTCCCTCCTCTGATCTGAGGACACTGAGGTGCTTGACACAGTCAAACAAGCAGCCACCTTAGGCACCTTAGCCCTATCAAGTGCATTTCCATTTTTTCACATTTTCTCACATCTTATGTCTGTATCTCTCTCTGTCTCTCTCTCTCTGTCTCTCTCTCACTGCACCTCTTTTCCTCCTCTTTATTCCACTCTCCATCTCTCCATTACAGTTACCAGCTGATATGTCTATCTATAGTGCACAAGCATTACATTTACTTAGGAACTTAAAACTAAATAAAGGCCTGTGTGTGTGTGTATGTGTGTGTGTGAGAGAGAAGGAGGGGTAGAGAGAGTGTGCCAAATGTCATTCAGTTAGAATTAAATCCTGGAAGAGTTGCAGGATGGTGCTGACAGTGAGGGGAGGAGGAGTGATCTGAGTCTGCCCACAGTCAGCTCCTCCTGTCCTCCTCTTATACCCCACACTCAGCTCCTCCTGTCCTCCTCTTATACCCCACACTCAGCTCCTCCTGTCCTCCTCTTATACCCCACACTCAGCTCCTCCTGTTCTCCTCTTATACCCCACAGTCAGCTCCACCTGTCCTCCTCTTATACCCCACACTCAGCTCCTCCTGTCCTCCTTTTATACCCCACAGTCAGCTCCTCCTGTCCTCCTCTTATACCCCACAGTCAGCTCCTCCTGTCCTCCTGTTATACCCCACAGTCAGCGCTGAGTCCTCCTGTTATACCCCACCGTCAGCTCTGAGTCCTCCTGTTATACCCCACAGTCAGCTCTGACTCCTCCTGTTATACCCCACAGTCAGCTCTGAGTCCTCCTGTTATACCCCACCGTCAGCTCTGACTCCTCCTGTTATACCCCACCGTCAGCTCTGACTCCTCCTGTTATACCCCACAGTCAGCTCTGACTCCTCCTGTTATACCCCACAGTCAGCTCTGACTCCTCCTGTTATACCCCACAGTCAGCTCTGACTCCTCCTGTTATACCCCACAGTCAGCTCTGAGTGCTCCTGTTATACCCCAATGTCAGCTCTGAGTCCTCCTGTTATACCCCACAGTCAGCTCTGAGTCCTCCTGTTATACCCCACAGTCAGCTCTGACTCCTCCTGTTATACCCCACCGTCAGCTCTGACTCCTCCTGTTATACCCCACAGTCAGCGCTGAGTCCTCCTGTTATACCCCACCGTCAGCTCTGAGTCCTCCTGTTATACCCCACAGTCAGCTCTGAGTCCTCCTGTTATACCCCACAGTCAGCTCTGACTCCTCCTGTTATACCCCACAGTCAGCTCTGACTCCTCCTGTTATACCCCACCGTCAGCTCTGAGTCCTCCTGTTATACATTTACATTTACATTTACGGCATTTAGCAGATGCTCTTATCCAGAGCGACTTACAAAAGTTATACCCCACAGTCAGCTCTGACTCCTCCTGTTATACCCCACAGTCAGCTCTGACTCCTCCTGTTATACCCCACCGTCAGCTCTGAGTCCTCCTGTTATACCCCACCGTCAGCTCTGAGTCCTCCTGTTATACCCCACAGTCAGCTCTGAGTCCTCCTGTTATACCCCACCGTCAGCTCTGAGTCCTCCTGTTATACCCCACAGTCAGCTCTGACTCCTCCTGTTATACCCCACAGTCAGCTCTGAGTCCTCCTGTTATACCCCACCGTCAGCTCTGAGTCCTCCTGTTATACCCCATGGGACAGTCAGAGTTTTCTCCACTCTCTCAGTATTTGCTTATTTTATACCTAATCTTTCTTCAGTTACATGAATGGAATTAATTGGTTCATGACACAGTAAATCAAACAGCCCTCATCATTAAAGACAGATCTGACTACACATAATAGACATGAAGTCCTCTGCATCTAATGCTCATCTGGGATAGACCTTGTCATCAGTATGTTGTAGTGGTGGTTATAAGTTGAGCGTGTCTTAGTTGCTCTCAACTGCCCCCTTACATGTAAAACCAAGCTGGAGGAAGATGAGCGCCTGTGATAGGTGGGAGGTAGCTGGAGGAAGACGAGCGCCTGTGATAGGTGGGAGGTAGCTGGAGGAAGACCAGCGCCTGTGATAGGTGGGAGGTAGCTGGAGGAAGACCAGCGCCTGTGATAGGTGGGAGGTAGCTGGAGGAAGACCAGCGCCTGTGATAGGTGGGAGGTAGCTGGAGGAAGACGAGCGCCTGTGATAGGTGGGAGGTAGCTGGAGGAAGACGAGCGCCTGTGATAGGTGGGAGGTAGCTGGAGGAAGACGAGCGCCTGTGATAGGTGGGAGGTAGCTGGAGGAAGACCAGCGCCTGTGATAGGTGGGAGGTGTGTAGCTGGAGGAAGACGAGCGCCTGTGATAGGTGGGAGGTAGCTGGAGGAAGACCAGCGCCTGTGATAGGTGGGAGGTAGCTGGAGGAAGACCAGCGCCTGTGATAGGTGGGAGGTAGCTGGAGGATCTGGAGTTGAGGCAGCTGGAGAGATAATTGGGTTTCTGGTTTGTAATTTCTGATGTTTAGGATCCTCCCAACAAAATTACCCTGCTGAATTACCGTGTTGTGTGTGTGTGTGTGTGTGTGTGTGTATCATGTGTTCACGTACACACATTTGTGTATATTGCTGCAGGAGATTTACACAAGCTTACACAGGTTTTCCCGGGACCGTTTTCTCATGCTACAATCAGCCTCTCCTGGGCCAGACACTTAGCATCATGTGCAAACGCCTTACAAGATACATAAATATTACACCTGGGTTCTTCACCCAGAAGAAGGTGAAGAAATGAAGCAGTTCAAGTGCGAAAGGCTCCTGCCTTCCGCTGCCGCCTCTCCCCTCCCCCGCCCGCTCTCTCTTTCTCTCGCTCCAACGCTACAGTTCCACTCCTCCACCTATCCGTTACTCCATCAATCACTCCATCAATCCCTCCATCAATGCCATTCAGATTCCCACTCCACATTTCTGAATGCGGATCGGTGCCTTCGCGTCCCGCTGCGTTGCCGCGACACGACTGAGAACGTGTGGCCACCCATACACACACACACACACACACACACACACACCCCTGTGTGGGGCTCTAATCACAGAGCAGGGTTGTGGGCGCATAGAGGTCACTAGCGTCCTGTCATCCCTGTGATTAGAGCCCTCACAGTGGAACCCCTGACCACCCGGCCCCACGGTGCCAGGTTGGGTCCTCCAGGGGCACAAGCTTTACTTAAATCCCCACAGGGCTCCCCCCACAGGGGCAACACCCTACCACATCATAGTGAATATACAAAATCTGCCCCCGAGGGTCCCTGTTTTCCCTTTTTTGCATTACCTCTTTGATCTGGCTTTAAGTCTGATTTACAGTCCAGTTACGGGAAACCAGATTGCCCCAGCCATAGATTTTGCCTCCCTAAGGAAATTAGTGATCGTCATGCGTTATTAAAGTGGGAGGCGGTGAGGAGATGTGATGGATTGGAGAGGTGGTGGACTACTGAAATGCTGCACACCCCTATGACAAGGGCTGGTTGAATGCCAGGGTACATTGCCATAGCGATGAGTCCTATGCCAGTTTGTTAAGTGAAAGCAATAAAAATTTACTTTGCAGTATGGAAAGCTGAGAGAGCGAATATGATATACAGAGCCACTAGAGTAGCACACACACACACACACACACACACACACACACACACACACACACACACACACACACACACACACATACACACACACACACACACACACACACACACACACACACACACACACACACACACACACACACACACACACACACACACACACACACACACACACACACACACACACACACACACACACACACACACACACACACACACACACACACACACACACACACACACACACACACACACACACACACACACACACACACACACACACACACACACACACACACACACACACACACACACACACACACACACACACACACACACACACACACACACACACACACACACACACACACACACACACACACACACACACACACACACACTGTACACACACGCACACACACACACACACACACACACACACACACACACACACACACACACACACACACACACACACACACACTGTGTACACACACACACACACACACACACACACACACACACACACACACACACACACACCTCTGTGTACACACACACACACACACACACACACACACACACACACACACACACACACACACACTGTGCACACACACACACACACACACACACACACACACACACACACACACACACACACACACACACACACACACACACACACACACACACACACACACACACACACACACACACACACACACACACACACACACACACACACACACACACACACACACTCCTCTGTGTAGCACACACACACACACACACACACACACACACACACACACACACACACACACACACACACACACACACACACACCTCTCCACCTCTGTATAGCACACACACACACACTCCTCTCCACCTCTGTATAGCACACACACACACACACACCTCTCCACCTCTGTGTAGCACACACACACACACGTACACACACACACACACACTCCTCCCTCTGTATCGCACACACACACTCCTCTCCACCTCTGTGTAGCACACACACTCCTCTCCACCTCTGTGTACACACACACACACACACACACAGCACACACACACACACACTCCTCTCCACCTCTGTGTACACACACACACACTCCTCTCCACCTCTGTGTAGCACACACACACACACACACCTCTCCACCTCTGTATAGCACACACACACACTCCTCTCCACCTCTGTGTAGCACACACACACACACTCCTCTCCACCTCTGTATAGCACACACACACACTCCTCTCCACCTCTGTGTAGCACACACACACACTCCTCTCCATCTCTGTGTAGCAGCAGGGGATGCAGTCAGTCATTCTTTTTTTCTTGCTCTTACTCTTACTCTGTTCAGAAGTTAAAGCACTACGCAGTAGAGAGGTGTGTGATTAAGAGTCTTTTCTATTCTGCTTGTCAGACAAGTGAACTGTGTTGCAATTAATTACATTCCTCCTCTTATTATATCTATCTCTCCCTCCTCTTTTCTTTGGCTCCTTTCATCTCTCTTTCTCTCTCCCTATGTGTGTGTGTGTCTGTAATTAGACAGAGAGGCAGGCCCTGTGCAGATCTCTCGAGGTCTCCAAGCTCCTAGCGCTGTGTGCTACTACGCTGAGAACGGCATCATCACTCTCTGCGTCGTCGCCTTAATAACTCGCACGTTTGTGCAGCAAAAAAATAAATAAAATCTACCTCAAGTAGCAGAAAACAACAGCAGTGTTGAAAAGAACAGAAACATTCAGTTCAGTTGACTTTTAAAATATGTTTAGTCAAAAACACAGTCACTGTTTCTGGTGAAGGCGCAATGGATTTTCTAAGGAAAAAAAACGGGGAACAAACTTTTTCGGCTTTTTCCAAAACGAACAGAGTGGCCGGAGGAGAGAGGACATAACCTGAAGCGCTGGGTCATGACTCTCCTTACAATCTGATTGGTGTATGAGACCCATGCTATATGTGAATAGATACACACTATGCTTATTCAGATTCTGGTTATTGATGAAAATCTGGAATGTAGACATGGTGGAGTGGGGCTCCTGTGAACCAGGTGAATGGGGCGGGGCATAGAGGGGCGTGGCCACTGTTGTCACGCCCTTGAGCAAAGGACTGTGCAGACTGAAGCAAGCATTTGAAGTGCTGTGGCGGATATAGAGCTCAGACTGCTGTCTCCTGAACTGCGAGCAGCTTCATTAACACCACTGAGGAGGGGTGTTAACGAAGGGGATGTTGTGATGGTACTTCAAAGAGGCAGATATTTGTGTGTGTGTGTGTGTGTGTGTGTGTGTGTGTATCGACAGAACTATAAAAAAATCAACTATAGAAAAAAGCAGTGAGAAGTGAAAAGCACAAAGGCAGCATATGGAGGGAGCAGTGTTGAGAGAGGAGAGGAGGGAGAGAGGAGAGAGAGAGGAGAGGAGAGAAGAGAGGAGAGGAGGGAGAGGAGAGGAGAGAGAGAGAGGAGAGGAGAGAGAAGAGAGAGAGAGGACAGAGGAGAGGAAAGAGGAGAGAGAGAGAGAGGAGGGAGAGAGAGGAGAGGAGACAGAGGAGAGAGAGAAACAGGAGAGAGAGGAGAGGAGGGAGAGAGGAGAGGAGAAGAGAGAGAGGAGAGGAGGTGAGAGGAGAGAGAGGAGAGAGGACAGAGGAGAGGAAAGAGGAGAGAGAGAGGAGGGAAAGAGAGGAGAGGAAAGAGGAGAGAGAGAGAGGAGGGAGAGAGGAGTGGAGAGGAGAGAGGAGGGAGAGAGAGGAGAGAGAGAGAGAGGAGAGAGAGACAGGAGAGATAGAGGAGAGGAGAGAAAGAGAGAGAGGAGACGTGGCTGTAAGATTTCCCTCTGCTGTAACTTCAACCTCTCCTGACGCTTCTGCAGACACAGGCTAGAAATATGGATATGTACGGTGTGTGTGTGTATGTGACAGAGAGAGACAATAAAAGAGACATTTCAGTAAATTTCAGTAGAACAGAAGTAAGGCTGTGACAGAGATCAGTGAGAGACACAGAAGGAGAGGACATTGTGAGGGACGGTGTCTCCTAGACCAACTGTTGACACAGGGGAGAGTGGGAGAGTTTCACGGCTTGGGCAGGGAACAGAGAACGAGGCATGGTGACCTCAGCCAATCACGTGCTCACACCTTCAGCCTCTGATCCGACTTCTCTATAAACCATGAGAAAGCCAACCCTCTTCTCGCGCTACCAACCTTTCTGACTTCTAAGAGAAGATGATATTTCCACTGATATTTCTGTAGTCGTGTAGTAGGTAATGAGGAAGAAAGATGTGGAAGGGAGAAGAGAGAGCTAGCGGGAGAGCAAGCAAGAGAGCGGGAGAGCTAGCGGGAGAGCTAGCGAGAGAGCGACGTAGCTGTTTAAACATACATGAAGATGAGGTCGCCTGCCATGATGGATGGAGCAAAGACAGACGACAAGAAAGGAAGAGCAAAACCGTTTCTCACAGGAAAAAAAAGAATATGGATGAACCTGTGTGAATTGTTAATGAAAAGGAGGAAAAAAATGATATCTTCTAATCTTACACTAAAGCCAACATGCCAAAATGTACTCTTTTAAATTCTAAATGTTAAAATAACCCCCACGTTTACTTGTTCCAAAATATAACATATCTATAAAATGTCTATAATATCCTATCTCTATAGGTATGTTTCTGAAGGTTTAACTCAGTTCCCTAATGTAACTCAATTAAAACTTCCTGTCTCTTACAGATAATGAGAGTCCTACCACATGCAGTGACATTGTGCGTTTGTCGCTGTGTAAGTGTTTGCGTGTGTGTGTGTGTGTGTGTACACTGTTCTGTCTCTTTTTGTTTGCAAATGCGAGTGCAAGTCTTAATTAGACTGTGAAAGGTCTCACACGTAGGTGAGAACAGGACAGGGAGTGCAAACCCCCCCAAACGTTCTACACTTGCACTTCAGGTAGTTGTGAATCTTGGTGTTTGAATAGTTCAGACACAGGGAAGCAAGAACAGTCAGAGGAGTGAAGGCCTGAAGGAGGGTGTGTGTGCATGCTGGAGCCTAGTCCATCGCTGAGGGCCCAGCTGTTCATGGGGCAGTGTTGGTATCCTTCACATACTGCCACGTTCGCTTTGTGATATGATTCATATCTCCTTCCTTCTTTTTCTCACTTTCATTCTACTTGTCTCTGTCTTTTTCTTCTCACTTTCGCTCTCTGATACACTCTTTTTACCTCCTTGGCACACACTCTCTCTCTGTCTGTCTGTCTGTCTGTCTGTCTGTCTGTCTGTCTGTCTGTCTGTCTGTCTGTCTGCTCTCTTGAGGTCAGACGGGATATGCCACGGTGCAGTAAGCCATTTAACTGCAGCAGTGACCTAATTTAGAGTACAATATACACAACATTCAAGTAATACAGAAGCATACCGGTGAGGAGGCACCTGTTGGCTGTGATGGCCGCTGAGAGAGCTCTCCATAGCAGGGGAGCTCGCGGTGGGCCTGTGTCATCGCTGCCCCCTTTCACCAGATGGGAGGACTGCTGTCTAGGACACGTCAGGTAGAATAACAAGTGCATGGTATTAAAGGAGAGACACTGGAAATATTCCAGACTAAGTTAGCATGCACCTCCCAAATGTACGCCCCTGTCCTTATAAATCACTGTGTGACCAGACAGGAGGGAGGGACGGGGAGGGAAAGGGAGGGAGAGAGAGAGAGAGAGAGAGAGAGAGAGAGAGACTGTGAGTGTGATTATATATCTCAATTGGGACCAAATGTCCCCAGTAAGATAGGAACAGCTGACGTTTTTCCTTGTGGGGACCATCTTGTGTGTGTATATATGTGTGTGTGTGTGTGTGTGTGTGTGTGTGTGTGTGTGTGTGTGTGTGTGTGTGTGTGTGTGTGTGTGTGTGTGTGTGTGTGTGTGTGTGTGTGTGTGCAGAGGGGAGCAGGTGGTTAATTTTGAAGAACATGGCTAGCTTAAAAATGATGGATTTCTCAGATCATTCTGTCTGGATACAGTGCTACTGTAATGTATTAAGTCTACTTGTCTCTCTCGCAGAAGGCAACACATTGATTTCACTCTGAACTGTCATGCAGATGCATATGAAACACAGGGCATGAGACAATTACTGTGTTGTTCATTTTCATGTATTGCTTTGATTAAGCACTGTGATATTAATTGGTTTTCTAGAGTCCACCGGTCTCTGTCTCTACATCTACAGTGATTTGTGTGTTTAGCAGTTCAACACTATCTTGAATTCTAACCTGCTGTACATGTTGGAATACATTCTATGAGTAGATGACAAAGCACTTTAGTAAATCACTCTGGATAAGAGCGTATGCTAAGTTTAAAAAAAAAGTTAAAAATGTAAATGTTTCTATTACTCTGCCAGGGCTTTTTTAAATAACAGGATGTGTTTATCCAAGTGTGTGTGTGTGTGTGTGTGTGTGTGTGCATGGGTATTGAGCAAGAGGTACAGACATGCAGAGATATTCATAATATGTTCAGGGAAGGTGCCAGGATGTGCAAGCTTTTAATTGGCATGGGCTACAATGTGTTAATATCTGAGGACATGGTATACGTGTGTGGATGTAGAAACGGACTGTATATTACTGTGTGTGTGTGTGTGCAAATTAACTTTTTGCAGCTTCTTTCTCTGTGCCCTTTCTGAGCAGAAGTGAGTGAGTTTTGGCATGTGTGTGTGCATGGATGCTATAGTGTGATTGCCTTTGCTGGCTTCTACGTTCACCGATTTCTGCTGTTTATTAATTTAGTGCCATTTTATGATATTTTCTGTGATCTCAGAGCAGACGGGTCAACAGCGGACGGTCTGTAGCCGTTGCGCCGACCTGTACGTGATGCGTTGTCACTTGCGCTAGGGCGTGCGCACGACCAAAGCGAAGTTATTGCGGCACTTCGGATCGTCCCGGCGAGGTGTTGCCTTGTATGGTCGCAATTTGGTTGGTCAGGAGAGAAGGGTTGTGTTTACAGTCACACGTGGTTTGTCAAAGCCAATGGTGGACAAACACGCTGTGTTCTCTTTGGTGTTTTGTCTGTCGCCTTAGCAACCATAAACACAACAGCTCTTCCTTAGTATTGAGAATCTGTGCAGTACCGTGCGTAGCCATACGTGGTGGTCGGTTGACAATGGCCGTGTTCTCCAGGGTACATTCATGTCGTTATTGCTTCTCTCCGTGGGCTGTAAAACAACCTTACTAAAAAAAAATGTCTGTCAGTCTGACAACAGATGTCTGCTTTTATGAGTTTGTTCAGTTTCAGTTTGTTTGTGTTAATATGCGTGCTCGTGTGATTGGCTTTGATTGGGTTTCCTTTGTCAGGTTTAGCATTGTCAGTACGACTGCGCAAAATTATTATTTTGAGAATAATGTGTTTATTGGTTTTTTTTAACTGTCCAGGGACTGATGGTGTGGATAGGAATGGCACCATGCTCTGCAGGAATTGCTTTGGACACAAAGAAGACTTTATGTCCTTGGCCAGTTAGGATAGGATTTATGGCCTTAAACGTCAGCTTAATGTATTGAAACTTTTAATGCGTTGACTTTTTAAATCATTCTATGGTTGCGTGTACAGATTACGTCACAAATATAAAAGCTAGAAGTGCACTTTAACATATCTCTGTGAAAGGAATTGTAAGTATATATTCTCTGCTTGGTGGAGTAACTACATTATGACAACACCATTACAGCAATTCGTGAGAGTGGTGGGAATGTGGAAAAGTTTAAATGAATCAGAGTTGTCAACAGTCTGTTGACAGTTGTCAACAAATGTCTCAAGGAACATTCAGTCTCTGAAGCATATAAAAGTTGATATACTTGAATTGCAGAGAAAAATGATCCCAACTGGTGACAGTTCAGCCATACTAAAACCATTAAGTCTAATAAACCCTTAAGTCTAATGAACCTTTAAATCTAAAAAAAAACTGGCATGTGTAGGTTTTCTTGGACTGTATAAGTGTTAGTGGATAATTACATTGTTTCCTTTAGTATGTCAGTCTGAACACTCAGGATGCTCAGATTCAGTTAACGCTTCTTCATTGACTTGTTCAGTAAAATATCAGGACAGTCTTGGAACCATTAAGGCATACAGGTGAGAGCTGAATGATGTATGGTCTATAACGAGAACAAATTCTGAGAAACCAAATTTAAGAATTCCAATTATTGAGTAGACCCACCTTAAATTGATTATTACTGGATGTACTATAAATCTCTCATCTGTTCAGTTTTCAATCAGAAATATTCACAGTTTGTCAAAGATACACACATCGCAAACCACTTAAAAAGTCCACTTACCACTCTGTTCTGATGATGTGCTCCTTTCTACAGCTCCACGAGCTCGATACTGCTGTTGCTCACTTCTACCACAAGGAGGCACCAGCAAAGGAACCTATAGCCTTTCCGACATATGGTAGCGTGAGTCCATGGAAAGGCAGACTGTTTATGATGAAGGATATATTACCTCATCATCTTTGTCCTGTATTTCTGGGATCTGCTAGTATCTGTGAATGTTTCTGTCCTCACCACCCAAGCAGTGCTGATTGAGCATAGCCAACCTCTGGCAGGAAGCTGTCAAGCCACCTCATGAGCAAGTAGTTTGAGGTCAAAGGTTCAGATGAAACATCCTCCTAGTTTGCCATTTAGGATACCCTCAATTTCAATAAGAACTATTCGGAGCATTTCATTTGTTACAGTTTGAGGGGAAGTGGTGGTGTACATGACACATTTGATGGTGATGGAACAAAGCTCTCACTCTCACACATCCCCAAAGTGTGGTGCTACTGATGGGTTGCAGCAATAGCTGATCTGTTTCTTTGTCCATTGCTGCTGGAGGTCCTCCATAAATTCTTTCCCAACTCTTGAGATTTGTCCCATTGTCTGAGAGACTCCAGCTGACACCCCTCGTCAGGTTATAGACCTTCTAAAGGCCATTAAGAAGTCTGTGTTAATGGACGTCAGCAGGTCTAAATTACCCTTGATACGAAGCACTTGAATACAGTACAGCACTGCGTTTCTTGGTGTCATCATACTTTGATCTGGAAGCAGCCAATCCATGCTGGTCAAATAGCCTTGTTTACAAATGTCCCCATGTGGGATAATAAAAGGCCATCTGTCTTATACTTTTGCTGGGGATGAGTTGATCATTGAAAGGTTCCCTTGCATTGCTGCACCATGAAGCTCCTTGGCTGTGGCATCTACCAACTCTCTCCAAATATAGACTTTTGTCTGAAATTTGTGTTAGGTATGCCACAAACAGCTCATTTAGACAGCACACCATTGTTCCAGCTGTCTCACATCCTAGTGTAGTGGTATAATGGTATTTGAAGATGGGAAGGAAGGCCACTTATCTGGAGGTAGGAAGAGGGTTTCTGGTCCCAGGTTTGCCCTGTTTAGGTTTGTTAATTTGGTTAGTGTTTTGTATTTGGTACTGTCCTTAGCTGGGTTTCTAGTTGAATCCACATATTGCCAGGATTTAAGGTTAGTAAATTCTTGGAGTCCTGCAATCTTGCTGCCAGCAAACACCTTAAAGTGGCATGATGTTGAGTGAAGCCAGTGGAGGACAGTGGTTTAACCAGATCAAAGAGTGATTGGGTTCACCATCAAGGTCAGGTCAGTTCAGTTCAGGTTTCAATACATGTTCCTCATTGTTTGCACTCCATAGTTAGTGAGTCGATTCTTAAACCCAAGGGTGTCCATGTCACAGTGCCAAATCAGTGCCAGTGTTGACCAATGTGCCTCTCAGGCTCAGATATTGGAAGATCATGAATGCTCCTCATGCCAGAAGCTATCATCGCCTACCGACAACCTCCTGGGCCTCCTCCTCCCTGCAGGCAGCTGTCCATGTAGAAACACCTTTCTATTGAGAACCTTACATCTTCAACAGGGTTAACTCTACAGGAGGATATGCTGGCGAAGAGCAATGAAGGCCAAACATGGACTCCAGGTCCCAAAGGGGAGACCCAAATGTGAGTACCCGCTCCTCATAGAATTAAGTATAGATTTCAGGAGGCTCTTCTCTCGTCTTCTTGAGCCAGAAGAGGAGTTGTGTCTTCAGGTTATAGGCACACATGATGAAACCTCCTCCACTTTAAGTCTCCACTGTTGGCGACACTGTTCCTTGAAGTGGAACAGCACTATGACTAGTGAGGGGCTCATGGCAGGAGCAACAAGTATTTGTTAAGTCCCTTGTAATGGAAGGAGGAGTTAAATGCTACTCTATTTTTCCCCATTGTGACAGCCATTGTGATGAGGTATGAAGCAAATTGCCTGTGTTGCATTATGGGGGAGACTTGGAAAGAAAGGTTCTATGCAGGGTTTGAATGTCCAATGGATGGTTCTCAGGGAAACGTTTTCTGGGTGACCCTTTTACTCCCAGCTACTGAGCTACAGAAGTGAGCAGCATAATACTGGTTGCTAACTCTAAAACCTGTTTGGCTGATCCTCTTGCGTCATGGAGTATGGTGACTGCATGTCTCTAGCAAACGTTCTGGCTTCTGATTAGTTCACTTTCTGTCTGGGTTCCCATGTGGCTATCACCATCTGTTTTCAACTGCAGCCGGTCGGAGAAATCTAAGGGGTTATAGAGGTTATACACTACTCTGGTTGGCAGCACATCCTCGAAACTTAGACCTCATCTCAGCTGGCAGCTTACTAACGAGACATGATACACACATCTCAATTTGACATCTCCATCTTGACCTAGGGACTTCGGCATACAAACCAGGGCACAAATCTACAATTCAAACATTTTCAAATGCCTCTGTGTCCCTATTTCTAATGTCGAGTGCATGACACTCTCTTGGTGGGGCTCACCAGAATGTCAAAGAAGAGGGTTGGAGAGTTTATGTATACAAGTATTAGATACCAATCGAGTTATTATTTACTTTTAGTGGTAAATCAAGAACTGAAAGAAAAAACTCTGTGCCATCTTGTAGAAGCAAACTATCCTTCATAGTGAGATCAGGAACTGAAGGCATTGGGCCCTCTTGAGCTCCCTTGTGCCGTAATGTCTGGTGCCTGATGGGAAAGGATATCAGGGTCACTCCTATTTTGGCGTTTGATACTAATATTGTTGTGCTCGGTCATGGTATGTTCCCGTATGCCTGCCAGTCCCTGATTTGCATAGGTGAGGTGGATTGATACTTGTTGTGGATGGCTGGCTGACTCTGGCAACACATTTGGTCATAATAACAGGAAGGCGGGGGTGCACCTTGAGGGGGAGGAGACTGTTAGCTGGAGACTGGCTCATCACTGGAGACTGGCTTTGTTTGCTCCTTTAAAAGTCTCATTTCAGCCATTGTCTTATCCAGTGTATCCAACACTTTAATAGCTTTGGAGTTAGCAATCTGGATTTTAGGAGTCAAAATGGTACTTGGATGCTTAAAAGTTGACCTAGTACTCTGTTATGATGACATGCTTCTTGCTACAGCTTCATGTGCTTGACGCTCGATACTACTACCCACTTCTGCCACAAGAGGGCACCGATACTGCAGTCTATAGCCTTCTCAACATTAACCTCCTTGGTTTTAGGGCTTAAGAGGCTCTGGTCGAGTCAAAGTTCCAAAGTGATGCAGATCTTTTTTTTCTTTTATTTGACTATTTGAGAGGGACAATACAGATAAACATTAAATCACTTAAAATGCAGCACATGTGATGTATATAGGGCATCTAGACTATTGGGAGGGGGTAGTTGAAAATCTGAATGGTACACTAGCAAAATGGAAATGGATTCACTCGCAAATGTCTTTTAGAGGGAGAGTATTGATGACCAATAATCTGGTAACCTCCGACCTCTGACACCAGTTGTTCTCTGTGGCCTCCGGCTGGGCTACTGGCTTGACTCCAAACCTCTATGGTATATTTTCTCTGGTATCAACTCCGCTCGGCCTCACAGAGTGTGCTGTTCCTGCCCAAAGAGGAAGCAGGACAGTCTTGTGTGGAGGAAGGTGGCCAACATCATTCTGCTTGAAGTGGATGTCTTGGCACTGGAGACTTATTTGTTCTTAATAGACATAATGGCCTTATTTTAACCATGGACTGTCATAGTCATTATTTTAACATCTGCTGTTGCTGGAGGAACCCTTGACTAAAGCACGTTTGGATATAGAGAATGACGGCCAGTCTTTTCCCACTCAGGTTCTGCATGTCTTGAAAACAGTGAAGCTGCTGCAACGTGGTGGACGTGGCTGGATTACGTGTGGCTGGATTAAATCATGACTGGATTAAGCATGGTTGAGAGCCAGGCAGCAGCTTCACTGCTAGGACAGAGGTTCATCTGGCATGTCACAACTGTCACAAAACTGTGAGCAAAAAACACCTGGAAGGTGGAAGACCGATCGTATTTACAGGAGTACGGAAGAGGGAATGTGGTGCTCAGCATGGAGGATCCAGTTCCCAGAACTGGAAATACTACAGGCTTCAGGGACCTTTCAGAGAGGGTTATTACTGGACCTTAATGTACTTTGCACTGTCCCTTGGCAACTTTTATGTAAATGCTGTGTTCTTAATAAATCTGCTCTGAATGTGAGGGCTGTTACAGTGTGGAGGGGGACGTTCGGGTTGGGGATGGACAGAGGGCTGGTTTGGAGGGTCCTGTATAAACCTCCACTGACCAAAAGGTCTGGTGACCTCCAATTGGGGATTTTACTGTGGCTGTCAGTCTGTTTTTGTTTGTTGTCAGTTCTAACATGTCTTCTAAATGTGTATTTTGTGTGCTCAGAGAGACAGTTTTCCACTGTTTTTCGAGAGTGTAAAAGGCTCAAACAGTCTTCTGATTCACTGGATTATTTGTTTATGAAGTGTGCCGAGGATTTACGCCACATGTATTTATTTTTGGGACTGTTCTAAAAGAAAAGAATGAATAAAAAAAAAAAAATTCTTAATCTTATTGTAGGTCAAGCAGGACATGGCAGTCATAACTTGTGACAGAATAAAATGGAAGTCAGATCCGGTCAGGATGTTTTCCCTTCTTTATTTTTCTGGTGAAGTCCAGGATCACTTTTGAATTTAAATTTTAATAACAACATGGAGGTGCTTGACGTGTGTAACACTGGAGAAGTGCTTTGGACAGGGAGAGATGACCTTTTCCAGCTAATGCTGTCAGGACTAGTTTTAATGTATGTTAAGTATTGCATTGATGATGTAGTGCTCAATATATTTATAGTCTTTTAATAAAGGTGCTTGTTTAAAACTCTCTCTCTCTCTCTCTATGACTAGCAAATGCACTGACACGTTGGCACTCTCCAGTGATAGCTCATTAGTTGCTAGCATAAGGGACTGTTTTGATTTAGCTCTGCTTGTCGGGTGACTTATTGAAACGGGGCTACAGAACACTCAGGGAGATGGGAAGTTTGCTGCTGTGGTTTAAGCGTGGAGGGCGTAGCCAATGGGCTGTGGGGGGGAGGGGTCTTCAGGCAGACATCCTCCGTCCTCTACTGCTTCCTTCTTTTTCCTCAGCATTCATTTCAAACTCATTCCTCTTTCCATTTCATCATTCTCAGTATCTCTTGTACCATTTGACCAATTTAGCCTGTATGTGTGTGTCTGTGTACTTGAGAGAGAGACAGAAAGATAAAGAGAGAGAGAGAGAGAGAGACAGCGAGATAAAGAGAGACAGAGAGAGAAAGAGAGTACAAAAGCAATGTTTTTGTAAACTGTGCTCCCTAAAAATTGTGAAATATTAGCTACTCAATCATGCTGTTTTGTCTAAATCTGACAAAAAATAAATCTACATTTTATCAGGACACGACAGACACTGGAAATAATTGCATGTCGGAATGAAAGGGATAGAATGAACTGATAGAGCTGCAGAAATAACAAGAAAAGTCTGGAGCAATGGCGCCTCACCTGTGACAGGAGTGCTGTGGCATTATAAACCACTCTCCTTAGGGAGTATTCTTTTGGTTTGTGTATATATGTTTGTGCTTGTAAAATAAAATGTAAGCTATGGACGTAGTACTGTGTATTTGTTATCTTCTAAAACACACCACCATACTAGACCAACAGCAAGCAAGAAGAAATTCTTAATTTTCAGTAGAAAAACTCTGGCACTCATGTGCAGAATTTTCTCTGTAGTATAAATATGTTTTGCATTTTTGTGCAGATAGAGTTAATGATTAAACATTGATGTTTTACCCAGTGACAGTTCATGATTCTGTATGTGTCATAAGAGAAAAGGTTTCTAGCTGTGGGTTATCTGTGTGTGTGTGTGTGTGTGTGTCTCAGCTCTCTTTATGTCTCTCTTTCTCTTTTGAACTATGAATCCTTAATTTTCATAATGTTTTTTGTTCTAATGGGCTTTTAGTTTGAATTTGTTGTGTGTTAATAGTGAGGTAAATTAATTCATTTTGTGGTTGATGGATGCTCAGCCTATTACAGAGGCATGTGAGGGTGTGTGTGTGTGTGTGCGTGTGTGAGGCAGAGAGAGAAAGAACATGTTTGTGAATAACAAATGTATGGCTATCAGATATTACTGCCAGACAGAGAGTGGTGTTAAACTGAGGTGTTGCTATAGCCATGGAGAATAAACACAACATGTCCTCTGTTCCTGCTGTCTACAGGAAGATCATTGAAGTAAAGATTATTGATGATGAAGAGTATGAGAAAAACAAAACCTTCACCATTGAGCTGGGCGAGCCTGTTCTCCTGGAGATTGGACAGAAACATGGTAAAGTGTGTGTGTGTGTGTGTGTGTCTTGGGGACATAATGGCTCACTGGACAATTGCACTTCTTTAGCTGTATCTCTCGTGACACTCTGGCAAAGTACCAGTGTCAGTGTACATCTCTCCTTATCGAATTACCACAGTTAACAACCATTAGACCATAATACTTCTATAGCCTTAACACTTCCACTGCAGACCCTTACTAAAGACGCACTGCTCACTAATGAGTTAAGAGCTACCAGAGGGAAATGTCTCGACGTCCCCGTCCTGCCCTGTGTCGACACCATGCGTGAAATATGCCGGCACTCACGCGAGTCCATAGGCATCCGGCCTGAGCTCAGCTTGCACTACTATTCAGTTTTACACAAGCAGAACAGATGGAGCAACTGCATAGTTTGTTTAATGAGAATTGGGAGGGGAAACGGAGAGGAATGAAAGCCTGCGAAAGCGGGAAAAGCAGAGGGAGAAAGCAAATCAGACATTTTGAGGAAGTGACACTCACAGGTGCGTGGAGCTCTGGTGGAAGTCAGTTTGAGTGGTGGGATTACGTAAAGCTCTTTGAAGCTTGGGGAGAATAACATATTTCTCTGCTTCCCTTCGCATGGACAATTTAGTTTGTTTTCTTTTTTTCTTTTTTTCATGGAATGAAAATTGCAGCGCATATGTAACCCCCCCCGAAGCATTAAGCACTAATATTCCACGGGGTCACCTTCTGCTGGTTTAGCCACTGTGGGCCATCACGCCAGCTTTAGCGTTAGCTACACGGCTATCCCTACGCCTCGCTCTGCTGTTCTGTTACCACGGTGATATTTAGTGATCTTCTGCATGTCAGATTAGGACAGCACATCACAGTACGCTGCTACAACATTACCCCACACTTGTCTGGATATGAGTCACTGACATGGCTAGTCTAGATATGCCAATTCCTCTCCTGTTCTCCCTCGCTCCTCTCCTCCTGCCCTCCAGGGGACTCTAACGAGAACAAGCCTGCAGTGTTAGCAGAGGAGGAGGAAGTGGCTAAGATGGGGTGTCCCAGTCTGGGGGAGCACAGCAGGCTGGCTGTGGTGATTGAGGAGTCGTATGAGTTTAAGGTAACGAGCACTCGAACTTCATCACAGCCTCAGAACAATAGTAAATAACGCAAAAACATAAACACGCATTGCTTGCTAACAAAAAGACCCTGAACTAGCCGGGTGACTAGAGCAGAGCGCATGGGGATTAAGATGCGTCTCCTGTGTAACAATTATCAAACTCAGACAGGATTAACAGGGCTTTTTCCCCCCATCTGAGATTAGCACATTATAATCCTGGTCATTAGATTTTTGTTTACATGCCATTTGCTCATTAAAACTGTAAAATCAATGAACAAATGTACTTATTGTGTGTGTGTGTGTGTGTGTGTGTGTGGTGTGTGTGTGTGTGTGTGTGTGTGTGTGTGTGTGGTGTGTGTGGTGTGTGTGTGTGTGTGTGTGTGTGTGTGTGTGTGTGTGTGTGTGTGTGTGTGTGTGTGTGTGTGTGTGTGTGTGTGTGTGTGTGTGTGTGTGTGTGTGTGTGTGTGTGTGTGTGTGTGTGTGTGTGTGTGTGTGTGTGTGTGTGTGTGTGTGTGTGTGTGTGTGTGTGTGTGTGTGTGTGTGTGTGTGTGTGTGTGTGTGTGTGTGTGTGTGTGTGTGTGTGTGTGTGTGTGTGTGTGTGTGTGTGTGTGTGTGTGTGTGTGTGTGTGTGTGTGTGTGTGTGTGTGTGTGTGTGTGTGTGTGTGTGTGTGTGTGTGTGTGTGTGTGTGTGTGTGTGTGTGTGTGTGTGTGTGTGTGTGTGTGTGTGTGTGTGTGTGTGTGTGTGTGTGTGTGTGTGTGTGTGTATGTGTGAGTGTGTGTGTGTGGTGTGTGTGTGTGTGTGTGTGTGTGTGTGTGTGTGTGTGTGTGTGTGTGTGTGTGTGTGTGTGTGTGTGTGTGTGTGTGTGTGTGTGTGTGTGTGTGTGTGTGTGTGTGTGTAGAGCACAGTGGATAAGCTCATTAAGAAGACCAACCTGGCTCTGGTGGTGGGCAGCAGCAGCTGGAGGGAGCAGTTTGTCAGCGCGGTTACCGTGAGCGCCGGTAGGCTGCTGCACTTCCTGCACACGCGCCAGCAAGTTCCTGTCCTACAGACAATCTCTGAGATTTCTAAAATATCTTTGGCCTGAAATATCTTTGGCCTAAATAGTTTGGAGAATAACAAGGAAATATTGTTAACTAGGTGGAGCTGTCGCTGGGATCGTGCTCTTTGTTTGCTGCACGCCGACCTCCTCTGAGACAGGGGTTAACGCAGTTCGAAATGCTTTCAACACCTACTGGTTTGACTGATCGCTTGTCAGGCTCCTTCTGTTCTGTTCTGCCCTTTCTCAGTTATTTGGCCACCATCAGGTATTCATTGTCCGGTGCCGTCTCCCTCCCTAACCTCCGCCCTTTGGCCCTTCAGGTGATGATGATGAGGAGGAGAGCGGAGAGGAGCGTCTGCCCTCCTGTTTTGACTACATCATGCACTTCCTCACAGTCTTCTGGAAGGTTCTATTCGCCTTCGTGCCGCCGACCGAGTACTGGAACGGCTGGGCGTGTTTCCTCGTGTCGATCATACTGATCGGAGTCCTGACGGCGGTGACGGGCGACCTGGCGTCCCACTTCGGCTGCACGGTCGGACTGAAGGACACCGTCACCGCCGTGGTGTTCGTGGCACTGGGCACCTCTGTACCAGGTGTGTGTTGCCATGGCAAATATTGCCACGGTTTGTCGGGTGCCCAAAGATGCATGAAGGAAGGCTAGTGTTTGTGTCGCTGTGCGCTGCTCTTCCTCAAGCGTGTGAATGGATGGATGGATGAATGAATGAATGATTGAAAGTTATTCATTCATGATCCTTTCAAGTGGAAAATGTTTTTATGCGTCATGAATGTGTCATTACTATTGAGATGTTGCTATGTGAGTAGTTATATATTGCTTGTCTGAAGAGATTGAATATTTCTTTATGTAGGGTTAACATCACTGAAATTCCACATTCCCTTTAAAACACACACATATTCACACACACACACACACACACGGGATCAGTTAGATGTGTGCGCATGTGTGTGTATTGATGTAGCTTATGTAGTTGCGTGATAGCTTGACTACTGTATTTGCTAGGGTTAGGGTTATCTTTAGTTCTAGCCTGTTTAAGGGGTCATTTTACCCACCTTCTCTCTCTCTCCATCCTCTCTCCATCCCTCTCTCCATCCATCCTCTCTCCATCCCTCTCTCCTCTTCCACAGATACATTCGCCAGTAAGGTTGCAGCCATCCAGGACCAGTATGCTGACGCCTCCATCGGGAACGTGACGGGCAGCAACGCCGTGAACGTGTTCCTGGGCATCGGCGTGGCGTGGACCATCGCCGCCGTGTACTGGCGCTCCAAGGGCAAACCCTTCCGGGTGGCCCCGGGCTCCTTGGCTTTCTCCGTCACCCTGTTCACGGCGCTGTGCGTGGTGTGCGTCAGCGTGCTCCTGTACCGCCGGCGCCCCTCGGTGGCCGCCGGGGAGCTGGGCGGCCCGCGGACTTGCAAGATGCTGACGTCACTGTTCTTCATTTTCCTCTGGCTTCTCTACATTCTGTTGGCCTCCCTGGAAGCATACTGTCACATTCCTGGGTTCTGAGTGAGAGGGAGAGACGGAGAGAGAGGGAGAGAGAGGGGAGAAGGGGAAAGAGGAGAAAGGGAGAGAAGGAGAGAAAGAGAGAGAGAAAGCGAGAGAGAGGGAGAAGAGAGAGAGAGAGGGGGGGGGAAGTACCAGGAATGCACTACGTGAAGAGACTTTATGTAGAGTTCTCATGGTAGACGATGTTCTATTAGGTTTTAGTATTTTAAACGAACTGTGAGTGTCTCTTTTCACACTAGTCATTTCTCCTCTCTCCTTCTGTCCTCTCTGTGCTCTAAAGTAGTACTCTACCCTCACTCCCTAGCTCTCTTGCTGTCTTTGCCTTACTTGTACCAACTCTGAAGCCGTCTTAAACTTGTCCATACCAGTAACCGCTGACACTTCCTCTTCCACCTCCCCATCCCTATTTGAGCCAATCCAAAGCTCCAGATTCACAGAGAAAGATCTCTCCCATTACGTTTTTCTACTCCTTTTCAATGGTGTTAAGTGTCAGTGTTATTGTGTAGCTGTAATGGTGATGTCCTAAAGACATTTGGACCAACATGGGTTGACAGCATCAGACTCTAAACGTGGAATATAATAAAATGATGGATTTGCTGTGTGTTCATGTGTGAAGGAACTGAAGCATGTTTTAAGAGGTAATAAAAAGAAGACAAGTACAGGAGAAGAAAACTACAGATAATATGCAAATTTTATGAAGGGAGGCAAGATAAGACATTCTGATTCCGGACACTAAGAGGCAAGGTACAGGACCAATCAGAACAAAGATCTTTGTTCTGAAAATAATTCTGAAAAAGGCGATTATGAACACCTTAAGGGCTGGATGTCCGGACATGGTATAAAATGGTATTCACCATAGAGTTCCTGCTGACGGTGTGATTTATTCCAAAGGTAGGCTGGGCTACTGTCTGTTCTGTATTTGAAGAAACCTTCACAAATCTCAGCAATGACAGGAACACTTAGCTGAGAGAGAGGACATTTTTTTGTCCTTGTTGGGGTGAAGTAGTGGACTAAGGAGGACTGAGGTGGATTTAAGGTGGACTGATGTGGATTAAGGTGGACTAAGATGATCTGAGGTGGATTAAGGTGGACTGAGGTGGATTAAAGTGGACTAAGATGAACTGAGGTGGACTAAGGCAGACTAAGATGGACTGAGGTGGACTAAGGCAGACTAAGATGAACTGAGGTGGATTAAGGTGGACTAAGGCAGACTGAGGTGGACTGGGGTGGATTAAGGTGGACTAAGGCAGACTGAGGTGGACTAAGGCGGACTAAGATGGACTGAGGTGGACTAAGATGAACTGAGGTGGATTAAGGTGGACTAAGGCAGACTGAGGTGGACTGGGGTGGATTAAGGTGCACTAAGCAAGTCTAACTGCAGATGGTAAGAACTTCTGCCGTGTCAAGGAGAAAAGTGTTACTATGGAAGTACCGATGACCTTTGCCAAGGTACACCATGTAAAGAGGTCTTTGGGTTCAGTGCCAGAACACACACTTTGTCTCAGCTTGTGTCTCTACGCAAACACTGATTTGGTGTAATATAAAGATATTATTGCTATTGCTATTATTTTTATTATATACTGATTACATTGTTGTTGTAAAACTACAACACTGTTGGTACAGCACGTTTATCTCGTCACCGTATTGTTGAGGTGAGCATTTGTAGCATGTGGGTTTGCTCTGTGTTGTGAAGATAAAGTGTGCGTGTATTTGTAGAACGATAGAACAGAAGAGAGAGAGAGAACGTTATCTGTACCCCCCCCCCTCCCCATTCTGTCTAATGTAATCCCCTGTTGAGAATGGTGGATGGAGTCGTCATACACAAAAGAGCAAAAATGGGCAGAGGACAGAAAGCAAAGGTGTGACAGATATAGTACTCGTGCAGATATTTAGCTATTCTGAGGAACTCCAGCCTAATACATTGTTTTGAGTGATAGAATGTGTATGCAGTGTATTTTTAGCACCTCCTGTTGCTAGGCAACCATCCGAGAGAGTCATTGTCTTGTCTGAGCCTGGGCCTGTTAATACTATCTCTCCTGCTCGCTCCCTCTGTGTGTGTGTGTGTGTGTGTGTGTGTGTGTGTGTGTGTGTGGTAATCTCCTTATAAGGTCGCTACCTTTCTTCCAAGCTGTCTGGCTACGCTTAAGGTTTCATGAATTGGGGTGGCAGCCCTAAACATGGCAATGAAAAACAACCACTATAATTGGATTCCAGAGCCAGAGTGTTTTCTGAATGAGAGTGAGAGTGAGAGAGAGAGAGAGAGTGAAGGAGAAAAGGGTTCAGTCTTGTTTTTAATAAAGAATGGTGGGAATTAGAAGAGTGTTGTCTGTGGATTATGATTTATACTAGAGAGCATGATGGTCTGTCATGGAAAATGTTTTAGAGAGGAAATATGATTAGCTATGTTCACACACACTCACAAACATTCTGAACCACAGGTTGGTTTTCCTCTGTATTTCCTCTCTGTGTGTGAACAGCTCTACCTTCCAACATTCTGATCCATCCGGTGAGAGTGGAGTGTCCAAGTGTCACTGACTTTTTGCCTTGACAGCCGGAGAGAGCAAGAAAGTCATTGTGCACACATGCGTGCACACACACACACACACACACACACACGCGGTTCTGCAGTGGCATACAGATTACTTTACAACAGTGCAAACATCCTTTTCACATGCCCACATTTCTCAGCGCTGTCTCTCTCCCTCCCTCAGCCATTATCCTCCCAGTACACACACACAGTCCTGGGCATTCATGTTCATATTCATATTCAAATATCCATATTTTTCATAAGTTATTATGCGATACTAAGGTTTATTGTACATGTAGAAGGTAAATAATAGACTTTCAGCAAAGAAGATTAAAATAACCTAAACACTTGTGCAGTGCACTAGTAACTCTTTCACTACTTCTGTACATTTTGATTACATTGATATGTTATATTGATATCTTGTTATTAAAAGCTCTAATTGTGTTTGTGAGCGTGGGTGAAGTGGCAGGATTGATTTGTCTTTGCATTTTAAGCTACAACTGCAACTTGCAGGAAAAAAGGAGAGAATTGCCAAAACATGCCAGCCAATGTGTGTGTGTGTACACTACAGTGTCTCTGTGACCCCGGTCCTTGTACATTTCTTCTCTGTTGTGTTTCTCTTCACTTATTTCATGTTTACCCCCATCCGTATCTGAACTTCTTTCCTTTAAATCCTAACATGTTGTTCCATTGCTTTAAATACGTTGCGTCCTCATATCACGATGTGAAAGGAAGGGGATTGTTAAGATTTTGTCAGCCTGCATTTTTGATGCACGTGAACTTCTTCTGATTGGCTGTCGCAGGGAGCAGCTGGCCTCTCTGTGCATGATCCCACAAGACCTTCATCCTCCTAACCTCGTTCGTCCTTGGGTGTGCTTTTACAAACTGTGATCTCAGGCCGTTTAAAAACACCAGACAGGTACATTTTTAAAAAGTTGTTTATGGGTTTTTTTTTAAAACACAAGTGAGCACAGAGATGCTCTGTAGTACGCGTTTCTGTTCAAACACGAATAAATGTACACTTTAAGCCACCTATCCCTGAATAAATATTTGGCATGTCATCTACACATTCCATGGACAGGGGTGGTGGTGGTGGTGTGGAAGGGGGAGGGGGTTGGTAGTGGGTGTTGGTTGTGTTTTTGTCTCTATGCTGATTTGACAGGAGTTAGGCTCACCAGTCCAGAGTCTGACACTCTTCCTGACAGCCCGTCATTCACTGCAGAGGAACAATAGAAAGAGAGGAATAAAAAGAGAGGGAAGACCAGAGTCCCCATGGGGAGCGAGGAGAGAAGGGAGGTCAAGGCAGACAGAAACACAGCGTCTGGGGTTTAGTAAGAACACAGGCTGTGGGCCAGGAGGAAGCCTGAGTCAATGTGGAGTATCTGAATGACCAGCGAGCCCCAACGGTGTGAGGGGAGGCTGGTGCGGAGGCCATGACAGGCATGCCGACGTCCACCTCGGGGAACACGCAAGGCATTGTGGGAAAGTCTGGGGCGCTGGGCTGCAACACACAGGTTGGTTTTCCGAGTTATGTGATCTTGTTATTTACCATAATGCATTCACATGTGCACAAAACCCAAACTGGGCGGGCTGGGGGTGTTGTTAATCCGTTAGTTCAGACATCACATCAGGAACAGGTGCAAAACTTGACAGACTGCCATCCGATCTAAATATGGTTCCGTTGTTAAATAATGAGGCAATTAAATCAATACGGGGTATTGCAAGTTGAAGGTTTAAAAGGTCAATAAAAATCTGCGTCATAGCCATTCTGGGTCGTTGCCTTCAGATTGAGTACGGAATACTTTTAGTGAATATGCAACCTTTCATTATTAAGCCTATTATTCTACTAAAAAAGACAGTAATTTAGGATAGGGATCCACTTCACAAAAATGTTGGCCTGTCTATCTTAAGTGCAATGAATCAGCGACGTTTTCATGACGTGCAGTGCTGCGAGGCTTGCGTAATCAGTGGTGTCTCTCGAGCTTACAAATCACCGACACCTTTTCCCGGGGACTCAAGGACCAAACCCCGATTCTCCGTGATGAAGGCCTCGGCCGGCGCTTATCGAGAGAGAATTAAAAACATAAGATGTTAATTAAATAAAGGGTGTAACGAACCTTCTAAAGGGTAAAACATCTGGCTGGAAATTAAATCTTTTCATATACACCTGCTACCCACTTCATTAGGAACATTTATTCAAGTAGTTATAGTATAGTAAGCTATATTATACTATATACAGATACCATACGACACCGTGACGTTAACAGCCAATTGAGCCTCGGCAACATGTTTCCTCATTCATAAATGTGGATTGCTACAAAGAAGAAACTACAAACAGTAGTAGTAAGCAGTTAACAGTTAGCAGATCCCGTCTTGGTGAAAGTACTAACGCGTTACAAATTGAATATGTAACGGTCAGTCATCAGCGAACCAGTGTGGTCTCAGGAATGGGACAATTTGTCTCGGCGTAGGATTTTTAATATGTATGGATATTAAGGTAGGCTGACAATGCGATAATTATCGCCAGTGTAACGTCAGAAATTTAATGCCAGGTAAATGCACATTTTGCGTGCAGTGGCGCGGTAAGAAGAATACAGACAGACAGAATCCTACCACGCGCTTCTGGCAAAGCATATGGATGGCTAAAAAATTAGTGTTTTCATCTGTATTTAGGTATGTATAAAAGTGTTAAACTTGACATGTGCTTTTCGGTAAATACCAGAACACGGTCAAACAAAGAGTACGACAGTGACACTGAATACGTGTGAGACTTGAGTATTACGAGTGCACTACTAGCAATGCTGTTTTCAGTTTGAATTCCCAAGGCAGGCACAAGCACTGCTGAGACATATACTGACCTCAAGCGGAAGTAGCCATTATATCCCGCCGTCGTGGTCAGCGAAAGTGGATAAACATTTACATATACTTAGCATAACTATATGAAAAGAAACGTCCTTTATTAAATACTAAAGTCACAATTCAGTGTGTTCAATGCCAGTATGACGCTTGCCAAAATTATACTCTGGCCTCATAACTGTAACCTGGTGACGTCTCGGTGTTCAGCTTGTTCGTGAAGAGACATTTTTCGTAGTTCATCAGGATGAGTAATATTAGGAGAGCAGAATTTTGGCAGTGCCGTTTTGACTCGCGCTGGTATTATGCTCTCCCTATTATCTCCGGAACTGCAAGGTTAAATCAAAAGTACATCAGTGACCTATCCTGGAGTCTAGGCTATAGGACACATTTTTTCTTAAAGTTTATCAGAAGGGATATTATAAGGGTGAGCACGATTTTGCCAGAGCTGTTGCCAACGTGTTAAGAGTTATGAATCTGGTCCTCTATCTGGCTATATCACTAATATCACCCTTTAACTAACTCCACTGAAGTAATGTGGAAATGAAAAGGATTTGTGGATTTACTGGTACACCAGCAGAAACAAATGAAAAACTCAGTGAGAATATGTATTGGGTCCTAATATAACAATCAAACCTTCCTGTGTGGAGAGGCAAACTAGCAGTTTCACAACCTTATCACTTTCTCGTGTGTAAAAAGAAGAACTGAAATACCCCGGGAGGGCGACATTTCTGACAAAATCTTCTATTTATTGAATGTACAGTTCCATATATAATTCCACTGAGGCAATAAGACGTACAACCAGATCCGTAATGGTTCCCTTACACAAGCCAGACCAGTACTTTACTTACAGTGTTTCAGTAAGAAAGATCAGGGAATTTAAAAGAAAGAGAGAGTAAGGGAGAAAAACAGTGAGATAGATAGATAGATAGATATATAGATAGATAGATAGATAGATAGATAGATAGATAGATGAATAGATAGATAGATAGATAGATAGATAGATAGATAGATAGATAGATGAAATCACATGTACTTGATTTAATCTATGAGTCAAGGTGGTTCAGAACTCGGTGTTCTGCCTTCAGTCTATGCTTGCGTTTGAATCTGTGGTTTATAGAAATGTGCCACAGTACTGTCCCCTTTAAGTCAACCAACCAACCATTCTTGGTTGGAGAAGAACATAAGAATGGCCAGAATTACTACTTACACCTCTGTTCTGTTTAAACTATATTTAACTACATATTGTGCCAAATCCATCAGACTGGATCTACATAATAGTATACAATCTGTTTGTTTTGTCTCTACAATACATAACAGATCTTAAAAACAAAGAAAAAAGTAGAAGGGGGAGAATAAAAGTGCAACAATTTGTAAATTAAATAAAACTCTGGAGGATTTAAGAATTTAACCAATTACAGCAGGACAACAATGTCACAAAGCCATCGGATTTTTCTGTGTCGAGAGTCTGGCCTTAGGAACCCTGAATTTGAAACTCTTACAATGTGCAAGAACCACAAGGGCAGCTGATTGTATGGGGACAAAAAGCTTTTAGTCCCCACAAAGACGAGTAGAGATACACTCTACCCACAGGAGCCCCAGAATTCACCACTGCAAAGTGAGGACCAGGACAACATCAGCTGTAGTACATGCAGTTGTACACACAAACATGAAACATAGACTGTTTGGATGTGGTTGAAGTTTTCTTACCTAGTAACACAACAATAGGCAGCAGATGACACTCTGAGGGGTCAGAGAGAGAGAGAGAGAGAGAGAGTGTGTGTGTGTGTGTGTCTTTTTTAGAATCCTTCTGGGACAGAGCAAAATATTTCATAAAGTTGATATCCTATCATACTCTGAAGGTTCTCTCGTATGTAACCACACATCACCTGGAATTGCATGTAACCCCCCCCCCCCAGTCAGTAGTAAAGCTCACATAACATCACACAATTATTTAAGGTTTATATTGATGTAGCAACCATATCTTAAACCCAATATCATATACACATATTAATGGCATGTTTTTTTTATAGAATCTACACCAATAACGACAATTTTCATTATACAACATGAAACAGTACCAATTTCCCCCATTTAGATGGGCTTTTAAAGGTTTGGACACATTATTAAAGAGACCAGGACACATGGAGAAGTGGAGTCCTCTGCAGCAGCCATGTACATTCATGCCTGTCTCCTACACCCAGAGACAGGACAGCCTTCCTCTAGCACTGCACTACAGACACAGGACAGCCTTCCTCTAGCACTGGACTACAGACACAGGACAGTCTTCCTCTAGCACTGGACTACAGACACAGGACAGTCTTCCTCTAGCACTGGACTACAGACACAGGACAGTCTTCCTCTAGCACTGGACTACAGACACAGGACAGCCTTCCTTTAGCACTGGACTACAAACATAGACATAGGACAGCCTTCCTTTAGCACTGGACTACAGACATAGACATAGGACAGCCTTCCCTTAGCACTGGACTACAGACATAGGACAGCCTTCCCTTAGCACTGGACTACAGACATAGGACAGCCTTCATTTAGCACTGGATAGTGGTCTAAGGCTTGAATGATGGTATTTCCTGCCATAATCTCAATTCGGCCCTAAAGAATCACTGGACTTGCACTTTTGAACCTGAACTTTCTGGAAGGGCTGGGAGACCATCAGCCACCTAACCCAGTGAAGCAAACCTCTCACATGGGCCGCAATGGGCCTCAAATGGGCAGATTAATCCAAGTGACTGTCCTCACTCGTACTCGTGTGTAATTCCTGATGTTTGTTGACTTGGTGTGGGTGGGGTGGTGTGGGATTAACAACTGATGAAGAGGAAGAGATAGTGGGGACATGAGGAGAAGGAGACGAAGAATACATGATGGAGAGATGGAGGGAGAGATGCTGCTGGCCATTCACTTTAAAACGAGGCTCTCGTCCATTAGCAGAGATTACGGACATATACCACAGAGCACGATAAACATGAATCCGTAATCAGAGGTCAAATCAAATCAGCTCCATGCCATAAATCCCACGGGTGCTGAGCTCAAATACACTGGCCTTCTGTCTATTACGCAACGGGGTTATGATTCTGAGCAGACCTCCATCTCCCAGTACCACACACCCCGACCTCCCAGTACCACACACCAGTACCACACACCCCCACCTCCTTTCCAGTCACGTTCCCCTGCTTGAGATCCAGCTTGTGGCTAGGGGGGGGGAGCGGGGGGGCCCAGTTAGATGGGAACAGAGGAGTTGTTGCGCCTGCTCACCACTGTGTGGCAGGCTGGCGTGGCACGGAGTGAAAGGTCAACACAGCCAGGTTTCCCGACTGGTAGTGGTTTCCATGAAGCACAGTGCAAAGGATCAACACACCAATTACACACCAAATTAAAAAAAAAAACGCAAGGGTTATAATAAGCCAAGTCACAGATGGCGAGATGGAGGAATGGGGAGAGAGACAAAGAGAGAGGGAGAGATGGAGAGACAGACAGAGGGAGGAGGGAGGGATGGAGAGGCAGGGAGATAGAGAGAGAGGGATGAGGGAGGAAGATTGGGGGTTCGTACTCGTGGTCATAATTTGGTGGTGAGAAGTTAAAAATAAAATGACCAAAGAGGATTTAAGTGAAAAAGAATCACTATTCATGCAAATAAATCTCTGCAAGAATACCAACATGCACACACACACACACACACACACACACACACACACACACACGCGCTCATGCTCACACAAGCACTAAAATATCCATTACATTAATGTCTTTTGCCTATTGCTGAAATATGTAGTGAGAATTAACTGTACGGAGGGCATGGGCAGTTGGCTTACAGGACTGGCCATCTGCGCATCATTATGTAAACAAGTACCATTCAGATTAAGCATTATCCTAGATTTGCATTATAGTCGCAAGTAACCTACGGTACTGCTAAAGCTACACTGCCACCTGCAGGATGATTTTGAGTACTACAGTTAAGGTTCCCCCAGCCTTGCATACCACAGAAATAAATAAAATTCTCTTTAAAAACTCCCTCCTTTGCACAGGTGCTTGACACACACACATCGGTATGCATGACGTCCGATATAATTAAAGCTAGAGAACAAGCCATTATAGTTTTTGGCTACAAATGTAACTTTGGTTAAAAGAAAAAAGAAATGTAGACATTAAAGATTAAGCACAGTGAGAGTATTGGCAGCTGAGAGAGCTCGATCCTGTTGGGGAAGCTATGAGCGTGTGCATGTGTGTGTGGGGGAGGGGAAAGCAAAAAAAACTATAAACAAATCCTATAAAAACATTTATACATCTTTTAGTAATACTATTTCTAACAATCCAGTGAGAAACATGAGAGGCGGAGCCCACGAGGGAGGAGTGAGGGAGTGATCGGGGAAAAGCAGTCACACCAAAGGTGGTCACACTGCCGTGAGCTCAGACTCGGAGGTGACGGGCGTGCTGGAGGAGGAGGAGTCACCCAGCGCGGCGCTGTTGTCCAGGCTCTGGCTCCAGCTGTGGCTGGGCGAGGGGAAAGGGGGCGTGCTGCAGTTGGAGGGCGGGCCCGAGCCGGCGGTATCGCCACTGGGCAGCTGACTGAAGAGGGCGTCGCTGCGGAGGCCTTTGCTCTCTAGCTCCCCCTGCAGGTAGCAGCAGATCTCTTCGGGTAAGCGGTCGAGCTCCGCCTCGCAATCCCGCTGCAAGCGCAAAAAGTGCTGCGGGGGGGAGGTAGGGGTGGGGGGGGGGGGGACATGATGGAGAGATGGAAAAGAGAGAGAGAGAGAGAGAGAGAGAGAACTAAGTGACTATGGAGTGTCTGGAAAAACCTAAAACATAAATATAAATTAACAGAATCATCAATAGAAAAAGAGCAGAGAGTTGAGAAGCACAAAGGCAGCCTAGGGAGGAGAGGAGAGAGAGAGAGAGAGAGAGAGAGAGAGAGAGAGAGAGAGAGGAGAGAGAGAGAAAGAGGAGAGAGGAGAGAGAGGAGAGAGAGAGAGAGAGAAAGAGGAGAGAGGAGAGAGAGAGAGAGAGAGAGAGAGAGGAGAGAGAGAGAGGAGGAGAGAGAGAGCAGAGAGAGAGAGGAGGAGGAGAGAGAGAGGAGGAGAGAGAGAGAGAGAGAGAGGGGAGGCGTGGCTGCACCGGTGGCTGCTCCTCCTCCAGCTTCTGTAAGATTTCCCTCTGCTGTAACTTCAGCCTCTCCTGACGCTTCTCCTGAGCTTCATCCAACTGCAAACACAACAAAATCATGAGTGGAATAAATATGTGTGCTGTGTGTGTGTGTGTGTGTGTGTGTGTCTGATGAACAAGTGAGTGAAAGTGAGGATGTGGAGCGCTCGTACCCTGAGGATTAAGCTCACAGATTCTTGGATATGCTTCCTATTGATCTCATTCAGTTCACTGTGCAGAGAGAGAGAGAGAGAGAGGGAGGGAGGGAGGGAGAGAGAGAGAGAGGGAGAGAGAGAGAGATCAAATTTCCACAAAAATACCATGATTTTTTTTTTAACATTAGGTGCAAATGTGAGGACGTGCACAGAGCAGATCACTGCTTATTCATCAGCATGGACAAGCGCAGCCGTGTGGAGGCAGCCATGTGCAGCGGGGGCGGAGCTTAAAGCAGGTGCTCACCACTCCGCCTTCTCTTTGTCCCCTTTTTTGGCCTCGATGATGCTGTTCTGCCTTTTTCTGTCTAGGATCTTCTGCAGCTCCTTCTTCTCTCTAGCGTCAGGGACAGAGATGGAGCAGAATATATGTGTAGATACACACATGCACACACACGCGAGGGCAGAGAGAGAGAGAGAGAGGGAGAGAGGAAGAGAGAGAGGGAGGGGGAGAGGCAGAGAGGAAGAGGCAGAGAGAGATGGAGGAAAAGTGTCTTACTTGTCACATATCTCCTTCAGTTTCTTTATTTGAGCCGCCTGGCATTCCTGGGCAATTTCTTTTAGTTTGTGATATGACTGAAACAAAGAGACACAGAGTTCAGCCTGGGTGTGCACACGTGTGCCAGTGCGTGTGCCTGCGCGAGTGCACGTGTGCCTGCGCGTGTGTTTGTAGTACCTCTTTGAGGTGAGCGAATTTCTTCTCTTTCTCCAGCTGGTGTTGTTTCTTGCGGAGTTCCAGCAGTTCCTGCATCTGCCACTCCCTCAGCTGCACAGTCTGCCTCTCCAGCTCCACCTGCAGGGCACTCAGCTCACTGTGCACGGGCTCCTCAGGCTCACTGTTAGCACGCACAAACACACGCACATGCATGGGCAAACAGACACCAATGCATAAACACACACACACACACACACACATATACACAGTCACGCAAGTCCATGCAAGTGCAGTCTACAGAAAATTTATGCTGACAAAGCCCCACCTCCCACTCCCTCCTCCTGCCCCTCCCACTCCCTCCTCCCTGCCCCTCCCACTCCCTCCTCCTGCCCCTCCCACTCCATCCTCCCACCCCTCCCACTCCCTCCTCCCACCCCTCCCACTCCCTCCTCCCATTTCCCCTCCTCTCATACTTCTTCTTGACACTAATGCGCAGTTTTCTCTCCACTTGACTCCTGCGTCTCTGGATGTCCGAGGTGAGCTGGTTACTCCTCATCTTCTGCTCCTTACTGAGGGCCCACACCTGGCGGACAGTGTTGAAACGCTTCACCTTAAAAACGGCTCATTTGTACACAGGTGCTGTTACAGTGGCAAGAGTTTGGAGTGAGGGCTTAAATGAAACGCTGTTCGAGCTGTTGGAGTGAGTGTTAAGTGTGTGTGTGTGTGTGTGTGTGTGTGTGTGTGTTTTGAGTCAGACCTTCTTGAGGTGCTTCTTGCGTAGTTCCTTCAGATCTTTGCACTGCTTCTTCAACAGCTTTGCATAGGACTTATGTTGCCTGAAATCATCTATGGACTGAGGCTCTATCACTGTATCACACACACACACACACACACACACACACACGCACACACGCACATCATTGGTTTGGCCTGATTGTTGAGCTTGTTGAGCATATGGAGGTTGAGTAATGAAGGTGATGAGGAGGAGGATGATGAAGGCTACCTGTTAATATATTGAGAACCAGGTCTTCTTTCTGGCCTAAAATATTACACACAATGACAAGCAGGTCACTCAGACAAGTTACATAACATCAGGGAGACCTGGACGACATTGCAGACATAAACACACGTGCACATGTGTATGCACACATATGTACACTCAAATGTTTACACATATACACGTGTGTATGCACACACATATGTACACTCAAAATGTTTACACATATACACGTGTGTATGTACACATATGTACACTCAAATGTTTACACATAAACACGTGTGTATGCACACATATGTACACTCAAATGTTTACACATATACACATGTGTATGCACACATATGTACACTCAAATGTTTACACATATACACATGTGTATGCACACATATGTACACTCAAATGTTTACACATATACACATGTGTATGCACACATATGTACACTCAAATGTTTACACATATACACATGTGTATGCACACATATGTACACTCAAATGTTTACACATATACACGCACAGACCACATGGAAGTCACAACATCCCCAAGAAGAGTTCAGCGTTCACACAGGAAAGGCCTCTGTCGTCCTGTCCCACCCGGTACGTTACACTAATTAATTTACATTATTACATTCATGTTTTTTGGCATTTATCAGATGCTCTTATCCAGAGCGACTTACAAAAGTCATCTGCTCTCAGAATGTACAGTTAGATTTGAAGACAGCGTTAAAATAGACTACTGATGAAATACAGGAGTCGATGCCGACATCCAGAAGTCAAACAGGCAAAAGCAATAAATTCAACAGATTGATAAGCAACACAATGACAATACAACACTAAACACTAAGAGCTCGGGGGTTCAGCTCATCAACGGTAGGACCAGTGTCTACAGGCGCAGTGCTCCCTTAAACAGTCCACCAGCAGGTGAGGACAGGCAGGCAGACCTGCGCTAGTGGGCAGTCCGAGCCCTGGGCATCAAACCCCAGGACCCTCTCGCTTTCTGAACTTGCACCCATCCACATCAGCACCCAACAGGTAGTTTACAGCAGAAAACTGTGACGTGCACCAACGTATGTGACGGAGAGTGATGGAGAGCCCAGAGAGGAGGGTGTGGCGGGTGGAGGCGTGGGTGCAGCTGCTGTGGAGATGGTGGGGTTGCTGTACCTGTTCCTGACACCACCTCAGCCACCACCGGGGGCAGACACGGAGGGGGCACGATGCACTGGAAGTCTGTAGTGCTAAAGGCACCGGGGTCAGACCGATCAGCCTCATCCTGCCTCGCCTGCACTCGCTAATCACACACACACACACACACACACACACACAGTTTACATTTCTAGTAATATTAGACATCATACATGCATGGGTGTATGTACACACACACACACACACTTTACTAACCTCGCTGTCTTCCATTAAAACGGCCAGCTGTCTGTCTCTTTGGTCCAGTGCATGTTTGATTGGATTGGTCAGAGCCTCAGCGTACACTAACACACACACACACACACACACAGTCACAGTACAGCACACTACAATTTAATCTAAATGCCTATAAGATTAGAGTGCAGTGTTTCAGCTTTAGTTAGAGGGTATTTGCACAGAGAGGGTGACTCAGTGCTCCTCTCTGATCATGTGACATTTGCCTGTGGGACACGGGGTCAAAGGCCACGCCTCCTCACCTTGGTGCTCATTGGGGATGTAGTCTTGGACTTCAGTGTACACCAGCAGAGAGGCCAGCAGAAGTGGCTGATTGAGTTCATTCCTCAGATTAATGTAATGGTACCCTGTAACACACACACACACACACACACACACACCCTCAGCTAAAGGTCTCACTCCCTCTCAAGACATCAGAGATGACAGGTAATTCCTGTTCAGCCAACTATGTCCGTACTGACCTGGTCGTAAGGCCACTACTGGCAAAACCCGATGACCTATGAACTTTCCATTCTCCTCAAAAACAGCTACCCTCAGAGATGCCAGTGTGGGCAAGACCACCTAGAGAGAGAGAGAGAGAGAGAGAGAGAGAGAGAGAGAGAGAGAGAGAGAGAGAGAGAGAGATAGAGATAGACCCCCAAATCTGAAACAAACTAACCAGTTTTAAGCCAAACTCATCAACAAAGCTGCCCCTCCAACTGGCCATATGTCTGCAGATGCGTTTTGTATTGATTTTACTATTTTTACCATTATATGGTATTGTGCTGAGGGCTTTAACAACAGATGCTACATGTCAATGGAGCCATTTGGATCTGAATCTGAGATAGAAAAATGTATAATATGGAGTAACGCAGGACACGTTCACGTCTGACTCAGGTTAAGATGTGTGTTCAGTTCCTGACCTTAAGGGTCAAACCTCAAGGTGTCAGACCTCAAGATGTCAGACATCAGGGCAACAATATTAGCAATGCAGTTACCCTAATAAAGACGAAAGGCTCGTCGTCCCACACTGGGTCCATCGAGTTGTTATTGGACGTCTTGGTGCGATATTTCCTCTTGGTGTCTGCAGGCAACCCAAACATGTCCACCTCTACATACACAGCCACCTTCTTATCGGTCAGAAACTGCCCCGACACAATCTGAGAGGGCAAGAGGGCAAATATGTTAATGAGGCCACAGTTTCACCATCACGCTCCACACCGCATGTCATATGTGCACGCACACGCACGCACGCACGCACGCACAGGCCGTACCTTGATCTTCACTGTGTTGGCCACGATGCCGTCCACGATGTTCTCCGTGAAGGGGTCGAAGTGTTTGTCCGTGCGTCTCATGAACTCGGGCTTCAGCAGGTAGCCGCAGCGCCCGTTGTACTCAAACACACCCGTGTTGAGCTGCATGGGCAGATCTGAGCGCGCCCAGAACCACGTCACTACCACATCACTCCATCCGGTACACGTGACTTCCGCACTTCACACGCTTTGCCTCTTTTTTTTTTCTTTTTTTATTTTACATGATTGAAAATGTGGCCATAGAACATTTTCTGAACTACAGGACTATACCGAGAGTCACTCACCGAGCGTCTGGAAGTTGAGCGCCACCATCTGGCAGCCCACGTTCCAGAAGAGCTGAGGCATGTAGTTACTGGATTCCACACGTGTGCCTTTGGGATAGATCCGACTCAGCTGTTTCTTATTGTATCTTAACACAGGCACAGTTCAGGAAATACAGCATAAGCACACGCATGCACACGTGTGACAGGGCCGACTCAGCTGTTTCTTATTGTATCTTAACACAGGCACAGTTCAGGAAATACAGCATAAGCACACGCATGCACACGTGTGACAGGGCCGACTCAGCTGTTTCTTATTGTATCTTAACACAGACACAGTTCAGGAAATACAGCATAAGCACACGCATGCACACGTGGGACAGGGCCGCCTCAGCTGTTTCTTATTGTATCTTAACACAGGCACAGTTCAGGAAATACAGCATAAGCACACGCATGCACACGTGTGACAGGGCCGACTCAGCTGTTTCTTATTGTATCAGAAACAAACAACGTTCACAAGATACAACACGTGCACATGTTCACACACGTACGCACGCATGCAAAGGATACTCCACAAATTCCGTGGGCGAATTCTTCAGTGCGTCCAAACCTTTGGTCTCCACAAAAGAGGACATTTCAAAATACTTGTTCCTCTCTGAGTACGCAGGGGGATAAAAAAAAAAAAGATTCTATGTTTCTTCACCTTTAAGAGCACATACAAGTGTCACTGGGTGTGATATTTCGCTGCATACTCTCTGGATAAGTTTCTTATGACTGTGTTGAGACTCACTTGTTGCCACATCAAAGGATTTGAATTTGACGGGCTCGATGTAGTTGACCAGCGTGGACATCTCCTCTGTGGCGTTCACCTCACTGTACGCTGTTCCCTGCACGGGCGGCCAGGACGAGCAGAACAGGGAAGCAGGAGTTGGGTTAGGCAGCTTGGGTCTCCTAGAGCCCACCCCAGGGGGCAGGTCAGAGGTCAACTCGTCCATATTACCCAAAAACCCCCAGGGTTCCATAACCACCAGAATGGCCATAGCTGTCATCTTGACCATTTGACATTTGCAAGCTTATTTATAGTGTGGCACAGTATAAATAAACACACAAAAACATCTTGAAATAGGTCATAAGAATGTGAGAAGAGCTACAGTGAACTATGAGGAATTGTGGATCTGACAGTCCTTCACCTGGTTAAGACTCTGAATCATCATTAAAACCACATTAACACATCAACGGCTGTAATTATTCTACCACATGACATTTTGCTTTCATCCCGATGCATTATTTTGGTGTCTATCCTGTTGATATCGTTTCATTTGGTAACACTTTTGTCAGTGTTTTCACCACAGACCCACATGTACACCTACCCAGGCCCACACCTACCCAGACCCACACCCACATCTACACCTACCCAGACCCACATCTACACCTACCCAGACCCACACCCACCCACACCCACATCTACACCTATCCACACCCACACCTACCCACACCCACATCTACACCTACCCAGACCCACACCCACATCTACACCTACCCACACCCACATCTACACCTACCCAGGCCCAGACAGAAGGGGTGGGCATGGCGTACCTCGTCAGAATGGTGTTTTTTGGGGTCTGCCACAGGCTCTTCTTCCTCCTCTTCATCACTCTCTCCATCTCCACGATCTTAATCAAAATATGAAAACCACCATGAAAACAAGCACAACCCCCCCATCACATTAAAATGAATGAACATGGCTGGGTTTCCTCAAAGCATCACAGCACAAAGACCAGCTTTAAATGGTAGAGCAAGCAGCACACTGAATACTCTCTCTCCTGTAGGGCGATGCTCTCGGGATGCCGACTGATTACCCTAAACTACAAAGTGGCACCAATATGACATCAGTCTGAACCCTGAGTGGTTTAGATTAAATGTCAGTCAGGCACCAACCCACCAATGGACTTGTGGATCTCGCTGTCTTTGACCATCCTCTCTGCCAGATTCTCGCCCCCATTGGACATGACTTGTCTTGCCTCCACTTCAGACAACGAACAATCTAAACACAAATCTTTTTATAAATGGACATGAAATGGACACAGGGATGACGAGCTCAAGCACAACAGCACAACAGAAATCGAGGTAGATGCACAGTATGTGGCGCACACGCACGCACACACACACACACCACCCCCCCCCACGCACACAAACACACACACAGCTCAGTGCACGACTGCATGAAGAACGATTTGGAAAGAACATTAAGTTAAGTTAAGTCAAGCCACATTGTCAATTGTGATTTTCACCCCAATCGAAATTTGTCCTCCGCATTTACCCATCTGTGCAGTCAGAACACACACACACACACTAGTGATAACTAGGGGGCTGTGGTGCACACGTGCCCAGGGCGGTGGGCAGCCCTAGCCCGGCGCCCGGGGGCAGTTGGGGTTAGGTGCCTTGCTCAAGGGCACCTCAGTCATGGCCTCAGGCCTGGGAATCGAACCCACAACCCTCCGGTCACAAGACTGGTTCCCTAACCACCAGACCATGACCGCCCCATTAATCCTAATCATTCTTCACACTCTGAATGAGTGAGTAGCAGATAAAAACATGAGGTGCACATAACTGCGTACATTGGTCTGTATATATGTGTATGTGTGTGTGTGTGTGTGTGTGTGTGCTGACCGAAAGATGAGGCTTGCTCTCCTGTCCTGCGCCTGACGCTGCCCCCGTTCCACGCACGGTGCTCGTGCTTCTTCTTGTTCTTGATGAGGATCTTGCCCATCAGCTCCTGAGGGCTGGGCAGTGGCTGACCTGGGACCAGCTGGAACAAACCACACGGTAGCTTCATTTAGCAGGCCAACGTCTACGCAGTGGATAAACTTGACCACCAGGGGGCATTAAAGACAGTGCCACTACAGAGTTATTGTAGTGTTATACCCTAACCCTAACCCTAACCCTAAGAAAGCAATCAAAAGCATAAATAAAATTATTTTAGCACAAAAACCATTTTCTGTTGTTTTTTCTTTTATTTATCTTTACAAAGTATTGCGTTTCTAATAGTCACTCTGAGCCTTCACTCACCGGGTACTTCTCCAGCGGATCAATCAGCAGCGCATCACCAAATATAGAGCGGCAGTACTCAGCCATCTTAGCCTGCTGCCGCGCACTGGTGGAGGAGACCAGGGGATGGGGGTAAGAGGGGTGGAGGAGGACAAGGGGAGGAATTGAGGAGGATGAGGGGAGGAGTGGAGGAGACAGAGTGGCAGGGGAAGAGGTTAAAGTTTGAGGTTGGACAGCAATGTGAAAAAGAAACAAGCTGTGAAGTATATTTACTGACTCATCAATTCACACAAACACACACACACACACACACACGAGCTACACTTACGAGTCTACATGATTCTCGAAGGACAGGATGACTGGGTAGGTGGAGGTTTTAAACGCACTCTCCGCAATGGCCTCTATCACTTCCTACAGCAGCAAGAAAAAAAGAGGAAAACCGAAAAGAGGTCGGTGACCCCTGTGACCTCTGACACATGAAGCCATGGGAGGGCTGAGCGGCGGAGGAAAACGAGGGGGGCGGGGCCTGATTATGCATGCTCAAAATGGGCAGGGGGGGGGGGGGGGGGGCCACACCTTGAAGGGGATTTCAGTTGTCATTGTGAAGCCGTGCGTGATGACGGGTTCTTCGTCGGGGGGGCGGCCCTTCCAGCAGTCCAGCTCAACACAGCGGCAGCCGGTCAGAAGCACCTGCCTGTACATCTCCACTGAGGAGAGCCCTGTTAGCTGGCCCACTGCAGACACAGCCGCCCAGAGGGGGGGCGGAGTTAGGGGAGGAGCCTCTCACACACAACTTGTGCAAATGTGTCTGTGTTTGTGCGTGCAAACCTGTGAGGTAGGTGTTGTGTGAGGAGTTGATGAAATAGTGAGACAATGGTTGGTTCATGTCGTCCATGATGTCAAACCTTTCAGGGGGAACCACTGCGTTTTCTTCTCCTCCTAGAAAATTACTGAAGCCCATAAGGGAGATCTGATCTATACACACACACACAGGAAAACATCTTAGTGCCATCATCCTCAGCACATCAGAGCTCATCTGTGTGCGTGTGCCTTACCTCTCTCCAACTGGCTGCTCTGCGTCTCGTATTTCTCCATGAGCTGGCGAACCTGTTCACGTTTGAGGGGAGGGTACAGGACCTCATTCAGACGCGAGTCCCTCTGTTTATGGTTAATGAAGTCCATCAGCTGGTCCAGAGACAGGAAAAGCTTTCCCTTAGATCCCCTACACACACACACACACACACACACACACACACACAGTTAACACTCCACAGAGCGCCCAGATCTTCAGATGCTGCTCAGTCTCATTCCAGAGCATTTTTGCGGTGTAATGTGGAGCCCCTGAAGCTCCTCCACCCACAGCTCCATGAAGATCTGGTGGATCTCCGGCCTCAGACACACGTTGTTGAGGAAGGCCTGGAACTTGTCCCACGTGAACTCATCCAGCTTGATCCCGTCTGCCTGAGAGGAGAAACAGGACAATGTCTGCTCGCACGACTCACTGCTCAACAGGACTCTCATTATTCCACTCTCACAACACACACTGCTGCATCATCTTTGAGGATATATATAAAAAGCTCCGTATTGTACGAGTCTACTTAAACTGGGGCACGGTGGCTTAACAGAGGAGCGGCTTTAGTAACAAACAAACACAGACAGACAGAGAGGCACAATCGCTCAGATCTGAAGGTGTAGGGTTAATGGAGAAGAGGTGTGCTGGGACACTCGGTTAGACTCAGCAACCTGCACTTCCTGTTACCTATACGCATTTGCCTGTGGACTAATGTCAGGGCTTCCTTGGACATAGCGATTTAGCCCTGCCCTTTCTAAGCTTTTCAATTGTTTCCTAATGTTTGCCAACAGAGGGCAGTGCAGAGCAAAAAAACAAAACCAAAACCAACCCAGAAACTGGGCTCTCGGCAACGAGTGGCCTTTAACACAGATCGAGGACCAGTAGCCAAACAAAAACCACATACACAAATGTTACCAATACATTATGCAAAGAAAGAAAATGGGGGAAAACAGATGAAACACAGAGTAATAGGACAAACAACACCTTTGTGAAGCAAGGCTTTAATATGTGGGAGTGAGAGAGAATGAGGGGGGTGAAGCTACAGAAGGCACACGGAGGTGAGCAATTCGTGAGAGGTGAGAGTTATGCTGACACAGCGGAAGGAGGTTAGACATACACAGATGGACCAGAATCTACTGGGAACACAGCATAAAGGCTACTGCTGATCGGCCGATTGATTAATGGTATAAATAATTCATTAATAGCTGAATACCCTCTTAGTTAAAAGGCCACATTGCTCCAGTGCAGTCTCCACTCGCCTCTTGTCAGAGAACATCTTCAGTATACTGAGAGGGAGAAAGAGGGGGAGATGAAGGGAGAGGGGGAAGAGAGTGAGAGAGAGAGAGAGAGAGAGGGAAAGACGTAGGGGGAGAGGGGGGAGACAGAGGCAGAGAAATGGGGTAAAACAATGAGTGCTACTATAATTTTTATTTCCATCTAGTTTGCATTGACTTTGGCCATAGTTTTACAGTCACACCACATAGTTTCACTCAGCAGAACCGAAAACAAAAGTGAAGAAAGGAGATGTGGTAGTGAGACTGGGCAGGAGCCTCACACGCGGCCTACACCACACTCACTTCTTCACTGGGATTCTCGAATCTTGGGTCACCTGCAGCGTTAACTTGGTGTATCTGTGGGGGGAGAAGGAGGAAACACCACCCGTAAGAATAAAAACGGTGAGTGGTGACTGCGGTCATCTGACTTCACAACAGTCTCACTTCTCTACGGTTTTACTTCACTACGGTCTCACTTCACTACGGTCTCTGTCTCTTGGTCACCATTCCCACAGCATAATAAATCTACACAACGTCTACAGTAAAAGAGATCAGAAGTGTCATTATAGCATCTAATGTCAGGATGCTTTTAGTATCTTTAACACAACTCTTTCACAGTCTTTAACAGAGAGAGAGAGAGAGAGAGAGAGAGGGAGAAAGCAGGTAGAAAGGAAGAGAGGATGGAGAGATGAGAGAGAAGTATTCCGCATGTTTGCGGCACCATGCAAAATATTACTACTTGTCCCTAAATGACAGGTCTTGTATAGGAGGACAGAAATGGTAAGGGCATGTTTGACCAAGTGTACACATCAGACTAATTCTCAATCACACACACACACTACTCACGCTTTGAATAAGAAGGTATTGCGCGAGGCATTTTGTGACAGTATGTCCGTAGCAAGTTTAAATAGCTCTTCAGTCCACACCTGGTGATAGTCACAGCAAGTATACACACACACACACACACACACAATGTGAGCCAGGTTTTAGGAAGTTCTATTAAAGAAACAAGTAAGTAAAAATTAAAGGCAACAACAACACAGAGAAAAAAAGTACAAAAAAAATGCTACTTGGTGGCGAAAGGGCAAGATGGTGGCAGAGAAACACACACACAAAGCATGCTGGGTGACTGGGGAAAGGCTACAGTGGGCAGTCTCCATAGTTACCTTGGCAATGTCCTCATGCATTGCCTGGAGGTTGAGGAAGGAGACGTTGACCAGGTCATTGCCGTGGACAACCGTCACAAGTTTACCTTCCACATTCTCCTCGCCTTTGCCAATGCCCAGCACGTCCCGCACACGAGAGTCCTACACACACACAGGACACACACACACACACACACACACACACACACACACACACACAGAGGAAATTAGAACCCTTTGTCTTAAACTTGAGGATTAAACAAGTCGACTGGATTTGCATGGTCCTTTTGGAAGCAGTCCGTCCCTCCATCACAGTCCAGTTCTGGTTAAGCAGTGGGCCCAGTGCAGGCCATTAGGGTGCAGCGCAGAGCGCTGTGTGTGTGTGTGTGTGTGTGTCTGGAGCTGTGCGATCCTGCTCTGTCTCCACTCTGACGGCAGGCACAGGCCCCCTGGGACAGTTCAGGGAGGTATGATCGTATAAATACAGCACCATTATCCAAGCTTGCGGGGCAATAAACCTTCATAAGGTCACAGCACATGACAGTACAGGCGAATGCAGTGGAAGCACCAGCGCAGAAGCCACCCCTCAGTAACTACACCCCTCCCCTGGGTGTGCAGTATCTCCAAACACCCCTCAGTAACTCCACCCCTCCCCTGGGTGTGCAGTATCTCCAAACACCCCTCAGTAACCCCCCCCCGGGTGTCAGCTAGTGTGCGGTATCTCCAAACACCCCTCAGTAACTCCACCCCTCCCGCCCCACACTGTATGTTTTGTAAATGGGTTTATATCTGGTCTTTGGGACGTCAAACAGGTCAGGATAATGAAGTGGATGACTTATCTGCTTGATGACCAACATCCATAACAGCACCACCTTGTCAGCTTAAAAGTGCCATAAAAATAAAACTTGTGTTTATTTAAATTAACTCCTTTATTTTGCAATTATTTAGCCATTGTTTATTAAGATTTTATATCACTGAACAGCAATTCAATACACTGTGGCTATAAAAAGGGTTTTAAAAAAACCCACATACACGCACACACACACACACTCACACTCACACACACTCGCAATCACAGTACCTTTGGTAACTTGGCAAACCTCCCAGTCCTGGTGTCCCTGATATGGCTGATGTCCACAATCTCGACCTCCTGAGGAGACATGAAAACAGAAAGACATAAACACTCTTTCACGCGTCTGTCCCTGGTGTGTCTGAAGCTCTGGATATGAGGTATGGAGACAGCGCGGACACGGGGTAGAGAGGAAGGCTACGCAGTCTTTCACAACCATCTCCCATCAGCCTCAGGTTTAACCCACACCAAACAGCATCTGCTAGGCAGAAACATTGAGGCTATTATGTGAGGGCATGATAACCTTTGTCTAAATATGATCTGGAACATTCAAACCCGTCACATACGCTGAGCAGGAGATGAGATTTTGCTGAGTGCTGGACAGGTATTGGGTGCTGAGATGGAGAGAGATGGAGTTAGTTTCTCTCCGTCACTTGTGTGCATTTTGCAAATCTGAACTGAATTTCTGAAAATTACTTGTCCAACCTCCACATCTAGTCACTTGTGCACATCAGGAACGCAATTACGCATTTTACACAAATACCAAATACGTGGCATATTCAAGCAGATGATCAGAGATCAATTATTTTTGTCATGTCAATCAAAATACTTCTCTGTTGAATAGTCCTGCTCCCCAAAACATACTGTCAATAGTTCATTGCATAAGTCATTACATTCAAAAGTGCTGAACCAGTCATACATCTCTATTAGACTCTATTATTTTTGGTAAATTTCTCCTTAACTGATGATTAGGTGAATCATACAAATACATTCACGGATAAACAGGAGTGTGTGAAGCTTAAGATCAACCAATGGTCAACCAATTCTCTAAAATAGCTCAGAGGTGCATCTTACAGTATGAACCCTCCACTAGTAAGCAGATTGCTCACTGCCATGGATGTAGTGTGTGTGGACATCACAGCTGAAGCCTGCAGAGGCTGGATTAGATGTTCCAAATGACGTTCTTCCATGTTGCATTACAAGAGAAGATATCTGTTGTGACGTGGATAAGAACCCGTGGCCCGACAGACAGGAACGTCAGGAGGCGTAGAAAGGTTGAAAGGTTGCGCTGTAATTTTACATACAGTGTTGCTTGAATAGTTCTGCCTGTCTCCTATGTTGACAGTCCAGTCTCTTGCCATCAATCACCCACACGCAGTAATGTGTAACTCTGCTCTACAGAAATGTGTAGCCTTGTGCATTTTCATTCATTGTCCTCAAAACCTTAGACGTCAGAAAACGGACATGGATGTACAAGTACAAAATGGACATGAACGAGGGACTGTGAGCAAGCGATGGGCTTTTGCTGGTAATCCATTGTGTGATGGTGTTTGTACAAATTATATTGAGAAATGCACTTACTGTAGTGCATTGTGCGCTTTTCAGAAATGCTCCAAAGCGACTGACAAAGACTGTAATCACATTGTGTTGACGATTGTTTTTTATATGGAGGTGCTATATACATTGGAGGACTCTGATTGGCTGTAACTCAGCCCTGATTTCCAGTGACAACATCATGTGGAGAAACAAAGTCATGGAGGAAGGGTCTGGAGAGCAAGGCTTTATATGGCCACGTCCATCTGCTCGAGGACAAAACAACACAGGAATTACTTCCTTCTTCCTTTGCGCATGGCATGTTCACCCAATCGCATCTGGCTGTCAGCGCAGACACAGCGTGGACAGGCAGCTTGACAAGTTCACGTCAAGAGAAGCAGCCTCCCTTGTAGCGGGGTTACCACGTCTGCCAGGAAAACGCCTCGTCCCGTCGGCTGCTGTGGGACAGGGCGCGAGACGGGACAGGGCGCGAGACGGGACAGGGCGCGAGACCTGCTGCTCCAACTCCAGCTCCGCTCCGCCATTAAAGGAGGGGAGGAGAAGGCCTGACGTGGAGGGCCAGGCTAACCTGTGGAGGTGGAGCGTGAGGTGGAGGTGGGCTGCTGCTCCCCCCCCCATCTCCTGTCCTCTCCTTTATAGGTCAATCTCTCGTTCTTTATCAGTTTCTTTGATCATTTTCTCTCACTCCACTCATCCTTCATGAGAGAAACCAAAGACCTGAAGTGAGACAGGGGACCATTCAAGAAGAACCTCAGGTAGTGAGGGATGAAGGAGAACCATGCACACTACACCACTCTACATTACCCACCACACTACACCACACACCTCTACACACTACACCACTCTACACTACATTACACCACAACACCACATTTTTTCCCATACTTATTCCACATTTATGAAAGAACAGAGCCATAAAAGACGGACTGATTCAGTAACACCATAAAGACGGACTGATTCAGTAACAATCAGACTTATTGTTAAACAAGATCTGTTCTAAACACACTAATATTCTCTCAATTCCTTTAATTACATGAATAATTTTCATTAATTTATTAATCATTTATTTTGAGAATCGAAGAAATGCTATTTGCAAAGATAAACCTGTTGAAAAACACACGCGAGCGTGCACGTGTGACGCGCACACACACACACACACACACGCCTGAGGTGCTTCCGTAACCTGCCTGCTATTCTCCACACGTCCGTTCATCCCCTCTGCTCATCCTGCAACTCCCTCTGGCTTTTCCTTCCTGATGGGTTTTTACGCCTCTTCTCTCCGTAATGATTAAGTCAGTGATTTGAATGTTCCCTTGAGTGAGGTCAGTGGACTCCAATAGGGACGTGTTCCATTCCAAGAAGGTGCGGAGGGACACTGAAAGGCACGCCCGCACGCACGCCCACACGCCCGCACACACACACTCCCCGCACGCTTTCACCAAGCCGCGGTCATTACACCATCGTTAGAGACAAACTTATTGCATATCCACAACTGACTAAGTCTCTTAAGCAATCCAGAGTTACAACCAGTCTATCCAATTATCTGAGTCTGGCTGCTTCTCCTGCAGGTTTCTTGAACAGGAAACAGCTCTGTCTTCTGAGGAAAAGCATATGAGGGGAGAATGAGGGATAGCGAAGACCTGGAGGAAACAGGCGATCATTCAAGAAGAAGAACGAGAAAGTTCAAAATAAACCACGAACTTCTAATTATACCGTTTGGACGTCACAGAACGCTCTCTGAACAATACTCTGGGTTTCATGAAGTGATGGTAACAGGCCCAGGCTTGTGAAATATTCATTCATTTTTCATTCATTATCCGTACCGCTTATTCCCGCTAGTCGGGGTCACGGGGGGCTGGAGCCAATCCCAGCATCTCTGGGCGAAGGCAGGGTACACCATGGGCAGTTCGCCAGTCCACCACATGGCCAACACGCACACACACACTCACACCTACACCTACGGGCAATCTAGAGTGACCAATCAACCTAACATGCATGTCTTTGGACTGTGGGAGGAAACCGGAGTACCCGGAGAAAACCCACGCAGGCACAGGGAGAACATGCAAACTCCACACAGATTAGCCCAGACCGAGAATCGAACCCAGACCGCCTTGCTGTGAGGCGACAGTGCTAACCACCACACCACCATGCCGCCCTGCTTGTGAAATATCTTCCTGTGAATTGAGCAAGTCCTTGGTGTGTGTGTTTTAGAGCAGGTGTGTGTGTTGGAGCGTGTGTGTACATGTTCCAGCCATGCACACATTCCCTGCATTTTTGGCATGAGAACTGTTGACTCAAGATGTAACAGTTGGCCCATTCTGTCACTGCAAGAGTTAGAATACAGTCTACACTGTTAGGATACAGTCTATAGTATTAGGATACAGTCTACACTGTTAGGATACAGTCTATAGTGCTAGAATACAGTCTACACTGTTAGGATACAGTCTATAGTATTAGGATACAGTCTACACTGTTAGGATACAGTCTATAGTGCTAGAATACAGTCTATAGTGTTAGGATACAGTCTACACTGTTAGGATACAGTCTATAGTGCTAGAATACAGTATACACTGTTAGGATACAGTCTGCACTGTTAGGATACAGTCTATAGTGCTAGAATACAGTCTACACTATTAGGATACAGTTTACACTGTTAGGATACAGTCAGTACTGTTACGATACAGATACAATCAGTGCTGTTACAATACAGACTATAGTGTTAGGATACAGTTTATACTGATAGGATACAGTCAGTACTCTTACAATATAGTCTACACTGTTAGGATACAGTCAGTACTGTTATGATACAGCCTATACTGTTAGGATATGGTCTATATTGCTGCAGGCGCAGGCATTGGCAGGTTTGTCACAATGAATGACCATACATATGTGCGCACACACACACACACACACGCACGCAGGCGCACACAAAGTTGTAATGTTTTCTTACATCGCTAACACTTTGTTGACATTAAGTCAAACACACAGGCTGGTAGTCCATTTGTCACACACTTTCCTCACAAGTACGAGAGAACGACTCCCACGTGAGTGAGACCTGCTCTGCGTAAACCCTCAGCACACACACACACACACACACACACCCCACCCACAAACACACTTAATGTTTCCAAAACACAGCGACAGGGGTATGTAGAAGACTGAAGTGGAGACATACTGCCCCTGAGCAAGCTGGCCTTCCTTCCTGTGACTATCCGCAGACTAACAACCAACGGCAGACTCCGGGTGGGCTGGGCAGCGGGCGTCTGCGGACGAGGGGCCCCGTGGCTGCACTGCACTGCAGCGGCGGGTCTGTCGGGATGGGGCTTTGGCCCAGTGCCGGGGGGAGAGGAACCCTGGACAGAAGGTCGTCTCGCTGGGCAGACGGAAGCCGGGGCAGCTGTGGACCACTGACGTGCTCTCACACTGACACAGCAGGCCGCGCAGGGAGTGAGGGAGAGGGGAGGGTGTAGGGTGTGGGGCGGGAGTAGAGAGTGTAATACTGTAAGGGAACATGTGGGGCAGATATGATGTCCTTTGTCCAGAAGCTCTCGGCACCCCAGAGACTCTGACTGAACTCTCTGTCCTAGTGAGGGCTCACTGCTGAAAAATCAGTAGGCCGCACATGTATGAACATACACACACACACAGACACACACACAGACAGACAGACACACACACACAGACAGACACACACACACACACATAGTTTGGTTCTGCTCTGTATGAGCCTGTTTAATAGGGGAACTCACTCTTGTAACCAGTAGCACTACTTTGCGCCAAGTTTTTTCCTTTGTGTGTGTGTGTATAAGAGAGAAAGAGAGATGTGATAGTTCTAAAATGAAATGTGTGTGTGGACCACTGATAGCCCTGAGAACCCTGCACACTACACCACACTACACCACACCACACCACACCACCATATGCTTTTTTCATACTGGTACCACATTCAGGGAAGAGCAGAGTTGTACACCATAACGATGGACCGATTCAGCAACAATCACATTTACTGTTAAACCAGATCTGTACTAAACACACTAAGAAATTCTATTAATTCCTTTAATTGCATGAATAATTTTCATTAATTTATCCATCATTTATTTTGAGAACCGAAGAAATGCTATTTGTAAAGATGTTGTTGAAAAACACGCGTGAGCGTGCACATGTGACACACACACACTTGGTCTGAGATCAGGAGGATTAATGGTGGGGGGTGGAGAGAGGGAGAGAGAGAGAGAGAGAGAGCAGTAAGATTCATTAGAGTAGAGAGAACAGACACATACATCAAACATGGTTAGTTACAGAGAAAGAGGATGAGAGGGAGAGAGAGAGAGTGAGAGGGGGAGAGAGAGAGAGAGAGACATGAGGGGAGGAGAGGAAGTGTCTAGCTAATCAGTGAAAATGGACAATTATTAGCAAAGAAAAAGAAAGGAAGAACACTTCAATTATTACTATATAACTACATTATATAAATTCATGAATATTTACCCTTCAGTTCCTCCAGCAAGTCTATGTGGTGATGCCTCACCAAATTAACAGAGTGAATTTGTTAATTGGCTGTCTCTCTGCATCCATCCATCTATTAATCCACCTCTCTAATCCACTCCCTCTCTAACCCACAACCTGTCTAACCCACACCCTCTCTAATCCACACCCTCTCAAACCCACACCCTCTCAAACCCACACCCTCTCTTATCCACACCCTCTCTAATCCACACCCTCTCAAACCCACACCCTCTCAAACCCACACCCTCTCTAATCCACACCCTCTCTAATCCACACCCTCTCAAACCCACACCCTCTCAAACCCACACCCTCTCTTATCCACACCCTCTCTAATCCACACCCTCTCTAATCCACACCCTCTCTAAACCACACCCTCCCTAAACCACACCCTCTCTAATCCACACCCTCTCAAAACCACACCCTCCCTAAACCACACCCTCCCTAAACCACACCCTCTCTTATCAAAAGGGAAGACAGGCGTCACTACACCTGCAGCGACACACAAGCTCCGACTTCAGCAGCGTCTGCTTTACTCACAGCACTGACCCTGAATCAGCCGTCTGTGTGTGTGTGTGGGGGGGGGGGGGCTGTGGTGCCGCTCTCGGCCAATCAAGAAATGACGGCACAAGCGTGAACGTGTAGCCGCCTGCGTGTGAACGTGTAGCCACCTCCTCGTGAACGTGTAGCCGCCTGCGCGTGAACGTGTAGCCGCCTGCGCGTGAACGTGACTGCACGTGCGCTTTCATATTTTATATAATTCAACAATTTGCAATGAAAATGTGTTTCTAGGGAGGAGAGAAATGTGGGAGACGGACAGAGAGGAAATGCTCACATTATCAAGCCAGCAAACACACTTCCTGTATTTAAGCCTCTCTCTCTGAGTGTGTGTGTGAGTGCGCGTGTGTGTGCGTGTGTGTCAATACATTCAGGGAGATTACTTTCTTTGCTAAATTAACATATTAAATATTAATTTTCTGGATAATCTGTTAAACCCTAATTGGCTTTCGCTTTTTGACAAATGCCAAATGCTAATGTTTTTAGCAGTGTTGCAAGTAGCTGAGCAACAACTAGCACATTAGCCTCAACAAACAGTGGCTAGGAGCCAGGACCCAGAGCGCATCCCAAACAAGATTAGACCACCAAGAGTGACCATGAACACACTGGCTCTGTCACACACCCCCTCCCCTGCCCCCACCCCTCAATTATACTTCACTCTCTGCTAACATGAGGAGTCTCTTAGCTTACATAAGGCTGAAGAAGCTTTGAGCCTGAAGGATTCACACTCTCTTCTCTCTCTGACATGTCTTCATTCACTGTCCATTTGACAGTGTTTATGCCTTTACTTCCTTGGTCTCTTATTCTGACGTATGCTTTGCCCGGGGCTCCTGGCAGATCCAGGTCCAGCTTTAAAACATTTCCCATGTGTCTGTTCTGTTCATTTTTCCATGTTCTAATGTGCCATTTCTACAACTGTAGAACTGTTGAATAAAAGTCCCCATTATACTACACTTAAAGTGTCAAAATGTCTCCCTCACTTGCTTCGTTTCTGCCTGTCACTTTCTCCTCTGACTTCCTGCCAGACTTCTAAACAAAGGAAGAGAGAGAGAGAGTGTGTGTCAGAGGAGGACATTTGTTTGGAAATAGCTGCCCTCCTTCCAGCTCTTTCATCTGTTCTGTTCTGAGAGAGAGAGAAAAAGAGAGAGTCAGGATGGAATTGGGGTTTAAGTTATGGATGAGGGGGGCACAGGGTACATTGTGTTCCACAGCTACCCATCACAACGACTTCCTGTAAGTTTTCCCACGCTTGCAGTAGAAAGAGAGGGAGAAAGAGAGAGAGAGAGAGAGATGGATGGATACAGAGGGCAGAGACAGGAAGACTCATCATCCCTGCATTTGTAAATGGACAGATCTGTCGCCCTTCTTTTCCCTCCTGATGACAACCAGCTGTACATTAGTCCAAAAAACAAAAGGCATAAAGGGGAAATGAACGACAGACACTCAGCAACAAGCACTTAGATGTGAGGGAGAGAGAGGAAACATATCAGGGCCCGTAGGAGAAGCTGAACCAACCAGGCCTGAGTACAAAAGCAGCATTCAGAGGAACTGATTAGTGACCGGAGAGGAAGAGGAGGAACGCAGAGAGATGGAGGTGGTGGCGGAGCGTCTCTAAACGGTCTGGGCGTTAATGCTAAGCAGTGCTAAGAGCATGCTAATGTAGCTCGGTCTACCAGACGTGCCCGTAACAATTAGCGAAGCGGCGTTAGCTCCTCACGTCTACATTAGCGCAAAAACCCTATCAGGCCTGCGGAGAGCAGACCAAAGCAATATGGCACTTTTATCCCCCACAGTGACATGCCGCAGTGTTCCATTAGAGCTGAAGACACGAGCCCACATCCTCACACTGACCACTAATGCACAAAACCAGCCCAGGCGGTTAATGCTAATCTATTATTTATCTAATCTAATATATGACGCAGTTATAATAGTGGAGGTTTCAAAGAAATGTTGAAGTTTGAGCTGACCACAGCAGTTCAGAGGGGAGAACGTAGACTGTATTAGCAAACGGGGATGCAGACAGGGCAGGTTGTTTCCTAGCTGCCCCTCTGTGGCACAAAGAGGAGAAAGTTTATAAGAAAGTTTAGACCAGTTCATGCGAAAGGACTTTTCTGGGTCTGAGAACTGATCCATAACTTCATTCCCACTTGGGAATGAAGGATTAGAGTATTCACACACAAACACACACACACACACACACACACGTCTGTACACACAAAAAGTGACAGTGTGTTAGGTTTATGTGGAGGAAGAACAGGTACTGATATGCACCAAGCATTCTCTTCTCCTCACAGAGGAGGCAATCCATTTCTCTCACACCTACTGTCTTCAGGTCCTGAGGGTTTACATTTGTCATACAATACACATGAAAGACACGATACACCAAGACCTACATATCAAGTATAATATGAGACAACAGGCATATATAACAGCCGTATATAGACAACAGAGTCTCAGTTGCCTCTTTGGCTACAGCAGAATATTGTTAGGGAGGAGATTTTCAACAGAACATGGGCGTGTTTTCCTTTCTATACAAAACCTATTCTACCACAGTGTGTGTGTGTGTTTAAGCGGTTGCTACTTGTGCCCACGCACACACATGCATGCGCACTTACACTTACAACGTTGCAGCCACATGGAAGACGGGAATCTCTGCTTGTGTGCATGTACGTAAACCCCACGCTGAAGTAAAGTAAAAGGACGAAGGAGACGGGTGAGAGGAGGACAGAAGTGGATTCGTGGAAGTGTGACTGACTTTTAACAACTTTACGCTACTTAGAAGGAGACGCAAGAAAAGGGGGGAGTGTGGGAAAAAGGTATTATTAAATATAATAATAGCGGAATGAAATCTAAATGTGTCTATAAGAGTGCAGTTACTGAAGAGACGAGATGAGGTGTCCTCTTTCCTCTAAAGAGGAGGCTGGCTTCCCCTGGGCTTAGACTCCTCCCACCAAACAGGGTTACTGCTTCCCCTCAGGCAAAGCCTGCCCTAGTGTCCTAATACTGCAACACACACACACACACACACACTCTCTCTCTATCTCTCTTTCTATCTTAACCATATTTGTTTTCTGTATGAAAGATATAATGTGCATGTACAATCAGAGGCAGCATGAACAGCCCTCGTCTGTGTTGTGAAGACGAAGATGAAGGGCAGCGTGCGTCTCCTCACACACACCCGGCCTCACACACACCCGGCCTCACACACACACACACACCGCCCCAGGATGGCTACAGAGATGAAACGTAAAGAGAGGAAGCTAAATATCAATGGCGTTTGGGAGGGAGAGGGACAGAGAGAGAGAGAGAGAGAGAGAGAGAGAGGGACCGAAAGGCAGAGAGAGCAAGAAAGAGACAGAGAGAAAGAAAGAGAGATGGGGAGAGAGGGAGAGGGAGACAGAGAGAGAGAGAGAGCGCTTGATTTAATGTGCCTAAAATTTGATTTGACTCATGAGTGCTCTCATAATACACACTAATCGGCAGAACTGAGCTAGCAGAGGGAGAGTCAGAGAGAGAGACAGACAGCAGACAGACAGACAGACATACAGAAACTGGAGGAGAGAAGTGAGACACAGCTCAATCCCAAACCCCACAGGAAATGTCACCCAGTCTTCTGCTTCTCCTGCGTTTGCCTCGCCAGACCTCAGAACGCCTGGCCATGGCGCCACTGGATTTGAAACTGCTTACATTTTTTTTTAAATAGTTAAATAAAAAAAAAAGATTCTGAAGAGTTTTTGTCGCTTGAAATATTATAAATGTTATAAAAATGGACAGTGCTGACCTGGGCCTCCTGTGAGGAGGCTCGAAGGAGAGCAGCGTACGGCAGCTGTGTGAGAGAGGAGGACACACACTAACCATGCTGGAGCCGCCCGTCCAGTACAGGAAGAATCCATGAGGGTCCACCTTCAGGGTGACCAGGATGGGCTGACCACTGTTGGGTTCCTAAACACACACACACACACACACACACACACACACAGCTCTGTTAGCACACAAAGCATATGAAATAAGACCTGATAGTCATTACTGAAGTTACGATGTAACTTCTACAAATTTCTTTATTCTTTATCTATTAATGTGTGTAAGAACTTGGCGCCGAAGAACAAAAGCCTGCCACAGCACCGCGGATGAGAGCGGAGCATGACCACGTGATCAGAACGTCGTAGCTCCTAGAAGCTCTGGGCTGTGCCCTGGTAGGGGTCGCACCGGACTGCAGGCTGTAAGACCACCACGTATTCAGCGAAACATCTTTAATAGCGATTTGAATGACTTGAATGCAGTGCTGATATTCTCCAACAGCTGTGCTGTTATTGCCAGCTTACACTGTGACCTGATCTAGAATGTTCTAAATGGTCCGTGACTGTTCCACTTTTTGAATGAAAATGCTCAAATAATGATTCATATTCCATTCATGAATGTAAAAAAAAAAAGTCAAAGGCTTTTTAGTCAATTAATGGGATCAGTGAAGGGTAGAACGACAGATATTTAAGATTATTTATTTGGGTCTTGAATTACAGGAGTCCATATGTGCGTCCAACATAGCTCGACAGTCCTGGATGATACAGTATGTGAACAAATGCTACTATTGTCTAAACACTACATATGCTAATAGATACACACTATGGTAAGGCAGCATAATAGAAATGCTTCCTCTCCTGTAGTAGTTGAGAGGTCACTGGAGGACACTTCCTGTTCTGTTGTTGCGGTAAGCCATGTGCCGACCATATGACTGCTCACTCCACTGGCAGATCACTCCACTGAGCAAAGACACGCCCCTGTCGCCCCGCCCACTTAATCAGAACCTGACACGCCGGCTTCCGGCAGAGACCCCCCCCCCCCCCCACACCAACACACACGTCTCGGGGCTCGTGTGCTGGGCCCACCGAGGTCTCGTCTGTGTGGATCTCCAGCCGAGGAGGAAGGAGGACAGCAGATATGCCCGTGAAGACCAGTGGGCTCTGCTGCAGGAGAAGAGGCCCAACCCCCCAGGGCACCCAGAGCAACCCCGTCCCCACAGACTAATGCTCACCGGGCAAGAGAGAGAGAGAGCGGGACAGACTTAAAGATTTTACTTTACTATGTTATTTTATCATATTTAACCATTGTATGTATCCTATGCTTTGGCAATACAAATGTACATATTTGTCATGCCAATAAAGCACCATTGAAAGGGAGATAAGACAGAGCGGGGGGGGGGGGGATAGGGAGAGAGAGGGAGAGAGAGAGACTGTGTGTGTGTGAAGAAGTAAGCAGTTGAGACGCTTGAGATCAGAAACGTCGTTTTTCATGAAATCTGGTGGGATTGTGCATGTGAGAAAGAAAGAATTGCATGACACAGAGTGGTTGAAACACTCAGAGACACTGTTTTCCATGAAATCTGGTGTCCATTTATGGCAAAAAAAAACCACAGCAACGTTACAGCCTTGTACAGAGTAAGGATGTTCTCTAGCTAAGGAATGTGAGAATGCACTTTCTGTGGTTTAATTCTCTTCAGAGAAAATGTCACTAACAGACACGGGACAACGCAGAAGGACACGCAAGACAGCACCACGTTATAATACGCCAAAACGGACTCAATCTGAACACGCAAGTGTACTAGAGACAACAGTCCCGATGCCCTTGATTCACAGAGAAAGCCAAGAGCTTAGCCTGGTCGTAGCATCCCGGCTGTACGGTTCCACCGCAGACAGTACGGGTCCACCGCAGACAGTACGGGTCCACCGCAGGCTGTACGGTACCACCGCAGGCTGTACGGTTCCACCGCAGGCTGTACGGTTCCACCGCAGACAGTACGGGTCCACCGCAGGCAGTACGGGTCCACCGCAGACAGTACGGGTCCACCGCAGACAGTACGGGTCCACCGCAGGCTGTACGGTACCACCGCAGGCTGTACGGGTCCACCGCAGACAGTACGGGTCCACCGCAGGCTGTACGGTACCACCGCAGGCCGTACGGGTCCACCGCAGGCCGTACGGGTCCACCGCAGACAGTACGGTACCACCGCAGGCTGTACGGTACCACCGCAGGCCGTACGGGTCCACCGCAGGCTGTCCTGCAGCTACTGCACAGAAGGCCTAAGAACTCGTACTGCCAGAACAACAGAGTTCAACAGTGCAGGGCGGTGCTCAACCTTTCTGCACCACGTCCTTGGGCAAGGAAAAGGCTGCTTTCTATGGGTGGAAGGTTAACACCCTAAAACCTTCCGGTCCACACAGGCTGTGGTCATATAGAATAAGTATGTATTTCTAACCCTAGATGTCCATGTCGTATTTTCGCGATCTACCTTTGCAGGAGATTAAAGCGCTGAGAGAGTATCTGGAGTGGCTGGGTTCCTTTTGGCAGTGGAGAGATAAAAGCCCCCACAATGCCATGGGACACGCACTTCTTTTTTTTTAAACAGACGTTTGAACAGTTTGAACAACTGATATATTGAATCCGCACGTCCTCAAAATGGTACTGGCCGTTCTACAGAGGGCACTGAACAAAGCGTGACCGTTACTGCGTCTGCTGTTTCCATGAAAACTGGAACAGTGTGCACAATCAGACCCCCCCCCACACACACACACACACACACACACACACACACTGCTGCGCGGAGACGCCGACTTCCCAAACCGCTGGCCACCAAGACACACGTGTGGAGTTCACTCGCTCTCGCACAAAACACAGTTTGTGCGTATTTGTTTGTGTTTGCATAAACGCAAGCAGGTTACCGTTTTACTGTGGCTGCTGAACGACCTCTATTCATAACAGAGATGCACAAAGCCCTTCAGGTGAGGGCCACTGGCCACACCCCCTCCAGAGGTGGAGGGAGAGGGGAGAGGTGGAGGGAGAGGCGGAGGGAGATGGAGGGAGAGGTGGAGGAAGAGGTGGAGGAAGAGACGCAGACCGAAGGAGCGGAAAGGGAGAGAAGGAGAGCGCTTGAGTGACATCATCATCTCTTTTGATCTTGTGGGAGCTTAGCTCCGCCCCCCCGGTGCGTGTGGTAGCAGGGTGCTCCAGCCTTAACCTTTACACCCTGCACTCTCATTACAGACCAGAACGTACAGTCATTATCTAAACCTGTTCCTCCTCTCCCCCTACCAAGACTGGCCTTCAGCTAATAAGCCTTAATGATTCGTCTCCCTGTCTGCTTTTATCATTTCTCTCACACACACACCCACACACCCACACCTCATCTCCGTTTGTTAAAGAAACTGGTGCGAGCTACTAAAAATGCAAACAACACACCCAGCAAGCTTGCTTCCTTCAAGCTTACACACATTACCTGCAGCTCGCCAGACAGGAAGACCGAGTGAACCTGACTGACCCCGAGACTTTATATATGATGCAGGCAAACCAGGGCGCTGTGGCCTGCTGGATCCGTCCAGCCTGAGCCCAGACGCAGCGCACACTCCAGTCCCTACACACTCCAGTCACCCACACAGGCCCACTGCTCCTATGAGTTATTTAAGACCTTACGCAGCATGTGTGTTGGTGGGCACTAATGTGTGTCCAGGGACTGGAAGTAGCCTATTAAAACACTTCTTTAAGCAACCTATTAAGTAAAACCATCTTGGCTAGCATGGAACCTGGACGTGGACAGAACAGACCTTGACAGAAAGAGCGCCGAGACTCGCGCACACACACACACACACACACACACACACACACACACACACACACTCACGCGCATGCTGTGTAAACTCGCGCGCAAACATGCACATTTCACAGGCTAATGCAGAAACTATGTCAGCTATTTCAGCGGGTGACTTTACAGGCCTCCTGGCCCTGGTCATATTTGGCCTGCAATATTCAAATCCTTTTAAGCCCTTATATCACACGAAGATATGATAAGTTGACATTCATCTTATACCGAGTACACAGTATGCAGTACACAGTATGCAGTACACAGTATGCAGTAACGTTCGTGCACATTACAGAACGAAGCGGAGATAGAAACAAGCTCTTCTAAATACGCGTGTAGTTTTCCCACTGCGCTGATGATGTCATTGTAGACGTGTGTATCAGTCTAGCCGCAAACTTCAGACTCATCAGGACAGCAGGGACACACAGCCATCTCCCTGCCAATGGGTGTGTGTGTGTGTGTGAGAGAGAGAGAGAGAGAGAGAGGGAGGGAGGGAGAGGGGGGGGGAGGGAGAGAGGGGGGGAGAGAGGGGGGGGGGGAGAGAGGGAGGGAGAGAGAGAGAGACCTTTGAGCGGTTATTAAACGAGTGCACTGATTGACTGCAGCCACACTGCCTCTGCCAAAGCCCTGCAGGTCCTAGCAGCTTAAAACAAACACAAGCACATACAAACAGCACGTGGACCGTCTCCTGGATCACCTGACAAGACCAACAGGGAGGGAGGGAGAGAGGGAGGGAGAGAGAGAGAGAGAGAGAGAGAGAGAGAGAGAGAGAGAGAGGGAGAGAGAGAGAGAGGGAGAGAGAGAGGGAGGGAGGGAGAGAGAGAGGGAGGGAGAGAGGAAGGGCTGGAGGGAGGGTGCAAAGGTCAAACACACCCACATGTGAATTGTAGGAAGTTGACACCAGTATTAGAAAGAGCAACATATTATAGGCCACCTTATGGTAGCTCATTACCTTGCTCTTTCTGTCTGTCTGTCTCTCTCTCCCTCGCTGTCTCTCTCTCCCTCGCTCTCACCTTAGTGCCAGTGTGTGGCTGCGTGTTTCTGTGTGTGGTGAGACATCCATTTACATGGAGGCCACAGTCCACACTGCCCATGGCTCCACGTCTCAGGTCCTGGCTGCCAGCTGCACACTTTGGTTTCCGTACAAAGACGAGCCTGGATGTGCGTGTCCCTCCCCCCCCCCCCCGCATGTGTCCCCTCCCCCCCCCCCCGCGTGTCCACCCAGGTTCCAGCCGGGACGGACCGTTAGCCCATGAAGAGGGTGATTCCCGCACCTTTGGCACAGACGGCCCCGCTCAACTGTAGAGGTTACAGTCATGATTGGGAGTGAAAGATCCTTTCACCACCAGCCAAAGATCCAGCTAATGCCTTCCAGCCCCCCGTACGGGTGAAGATGAGAAGCCCCGCGACGGTTCACCCTGGTCTGGGTACGATACGTGCCCCGCGACGGTTCCCCCTGGTCTGGGTACGATACGTGCCCCACGACGGTTCCCCCTGGTCTGGGTACGATACGTGCCCCACGACCGACATCCCCCACGTTTAGCGTACGTGTACGTTACGCAGGCCGGGTGCCGTCTGGGCAAACAGGATGTGTGTGTGGCCGCTAGCAGGGGGATGAGATGAACTCTGGAAGGAAGGATGAAATGGGCAGGACGAGGGAGCAGAGGAGAGAGAGAGAGAGAGAGAGAGAGAGAGAGAGAGAGAGAGAGAGAGAGTCGACGTAGCAAGAGAGGAGAGGAAAAGAAGTGTGGAGCAGTATAGTGGAGTGGAACTGCACTGTAATAACAGGTAAAGCCAACGGCTGCTAATACCAACTGCAGGCAACGCCGACGGCAGGTAGTGGCTTCAGAATGCTTCTCAGCCTATAGACCCACTAGCAACACTAGCGACGAGCACTCTGTAGAGGGAGGAGAGCTCTGTAGAGGGAGGAGAGCTCTGTAGAGGAGGAGAGCTCTGTAGAGGGAGGAGAGCTCTGTAGAGAGAGGACAGCTTTGTAGAGGGAGGAGAGCTCTGTAGAGGGAGAACTCTGTAGAGGAGGAGAAATCTATAGAGGGAGAACTCTGTAGAGGGAGAACTCTGTAGAGGGAGAACTCTGTAGAGGAGGAGAACTCTGTAGAGGAGGAGAAATCTATAGAGGGAGAACTCTGTAGAGGGAGAACTCTGTAGAGGGAGAACTCTGTAGAGGGAGAACTCTGTAGAGGAGGAGAAATCTATAGAGGGAGAACTCTGTAGAGGGAGAACTCTGTAGAGGGAGAACTCTGTAGAGGAGGAGAACTCTGTAGAGGAGGAGAAATCTATAGAGGGAGAACTCTGTAGAGGGAGAACTCTGTAGAGGGAGAACTCTGTAGAGGAGGAGAACTCTGTAGAGGAGGAGAAATCTATAGAGGGAGAACTCTGTAGAGGGAGAACTCTGTAGAGGGAGAACTCTGTAGAGGAGAACTCTGTAGAGGAGTGTACAGACATTTCCTCTACAGACATTCCCACCCGTTAAGGCGGGGCACAGGATCAGAGCAGCGGTGACTGGTCATGAACGCTGTGCTTAAAAGAGCCGACAGTATTGCAAAACGCGAGCTTGTGCACTTTACACACACACACACACACACACACACTGTGCCAACCTGCTGTTTGACAGCACAGCAGGACTAAAAACACACACACAAAGCACAAAGCGGCTGGGCCACCAATTACAGGAATGCTAGAATTTGAAGCCATCTGTGTAACCACACAGGGTGGTCACACCCATCCAGACAGGGTGACCCGTAACAACACATCAGTGCTGCTTCTTCAGCATGGGGACTGTTTACAGGCCTGCTTCAAAGGGATCTTTCATTTCTCCCCTAAAAACATTGGCTGTCTGAACAGGCCACATTTTGTTTATTCGGTTCTTGTCATGCACATGTCTCAGGGAAAAACACTGCATGCAGTCTCAATTAATCTGTGCAAACTGGGTAAACAACCGATGTGCAGCCTTGTCGAGTGCATGAAACGCAAAGAGAATCTGGTCCACGAGCAAGACGGTTTCCTCCCAAAAAGAGCACATGGTCAATATTTGCTGTGATGGTTGGTTTGAAGGTTTTTGTTGGGTTAGCTGTGCGATGTCGATTCCATTTTAGAAAGTAAGTCTGAAACATTACAAGCCATTATGCTGATACAATGCAAAAAATGTTTCTCTTTTCTCTGAAGATATATAATAAAGATTATTGTTACTGATATGCTTCTGCAGAAATTACTCAGATAATGTAGGCCTGATTTCAAAACAGATGCCATGCAAATACAAATACAAATCACTGAAATATAGAGCAAAAATGATCACCACCTCATATTTTGAGCATATGGAGGTTGAACATTCTCAGATGAGTCTAGAACACAACTGACCACAAACACAACCATGACAAACACAAACAAGGAAGTGAGGGAAAAGACTCTAACTGGATTCAGCTGAGATTAATCTAATATGAACCAAAACAGAGAGAGAGAGAGAGAGAGAGAGAGAGAGAGAGAGAGATGAGTGTATTTTGGCTTGAAAATCTTGATCAGGAAGTTCTCTGGGGACCAAGGGAGTAATACACACACACAGCCACATGCACACCCAAACAAACACACACTCTCACAAACATCGCAGGCTGCATTTCTGATTGAATTCTAAAATCTGACACATCAGCTCAACACATGTGCAACAACCTGAACGCATTTACGTTCTTTAGGAAACAAATCAAATGTCTCATATTTCAGCGCGCTGCCCGTGTGTACTAGCCGGAGAGCAGAGGCGTGAGCACTCATGACCGGGCTTCTAGGAGTCCGCAATTACAGCCCACACGTTTTATTTTAACTGCCCCCCCCCCTTCAAAAAAAACACATGCTTCATTGATTATTGTTCTGATAAATTCTAAAGTTCTAACATTTGAAATCACTGCAGTTAAAGTGCCAAGCTCACATCAATACACCACAGCACCACAAGAGATTTTCACAGCTCTTTCATATAATACTGGGCGCTCTAACTGGATGGCAAACAGCATCTCAAAATGACATGGTAGATGTGAAAAGTGTAGGCCAAACACACACACACACAGAGCAGATGGCTGAACACAAACACTAAGCACCTAAATATTCACGTACAGCAGAAAATTTACAATGGCATGCATACATGTGAAGAAGTGATTTTAAACTGGTCATTACTCCACATGCAGACTAGCATGTAGCCCGCACACACACACTGTATCACCTGAATTATTAATCAACCACTTTAACTTGCATTATGAAAAGCTGTGTGAACTGAATATGAATTTAATATGAAGTGCTGTATTAATTACGGTCATCTTGGTGCATGGTCTCTCTACAGAACCCCGAGAACTTTGTCTCATACTCACTTTACTCCTGCATTTCTGTGTGGAACTCTCACTTTAGAGAGACACACACACAAACACACACCCCATTCCATATTGCCTTCTCCTGAGTAATGGTTCTACGTCTCTCCATAGAGAAAGCCCGATGTTTCTTCAAGTTCACACAGTTAATCACAACCCTAAATACTTCCTGGGAATTCCCTCTGAGAGGGAAACAGGGAAAGATGGAGAGCTAGAGCAAGATTCATGTAGATTATGTAGGCTCTCTCTCTCTCTCTCTCTCCAAAGATTCCCAGATTGTTTGGTTAGCGATCCAAGCTCAGAGAAAAGAGTTGACTATACACTTGAGACGCCAAGCAGAAACATTTACAAGCACTGCGCAGAAAAAAAGAAAACTATGCAAAAACAAGCCTGTTATTCAACGCTCACAAACGTGTGTAAACACACAATCAGACCCACATACACACACACACAACTGAATACATTATCTTGTATCATTTGATTCCACTGCAGGAAATGAAGGGTGAGGTGTGCATGTGGTTTAGAGTCTTCCCACTTGAGTAGGCACCAGTACTCCAGCTAATCCCATGGTACTGCCTGGTCTGTAATCCTATGGAACTCCCTCGGTTGTAATCTCAGGTACTCCCTCAGATATAATTCCAGGTACTCCCTCGGCTGTTATCCCAGGTATTCCCTGGGCTGTAATTCCAGGTACTCCCTCGGCTGTAATCCCAGGTATTCCCTGGGCTGTAATTCCAGGTACTCGCTCAAGTGCTGCTCAAGGGTTGTCATGGTGACTAGGGCATGCATGCTAACTAAACAGGTGGATTTACTAGACTAGAACAACAGGTTACATCTGTTAAAGTGACAACAATTAAGATATGGGGTGTATTTGTGAAGGAGGTCAGGAATGTGCGTGTAAACCGCAGGTCACCAGTTGTCCTGTCCTCCTGTGTGGATAAGATCACTACAACAAAAAGACCCCCCGAGTCCAGTGGGTCCAGAACATGGTGTGTGGGTGCGAATACATGTGAGATTATACGGGACAGGAGTGATGAGAGTTAATTGGGATGAGTGGGAGGCCATGAGGAGTCACACAGCAACGGGAAGCTTCTCTTTACGTCTACATGAAGCCCACTGCACCAGCTGGCTGTGGCTCCTGAGGGCCAGAGGCAGCCGGAAGCCAACACACTCATGACTGTTTGTGTTACCATAGCAGCACCAGGTGCACTCTGGTCTTCTGTCCTTCAGTGTTACGCATGGGATCCATGGCTAAAATGTCTTTATGTTTTTATATGTTATACCCCATGGCCCGAAATGAATTGTTTATTTTTCAATTAACCTGAGTCATGAAGTCCTTCATAAACATAATCAAAGATATGTTTTCAGTTGGTAAAGATTACATTGCATTGTGTACGTTTTAACTTGTGATCTCTCTCTCACTCATCAACAACACCATCACCAACACACCACTCAAATACATTACCGCGAGCCACTCAGCAACTGTGGGCTGCAAAGTTAATTATTAACGACACTCCGCTCTTATAAGACGTACAAAACTGCTGCCCGACTAACTCCTGCTTACACGATCACGTCGTTGTCAACAGATTAAGTTATTATACACCAACAGCCACAACTGCAACTTGTAATATAATTGTAAAATAAAAGGTGGAAGTTCTTTTTGCACAGAAACCTTCCTGACAACGAACTAAAGTTTCTCTTCATGATACACGCGGGTATGAGGGCGCACGCGCGCGCGCACACACACAAACACACACACACACACACTCACACGCACAAACAAACAACACAGTTAATGCGAGGTGACCAAGACCTAAGCGGAAGAATTTCTGAGATGGGGATTTCTCGAAAATAACACATGGACTATGGTTGGATAGTATGGGCTGTATAAATCAGACTTTGTAGCTGAGAACATTTAATATAATTTTAAAGGTTTATTACAGCAGACAGTAGTTTTAGCTACAAACTCTATTGCTATATATAACTTTACCTTCTGTAAAAGAACAGTAAATAGGCCAACTATAAACAAAAAGCAGTTAAGAGACAGCTACGGCAAAACTGCGAGGAGAGTTAGACGTTTAATCTGAAAGTAACTTGAATCTCAGAGAAACTTGTTCGACAAGAATTTAGTTGGCACTGAGACACGAGCATTTAGCTCATTAGCCGTCGACTCCGTGGGTGTGAGGCATTCACATTTGCTTTTTAAATTACTTCAGCATGTAGGCTCCAGCGAATCATGCCTTCCTCGCATTGATCGGCGTCTACCAACCCAAATACAACCGAACATGATCAGACCAGACGAAGCGCAATTGGAAATGCCTTGTGAACACAGAATTACTCGAAGCTACGTGCTTACCTCGTCCCATTTGATAAATTTGCTCCCCCGTTTTAGAACTTCATGAACGGACACCGGTTTGAGTTGAAGAGCGTGCACTCCTGGTTTCGCCCCAGCCATGACGGCTCCAACAGCGGGTGACAACGCCTCTCCTCCTGCTTCAGCGTCCTGACCTCAGCGGCGCCCGGATCCGTAAGCTTGAGACCTTTCCGGGGTGAAGGAGAAGGAACCTGACGCAAGGTTTCTACTCTGGGGGCGACTGCGCAAACTTGGAAGAAGAAGAAAAAAAACTTCCCGAAGTCGCCAGTCTCAAAGTCACACATTAACAAGACGACTTTGTTGCGCGTTGCGCGGTGCTGGCGAGCGTGGCTGAAGACTTCATGTACTGTTTATTCATTCACGGTCTTATCACCGCGCGGAATTGAATTGATCTTTTCCTTCCCGCCTTCCATCCGCCTGTTAATGATGTCTTTTCCCCCTTTGCCTTCGAAAGCTCCTAGAAAAAACTTTCACTTTACTTTCGTCTCCGCTGGACATTGTTCATTTTCCTTCATGTTTTCTCGAAATAAACAAGAGGAGAGACGCGTAGGGAGAGAGAGAGAGAGAGAGAGACAGGGACAGGGGGAGGTAAGGAAGTGAGGAAAAACCGTACAGACGGGGGAGTGCTCTTTTTCCGTCTCTGTCTTCTCCGACGAGCGTTTAACGTTGTCATTCCATTCTTCCACAGAGGCGTGTTCTGGTTACATGGCGGAGCAGTTAAGTGTAGGAGCACTCTGAAATGACTGAAAAGGTCTATAATGGCTACAGTTGCCCTCACTGCGACCGTTTAATGCGTTTTAAAACTTAAAACAGCCTACGAAAAAGAATGAGCATGAAAAAAACGCGTCCGAAGCAGTGGTTGTAATCGGAAATCTTGTGTGCAGAGAGACATTTTTAAGCGCTATATTCAAAAACCTCACTGGTTGTTTTATGTAACTTGGAACCAAACTGTACTCATAACCCACATCAGATTGTAAAAAACGATATCAGGGCATAAAGGCATGTGTAATGCAGTAAAACACACTGCTGAATGTCTTCAGCACATGTCAGCAATCACCACTTGACCTTGATCTCACTTGGTCTGCCTTCTTCCTCAGATTCTTCTTCCTCAGTGTGTTGGATGGAACATTCAAAGATCACAAAGGCATGTGCAAGAGTTCAGTCAAAACCACCGTGACAGGAATCTACCTGCCTTCCAACACTGGTTTGATGAATCATGTTGTTTTTTTTGTTATTATCATTTTTTATTATATAAAAATGAGATCATAAGTGGAAACCATAGTGCAGTCTAGAAATTCTGAAAATAAAACAAGGAACTAAACAGAGCAAGCCCAAAAGCAGAGGCAGGAGGACAGGACGTTGTGGTGTCCTGCTGGGGAGGTGCTCAGCTGTCAGGTACGTTCCAGTTTGTGCTGTGTTCACTGCAGACAGGGTTCTTGCGTGTCAGCACCTGTGAATAACGCTCCCTGTTTCATGTTTCCACAACAGGTGCGCGCTTCCCAGCCACAAGTCCGCATTGCTTCGTCCAGGATCTGAGAAGCAGGAGAATCAGCTGTTCTTTAGTAGCATTAATGCTCTCGTCTGCTGTGTCACATTTCTGGCAGTTGTAAACACACACAAACATAAACATTCTCTCTCTCTCTCACACACACACACACACACACGCCTTGATAGGCACAGCTGTGCTTATGTTCCATGCCCCCATTGTGTCTTGTTGGCCTTGTTTTAAAGAATCAGAGTAAAGGACTCAATAGGACAGAGAACTTTGGACAGCCAGGAATAGATACAGAGAGAGACGCAGAGAGAGAGAGAGAGAGAGAGAGAGAGAGAGAGAGATACAGGAATGACAAAGAAGAATGGCCTCTGCAGTGAGCTACTGTCGTAGAGATGGAACCAGATGGAGGAGTCTGAAGGAATATTTAGAGGTCATAAAAGGAGAGAAGAACTGAGTATAGATAATTAAGGGCTTCTCTCTCTCTCTACTTCCCCTTACTCTAATCAGAGACTATTTCTGATTGTATGCCAAAGACTCACAAAGACACATTGTATCTGAGCACAGAGGCACATTAAGGCAGGCTTAAAAAGCCACACACACACACACACACTGTGTTAACCAGCTCCCACTGCATCATAAAAAATCAGCTAATAAAAAGAAACACATAGTGTCTAAAATCTAAAAGTCTCCCATTCTCCCGTCTTCCGACAAACCCTCTTTCTCTCCTTTTTTCGATATCATTTTCCTTTAATAAAAATCCCTGACTCAGCCACAGGAGCAGAAGTTGATCACATTACTTTGTTGAAAGCAGAAATGCCAGTAGCTCTGAGAATGCTTCAAAGGACTCATTGTTGAACCCTCAGCATCGCATTAGGCCTTAACAAAAGTCAGAGAATGCACTCTCGCCACCTAGTGGGCAAATGTGCACTTTAACGGGCCAAGTTAACTTGTGAATTACTTTTTGCTGAGTGATAATTAGTTGTCCTATTGTGTCTAAAAGTAAAAATAGGAGAGGGTGAAATAGTAACTAGAGGTATCTTTCTTTATGAGTAACATTTAACTTGTATACATTTATAACATTATAATAAAGGTAAATGAACTTTACTAAAATAGGAATGTTCTCTAAACATGAAGAAAGCCTCGTGTGCAATACATTAACAGGTGCAGGCCGGCCAGAATGTTTTTTTATATCATCCAAAATAAAATTTCTCAATTTTCCCTGTGTTAGCTGACACTAAGCCACCTGACACTATCTGCCACTATCTACAGCATCTTATCAAATGATCAATGCAAAAACATGGGAGTGAATGTACTAGGAGTTCTAAATGTTCATTTCTGTACACTTGTAAGTTTTTGCCCATTTCTGCACACATGCTCTACCCAGGGGGCTTTGAATGGCTTCCCTTAGTCCAACCTGCCAGAGGCAAGCCAAGCTGTTGGCTTACACGCTGGACGCTTCAGTGGTGATTCTGCTGATTTACACATCCTGCCTCCCTCCATCTGCATAGCCGTGCCACGATCAAACTACATGCTACATACTACATCTCATACTCATCAGAACATTCCTTCTCTGCCCACTTTGGCATTTCCTGCTTCCTCGCAGTGTTATTCTAATTAGAAGATCAAATGTTACACTGCTGGGCACTAGACATTGGCCAGTTTGTTTCCGTAAAACCCCTATGAGTCAACATGTGTGGTGTGTGTACAACTGTGTGGTGTGTCTCAACTGGTGTGTGTACATCAACAACAGCTTCACCAGAACTGCTGTCTAACTGAACTCATCCACTGCTGTACGACTGTAGTAGAGCTGAGAGGATGGTTGTGAATGCTGTGTGGCTGTCCTGCTGATAACATTTCACGAAACTGGCCTTAGTAATAAATGATTTGTGCAGCGCCGGTGTAGAGTGACACCGACAGCCATCCCAGCCAGGGGGCAGCACTAGCTCCAGAGGCACTGGGAAAGGCACAGGCCTCTTGGGATGACAACGTGACATCACACACCATAACAAAGTCGTACTGATGAAGCGATGCCGTGCAAGACTAGCTACTTGGCTGCTTTGTAGAATGGGTCAACATTTGTTCATGATAAGAACTGATCCCATATCAGTTGTGGACCCATTTGCTAAGTGTATTCTGTAGCCAGTCCAAAATCAGTTTCTTTTGCAGATAGGCTGTTTACTAGTACACAGAACGGAGGCCAGCTTTCAAGCTTTCATTTTAGTCCCTCAGTGCAGCCATTTTGGAGTGCGGTTGAACTGTGACCTTTAGCAGTAGGGCATGTGACCGGTTAAGGCAGAATGAAGGAAAAGGTTGCGGTTAGATACATTTAAAGAAGAGATCTGTGCGTTTACCTCTTCTAAAGGCAAGGGAGCACCTCTGATGGTTCCATCTCCACTTCTCCCATCTCTCTCTCTCTCTCTCTCTCTCTCTCTCTCTCTCCCTCTCTCTATGTCTCTTTGCTATTTTTCTGTCTTACACTGCTATTGCATTTTTAAATGTAAAATGAAGGCTTGCACTGTCCTACAGTTCACAAGTTATTAGTTTTCTGGGAGTGTTTTGGGAATTGTAGATACTTTTTATTTCTTTAGGAAGAGTTCCTACTTGAAATGGCTTAAAATATGCTCCCTCACAAACCCCTCTTAAATAGTGTTCTATGTGGAAAGTAATTTACTGCACACACACACATTCCTAACTCAAGCTGTTCAAGACCCTATAATGTCAATCATGACTCCAGGAGACCCGACAGTCACAAAGAACCCCCCTCCCACGTTAGATTTAATATTATATCTCATGGTAGTCTTTGATAAAGCTAAAGGAAGTTGTCATTCATCAATGTATAATCACTCCCTGCTCTGAAAATATCAAATGCTGGTGATATATTCAGTCCTTAATAAGGATAATAGTTCATTGTATATGAGTAACAAAGACAGAGAGAGAGATGTATACTGTATCTGACATGTTTATCTGGGCTTATTGGACAGTAAGATCCAGAATCTGTATTAAATAATTCATATTTAACTCTCACTGGCTTGTGAACAGTCGCCTGGCTTTGAAAACCGGTCCCTTTCACATTAATCTAAGAAATTAGGTTGCTACTGTGTGGGCTCAATGCAATTTAGACCAAATAATCCACAGTGGGCCAGGAAGCACAGTAATGTCTCATATACACCGAAAGATGTTTAGGAAAATTGCTACAGACTACTGTATTGTTTAAATACCACTGCCTTTTTCTTCTGCCCTGGGTATCTCTTACCACTTTACCTAACCAGAATAGCAAGTCAGATAAGTTGTACTAAAAAAAACACTGAAGAAACAAAAAGATTAAAAGTGACTAAATTTCAGGAAGCGTGACATGATACTTGCTGTAGAGTATTTGAATTGGTTGCTCACAAACCTGCTTGCTCTGTCTCGTGAGACTTGCTGAGTGAACTTATTCCCACAACATAGAGAGAGAGAGAGAGAGAGAGAGAGAGAGAGAGAGAGAGAGAGAGAGAGAGAGAGAGAGAGAGAGAGAGAGAGAGAAAGAGACTGACTACTGAGGGGGTTACGCACAGTGAGTTGAAACAGCCAGAATAGGAAGAGAGGAGGGGAAAAGGAAGGACAAAACCGACTGGGGAGAAGAAAAGAGGGAGAATAGTGGAGTGTTTGTTTTCACTTTATGTCGCTTTGAATAACGGTTAAAAAAAGCTTTCTCCAGAAGACCACTTTGGTTAAAAGATTTACGAACAATTTTTCCAAATGTTTTGTATATGATACTACTAAGAAGCGTAAAGAGTAGAGCTCGTTTTTGATGAGAAGGTCTGAATGCTTGTAGATTACTTTTACAGAGCAGCGCGAGTGGATTACAAGGATACGGACACGTGTTGAGTCCTTTGTAGACTGTTTCTTGTCTGTTTTAATCAACAGTAGCCGTAATATTAAACTTACAAATACCTCAGTTATTTATAGTTTTGCTGAATCATTCTTAAGGCGTTACTAAATGCTGAGCAGTTTCTAAGACGGAGACAATAGCAAATCTTCAGGTGACATTTTAAATCACAAAGAACTGACCGGCTCATCAAAGACGGCGAAGCGAACACAACACCCGAGTTCTCACCCGGTGTTCCCAAAGGATATTGGCGGACCATGGCAGCGGTAACAACTCCAGAATCAACCCCACAGACCCGAGTGTATTTCCAAACGCCCCCCGGTACCGACGAAGCTGGAACTCCAGTTAGGAAGCAAGGACGGGTTACGGTAAAATACGACCGGAAAGAACTCCGAAAGAGACTGAATTTGGAAGAGTGGATAATAGATCAGCTAACGGATCTATACGATTGCGAGGTAAGATTACATACCTTTAGCTAGGCTGAGGAGTGGCGATTGATTTCAGACTATTCGGTGATTTATCAGACTAATCAATAGTCATTTATCTGTCTTCTGTTTTTGTAGTGTGTGATGATTTCGCTTTGTTAATATGGACAAAGACTTATGAAGGTAGCTTCGGTTTAACGTGCTTGCATTCTATTTCCAAAATCGTTAAGACTGATCATTCAATTAATGCATAACCACATTAAGTTACCTTACAAGCCAAGAGCACCGCATAGTCGTGTGTATTTAAGTACGCTGTCTAGAGTTGACCTACATTCTATTTCTAGTAGAGGGGTTTAAACAGTTCTGGGATTGCATGTGAGAGATGATGGTTGTCTTCTTTATTGATCTTCATTTCCTAATCTACTATTTCAGCATGGACTAAGAAGTCAGAATTACTTGTGTATTGAGCGTGTGCGTAATTTGCAAACTGGTGAACTACAACCTTACTTTTACACCGACCACTTGTTCAGGTGCGTTTGGTGACTGAGCATTCGCGTTGCGAGGCAGATTCGGTACCTTTGTTCCGGTTACCCTCGTGCAGTCAAGTTGAACCGAAAAAAATGCTATTCATTAAGTCATTCATGCGGCTTCTTCAATGAGGACAACTTCATGGGTTTAGTTACGGTCAGAGCCGCTGAGGCAGCAGAGCGGAACGTGATCAACCGGTCTAGATCCCCAACCGGTCTAGGGAGATAACCAGGTGCTCGTCCACAAAAGAACTGAGCGTGTACTTGTACTTCTCAGCGCTTCCTCTGTCTTTCCATTCCTCCGCACTGTCCCAGTCGCCCTCCCCCCAGTTCCTTTACTACCGACATGCTTAAAAAATATTACCAGGGTACTCTTAACGTTTCTAGATTAGCTATTCAAGCAACCACAGTTCGTCGAATTCCAGTATTTAGCTTTCCAGTATTTATCCAATAATAACGCCACAGCCAGCTGACACATGTATAGGTTATTAATAAACAATATAAACGGCCACCACGCGCCAGTTATATCCAGCCGGCATGGCGTAGCGCCATAGTGACTACACAGCTGCGCGCGCTCCCTGGATAAGTAACACGTCCTTGGGTAATGCGGGGGCGTATAGCCCTGCTCACACATGGCATAGCAATGGAGGCAGGGAAATGTTATAGGGTAGCGATATAAAGATAACGGAAACGGCGAAAGAATCCAGGAAGAGTTGGCGGTGGGGGTTGGGGGGCTCTGAACTAGATATTCAAATAGCCTTGAAATGCAGCCCGGGTCTAAATGTGCTGTGACACGTTACTGACCAGACTTTTTTTTGACTGTATACCATATGGTGAGGGAAGGAGCATAGTGATGTGTTCACTTCTAGCTGACCGTTATGAAAGTTATGAGTAATTGCGTCTGGTTAAGAAAACAAAGCAAAGACAAATTGAAGTTTAGAAGCGAGGGGCAGCATGAGCAGAAATAAAGAGAAGTGGTGAAATCGAGAAGAGATGGGTAAAGACAGCTGCGCGTTCACGCCCTTTGGCCGCAAGCGATTTGTTTTTGTTTTTTTTTGTTTTGTCCCGAGGAACACACATACACATTCACACTGATTTACATTTTCGTTGAAGCCTGTCACATAACAAAGTGAGTCCTCTTCATTATGGAAGCCTCCCTCAGCGTCCACCCACCAAAAACGAGTTAGTTAATTGGCCATAACATCTGAAAAACAGCAACGTGAGTGTTGAATTGTTTCTATGTATCAAAACGTATACCTCCAAGTAAGTGCATTCTTCCATATCATGTTCTCCAAAGTAATTTCATTTACATGATTATAAAAGAATGTGTCGGTGTGCTCTAAACTGGAGAATGTATGTTTAAGTGTAGTTAGAATCAAGCTCTCTTTGTGTCAAGAAAAAGATAGAAATAAGAGAGAAAAAACATCTCCAGACCAAGGCACTCCTTAAATTAAAATGTTTTCATAGTACTGACGTGTCTTAACTAGACACTGTTTTAACTGTTGAAAATGCACAGGCATACAAGTTAGCGCCTTCATCAAGGCATAATACAAACGAACGAGAGAAAAGCATATATACATGCCCAGCTAACTGATCAAACACAAACACAGGTGCTTGTTTAGCAAGACAAAAGAAGCGCCGAACAAAATCAAACCCCCAGAACAATTCCACTGGCTAAACATTCACAGCAGTTGTGTGTGTGTGTGTGTGTGGGACAGGGGTTACAGAGTAAAAAAAAGATGAACCAGCTTCTACTCTGAGACAGGAGTGTTATTCACAAATCAACATCCAGGCCCTTTGGTGTACATACACACACAGGTTCCACATTGTTGGGATCTCTAGAGTCATGTACAAATGCCCACACACACTAGTGTGACCGGAAATGCAAATTGATGTGTGTGTGTGATTTAGCAGGTTTGTACCTGCCTTTCCTACTCACTGCAGTCAGCACATTCAGGGTAATGGTGAGTAGCCTATGCAGAGAGACAGTTCAGGTTTAGATTCACTTTCAATCAGCAGTTTTGCCAGCGTTTGACCGTAACCAGTGACCGTTACAGCAGGTTCCATTTGCAGAAGTAATGCCTGATTTGAAATGAGAACTTGCTGATAGCTTTCCATACAGGAACGTAGCTTCCTGTTTTAATGACTCGTTTATGAGGAGGGAGCGCTACTGTATTACACACATTACAGCTAGGATCTAGTTCATTTTATATCATGCTTCCTCTTCAGTCAAAACAATAAGTTTAAGAGGAAATGGCTAATCTTCTGTTTGTGATCAGAGGGACAGGACATAATCTGGCACGGTATACAAATTAGGCAATTTCAAACTGGATTATACTGAATTTACATTTAACATCTTATCTCTATTTAAGTACATATGAGTAGGTCACTTTCTCCTACTATGCAGCTTCTGTTCTTAAATGTAAACAAAAGTGGAAATGTCATTGTTTATTTGATTCTAGCATCCAATAAATAAGAGTAACTTTAATTTCATAATAACGAAGTTCAAGTTTAATAATGAAATTAAAGTACCTCAATGTAAGTCACAGTAGGAGCTTGTGAGCGCTTGTCTGCTCAGTGTGTACAGCTCGTGAAGCGAAGAACCTCTGACAAACTTCTCATCCGAAAACATGTGAACAAACCTTTTCACACGTAGGACGCTGAGCCTCCCAGAAGACCTCTGAAGGAAAGCACACGTTAGCATTCTTAAACTACAACGGTCTAGGAATAGCTCCTCCGTTGCAAGCCATAGACCTGCGGTGCTACTGGAGAGCGCTAAGGGCTAGCCAACCCCATGAACTAGCCCGATATCTCAGGCTTCTGCCTTTTAGCGCTTGATGCTAATGACCGGAGACTGACATGCTGACGGACCTGCTTGACAGTATTGGTGCAGTGTGTGCTAGCACATATGGAAACTGCAGGTGACCGAACACAATATGACACAAACAAGAACTCCTTACCATGACCCGTAATGATGAATAGACGGTCAGACCAAAAGAATCATGTCATGTCTACATTTATAAGCCTCAAGAAAAAGATTGGCCCTTGTGAAAAGGGAAGATGTAAAGGCCTGAAAAATGAACATGCTAAGTGAGGCTCCAAAGCTAAATTAGAGGGCCAGCATGGCGTGGTTATTATGTAATATATTATGCTGTCAGAACACGAATATAATAAGCCAGGTGTCATGGCTAACGGTGCCTCAGTGTGAGCAGTACCCCCTCCGTCCCCACGCTATATTCACCCCTGAGTGCAGCGTGAGAGGCTCGCCTTTCCTCCCTGTGGGTCTCGGGTCTCGTGGGATTACGGACGGAGCCGCTGGAGGTGAGGGCGGTGTGACCGGGACAGCGACTAGCGGTTACCATGGGTTTATTTTTGGTCGTCATTGTGAAATCTAAAAAAAATATGCAGGGGTGATAATATTTGCTTGGTTACACTGTGAGTGACCTCTTCTTTTTTTTTTGATGTAGCGTTTTCGGGCAACCTTTATTATAATGTGACCTACCGAGTCCTGTAGATCAGCAGATACGTGCGAGGTATTGTGTAGCCTCCCCGGTGTGTGATCATCCCTGGAACTCTGTCCGTCTTATGAGGACACAGCGGGAATAAAAAGTTCCTTTTGTCTTCTTCTCTTTATCTGTCCCTCTGTCCTTGCCTGACTCTCTCCTTCACAAAATCTTTCATCATCAAAGCTCTCCAAGCATTCGCATCAGCCGCCGCTCACAATCCAACAGTCTGCGAATGAGCTGTGATGTGCAGTAGGTCAAAGGTCACAGGGCAGTACCATAATTCCTCACTACCTTTACTCCAGGTCAGATACTTTCATTAGCAACGAGAAACGTGGAAGAAGAAGCAGTGGAGCAGAGGACAACAGGCCTTTTCAGTTGCTTCCTCCCTGTGGTACGGGGCACCAGCCTCTTCAGGTAGACAGGGCAAGGTGTCTGCTGAGAGGCCGGCATGGATCTTAACAGAGGCATAGTTCTTGTTTCTTAATGATTACCAAAACAATGTTCATGTCACTCTGAAGGACACATGTGCATACACATGCAGACACAGAGAGACAGAGAGAGAGATGAGTAGCTAAGAGATATTGGGCATTGAGAGAGGGCAACTGTCAAGTTCAACATGGCAGATCTCTGTATTACTAGCTAGTTGTAGTGTGGAGGCCACTGGGCAGCCAGACGTTGATAAACGAAAGAAAGACGGATTTTCCTTTGACTCACTATTGGCTGCCCTACCAGCTCATGCGCTACACGGCAGTATCGACCATGTCTGTCTAACTATGTATCACATATCGATTGACATGTAGCAGACACTGAATGACATTACTTTATTGTCTTTGCACATAGCACTGCCTACAGGTGCAACAGTGCCTCTTCCTTTCGCAGAGACTGATGGGTCATTATGTCCTGAATGGATATTTTGACTGCCATATACCACAGGTCCAAGAAATAATTTCCCTATAAATGTAATTTTAATTAAATTCAATAGTGCTTGTTAGGGTATAAATCACACAGCACGAGGTCCTCAGGGCAAACCAAGCATGGGGTTTCTGGATCGACTGGCCATCCTGGGAGGAAGGGCACCAGGCCGTTTAAACGATTTTGTGCTCTGATGAAAAGCCTCCCCTCGAGACGAGCTAAATCCGAGGCTCGATTTATTACTCTGTCTTGAGTGCGTGTAAATCACAGAAAATAAAGTCCAGCTAAGCTTTAGCATTGTCGTCGCATTGACTGCTCCGAGAGGCTGTGAGGGTCAGTGAGGGTCTCGGGCTTTATCCCAGTCCACAGTGTGAGGTCAACACTTATCTTAATTAAGACTAGCCGCGTCCTTCAGACCACCCCTCACACGCCTGCCCAGTTGGGTCGTGCCTGGTCGCTGTTTGATCCACGCTGACTCTCTGATATTCTACTCCTTCAGCTTGAGCAGGAAGTGGGATGTTAACCCTGTGGTGACCTGCCGCAGGAGTGTGTGGACTGGTGTGTTAGCATCCTGTGAGTAAGTGTGGCCGCGGGTACCCTGTGCGAGCGAGCTGTTTTACGAGGGCCGTGCACGCCAGCGTCCCAGCCGCATACGTAATCTCAGCAGTACCAGGCTGGCCTGTAAAACACTGATGCCACGGTGTCTTGGGGCTTTATTTCTCTTACATGTGCCATATCCTGGCGTCGTTACTCTCGCGCCCTTTACACTGCGTGTTCATCTCTCTCTCCAGCAGTTCTTGAACTGAGATGAAAACACAAATGACCCCCAACTCCCTTTCTCTTCTGCATGCAAGCTCTCTTTCCCAGGGACAAACAGGCTGCGTCTACTCTGTGTGTGTGTGTGTGTGTTGAATGTGCGTTGGACACAGCGTGTCTGTTATTCTTCAATGTGCCAAATGCTGATAAGAGCTTGTGTGTGATCAGCGTCAGTGTGCAAACGCTGATGACTCCCTCTACTCCTCCACACACCCAAAGCCTCCACTACACCACACACCAACTCCCCCAAACTGCCCCCACCCCACAACCCCATTACCCCCACACCTGTCCAGCATGCTGCATGTTGCCACTGGCTCTGATTTGCCCTCAGCTATGATCTTAATTCATGGAGCAGCATGTCTCCACGAGCGCTGTACGTCTCCCAGAGAGTCTTGCGCCTAATGTTTAATCATCCTTCACTCGGATGTTGCTAAGTTAAACGACACACTGTTCCTGACGTGTGTGGTGCCCTCGCTGTGACTTACGCTGCCTTTGACTTGGGGTAGTCAGCGTGTGAGGTTTTGCATTAACTTGTCAGTTAAATCCCACTGATTCTAAACGATTTTGGCATTAAGCAACTGGCTGAGCTATTAAGCAAGTCTGTTCAAACTTGTGCAGAACAGGTTTAAAGCGGAGGATGACAGGAGGAAGTACAAGAGATAATCATGATAGATGAGTGATACAGGAGTACTCCTGGCTTGGATATGCACTCTGACCTTTACCTGCCCACATCCTATTTCCTGTCATTGTCATATGTGCATCACTCTCTCTCTCTCTCTCTCTATCTAAGGAACGGGTGCTCTTGCACGTTTTTTTTGTTTCTAAACACCACAGATCTCCTAGCTTGGATAATTTGCCCTCGATGTTTGACTTGAATGAGTCAGTGGCCGTACCCTGGGCAGACCTGACCGTGCATATCCCACAAAGCAGGGCGGGTTCCTCCAAGTCCAGCCCATCTACAGCTCTTAGAGAGGAGCTGAGCTGGCACTGCTGGGCCCTGCTCTGGTGCTGGGTGCTGCTACAGCTCTCGGCCTTAAAGCCAAATCATTGCTGTCTGGCAGCGGAGAAGAGCTGCTTTTCTACACCACACGAACACAGAGGCGACATGAAGAACGGGATGTACCGAGTTGAGAGAGTTTGTCTGAAATTTAGAGGATGACAAGCTGCCTTTGCCTTTCCGTGGAACACGAGCGCTCGCGTGTGTCTCGTACAGGAGTGCTTGTCTCACAGAGAAGCTGCTTTTATAATATCAGAGCACAGACTCTGCAGCACGCTGCTGTAACATTACCCAGTGTGTCTGCTTCCACAGCACTGTTTAGGAGAGAGTTACCTAGCAGCGCAAAGCCCATGGGATATAGTTAGGAGTGTGTGTGTGTGTGTGTGTGTGTGTGTGATATTTTGGGGGGTGTGGGTGTGTGAATGGCACACATTCGAACATTTCATGAAGTATACTGACTTGTCCTTCGTTGCTGTGTTCCTCCTCTTCCTCAGTGATCCACTCTCTCTCATACTGTCACGTCATATTTATATGGAGCAAATGGTGCCTGCAGCATAGCCCCACCACACACACACACACACACCATCATATTGACAGTCAACAATGTATGTATACATGTACATATATTTATGTACATAGACATACATGCAGTAGATCAGACTTGCAGGCACACTTTCTAAATACAGAACTTCACACAAACACACAGAATGACTTCTGCCCAGAGTAGTCTGTTAGCAAATACACACACACACACACCTCACACTGAAGAAAACTTCCAATTATTCACAGTCACTGATTCACACAAAACACCAGCTGAATCATACAGGATGGAACACACACACACACACTGAATCATAATCTGTGTCACATTTACATTTGGCCTAAGCCATTTGGTCAGTAAATATTTAGATTAGGATACTGTTTAGATGTTTAGTGGATTAAATTAATATAAACTTGTGAATGTTTCAGCATTCATTTACTATATATATATATATATATATACATCTACATCTACATCTCTCCTACTCTCTCCCTCCCTCTCCCTCCCTCCCTCCCTCCCTCCCTCTTTCTCTCTCTCTCTCTCTCCCTCTCTCCCTCTCTCCCTCTCTCTCTCTCCCCCCTCTGTCTCACCTTCTTCTGTGAGTGACTGGTACCACATGGTGCACACATGTTATGTAGCACATTTGCTATCCCAGTGTGTCTGTCCATCAAACACCCAGACACGATAACACACACTATCCACAGCTAAACTATCTACCTCCTTAAATGACTTTAAGTTCCCTACTATCCATTTAATGTACTGCTGTACATCTGACAGCCCCCACACCGAAACACACACACACACACACACACACACACACACACACACACACACACACGAGCAGATTTGCATTCCCTTCTTCCCTCACAAGCTTTGCCTTTATTATTAGTTCATGGCTTTGTTGTTCGTTCGTTTCAGGGTCTGTGTTTGGGTGCATGTGTGTGAGAAAGAGATCAGGAACAGAGACACACTTTGGCAGCATCAGGGTCCTACACTGTTCCCGAGTGAAAGGTTGTCTGTGTGAAGAGTGTCTGCACACTGTGTGTGTGTGTGTGTGTGCGTGCGTGTGTGAGTCTGTGTGTGAGATGTGGATAGGGGGCAGTTGGGCAGGTGCAGTGACAGCTGGTCTGGGCAGCTCGAACCGAGGGGGAGGAAGAGAGGGGGCAGTTGGGCAGACTGAGTATGAGAAAGAGAGAGTGTGGCAGAGGAAAGGCGAGCCAAACCGAGACCTTCAGTCAGGCCTCCTGCGCTCCTGCCACCCGGCCAGCGTCTAACTGCTTCGTCTGAAGGAGTGCTGAGGTCCGTTTGGTTAGTTCAGACGTGCTCTTAAGCTCTCCACTCTGTTAATGTTGGCAAGAGTTGCCTGTGAGTCACCATAGATCACAATGGCTCTGGGTTTGTGTCTCTTGATGAAGACTTTGGTGGGAAAACAGACGGAGAGAGAGAGAGAGAGAGAGAGAGAGAAAGGGAAAGAAGAGTGAGAGAGAGAAAGGGAGAGAAGAAAAAGAGGAGAGAGAGAGAGGAGAGAGGTGGGGTTGATTAAAGGATTATTAACCAGGCTTCACTGAAATAGACTTTATGGAAGGCAGAAGAATAAAAGGGCTGCAGGGTGGAGGAGAGAGAAATGTAGCATGTAATTTAGGCTCAGAGTTTCCAGTCACTGGTCTGACGTCTATTTCTGTACTCGAATGAAGCGAAAGTCTGAACTACATGTTTAACAGGCACGTTGTAACCTAGTGTAACAAGTAGGACAAATGAATATGTGACATTGGAAGGGGAGAAAACCAGAACAGCAAAGCAAAACTGAGCGTATGGATACAGTGGGCACGTAGACGGAGATGAGCCGTGAGACGGAAGTGAGCCAGCTTTGAGAAAAGACAAACAAATCTGGAGGTAGTGGCTTTGGACAGTTATTGCTAGACCCATCTTCGTGTTCAGCTTTTCCCATTGGACATTTATGTGCAAACTTTACCCATCAAACGACTCAAACACAGCAGTAGATCAAAACTAATACTCACATTTGAATGATTGCCTTAAAAAGATTGGTTCCACTTGCCAGAAGGTATTAGCTAAGAAGCTGTCTATGATGAGCTCCAGCTACGCAGAAGGCCCCTCCCCTCCCCGTCGTGTGTTGTAGTCTGGAGAAGAACCCCCACAGAGCTGCTTATCATCATGCCCAACACAGACTGCAGTAACTCTCCGTTTGCCAAATGAGTCCGAGTGAATGAATACAGAAGTAATAAAAAAAAATAAATAAAAAAAAAAAACCCAAACATCCAGGCCCACTGTCCTAAAAAAAGGATGTCAGCGTTGACGGCACCCCAACTATTAGGCAGTGTGACGGAGGAGATTCATTCTACCATACTAGAGTGATGCTTTGATGCGCATATACAGCTTTCATATGTATCTCACTGTCATGGTTGCTGTGTCCTGGACCAGGAAACAGCATATTTGTTGCTTAACGATAAACATGACTTTAGTAAGTTTAATAAGTTATTGCACGTACTTTAGCATGGTGCCTGTTGCCACACCCCCTTAATATTATTTTTAATATTGTCCTTTTTTAAAACATTTTTAATTTACATTTACATATTTAAATCATTTAGGTACACTGCATGAAAATAATTTTTCTCTTATTAGTTATTGCCTTATTGGCTCTGGGATTATCATTCTAATAAGAATATTCTAATATTCTAATATAAGGATACTACATTTTCTGCCTGCCCTTCACATCTCCCTTTATCTGTGTTTCGGCATTTAAATCAAGCACAGTTATGAATCTATAATACTGAAACCTTTCATTACATGTGAAGTGTAGGTGTAATAAGGAGTTTATTTATATACCACAGTGCATAGTGCCCAGTGTTTTCCAAGCAGAACACAATGTCAAAAGGTTCTTTTTAAGTAGGTCTCACACAGCCCTCCTGTGGTAAGGAGCTGGTACTGCATCTGCCTTGTTAAGCCAAGAGCCATAATATTGGCATTGCTGTATTTAAACTGGTTTAATTCCTTTGTCTTTTTTTGTTGGACTTGGTTCAAACGTTTGTGGTATTACAGACTCTGAAAGGTTTGCACTTGTTCGCCCCATTTACACTGTCACTCAAATACACGGGGCCTTTTCCAATGTATTTCTGTCTGTCTTTCTGTTTGGTGCCACAGGAGGAGGCCATTCCCGAACTGGAGATCGATGTGGATGAGTTACTGGACATGCAGCAGGACGTGGACCGAGCAGCACGTGTCAAAGTACCATTGCTTTTTTTTTACAACACTGTTTTAGAGCCTTTTTACAGGTATACATTTCTATCATTAACCATATTATTCCAAATCCTTTGCAGGATCTGCTGGTGGACTGCTACAAACCTACTGAAGTAAGTTCTCATGGATAATAATGCTTTACATTGCTAATGTATATATAATATATGCATATGCATACGTTTGCATCTATTTCATGCTTCCATTTCTACTCTAGGACTTTGTAGCTGAGCTCCTGGACAGAATTCGTGGGATGCAGAAGCTCAGTACACCGCAGAAGAAATGAAGCTCCTCCTCCTACCTTAGCCCCTCCTACTGCGCCTCCCCAACAGGAAGTGGGAAATTAGGATTGGTGGTCATGGCTGTCCACCTCTCTGCAGGTGCTCGACCAGTCGTAGGTCTCTACCACAGCAAAAATGGAGGAAGGAATGAGATAATTGGAGGGATCTAGCCAATCAGATTCTTATAAGCAGGGCTTATTTTTTTTCCCCTTTCATTTTGTTAATTTTATGTTATGTTTTAAAGGGGAAAGATCTTATGGTCTTTTTAAGCATTTGTAGAAGTCCTATCAATATATTTCTACACATACAAATATGCGTATTTTAGATATTAGGAAATTTTCTTGAACTTGTTTTCTTCTGCAGTTCTATGTATTTGCCCCACTAGTTGACAGTCTGTGGCAGTTCTATGTATTTGCCCCACTAGTTGACTGTGGTTAGGGCACCTCTGCTCTGTAGGGACTTTGGAAGAGAAGGAAAAGAAGCAGCCTTGTCCCCCTTTTTAAATGTTTTCCAGCCCTTCTAATTCTTTGGACGTGTTTTCCTCACTCACTGTGTAAGGGCTGTGCTGTGCGATGTTGAAATGGACCTGTATTTACGTTGGTTCCAGGGCAACTTAGACAGTAGGGGGTAGAAAGTTGGAGCTGTCAGATTTTTTTTTTTAATTAACCTCCCTGTAGGCGTACAAACAGAAACACGGAGCACGATGCATGTGCAAATACACACACACACACACACACACACAGACAAAACCACACACAGATTTTAAAATCCTCAGGGATCAGTGGAAACCCACACACACAACATCATGCTCACACAGATGTGCACATTGGCTGTCTGTCAATAGCATGCAGAGAGCAAAAAGAGAGAGAGATGGATGTATGGTAGAGAGAGAGAGAGAGAGAGAGAGAGATGGCTGTATGGTTGAGAGAGAGATGGCAGTATGGTGGAGGTGACTGCAGACTGTCACTGACATTGTATAGTGTCACCATTAAACCTTTTATGTGATTCTGCTAAATCATCTTACCCAGAATGCCACCTGCCTCCACTCGCACAGCCAATCAGCCACAATAGTAATTGGGCTAATCGCATATTCGCATTTTCCATTTGCAGATCTTTTACACATTTTCACAATCTGTACAAGAGAATAGGAGTTTTGTTTTCACTTTTCACATACTAACTAAAGGAAGGGTCCCATACACAACAAGTGTACCCATACCCAGTGGTCACATACACAATTGTACCTATACCCAGTGGTCCCATACACAACAAGTGTACCCATACCCAGTGGTCCCATACACAAGTGTACCCATACCCAGTGGTCCCATACACAAGTGTACCCATACCCAGTGGTCACATACACAATTGTACCTATACCCAGTGGTCCCATACACAACAAGTGTACCCATACCCAGTGGTCCCATACACAAGTGTACCCATACACACCACTCAGCTGTAGTCAGCTCTCACTCTCTTCAGGGTCTCTACTATCATCCATCCTCCACTTTGTTTTTGTTCCCTACCCTGAACTCGTCTTTTGCAGAGATCAATCTCACCACGTCTTTGCCCTTTTTTCTATATCTGACGTTGCCTTAGATCAGATGTGTTATACAAACCAAATAAATTATGGCATTCATTTAGAGTACATGCAAAAAAAAAAGTTCAAAATGTTTTTGGTGTATTTTTTTTAGTGATTGGGTTTTCTAGAAAAGGAAGTTGACTAGATTTAATAGACCAGTTTTTAGATGCAAATATTAACATACAAATGGGAGTGTCCATTTTATTACATCATATGCATATAGTAGCTGAACGTACTGTTGATTCCTCTTTTTCATATAATAGTGCAAAAAAAAGTAATAAAAAACAGAACTTAATGAAACGACAGCGGATGTATTAGAGCAAAGAGTCATTGTGTTAATCTGTGGTAATTGATCATCATCTGGAAAAGAAAAATAATTTCAAGAATATGTAGCAATACTAAAATAACCTGTTTCTCCAGTTTTGTTACACTTTTATGGAACTTTAATAAAAATAAGTTAAATACCATTGCATCATTTGCATTGATGGGGGCACTGTTTGCTTTTATTCTGAATATTTTATGATCGCTAATATTTATTAATTTCTTTGACTGTTTGCAATAATAGCATTCCTCACCAGAAGCTACACATACAAGGCATTAATATATCACTTTTACCTGGTCGTAATTTTCACTGCAGATTTCTGAGTAGGTCTGCTTTTCTTAAAAGGGTCATTTCATGGTGTGTCCATTCAAACATGGAAACCCATGTTGCTTGGCCTCTGCAGGCTACAGAACCACAATAATGGAGCAGTTGGAATTATAATACACACACACACACACACACACACACACACACACACATATATATATATATATATATATATATATATATATATATATATATATATATATATATATCCTTTGTAATATATCTGCTGTCCTGTTGTGATGTGACTCAGACTTCAGCGAGGCCTGTTGACTAGACAAGGTTTCTTTTCAGTTAGCATTTAGAGAATCCACCACTACCAAATGTAATTATTATTGAGGATAAACCCTTTGAACAACAAGGGTATATCCTCAGTAATGCAACTACATGGATAGACCGCTGTGTAATTCACTTATCGATTAAATAGAAATTAACGTAAATAACTATATTGGTTAAATTTCGACACGAATTGGTTATTTAGGTTAGCTGCCGGGTGGCTACAGTGCATTTTGGCTATTACGGGTACTATTTTACATTATGTGCTATTCCAAGAATTCCAATCCAGTTAGATTAGTTGAAGCTTGTCGTCCTATTGGACGGTTAGAGCTTTCCCTTTTAATCGATAGCTCAGCGATGTGCAGTTTCTAGTTATCCATTGGCTCACGTGGTTTTTGATGAGTCTACTGATTGGCTAGCACAAACATTGTGAAGTCTGGTGAAGCAAGCAACGCAAATCCTGAGGAAGTAGTTCAAGTTGTCCTACTTGACTCGATATAAATATTAAACGGCAAACGTTTAATCTGCTGCATGACAAACACAAGCTAAATACGAGGTAAGTAGTTTTGTACATTATTAACTGGCGTTTTAAAATTTGCCGTAAAGTGTGTTTTCCCCCCTGGTGCCTGCATCAGTAGGTTAAACGGTGGAATAGCCCTCCAACATTTCTGAGCGATCAATATTTTAACACTACAGTCCACGATAGCGCTCCAAATCATACCCATGTTAACACAGCAATAAGTACTGCATGCCTGCAATGTGAGCCTTGTAGCTTCATAATCTAGTTAAATTAGTTTCGAATTGGACACCATGGTTAAAAGTTGGATTTCTATAGCGAGTTAAAGACATCTTTGACTGGCTTTGCTAGCGACATTTCGCAGCTCTAAACATCACAAAGTGGACACCAGCAAGCCGCCTTTGCCTAATGCGAAACACGAAATGGTTTAGAATAAACTTAAGTGACTTCTTTCTACAAGGCCTTTCGTAGATGCGGTCCGCAGAGGCCACGGGGTACAGGACGTAGCACGCCGCAATGTGGTCAGTTGGTGCTACGAAGGGTTGCCATACGCGGCTTGTTTCCATAATTTGTCGTAGAAATGTTTTGGGAATATGTGTGTTAAATGGGGAATTAAATATAGGACGACCAACTCTGGCGCGTATTGTAAGATCTTGTGTGTTTTTTAATTAGTGCCGATTCATCAGACTTAGTTGCACATAGTGGTTGACTGTAGATAATAGCAGGGTTTTCGTGAAGTTACAACCCAATACCCCCTTATATATTTATTGCAGGAGTGGTTTCGAGAAACGGTTAGATGCGTGAGTTTGAATTTTTATACAGTTATCATTCTGGTCAAAGGAGTACACGGGGATTTGTACTTTGAAACGATCACTTCAACGTGTGCTATCAGCTGTGGCATCTAATAAACGCGATATATCACTGTTATTACACACAGTAAATAAGGGGCTTCCACAGGAGTAATGCCTGCTCAGCCTGCTCCCAGAGAAGCGGAGGAGGAGATGGAGACACAGGCGGATTCCGAGGTCCCTCAGCCCAACGGAGAAATGGAAGACGAGAGGGAGGGAGGAGACGCGGAGGAGACGATGGAGGAGAGTGGAGAGGAGCGAGACAGTGACCTGGAGGAGAGCGAAGCTGAGGAAGATGAAGAGGAAGAAGAGGAGAGTTCTGGTACGTGCAGTATACATCCCAGGCAGAATCAGTTCTGTTTGCCAGGTGTGTTACAGATACATGGAAATTGTCTTAGTGAGTACACATCTAACTGTAAACATACTGACACACTGGGCTGTTAATGGTAGAATGCTCCGGCTATAATAGCCGTGAGTACCATAAGATAAACATAAAATAGAGCAATTTAAAATGAAAGTAAATTAGAACCGTTTTATAAAGGCATGTATGGGAATGTTTATGAACTAAATGGAATGTCTGGATTTCTAAATAGAAGTGAGTACGTAGGTTCAGTATGTTTGCCACCTTAGGTTAGTGTTCTGATTAAGGACCCGCTGTTGGTGGGCCTGACACGGGTTGGGCTGGAGCCCAGGTTTATCATATAGCTTCTTCAGAATCCCCCACCCCAGGGCATGTGGCACGTGAGAGTGCATGTGCAGAGTGCACCGCAGGGCACGTGGCACGTGAGAGTGCATGTGCAGAATGCACCCCAGGGCACGTGGCACGTGAGAGTGCATGTGCAGAGTGCACCGCAGGGCACGTGGCACGTGAGAGTGTATGTGCAGAGTGCACCCCAGGGCACGTGTCACGTAAGAGTGCATGTGCAGAGTGCACCCCAGGGCATGTGGCACGTGAGAGTGCATGTGCAGAGTGCACCCCAGGGCATGTGGCACGTGAGAGTGCATGTGCAGAGTGCACCCCAGGGCATGTGGCACGTGAGAGTGCATGTGCAGAGTGCACCGCAGGGCACGTGGCACATGAGAGTTCATGTGCAGAGTGCACTGCTGCCTTCCAACATATTAGTCTGCGATCATGATGGAGGGGGTCATATTGCTCAGGTCATAGACGTATTTATTTATTATTTTTGTTTTTTAATTGCATGTTGCAGAATGCATTTAGTGAACATTCTTTTAAAAGACGTGAAATGTATTCTAACAACACACCAGTAACATCAAAAACTGGGAATTCGGCTGCTGTTATCGTGATGGGAAATGATCCCACAAACTAATCTCGGTAATCAAAGCTCATTCATACAGCTGTAAATGGCCAGCCTGACCAGTCAAGACAGAAGCCATTAATCTAACCAGAGGAAATGAGGGGAAGGGCAGCTAAGCCAGGCGTGCGGTAGTGAGACAGCACCTGAGTGTGTTCTGTAATCTTCCCTCCAGAGATGGACGATGAAGACTGTGAGAGGAGGAGGCTGGAGTGTCTGGATGAGATGTCCGACCTGGAGAAGCAGTTCTTGGATCTCAAAGACAAGTAAAAACCCTCAACAGGGTGCCATCCTAGTCTTATTGCTTTTGTTTCCTAACCGATAGTGTTTAAAGCATCACAGCGTGAAAAGGCCACTGATGCTTAGTGCGGATTGCAGTCAAACCCACCTGCACGCACGCAGCGCGGCCGGGTGTGGGCGTCGCACTCCTGCTAGGGTGGGCGGAGCCGCTGAATGCCCCGCCCTGTGCTTGTCCGCAGGCTGTTCCGGGAGCGGCTGGAGCAGGTGAAAGGGAAGCTGGAGGAGGTGCTGACGGGGAAGGCGGGGGAGTACCGCGAGCCGCTGGCCACACTGCAGCGCGACATGCAGCTCCGCACGCAGGTGGCAGGTGATGGAGGCCTCCGCCCGCTCCACCGCAGAAAATGGAGCGTTCCCTTTTATAACGCTCTTTCAAATTGTTAGAGGAGTCTCAAATGCAAGCTACCGTGATGGTCCTCTCTGTGCTAGATTTGTGCTAGATTTGTATCTAATTTCAATTTGAGTAAAACAATGAAGCACTTTTTGTAAGTCGCTCTGGATAAGGGCGTCTGCTAAATGCCGTAAATGTAAATGTAAATGTAAATTTGACAAAAATATGTCACATGTTTGATTTGAGCTACTTCTACATGTTTACAGTGTAAGGCAGGAAACTGTTCTGCACTACCGTGTGATTTGTTCTGTAGAACTGAACATGGAGGCTCAAACAGCACATGCTTTCTTTTGTTCAGGACCGATGAAGGAGTTGAATAAGCGCCTGGCTTAATATGGTTCCTTCACTGGTGAGGAGCCACCGAGGAGCCTAAAACAATGTGTGTTGTCTGTGTCGCCCTCTGTAGGTGTGTATAGAGAACTGTGCCTTCAGGTGATAAAACACAAGCATGAATGTGAGATTCAGGGGGCGAAGCAACATCTTGAGGTAACGCAGTTCAGCCTGCACAGGAGACACACACGTACGCACACACGCACACAGATTGCCGGTATGAATGGGTGGCTTTGCATTAATTGCACTGATTGGTGTGTTTTTGGACGCGTCCTACAGAGTGAGAAAAACCTTCTGTTTGATGCTATGAAGACTGAACTTCTGGAGAAAATCCGCAGGCTGGAGGAGGACAAGCAGAGTGTGGACATTACCTCAGGTACACACACACACACACACACACACTAATGAAATGCATGAGCTAATATACACACTGTAACCAATCCTCACTCAGACATCCACACTTGTACACACACAGATATGAACAGGCAACTCTTTCCCTACTCTTTTTTTTCTTTCTTTCAGAGTGGTGGAGCGATGAGGCGAGGATGAAGAAGTGTAAGAGGAGAAGCAACCTGGTCCGCCAGGAGAGGAAGAAGAAACCAGCACTCGTGTCAGGTTCTCAACCTCTCTCTCTCTCTCTCTCTCCTGCACGTGTGCCTTCTCTCTCCGTCTCCTGCACGTGTGCCTTCTCTCTCCGTCTCCTGCACGTGTGCCTTCTCTCTCTCTCTCCTGCACGTGTGTCTTCTCTCTCCGTCTCCTGCACGTGTGCCTTCTCTCTCTCTCTCTCCTGCACGTGTGTCTTCTCTCTCCGTCTCCTGCACGTGTGCCTTCTCTCTCTCCGTCTCCTGCACGTGTGCCTTCTCTCTCCGTCTCCTGCACGTGTGCCTTCTCTCTCCGCTGTGCCTTCTCTCTCCGTCTCCTGTCTCCTCTCCGCTCCTGCACGCACGTGTGCCTTCTCTCTCTCTCTCCTGCACGTGTGCCTTCTCTCTCTCTCTCTCTCTCCTGCACGTGTGCCTTCTCTCTCCGTCTCCTGCACGTGCCTTCTCTCTCTCTCTCTCCTGCACGTGTGTCTTCTCTCTCCGTCTCCTGCACGTGTGTCTTCTCTCTCCGTCTCCTGCACGTGTGCCTTCTCTCCGTCTCCTGCACGTGTGCCTTCTCTCTCCGTCTCTGCACGTGCCTTCTCTCTCTCGTCTCCTGCCTTCTCTCTCCGTCTCCTGTGTGCCTTCTCTCTCCGTCTCCTCCTGTGCCTTCTCTCTCCTGCACGTGTGCCTTCTCTCTCCGTCTCCTGCACGTGTGCCTTCTCTCTCCGTCTCCTGCACGTGTGTCTTCTCTCTCCGTCTCCTGCACGTGTGCCTTCTCTCTCCGTCTCCTGCACTCTCCTGCACGTGTGCCTTCTCTCTCCCGTCTCCTGCACGTGTGTCTCTCCGTCTCTGCCGTCTCCTCTCTCACGTGTGTCTTCTCTCTCAGTCTCTTCTCTCTCCGTCTCCTGCACGTGTGCCTTCTCTCTCCGTCTCCTGCACGTGTGCCTTCTCTCTCCGTCTCCTGCACGTGTGCCTTCTCTCTCCGTCTCCTGCCCCTCTCTCTCTCTCTCTCTCTCTCTCTCCTGCATGTGTCTCCGTCTCCTGCACGTGCCTTCTCTCTCCGTCTCCTGCACGTGTGCCTTCTCTCTCTCCGTCTCCTGCACGTGTGCCTTCTCTCTCCGTCTCCTGCACGTGTGCCTTCTCTCTCTCTCTCCTGCACGTGTGCTTTCTGACCTTCTCTCTCCCAGGACCCTACATAGTGTACATGCTGAGGGACATTGATATACTAGAAGACTGGACAGCCATTAAGAAGGTAATAACCTCAACCCACCCCTCTACACACACCCACCTACCACACCCGATCATTCATTATCAGAGATCGGTAAGTATGTGTGTGTGTAGAGATGTGTGTGTGCTGGAGTGGAAAATGGAATTCTGATAGCTGTATCTGTGACTTTATCTTCAGGCTAAAGCTGCACTAATGCCCTTGAAGCAGAAGTCTGACAGTAAGTTCCAGTTTGTGTCACTCGACAGTTAATCAATGTGTATGTGTGTATGTGTAGATATGTGTGTGTGTTTCTGTGTGTGAGTTCAAACCCCTGTCCCCGTTTGCCTCTATTCCCCTGTCATACCTTGTCGTCACATCTCCTAATCCCTCGAAGTGTCTCACTCCATCTCTCACCATGCTTCACCCTGGACACATGTCTGCTCCCTGGTAGATAGGTCAGAGGTCACCTGAGGGACACACCTGTAAAGGCCATGAGACACGCACGGGGCAGAGCCTGGCTTTGACCTGCCGCACGGCTCCAGCCGCCCCACATTCATTACATCCGGATGAATTCACCCTCTGTCAAAGCCGTAGCCATGAGCCAAGCATATCTCAGCCATAATTTGCCTCTCCAGAAGGTCTCAGTAGGTATTACGATTCAAATTAAGACATCCCCCCCACCCCCAGTTTCTCTTAAAGAAAGACTGGTCTGATTCAAAAGCCTTGAGCTGAGGAGAGGAGCCATATAATGTTTAATTCAAATGTCTCATTATCATTTGCCATTACCTCAGAGAATGAAAGTGAGTGTTTGTGAGTTCATGCAGCCAGTACAGGATGTGTTCTCTAAAGCAAATATGTTTGTATATGTGCAACTACTGATGAGTTTATGTATTATAATGAGGTTTGAGACACCTTGTTTAACCTGCCTGTGGCACTGTGAAAAATGTACACACACACACGCACAAACATGTGTGCACACAAACTCACACTCACCCCTCTTGAAACTCTCCGGTGTAAATGGAAAACCGAGACACGCATACATGCAGACATATTGCTATTGCACATTTGCATGTCGCAGCTCCCAGGAGAAAAACCTCGTCTCTCCGAGCATTTCAGAAGAGCAAAACTGTGGTGATTTGCACTGCTTTTGACTTATTCAACACAAAACACGCATGGTGTTTAATTGATTATTTCGCATTCAGAGCAGTAAAGCTGTAACTATGCCTAGTGGTTATTGCTTTACTGCACTGAATGTGAAAAAAATCTCCATAGGCATATTAGATCTCAATAGACATGTCAGCTTTCAGTTAAAAAATCTTTAATCTGTCAGAAATGCAATCTGGCACCATTGACTATGTGCAACACAGCCAGAAACCCTTTTCCTTGAAATTGCCCCACACTCTGACGGCCATCTAACTCTCCCTCGGTCTCTCCCCATCTCCTTCCCTGCCTGACTCCGTCTACGTCTGAATGTCTGTCTGTGCTTCTGTCTGTGACAGGTCGTCAGTTGTCAGTGCGGAGTGAAGGGAGCACTCTGTTCTATGAAGGAGAGAGATTCTCAAAGGGGAATAGTGTTCTACTGGAAGTCAGTGATGACAGCCCGGTTCAGTCAGTATACCCTCTAACCCCTCTGCCGTCTTTTATTATCCAGTAAAACAATGTGTGAAATGTAAAATCATCAGTGTTAAATAACCTAAAATGAAAGGAACACTGTGTGGATAAACATCTCTGCAGGAAGCAGATCAAGCTTTTAACACCAGTGATTTTATGACCTTGGTATTTTGAAGACGGAGCGTTGCTCGTAAAAAACGCTGGGCCTGTGGTTAACTCTTTCACCTCCCTTTCCTCCCTGTGTCTCAGGGCAGTCATAACGGCCATCGGTACAGGGGAGGTCTGGTTTAAAAGGACGGACGGCAGCAAAACCAGAATCTACATCTCCCAACTACAGAGGGGGAAATGCACTATACAGAGAGCCTAGAACAAACACGCACACACAGCATGCGCTAAGCGTACAAGAGTTGCCCGTCACAGACGCAAAGGCATGTCTCTGTAATTTCTAATGAAAACAATGTCTTCAAACCATCCTGCTGACTACTTCAGAAGCTATACGCTGTTATTGAATTCCTACTGGACGCAGAGCAAGGCCAGCCATCAGCCTTGGTGCCTAACACATAAACACAATATGCCACTTGGATATGCTGGACTGGGTGCCTCTCTGCCATGCTGTACAGAGGCGTTCAAATGAGCAGACAGCGGAACAGTAGCTTCTGTTCCCCAGTACAGACAGCGTATGGCACAGTAAGCAAGAAACTGCTGAATCACAGCTTCCCAACTGCAAACAAGCACTCGCATAATACCACACACACACACACACACACGCAGCTATTCCGAAGTGGTAAACTGTAGACCAAATAGGGTTTTATGATGATATAAATGCTCACACACAATAGTATATAGCTTGGTTATTACCATCTAACAAAATAGGCTACCTAAAGATAAAATCCAGAGGACATTTCTGGCGAATTTCACCATATAAGATATACACTGTATTCATGATGTAGTTTAAAAATGTTTTAAAAATAATTTAAATGTACACTAAAGATTTAGCAGAGGTCTCAAAGACTACATTCATGCGCAGTAAATATCGCTTTATCTGGTGGTGATGCAAGGCGGTGGTGGAAGTTACTCTGTTGGTGATTTGAGGACAGTTTTGCAGTGTCTTTCAGAATGGATGATTCTGACACTGCAAGACCCCCCACTGCTTTAATAGTGACTGCACATCTACAGACCAACCCCCCCCCCTCCACACACACACACACATAGTATCATAGTGACTGCAGAAGGAGAATATTTGTGAAGTGCAAGTTTTGTTTTTTTTTAGCTCATTTTTAATAAGAATTGCAAAGAATATTTATATGTTTGTAAACTGATTTGGAAACAGAGGGTGCTTTTTCAACTTATTTAAAAGGTGTTTAATATAATCATGTATTTATAACAAAATCTATTAAAATCTGATCTTTTATTAAAATGTTTAAAAACTTGTCATTTTCTGTAGTCTCTGATGACTATTAATGAAGCAAAATGTAAGCTTGTGCTCAAGACAAACAACCCAAATATTTTATCACCTTTTGTAACATTTGACATTTTAATGAAAGTGAAGGATAGAATACTTGTAATTACTCGGAATGTCCAGTAGGTGGCAAAATATATGCCTCCGTACTTAACATGCACATCTTCATTGAACCTTTAGATGGTGCTATGATTATTACAGGATTGTAGACACCGTATTTTACTGCAGAGGCAGAATATGTGAAAATATTTTTTTTCCTTATGCCAGACACACTTTCTCACCATAGAGACTTACAACACACCCTCAGAAGGTTTTAATCTGCTGCATTAGTTTACAAAGGTGTAAATTAAAACTCCAGATTTGGCACACATCCAGCGGTTTCTCTGCAGGTTTTATTTACTGGGCCAATGGGGTTTAATTAATCTAATGATTATGTTGAGTATCTGTGGGTGTATGTATGTGTGAAATTCCTGATTAATCGGGTTGGCACAACTGATGTTACTGAGGGACATGTGGAGCAGTGGGAGGAGCCTGTCCTCTGGGAAGGCGGGGCTTTGGATGGGAACATCAGACGTACACAAATGCAAGACTGGTTTGAACTAGAAACAGTCCCCCTGTGAGAGCCTATCAATATGATGTGCAGACACAAACCCTTAATTAGGACCTGACTATACACACTCATCAAGTTCTCTCCCAACGAGGTGTTAATCCTCCAAGCCCCTAATGCACAACATGCACACCCCAAACTCCTTTATTTCTGGTTTCTTTTTTCCTCCATCTGCAGTGACCCCCCCTCCACCCCCCAGACCCCCCCGAGACCCCAAGCTCTTGCCAACACAGTGCCGCATTGCGAGATGGATGGATTCACTGATCCCCCCCACCCCCCACCCCAGGTGGAGGGTGAAGGCCCCGGCGTGTGGCCACCACCACCCGCTCCGCCAACGCTCGTGCGGGTGCTGGGGTGTAGACGGAGAGCGCCAACCAGGGACGAGACTCCTGGGCGACTCGCCGACAGGGAGTGACGATGAAAGCCGATCGCGGTCAATGAAGGCAGACGCTCAGAGACACGCGCGGCGTTACTTAAAAGAACCCATCCTTCTCTCCTCACATGCCACCTCTTCATCACAGCTTTCCTCTCCTTCTATTTTTGGGTTCATGTTTTTTGCTCATCCTTCCCCTGCATTGTGCTCTCTCCCACAGGACAGCCTCCGGCGTGCCACCCCTCCAAACGCCCCTTCTCCTCCCGCAGTGCTTATTTAAATGCTTTTCCCATGCTGTCTCTAGCTTGAGATCCTTGACCTCCACTTCTCTCCTGCAGACTGGGCTAAATATCATGGGACGTGTTTTTCTCCCACTCCTCCTCTCTCTGCTTCTTTCAGAATATGTGAAACCCCCCCCTCCCATGCCAGTTAGACTTTCTCAGCATACTGACTGCCCCCCATCGCCCCCCACCCCTCCATCCCGCCTGAGACTTGAAGATGAGGCCTATTATACAGCTAGTAGGTGACTGCCTCCGTGTGAGACCAAGCATGAAGGTACATTGTAACACATTAATCCAAAAAACTCTGATAAGAGGTTTCCTGTGGAGCGAGAGAGTTTCGCTGTTAAGATGCCTTTAATGCATCGCCTCCCATCACTTCCTCCCACCTTACGGCAAAATCCCCTGAAATGTCCCTTCATATCAGGGGATGTGTCATCCTGCTCTGTACACACACAACACACAGCTCATGGTTTCTACTGAGAGACAGAACATCACACACAGCCATTCTGTTCCTTATCAAGAGCAGAACACGGTCCGTCCGCAGCACTGCAAACAGCAGTTAAACCCGCGTGCAAAAAGACCCGTGTGCACAACCCAAATGGAAACATTCCTCCCTGCTTTTCACAAGAGTCCAAGCGGAGCATTTAGCCGTGAGCATTTAGCCATGAGTATCCCACAAAGACATTTTTCACCATCTCTTTCACCAAAACAAAGCACAGCCCCTCCACCGCCAGCTTGAATGTGATTAGTGGCTTCTTGGACCCCGTGCATTATTCTGCGCTGTACATCTCCAGCCCTCTGTGGCATGGGGAGCGTGTAGAGCAACACCCCCCTGTTCTCCCAGCAGCCCCTGCTTCTCCTCCCCCCCCCACCCCCCCTGGCTTCCCGCCTTCGCACTGCTGGAGCTCTCAGGCTGCCTCCACCTCGCCCAGGCTCGGAGGGCGTGACCCAGAACCTTCCCACCGGCCCCCAACCGCACCGCCCACCCGCACCGCCCGCACCGTGGGAGCGCTGGTGTAGCGTGTCTGGGTAAGTGGGCCGACTGGGAGGCCTGCTTCACTTCACCCGTCGTCTTTTCCTGCAGCCTCTCTGCAGTGCTGTCGGTTTGATGAGCGAGATATCAGATGCTTATCAGACATTCGCCCAACTACACATATTTCAGCATCCATAAATCTATTGTTGGGTAACTCAACTCACCGACTCCAGCCAATGGGCTGTGGGTCGGCCGATTGGTTCGTTTCATCTTCTGGAGGATTTCTCCCACACTGCATCTCCTCCCATAGAACATCTGCAGCCCGTGTCTTTGTTGCTGGACTCTGCTCAGCCTCACTGGTCTCATGGGGAAGATCATCGTGTCACCAGTACATTGAAGTCATATGCACATCGTGCCCTTCCAGCAAAGCTGTGGGTGATTTAAGCGCCCCTGAGGAGCCTGGAGTCTAAACGCAGCACCCTGCTCTCCTAACCAGTTAGTACTACAGCCCCTCGTACTAAACTACTAAACTCTCTCTAAACTAGCCAAGCATTCTCTCTCCCTCTCCCGCTATCCTACTTAATAGTCAGTAGTCAGACTTAGTTATACTCTTATTGACCATAACATACCAGGAGAAGTATAGTTTCTGCTACACACACACGTACACACACATACAAATATATATATATATATATATATATATATACACACATACCTGAATCCCACCATTTCTCATGAACATCAGTCTTGCATGGGTGCACCACCCCTCTTATATGTGCTCAGCTGGGTCATGGACCTCACGTCTCATTCACTCTGCATCGACAGGGAAGCTGCGATTCGCTCTGCACGTGTCGCCACGTCCTCGTCTTCATCTGCTTGTCCTGCACAGCAGGCTGCTCTGCCCAGCGCTGTGGTGTGTGCTTCACACATACCCCCCCCCCCCCAAACCCTCCGCACCTGCACGGGAACCAGGGCAGAGCAGCAAGGGCAGGCGAGCCGTCCACCCGAGTGCTCCCAGCACGGGCAGCACCTGCTACCCCCACGTCCCTCTCCAAACTGTTCAAAGTAAATTACCACCATATTTAGAGGCAACTAGATTTGCTCCCACTGTAACCTCCAATCCCACGAGAATTTAAAGGCGACAAAAAAAAAAAAAAAATCAACAAGGAAATGGAGTGTGGTAAAGAAATGATGCTTTTAAATATGTCTTTTATCTAGTGAATCACTTCGCAGAAGCAATGCAGCGAAGTCCTAGAGGATCGTTTTGCAGATGTAATGTAGAGTGGACTTTGTAGGTTTATTCCGGTGCATGTGACGTAACCAGTCTGACATGATTGCTAGGTTGCACAGGGAATCTGTATGAGATATAGATGTCATTGCATAACTTGTCTGGTCTTGGGTGCTTCGTGAAGGTCAGTAGCAGAGGAAGCCAGTGTGAGCGCTGTGGTGTAATGGCTCTAGGTCTCAGGTAAAGGGCGAGAGGCATGAGTGGCTTTAAACATGATAAATGGCAATTTGGGTTTAACCTGTGATGACAGAGGCAGGCAGCGTAGCTGATGGAAAATGGATGCAGGATGTGTACAGTGCTTGGTGCATGTAAAACCCCTGGCAGCTGAGTTCTGAATAAGTAGCAGTTTGTAAAAGGCTTTTTTTTTTTTGTCCAGATGTACCAATGACGAGGGAATTACAGTAATCTAGACACGAGGTAATGAAAAGTGGGCACCAGTCTCAGCGTCTTTACGACTTTGAAGAGGTCAAAGTCGGGCGGTATTACACAGCTGAAGAAAAAAGCACTTAAAAAAATACACCGCGTCACACTAGCGAGGAATGTAATGGTGACGTCAGCGACGTCAACGCAGAGTTCACAAAATAGTGTGGAAGGTTCTGGCACTGAGGAGCAAAGCTCACCAAGCTGGCTGCCATTGTCCCTCAGAAACTGGAGACCGCGGCTGCTAGGCCTTGGTTAGCACCAGAGGTGCAGGTGGACTTTGCTGACAAACAGGTTTCGGGCGGTGAGGATCCAAAGCTGAAATGTCCAGCCCGATCAACACCAGGTCCCCCGCACAGAGGGCTGTGTGCTTAGCCCACTGCAGTACTGTACACACTGTTCATTCGTGACTGCACAGTCAAACACCCCATGACCGAAGGGTTAAGTTTGCTGAGGACACCACTGTAGCGGTGGTTACCAAAGGAGCAGAGGCGGCCTCTGGAGATGAGGTGAGACAAGTCAGCAATCTCATCCAGCAAGTAAATAAGACCCCCCCCTCCCCCCCACCAGCCACACACCGTCCCCTCCGTTCAAACCCAGCAGTGGTAATGGTGAGCAGCTTTACGTTCTGGGGCTGACATCTCTCAGAACCTTAGCCGGTCCCTAAACACGTCTGCCATCATAAAAAAAGGCCCATCAAAGACGACTCCCTTAGGAAGCTGTGGGGAGCGTAGCGGTTCTGTCCTGCTCATAGCGCTGTGGACTCCTCTCCAGCTACCTCACCAAAATGGACAGAAGAGCTCTCAGAGTAGTGAGGACTGCCCAGTGCATCGTGGATACCCGTCTCACGAACATAGGGGACGTCTACATCAAAAGTTGTCAGAAGGCGGCAAGCGGTACCATGAAGCCCCAAGCGGTACCATGAAGCCCCTCGTACATGTGTCATAATGGCAAAAGTGATTTCCTGCCTATATGCAAGTGCAGTATGGAAGAGGGTTGTTTTTTTCTTCTTCTAAAAAGCTGAACAGAAACGAACCCAAACACAGAGATTCATATAACAATCTGGTGATGCGCTGATTATTTTTTAACGAGCCGCCCCTGAAGTGAGGAACGGCTGCGTCACACACGCTCACCGCTAGTTGTTGTGAGACTGACAATATTCTCAGAACTGAGTGGTTGATTTTGTGCCAGAGAACCCGTCGAGTGTGTGTGTGCGAGTGCGAGTGTGCGAGTGCGAGTGTGTGTGTGCGAGTGCGAGCGAGCGCGTGTGCGCTAGTCTCCATATCAAGTCGTGGCTTCTGAATTCAGCACAGACTGTCACCTCTAGATCCATTATAGTTTCATGTTGATAACTCAAGTGGCTTCATTACACTCAAAGGAATAAGACAGTAAGTTCCAACTCTTCTTATCTGTGTGATGAGTTGATTCACTGTACAGAAATGACAGATTTTGCATTTGAAGAATTTGCTAGATACGCCAGATTTTGCGGTGCGGCGGTGCTGTTCAGGCCAGACGGACATGTTTGTTCAATATGATGTTATTTGGACATACAATGTGTGTGTGTTGTGTGTGTGTGTGCGCAAGATTTGGAAGTGTTGGATATATTTATCAATATTCGTCAGCTTTAGATGTGTTGTGTGTCAAGGGCGTGCGTGGTGTGTGTGTGTGTGTGTGCGTGTTTGATGTGTGTGGGTTTTGAATACTAATGCGGAAAAAATGACAGTAATTCACTAAACAAGGTAGAACTGCACCTGTAGGGAATGAGAGAGTGAGAGTGTGAGAGAGAGAGAGAGAGAGAGAGATGACATTCCAAATTATTACATTCAAGTTAAGGATATGAGATAGAAAAACCCTGAAAACAGAAGAGATCCTTTTCTGACAAATTACAAATCCACGTATGTGTTTGACAGAAAGAGACAAGAAACAGAAAGAGTGAGAGTGAGAGAGAGTGATTGAGAGTGAGAGAGAGAGTGAGAGTGAGTGAGAGAGAGAGTGAGAAAGAGAGTGAGAGAGAGTGAGAGGGGACAATGAAACACTGCATGGTTGACAGAGTGAACACTTTTCTTTTCTGACATAGGAGCAGAGGTGTTTGTTACCATGACAGCACGAGGAACAGGCTAGTAGCCAGGAGTGTATCTTGCGCTCGACTTCATGTTGTCTCACCATCACCGTCCTGCGCGTCCCTGAGTACGTCAGCCAATCTGTGGACCTCGCTGGCGTTCGGAATCCTCCGCTTATACACCATTACGCTCCCTTGCCTCTCATTCACGACACAAGCACACAGACACTTTTCTGACGGATCTTCACTGAGCGCCAACACGTAGCCCAGAGTCTCGCCACAGTCTGACACAGATGCCTGCTGCTTAATCCTCTCTAATAACACTTACATACAGAGAGTGTAAGCTGAGCCTGGAAGACCCGTGATACACTCTCAGTGGTGATTAACGGGGTTAGGTGGACCTCCAGGGGGCCGCGCTGCTGGAGGGCTGAGACGGGCTCCCTGACCCACGCAAGGCATCCCCGCACCGGGCACGGCGGTCCGCACCGGCCCCACGTGGGCCCACTACAGATGGCAGGGAGGTGAACCTTTCTCCCAGCCCCCCCCCTACACAAAAGGCGGCAGAAGAGCTCAGCGCTAAACAAATGAACCAACACACGCCTGCTGGGCCTCAATCCACATCCAGATGCATCATTTATGACATACAGATGTGTAGGACGCTGTGAGAGCTGCTGCAAACACGCACGCAGCACTGCGGATCGATATCTGACAAGAATGGAAGGATCCAGGGGGTGTGTGTAGCACACGCTGGGGTCCTGGTGGTGGGAACGGAACACCACGTCTGGCGGAGATGAGCCGTTTCTCTGTAGGTTACATGATCTACATTTCGGGCCAGGAAGCCAGTGATGTTTTGACATTTTTATTAACTGGTCAAGAGGCTCGTCGAGTACGGCAGCGTGTGTGATGGTTGGAAGATGAAGGTCTACGGCAGAGCTGCACACGGTCACCGTGGCAGAGAGTTAGTTCTGATTCACCAGCTGGGGGGAGGGGGAGAACACACACACATACAAACACACATGAATGGTAGACGGTGCACTCCTGCATGTGACATGGAGCACGGCTGTGAGGCATGTTGCACTTGCAGGCCATGTGCTCGCATGTCATAACAGAAGGAGCCAGTGTCTCTCCTCTGCAGGCAACCAGCGGCAAGCTCAATCTAAACATGCCTGTCAGGCATCAGCCAAACACGTCCTAGCTCACTCTCAGCTCCTGCGCCATCCTGCTCCTCAGCTTAGCACAGTCCCGGAACAAGGACATGTGTGTGTGTGTGTGTGGTGTGCATGTGCTTAGTGCTGCAAAACACTGCCAAACCGCCAGGAGCCCAATGAGTGTTTAGCTGGGAGTCTGACATACAGTGAGAGTTCACACAGGCGCAGTGGGACCCAATTAGAGGCTGTGCTGGGGGGAGTGTGGAGAATATCAGGGAGGCCAGCGCTAGCGGCAGAGGGAGGGGGAGAACGCTCCCACCAACCTGCTTCAGTTAAGCCAGATGCCATCAGTAGCTGTGGGGCTAAGCCATCATGCACCGATGCCAAGACTCGTACACACACACACACACACACACACACACACACAAGGAGACGAAGACCTGCCACAAACAGTGAGAGGGAGCTGAGAACATCACATACGCTCACACTGATAGAGAGCAAGAATCCTTGGGTGGATGTAAATAAAAAATGTATTTCAACCATTGTCAGCCCCCCCCCCCCTGACCTTTCCCCAGCCTTAGCAAGCCCACCCCACCCCTCCCTCCTCATTCTCCCTCTTTGTCACTCCTCCTTCCTCCCTCTCTCCCTCGTTCCCTACTGCGACAGTGGGCCACTGACACAAACACGAGGAGACGAGACGCTCTGGAGATGAAAGGCTGCCGCGAGAAGCTCTGGACCTGCCACCAGCATCAGATGCACGCGCACACATGCACATGAGCTTGCCTGCACACACCCCTATCGTTTTACAGAGCACACACACACACACCAGCATATACCATGTGAGACCACCTGTCACTGTCATAGCTGCAGGAACCCAGGACTCCTGAGGAGGAATAGGAAGACAGAGAGAAAGAGAGAGAGAGAGACAGCCAAATGAGGAGAAGGGGACAAGATGGAGAACAAGAAGAGAAGAACTGAACGGTAGAAGAACAGCCGCAGGGTCTAGATGGGACGTCAAGATGGAGTTCGCCCAGCCGAGGGGACGGGGCGATGAAGGAGGAGGATGTGAGGGCCTTTAATGAAGATAAAAAGAGCAGAAAAGGAGACTCTCTCGCTCTCCATACCTGAGATGCGTCCTCCTGCCTGATCGATCTCATTAGCCCATCCATCGCATCATCCCTCCTCCCGCTCCATCTCTCCTCCAGGCCAGCGACAGCTCCATCCATCACGCAGGCAGGAGAGCTCACGCCCCACGGCAACGAGGCGCGCTCCTCCGAGGCCTCCCGATGTATAATTAGACGCCGCTGCCTCCAACGTGCTCTGTGCTGTGGGTGCGCGAACGCCAAACCCACCAGCGTCTCCTCATATAACGTGCCGCTTGATTTTCTGCATTCGCCTTTTGGTAGCTGGGAGCCGTTCAAGCTGCAGCAGGCTTGAAAACTTCGCATCACCTTCTTCTTGGCTCCGTGGTTGTGCGTGCGCACCATCGAGCCCCCTGGCGACGCCGCCTTCGGCGTCTCCCCCAGCAGCTGCTCGGCCTGCTGGGTCATTGCCGTCTGCCGTTCGGTGCGGCTGAGGTGGTTTCGACGCTGATCCGCTGAAGCAGCAGGGTTGGGGCCTTCAGCATCGTACAGCTGCTGCAGCAAATGAACGTGGAATCACCTCCAAGTGGAAGACGAGGTGCTCGCTGTGTCCCCACCACGACTCATCAGTCCCTTGGCTTATTTTTTCCCCCCTCATTCTCCTCTCAGGGCGTATACCAGATATGTCGTCTTCTTTCATTGCAGCAGATCAGGCCTCCGCTTGTATGAAGCGGGTAGAGAAATGGAATAATTGTGTGTGTGTGTGAGCACTGTGCCGTAATGCAAGGGGACAGCCTCATGTTTGAGAGGGAATGATGCAGGTGAGTGGTGTGTGTGCACGCAGTGCGTTCCGCTCCTGTCATCACCGCACAATCAGCGCTCGTGCCCACTACACACTTCCATCAGCTCCTCTAGTGCACCGGCTCCAGTTATTCCAGATAGATCCAAACATACAATATAACGCAAGAGGAGCCAAATGGACACTAGAGTGTGTGTGTGTGTGTGTGATAAAGAACGAGAGAGAGAGAGAGAGAGAGAGAGAGAGATAAGCGACAGCAAATGAATGAGAGCAATAAAGGGTGGAGAGAGGAAGCAAGAATAATGAAAGAAGGTCCAGGGACGTGCAACCGAGGTGAACTCAGCCTTCCAAGAACAAGATCCATCTATCCTGCTTCAAGGATGAACGAGAGTTAGAGAGAGAAAGAGGGAAGCAAGAGAGCGGAGGAGAGAGAGAACAGGGAAGATGAGGACCAACAGGTGAAATGCTTCACTCTCTCCCTCCCCCTCCATCTCCCTCCACCTTTCTCAGGTCTGGCTTTTGCGCTCTTTCCTATGTACGTCCAGCCTGTGGCTGCTGAACGCTCGGCATGGAGCCCACCGAGACGCCACCATCGCAGCCCAGAGAGGTGGATAGAGAGAGAGAGGGAGAGAGGGGGGGACTGGGACAGAGAGAGGGAGAGAGGGAGAGAGGGGGGGGACTGGGACAGAGAGAGAGAGGGAGAGAGGGAGGGACTGGGACAGAGAGAGGGAGAGAGAGAGGGAGAGAGGGAGAGACTGGGACAGAGAGAGGGAGAGAGAGAGAGGGGGGGAGGGGGGGACTGGGACAGAGAGGGGGAGAGAGAGAGAGAGGGAGAGAGGGGGGGACTGGGACAGAGAGAGGGAGAGAGAGAGAGGGGGGGAGAGGGGGAGACTGGGACAGAGAGGGGAGAGAGAGAGGGGGGGAGAGGGGGAGACTGGGACAGAGAGGGGGAGAGAGAGAGAGAGGGGGGGGACTGGGACAGAGAGAGGGAGAGAGAGAATGGAGATGAGAAAAAGGTGGTGGAAGAATAATAAGCACGAACAATCTGGAGAGTGTGTGGAGGAGGAAAGGAAGGATACGAGTGAGGCAGAAGAGTCGGAAACACCTGCTCACTCCCATGGGTCAGGTCCGTTTGCTGGGGACTCCAGTTTCTCTCTGTGCACAGACCAGGTCAAACACTCATGTAAACACTCGCAAACACACCTGCCATACGCCAGCCATGACACTCCCCCCTCACACACAGAAAATGCTGCTACCATAGCTTTCAATTGGACTTAAGAAATCGGTGTGTGCACGCATAGATGCAAGTTGTGCATTACCTCAGTGTAGGGATATAAAAGAGGTGAAACGCATGCCATCATGGACACGCACAGCTCTCACTCACACACACACACACACACACACACACTAACTTGGGTCATACATTCATTCACCAATCAATAATCCCCTGCAATCAGCTCGGTGTCAATAAGCATGTTTAGGAGTGCGACAGTGCGTGGAAGCAGCAGTCATATGTGAGGTGAGCTATCCAGAAACACACACACACAGCAAAGAAATATTTCCATCTCTTTATTTTTATAAGACCATTTATGAAAAGTCAACTACAGCTGTGAACCTTAATTGATCAAATATACATGAAAATTTTGGAGAACCTGAGAAAAGTGAAGAAAATTCATTTTCATTTAAACATTGACAACACATTATACATGATCATTTCCCTAGAACCTGATTATTCAGACAACATATCATTTTAAGAAAACACAATGTTTCCCTACATAACCCACTTAGGCACATATGAGACCATTTTTGTTTTTGGTCCTTTTGTAATCCATTTAATCCAGTTTGGTCCTCTTTGGTCCTCAGTCTCAGAAAGCTTTGATGCATCAGAGTTGCTAATGGTTTACAATGTTTCACCTGGTATACAATACATGTAAAATATTTCAAAAGTAATAACTCAAACTTGTACTCAAAAACTAATTTGGACACAATTTCAATAATTGCAATTCAATACTACTTGTCGGTAGCTGACACTCAGATGTGAATTGTTGTGAATTAGATTGCCTTGTGATGAACCACTGACCCACCGCTCAGAGTCTCTAATGGCTTCTTATGTTTCCGACAAATATTAGAGCATGTCAGACACTGTAAACAGTTGAGTCTTAATTTCTGGACATCTTGTATTGATTGTCCACCCCTTCCTCTCAAAGGCGAGGTCTTCTGTGTTTAACTCTGCCACATCAAAGAGTGTCTGCCCATTAGCATGTGTCACAGTTCGTCTGGTATCCCAGGTAACCAAAGTCATGTCCACATGCTAGTGTACCAGGGAGAAATGGGGCTAATTGAGCAGATGTAGATCAAAGAGACTGATCTCGCATCCTTTCTCTCTCTGTCCCCCCCCCCCTACACACACACACACACACACACACACACACACACACAACAAAATTCAGGCCTTGTGGTTTAATGAAAAGCCATTCAATATCTCGCCCAATAGATATAGATTTCCCTCTTCCCTTCAGTTCCTCTCTGCCTTTTCTCTCTCCTTCCACTCGTCCCTCTGTCTCCATCTCCTTCACCCCACCTCTCCGCTAAGCCCTCAGTGAGCAAGCCGTTGTAAAACACGCAAGCCAACACCTCTGCTGCTGCCGCCCTGCGTGTGAGTGCTGGTGTTGGGGCGCTGCTTCCTGCCTCTCTGCACAGGGGTCGCGGGTGCCTTTCCCACCATGCTACAGGTTTACATTTACCTCATGCTTTCATGACTGGAATGTTAAACTTGAAATGTGGTCTTCAAATCTTAAATTCAACTTTAAAATGTGCAGTTGGATTCTGGGTCAAGGGTTTAGAGTCCATTACAGCATACTTTATTACAACTTCACAGATGATGCCGGTTCACAATGTACAGCTCACAATCTCAATTCTCCATTAGCATTCCTAGGACATAACGGTGCTGTATGCGACTTTACGATTCAGCGTGCTAGCCCAAATATGTGCTTCAGAACAATTTTGCCTCCTTCAGAATGTAGAAAGATGAACATTTGAATGGGTGCATAGCTCTGGATATACAGATATCCTGTCAAACCACTCTGTTAAAATGGCATTACAAGAAGCAACAGGAGGGTGGAGAGGTGGAGGAAGGATGGAGGGGCAAAGGGAGGGTGGAGGAAGGATGAAAGGGTGAGAGCGGGTGAAGAGAGGGCGGAGGAGTGAAAGGAGGATGGAGGGAGGGTAGAGAAGTGTAGGAACGGCGAAGGGAGGCTTCAACTGTGATCACCTTCTAATGTGTCATTATTACTTCGTCTTTGATACAGAAAAGTTGTGCTTTTAGTAAGGCGCAAGAAACCCACAATCACTCAACCACCGTGAGAATAATGTCAGTTTAAAAACAAAACCCAATCTGTCAGTTTTTGCGTATTGCAGTGTTAAACTGAAGAGATTTTTAGTGCCACCCTACAATTTAAACATCCAGTGTAGTCTTAATTACTTGACTTTGTGGCTTTTACTATGATAATTGTTATGAAATTACCACCATAGTGCTTCTGGTTCTGTGCTTTAATGTGTGTAGAATTGACTGGAGAGTTTACTACCGCCTTAAAATGGATTTTACTTTTATAGCCTTAAAATGGATTTTATGCTTCACTAACAATGTTGAAATTAAATTGGTATCCTTTTAAAACTTTGCTTTGGGGCAGGTAGTGCATACACACACACACACGCGCAAAACTAGAATCATTTGTGTGAAAATTTGTTTGCTGGTGTCCCGTTTTCTCCAGTCTGCAAAGGCTACACATGACTTTGCATGGTGGAAGAATATTCAGTGTGTTATCAGTTCTACAACAGAACCGATGACAGAGTGTGAATTACAGTTGTAGTCATACATTGTAGATAACCGACACTCCTCAAATGAATTTTAGATTAATTTCAAATAAAAATGCTCTGTGGAATGAAATGTTAATAGTTTGGACAGAGCAGCTCTCTAGGAGCTGGGCCTACCTCAAGATTAATGGGCTTCAATTAAATAGTAATTAGGTGAACTAAATGTTCACCTATCTCAATCCTTTATCTCATCTGAAAGAAGTCAAGGATCATTGGTCTTAGCGCCTCCCTGTGTTGTTTAAGGTGCTGCCCGTGGTCTCTCCCCTGTTCATGACCTTTAACCTTTACTCTGAGATTTCCAGAATCAGGTCATCCCCTTCCAGACTGCTGTCAGCCGTGACGTAGATCTTGGCCACGGTGCCCGTGAGCGGAGAGTTCACCACCGTCTCCATCTTCATGGCACTAAGGACACAGAGTGGCTGGCCCTTCTCCACCTGCTGGCCAGACTTCACCTTCACCTCCACCACCTTGCCTGGCATGGGCGCCCCCACCTGGCCACGGACATCCTTAAGAGCCTTCGGGTGGAAGTGCATCTCCTGCAGGGTGGCGTGTGGGGTGGGGGAGAGGGTGGGGGTTTGGGGGAGAGAGGGATGGGGAAGGGAGAGATGCACTGAATGAAGGGCCAGTAGCTGAACCGTTTTGCAGACAGACAGGAATTCTACTGCAGGTGTATCAACACGAGGCTTCCTGAGATATAGTGTACTCTCTCCTTTCAGCCCAACATCAGATGGATGACATGGTGACACACATTACTCAGTGAGGTACAAAAATGCAGGAGCAGTTGGGAATTCAAGGGAAGTTTAAGTTTAGTATAACTGCTATGTTGGGACATGTTATAAGCTCGGAAACTAAGGTAAAGGCAGTCCGTGTAGCCCCGGTTAACCCAGTAACTAAGGTTAATGTAGTCTATGTAGCCCAGTTACACTCAGTAACTAAGGTAATAGTAGTATGTGTTGCCAGTTAAACTCAGTAACTAAGGTAAAGGTAGTCTATGTAGCCCAGTTAAACTCAGTAACTTAGATAATGGTAGTCTATGTAGCCCAGTTAAACTCAGTAACTTAGATAATGGTAGTCTATGTAGCCCAGTTAAACTCAGTAACTTAGATAATGGTAGTCTATGTAGCCCAGTTAAACTCAGTAACTAAGGTAATGGTAGTCTATGTAGCCCAGTTAAACTCAGTAACTTAGATAATGGTAGTCTATGTAGCCCAATTAAACTCAGTAACTAAGGTAATGGTAGTCTATGTAGCCAAGTTAAACTCAGTAACTAAGGTAAAGGTTGTCTATATAGCCCAGTTAAACTCAGTAACTAAGGTAATGGTAGTCTATGTAGCCCAGTTAAACTCAGTAACTAAGGTAATGGTAGTCTATGTAGCCCAGTTAAACTCAGTAACTAAGGTAAAGGTTGTCTATATAGCCCAGTTAAACTCAGTAACTAAGGTAATGGTAGTCTATGTAGCCCAGTTAAACTCAGTAACTAAGGTAATAGTAGTCTGTGTAGCCAGTTAAACTCAGTAACTTAGATAATGGTAGTCTATGTAGCCCAGTTAAACTCAGTAACTTAGATAATGGTAGTCTATGTAGCCCAGTTAAACTCAGTAACTAAGGTAATAGTAGTCTGTGTAGCCAGTTAAACTCAGTAACTTAGATAATGGTAGTCTATGTAGCCCAGTGCAACAGATAATGACAATGCCACTCAGTGGATCCAAAAACAAGGCAGAAAAGGCAGAGATGTACTTTGCTACTTGCCTTTATCTGGCAGCGATTGCCACTGTTAAGTGAGCCATTCTGAGTGGAGTGGCATTTTTGCCTGGTTGTTCGAGTACTTAGGAAGCAGCAAGGTGAGGACTGATCAGAGCCTGAATGACAAATTTCTATATTCCCCATATAGAAACTGAGAGATGCTGTATGTTGCCAAGCAACCTGATGATCTGATGGATATTTATAAGCTACAATCCTGCCTCTCAAAATGAACATCCAAAAATACAAAAATACAAATCAACATTAAAAAAAGAAAAAAAAAAGTATTCATCCTTAAGGAGTTTCAGGAAGGTACTTCCAGTTTTGTATGAAAATGTGTGAGCGCGTCAGTGTGTGTAAAAGACGTATTGAGTTGTCTGGTTTTCACTGAGGACGAAAGCAGGTTTGCTTTGTCAAAAGGTGATTACCTTCATGGCCAGTGTATCTTTTACTAGGACTGATCGCAACTGCCCATTGAGTTCAAAGAACACCTCTCTCTGGCCGGCCCTGTTGAGGTCTCCCAAGGCCAGTGCTTTGATATGTAGTGTCTTTCCTCTCTCCAACTCAACCTGAGAGAGACAGAGAGAGACAGAGAGAAAATTAAAGCAAAAATAAATCAATAAAAAGAAAAGGACATTAAAATCATGATGCATGCGAGTTAAATATATATTGAGAGAGAAGGTATCTGATGGAGCCATAGTCATCAACTCTACTTATACAGCTGACTCAGGCTTCCGAGAGGCCCAGTTATCTGCTATGTGGCAGTTGCCGTGGTGCTTCTATTTTGGGGTTTGTGCCAGGATGCACATGTCAGTGACAGCTTAATATAGCTTGATAGCATGCTAATCTATGCTAATTATTAACATACTAATCTATGCTAATCATCCATGGCTAACATCTTATTTGGCTAGCTATACTCCAAGGAACACTTGGGTAATCAGACTATCAGGAAAAAGAAAAAAAATAAAAGTCCCTAAGCAATAAAGTGCTACGCATGCTTCCCCAGATGAACACTGAGGACAAGATGGCCCTTGTTGAAAGAGGGGGAAGAAACTGGCTTGAAGGTTTTTCAGTAGACTGAAATAAATGATACTTTCCAACTTCCAGTCTACTTCACAGTGGGGTAAGTGTCCGGAGTATAGACTCAGCAAGTCAAGCTAAGTTCACCCCCCCCCCCTCCCCCCATTTCTCTCTTGTCCGAGTGCCGTGAGCATCGGAGTGCATGTCTGGATCCAGCAGGCAGAGGCCAGATGGCAGTAGCACGTTCCCCCGGACTCTCTGCTCCAGGAGCTGCTCCTGCTCAGATGAACGGGCCTGGTGGTGCCAGGCGCTGCAGAAGGTTGGAGCAGCCACGGGAGTGATGGAGATGGATGAGCAGCGGCACAACGTTGAGAGGCTTGTGCTGCGATTCGGTTCCGAACCAGCGAGATCGATAATTTCTCAACAGAATCAACATTGTTATTGCTGGCAGCCTCTGCGTTTACTTAGCAAACACTTTGGAACACTTGAGTGAGCCCTGTATGTGAGGATGTCTACTGCCGAGTCTTTAGGTTAGCGCTCTATCCCACCGGCGCATTGGCTTTGCTAATTAGAACGAAACCCTGGCCGTCGTGCGTGTATGTTCATGTGCACATGCGCACGAAACACTGCAGCACTTCAGATAATAAACTTAGTGCAGGGCAAGGACAGGTTAGGTCACAAATCAGGACTAATATAGCGTACCCCTGGTGCCGACACTGAATATTAAAATAGGAGGAAAGAGGAGAAGGTCTTTTGGCCAGTGGCTCGAAGGTCAATCCCACTGTGCTGTAAATCTACGAAGCTGCACTGGCTCTGGCATGTACTTGTACAAGAAGTGTTGAAAGAATGAAGAACAGTAAGAAACACTCTGCCCCAGATAGAGGCATCACCCGAGCAGAGATTATAATTTATGTCAGACAAGTAGAGCCAGAGTATGACAAAAATGTGAGAGGAGAGGTGGAGAGAGAGAGAGAGAGAGAGAGATGGAGAGTGAGTGGGAGAGTATGGAAAATGGTGCAAACGAAATTACCTCAAACTCCTCAGCAATTTTCGGCCCTTCCAGGAAGAGACGAGTGTTCAGACAGTGGACGGGGCCGAAGTTGGCTGTGAACTCCTTGAACTCCTGGAAGACTTTGGGGTACATGGCGGCCGACATCACATCCTCGGGCGTGACGCTGGTCCCGTGGGCGGTCCGCAGCTCGGCCTCCAGCCGTTGGAAGTCCATGGGGGGCAGGGACGCACCGGGGCGGCCCTCCAGCCGCGGCAGGGACTTCAGCACCTGGAACAAACGTCGGGCCAGAGTGAGTGTCTGGTGGCCGGGTGCCTGTTCAGATAAATGTTGCAAGCGTGGAGTATCTCTCTGAACTTTCACCCAGTGATGATGAGGAAATCTGCTCCATCTGAAAGGGACCCTTTACAGTGACATGTTCAGAAATTAAATTCTGACAGATTAATTATTCTTTAATCTGCCCCATCTGGTCACTGCTCAGCATGTTGCCATGGTAAAACCTTGATAATGTATATTGTATTAATATATTGTATAAAGGCTTAATCAACAGTTAAGGGTGGTCAGATGTCTGTTGCCTGTTGCCGGTCCGGCAGAACACCTGGACAAACACCTACTCATACCTCTGGGGGTCAACTAGAATTTACTTTCTACTGATCAATACTATTTTGCTTGGTATAATGTAGTGGGTACCCAGGGTTCTAAAGCCCACCCAAGCACAAGCTGTTTGCCCCTAGGGCAACACTCCCAACACTACACCTGCCTTCCTATGTAACACGCTTGGAACTGTATGTTGCTCTGGGCGTCTGCCACCTGCACGAAATGCAAGTGTTTTAGTGCATCATTGGGTTACATGTGGTCATACACACGTCAAAGCAAACACCTCGTATTTCACTGGGTTAACACATCACCTCATATCTCACCTACCAGCTAACCTCGGAAAGTACACACTCGAAATACTAATCAGCTGGGATGTTTGCAGTGGTTGTGAGCACACCTTAAAGAAAAATGACTTCGGTTCTCAGTACATCTTTTTGCTTTAAAAGAGTAGGGAAGAATCGCAGGGCCTTCTGAACACTGTCTTAAATACTGCAAGTGTAGGTCTGCTTTGGCGAATAAAACATTAATTGATATTATAAATTTCTAGGTAAACGGGTCAGCTCTGTTAAGTAACTGGTTCTGGTTTTAATTTTGTGATGTGTGGTGGTGTCATATTCCCATTCCCTGCATGTCCTCTTTTTGGGGGGTGTGATGTCCTCCTTTTATGGGTTATTAAAGTGGCCACCCTAGATAAACTACACTAAAACAACATCTCAGTGATTGTGGGGCATAAGTGATTTGAATTATTTGTATGATTTGAATAATTGAAACGTTAAAAAACAACCCTCCAGACCCAGCAATTCTTCCCTAATTAGTCAAGACGTAAACAAACTCCAGATCTACCTAATGCGCTGGTTCACAAGCACATCAAGCATAATAAATACACCATTAACAGCGTCACACGTGCTCTAAAAGAAGACCAACAGTGTGACAGACAGCAACACTGTCAGGACCACGTAAGACGCCTGTGTGCTGGAGAAACACATCTTTTTAGGCACGCCACTTGCTGATTAATTGGGTTTGGCACAACCACAAGTCACAGCCATAACCACCTTTGTTACTTCTATTTTTTTCCCCCTCAGTATTGAAAAATCTTGTGACTCACTGTAGAGAAAAAAAACAGTAAACCTAGGAGGTACCTAGATTAGAGTGTAACCTCCGGGATCGGGGGGGGGAGAGGGCTGATAAACATACGCCAGTGACTGATTACTCAGGGATTTCAGTTTGTTATTCAGCTGAAACTTCTCTGCTCCCCTGCTGTGTGTTAAAATGGTCACCCGCAGACGCGCCGTGCCTGCCTTTTGATTAAATCGCCTCCTGATAGCTTGCGCACTGTAATTTCTGGGCTTAAAGAATCCCTGTTGGACAATACGTGCAGCAGGTTTGTTCTTTGTAGCCGCAGGACACATTCGCCCTACGTCGTCATCTGAGCGAAGAAAGACGCCCCTGGATCATTTGTTTGGCTTCACACACAAAAATCCACTTTTGTTCACTTGCGTCTCCCCTTCCTAGTGAGCGACGGCCACAGAGGAGCCAGTGGGCGGATACAGAAAACAACACAGCTCAAACGCCAAAACAAACAAACAAACAAACAAAAAACGTTAGCGGTGTTTTCACTTGGATGGCGGCGACTTTGTACCCTGCTCACTCGCCTCCCCTGCTATTACCACATACCTCAGTGGGTCTATCTGCTCAAAAGCATCAATTCAAGTGTGGCTGGAAAGGAGAGAGGGAGGGAGAGGGAGGGAGAGACAGAGAGAGAGAGAGGGGAAGGGGGAGGGGTGGGGGTGGGGGGGTGCAGAGACGGGGGGACAGTCAATCATTAATTGCCATTAAGTCTACTGTGAGAGGCACAGCGAACACCACTGCACCAAATAAACATGTCCTCTGATCCTTCATCTCAATCAATTCGCCTGTACCAGACAGAGACAGGAGACCTCAGATGGATCCAATGTTCCCTCACTGGAGACAAACACCAGGAAGTGACAGGTCTTACTGACAGGTCTAATGCTTTTAGACACTGACAGGCTAAATTGTCCTATCCTAGATAAACAGACTGGGACTCTTATTATGTACTGCTACTTTTGTAAGTCGCTCCAGTTAAAAGTGTCAGCTAAATGCTGAAAATGTAAATGTACCACATTTTTTTGTTTTGACTACAGCTCTTCAAAATGCTCCAGACAGTTCAGGTTCCAACGCATCCATCCACTTATTTAATGAAGAGTACTGATCAAGGCTCAATTTCCTTCGCTCGCATAACTCTATTGATTACAGGAAAAGAAATAAGCAGATGTGCCCGTGGCCTTCAGCGAAGCTCAGGCTGGAGTGAGAGGCTGGTTAAAGCTACCCAGTCTGAGTGAAAACCCTGGCGGGACTGGGGCTCAGTGGGCAGCTTGTGGACCTCGCCGGGGTGCTGGTAGTTTAAGCCTCCACCTCTCCTCCGCCTCTTCTCCGAAACGCAGCTGGTTTGTATGCTGGCGGCGTCTGCAGAGCACGTAGCCGCGGCCTTCAACACGCAAAAGTTCCGCTAAGCTAATGTCTTAGAAATGATACATGAAAACGCGTCGGGCGCGTGCCGCGCGTCTCGGAGGACCGCCCCAGAAGGTTTAGGAGCTTTTCTCTAGCCGCAGACTGGCGACACAAATGAGGACTCGCTAATGCTATTAGTCACACAGGGCGCAGTTCAAAGATGCCTCACACGTTTCAGTCACCCCTCGCTAATCTGATGGTTTTTTTTTCTTATAAAGTGTGTGTAAGTGCGTGTGTGTGTGTATGAGTGTGTATGAGTGTGTGCTGATGATGGATGCTGGAGATTTGGTTAGAACTGCTGCTGTCAGTGGCGGTGATGCCTCTGTTTAATTGCAGTGTCGATGTGTGTTGTTATGTCAATAGTGAAGCTGCCTGGGGCACCGCGGACGCGACGGCTTCACCGCGGACGTGACTGCTTCACCGCGGACGTGACTGCTTCACCGCGGACGCGGGGGCTTCACCGCGGACGTGATGGCCTTGTTTTAGGCTCTACTTCCAGGTCCGGAGCACCCAGAGCTGAGCGCCTCGCCCTGAGGGCAAACAGGGCATACAGCGTCTGCAGTCTTCTATACACTAGCCTATATAATCCTTACACAACAGCAGGCAGGAATGCATTAAGCCTCTGCCTTGAGAGGGAGGATGAAAGACTATAAACACACACACACACACACACACACACACATATATGAGTAATAGCAGAGAAATGATGAGAAATGGTAACGCATATACTTTAAAAATCCCTCAGTTATTCATCATTTCAGACAGAGTTAAAGCCTGGCTTTGTCCTGGTCTCACGCTGTGTGTATGTACCTGGGAGAGGAATGACTGTGGCTGTAGGTCTCACTCCCTCCCACACACACTCACGTGCACAAATACACATACACAACTGGTGTCTCTGAGTTTGGTTGTGTGTGTGTGTGTGAGATATGCAGTGTAGTCTAAAGCTTGCAGCAACAGTGTACTTCAAGCCCAGGCCTGAGTCATGGTAGCTTCCATTCTGTTTGTCTTCACTCCTTAAGTTAAGCAGCACCACACACACAGCTCCCTTACACAGGACCCAAGACACAGTATCATGGTCTGGCTAAGGCCACAGTACCCAAGACACAGTACCCAAGAGACAGTACCGTGGTCTGGCTAAGGCCACAGTACCCAAGACACAGTATCATGGTCTGGCTAAGGCCACAGTACCCAAGACACAGTACCGAAGACACAGTACCGTGGTCTGGCTAAGGCCACAGTACCCAAGACACAGTACCGAAGACACAGTACCGTGGTCTGGCTAAGGCCACAGTATCCAAGACACAGTACCCAAGACACAGTACCGTGGTCTGGCAAAGGCCACAGTACCCAAGACACAGTACCGTGGTCTGGCTAAGGCCACAGTACCCAAGACACAGTACCGTGGTCTGGCAAAGGCCACAGTACCCAAGACACAGTACCGTGGTCTGGCTAAGGCCACAGTACCCAAGACACAGTACCCAAGACACAGTACCGTGGTCTGGCAAAGGCCACAGTACCGAAGACACAGTACCGTGGTCTGGCTAAGGCCACAGTACCCAAGACACAGTACCCAAGACACAGTACCGTGGTCTGGCTAAGGCCACAGTACCCAAGACACAGTACCGTGGTCTGGCTAAGGCCACAGTACCCAAGACACAGTACCGTGGTCTGGCTAAGGCCACAGTACCCAACACACAGTATCGTGGTCTGGCTAAGGCCACAGTACCCAAGACACAGTAGTACCGTGGTCTGGTCTAAGGCCACAGTACCCAGACACAGTATCATGGTCTGGCTAAGGCCACAGTACCCAAGACACAGTACCGAAGACACAGTACCGTGGTCTGGCTAAGGCCACAGTACCCAACACACAGTATCGTGGTCTGGCTAAGGCCACAGTACCCAAGACACAGTACCCAAGACACAGTACCGTGGTCTGGCTAAGGCCACAGTACCCAACACACAGTACCGTGGTCTGGCTAAGGCCACAGTACCCAAGACACAGTACCCAAGACACAGTACCGTGGTCTGGCTAAGGCCACAGTACCCAACACACAGTACCGTGGTCTGGCTAAGGCCACAGTACCCAACACACAGTACCCTGAAGACCCAACACACAGTACCGTGGTCTGGCTAAGGCCACAGTACCCAACACAGTACAAGGCAGTACCCAAGACACAGTACCTGGCTAAGGCCACAGTACCCAAGACACAGTACCGTGGTCTGGCTAAGGCCACAGTACCCAAGACACAGTACCGTGGTCTGGCTAAGGCCACAGTACCCAAGACACAGTACCACAGTACACAGTACCCAAGACACAGTACCGTGGTCTGGCTAAGGCCACAGTACCCAACACACAGTACCGTGGTCTGGCTAAGGCCACAGTACCCAACACACAGTACCGTGGTCTAGCTAAGGCCACAGTACCCAAGACACAGTATCGTGGTCTGGCTAAGGCCACAGTACCCAAGACACAGTACCGTGGTCTGGCTAAGGCCACAGTACCCAACACACAGTACCGTGGTCTGGCTAAGGCCACAGTACCCAACACACAGTATCGTGGTCTGGCTAAGGCCACAGTACCCAACACACAGTACCATGGTTTGGCTAAGGCCACAGTACCCAACACACAGTATCATGGTCTGGCTAATCGCGTCAGCTCATTGTCATACATCACCGCCGCTGCCCAAACATGTCGGCTACAGCGGTGTGTCAATTTGAGACACCACAGAATTGCATAACAGAAGAGTCCTGAAGGATCTACTAGGGTGGGAGTCATGGATTCTGAAAAGATCCCTTTTATACTCAAGTGGAATCAAAATTGTGTTCCATGCCAGGGGCTGCAGGAACAAAAAGTAATAAAAGTTGGTTGGATCAATCACTACTAAAAGACTCAGAAAGTCAGAAACATGACATTTTAGCAGTGGTAAAACCTTTTCATTGTTATCCATTTGAACCATTTTTAACCAGAACTACCTCCTGTTTTCAAACTGGCAGTCACTCAGTCTTCTCTCCCACCATCTCCCTGAGAAACAAACTGCCCATTTGAAGGAACATTTATCTGTGTTCTGTGTGTATGTACACACAGTAAATCGGTATATATGAATATAAGGCGCACACAGACACACCTTGATATATATATATATATATATATATATATACACTATATTGCCAAATGTATTCGCTCACCTTCCTTGAATCACATATGAGCTTAAGTGACATCCCATTCTTAATCCATAGGGTTCAATATGACGTTGGTCTGCCCTTTGCAGCTAGAACAGCTTCAACTCTTCTGGGAAGGTTGTCCACAAGGTTTAGGAGTGTGTTTATGGGGATTTTTGACAGAAGCGCATTTGTGAGGTCACATACTGATGTTAGACGACAAGGCCTGGTTCTCAGTCTCTGCTCTAATTCATCCCAAAGGTGTTCTATTGGGTTGAGGTCTGGACTCCGTGCAGTCCAGTCAAGTTCATTCACACCAGATTCTGCCATCCATGTCTTTATGGACCTTGCTTTGTGCACTGGTGCACAGTCATGCTGGAAGAGGAAGGGGCCAGCTCAAAACTGTTCCCACAACTGTTCCCCAGTTGCAAGCATGGAATTGTCCAAAACGTCTTGGTATGCTGAAGCATTCAGAGTTCCTTTCACAGGAACTAAAGGGCCAAACCCAGACTCATCCATCAGATTGCCAGATGGAGAAGCGCGATTCGTCACTCCAGAGAACGCGCCTCCACTGCTCTAGAGTCCAGTGGCGGCGTGCTTTACACCACTGTATCCGACGCTTTGCATCACACTTGGTGATGTATGGCTTGGATGCAGCTGCTCGACCATGGAAACCCATTCCATGAAGCTCTCTGTGCAGTGTTCTTGAGCTAATCTGAAGGCCACATGAAGTTTGGATGTCTGTTGTGATTGACTGCAGAAAGTTGGCGACTTCTTCGCACTATACACTTCAGCATCCGCTGACCCCACAGTTTACGTGGCCTACCGCTTCGTGGCTGAGTTGCTATCGTTCCCAAACACTTCCATTTTCTTATAATACAGTGGAGCGAGGAAATTTCATGACATGATTTGTTGCACAGGTGGTATCCTATCACAGTTCCACGCTGGAATTCACTGAGCTCTTGACAGCGACCCATTCTTTCACAAATGTTTGTAAAAACAGTCTGCATGCCTAGGTGCTTAATTTTACACACCTGTGGCCATGGAAGAACACCTGATTGGAACACCTGATTCTGATAATTTGGATGGGTGAGCAAATACTTATTGCCAATATAGTGTATTTCTACATGTAGGCATGTATAATTTTATGTATGCATGCATGTCTGTATGTACATATAACTATGTATGTATGTCTATATATGTTTGAAGAATCAAATACATATATGTATGTATATACAGTATATGTCTATAGCTATAGGTCTGTAGGCATGTCTGTAGGTATATCTGTACGTATGTATACAGATCTAGATCTACATGTATGTATTTGTGTGTAGGTATGCATATCTGTATGCATGTGGAAATGTGTTTGGCATTGTCTGTTTCTCGCGGTCTCTCTCTCCAGTATTATAAATGTCCGTGTCACTCTTAGAAGGCCAATTTCACATCCTCCACGGGGACTCGTATCGAAATGCCGTTCCAGCTGACAAACAGCATTTGATCTTTCCATTTTGGACTAGGGATGTTTTCAAAATGTAAGGTTTTTCCAAAATCCAGTGCCCCCCTGGTGGAGCGAGACACATGTCCTCCGTCAGTAATTACTACGTAGCAGATGGCATTAGAGCTCCGCCCTCCTGACTGGGCTGATATGTAGCGTGAGGCGTGTAAGGTGTGTGTGTCAGGTGTGTGTGTAAGGCATGTAAGGTGTGTGTGTAAGGCTCTGCAGAGAGATCCGATTAACCGTGAGTGTCCAGCACCCACTACAAACAACATGACAACACTTAGCAACAGAAACAAACCGAAACATAAAACCCCCAAAAGATGCACATCAAAGGACACGTGCAAACAAAGCAAAGGGAAAAACCAACCAGGTAGCACGCACGCACGCACGAACGCACGCACGCACGCACGCACGCTCGCACGCCACAAAGAATGTTTTGCCATTTTCAATCACTCATACAACTTTGCACGTGCGGCTCACAAAAGCTGGAACTGCCATGCAGATGGTTGACAGTGCAGCGTATAGTCACTACGCTCTATTTACACTGTTCAGAACACAGTCCACTCATGGTGATTCCAGTGACCTGCGTATCTATGGTGAGCGCAAGTGTTATGCTGGGTCTATTTCTTGACTACTTCAGGAAATCAATAATTCACCATGCAAGTCCTTGCTGTTAAAATGGGCTTGGATGCCATCCACTGTAATACCGTTTGTGTGACTGTATGGTGAGAAATTGCCACTTTTACATATGTCAGAGTTTCAGAAATACACATTTATGCTTTGTGAAATAGACATTTCTCAGCCTGAAATACAGAGTAGTTCAGGTTCAAATTTTTTAACTAAACTTTTGATATGTTTTATTATTATTATTAAGTTTGTTAATGACATTTTGGATTGTATGCTCCTCCTGTACTTTGCCTAAGGGCTGTGTTCACACCCTTTAACTCGGCTGCGTTACGGTATTACACCACGCCGGTCCGGCCGCGCGCCATGTACCGCACGCTTTAACTCTCAGACGAGCTGATTGGGCCCGAGGCTTTCGTCCCTCACGTCCGTGCTCTTCTACTTAACCTGGGCGAGACATGCTGTTGTAGCAGGACTGAGTTGCGGAGGGATTTAAGATTATAGCAGGCAACACGCATCACACGACAGAACCCCGAGTGTGTTGGGAGAACAATGCCTCTTTCTGTACCTGCGAGAACTTGGCACTTTCCCCCATTGTGTGTCTGCGCCGTAATGTCACCCTGGCTGTTTTCACGAGCAATCGAATCCATTTCATTAATTTCTTCTCAACTAAAGCCCATGAAAGGTTATACACTGTGAGGATTACAGTGCTAATGCTGGGGCCTGTGTGTGTGTGTGTGTGTGTGTGTGCGCGCGCGCATCTGCTCATGCTTCTGTAAGTGCAGGGGACTCGGTGAGGCTACCTTGGATCTGAAGGGCTCAGGGAAGCCTCCATGGGGTATACCAATGTGTCCCTGCAGAAACTCCACGACAGACAGGGGGAAGGACAGCTCGTCTGCTCTGTCCTCGACCTCTGCACGAGACAGGGAGTTCTGGACCATGAACTGGGCCAAGTCACCCACAATCTTCGAGGATGGAGTCACCTGTACAGGGAGAGAGAGAGAGAGAGAGAGAGAGAGAGAGAGAGAGAGAGAGAGAGAGAGAGACTGTGACTCTTCGCTCCTGTCCCTACCAACCTCAGCAACCTCTGCTTATAAAGATAAGCATGCCTTCTAGCTGAGACACAGAAACAGGAAAACATTATTTTTGATGGTTTGGTAATACTGTACTTGACACTGCTATTCTAAGAGAGAGACAGAGCGAGAGAGAGAGACAGACGCTGAGAGGGAGAGACAGAAAGAGACAGACAGAGAGAGAGTTTCAGAATTTACACTCAATGCATCGACACTGAAGGCCCATGGTGCTACAAATGAGGCACGATCACCCAGCCAGCAGCGGAGGGGGGAGGATGGACAGAGTTCCCATCGCTGAGCAGAAGAGTAACGAATGAGGGACAGAGCGAGGGATGGAACAAGGACTATCAGATGACCAGAGCGGAGAGGGAGAGAGGTGGTGAGGTTGTGGGGGCGGGTGACAACTGGACAAGTGAAAGACAGCAGGGTTGGGGCGAGAGGGAGATGTAAAACGTTAAATGTCAGGGCCCTTTCATTTGTGTTAAGTGTTCGTGCAGCAGCGAACCGACTCGCCGTCACGCTGCCTGTCAGCTAATTGGCTGGGCCGGTGTGATGGGCAACGGGAAAGTGACATCAGTATCATTAGTTATAAAAATATTATGACAATTTTTCGATTGTATCACACCCCCGTCACATGGACGGAAGAGTACGGACAGGCGAGGGGAAGCTGAGTTGAAGGTGGAGGTGACTTGGGCTTAATACTGAGGGCTAATACTTCCACACATCTCCACACACTCACACACACCCGTATTCACAGCTATGGTGGCATTTTGGCAAGAATTGACTGTGTTTGTGCATTCAAGAGCTGATCTGGCGTAATGGGTATGGACTACGAGAATAGGGGTTGGTGTGTGTGTGTGTGGGTGTAGGTGTGTGTGTGTGAGGGTGTGTGCATGTATGTGTGTGTGAGATTTCACCTGTCTTCTGCACATATTTTACACAGCACTTGGCTTCCAAGGCATTGTGGGATATAATAAGGGTTCGGAGCTCTCAGAAATGCCTCTTGTCATCTTCAACAATGCAAGATGGATCCTGTTCAACTCCAAATATCTACTTCTTACGCTTCGCGCTAAACAAATAACGACATATTCTTGAGTTTCTGCCAGCTCATTTTTTTTCTCGGAGAGCAAAAACTGTTAATGTGAATTATTTCACAACTTAATTATCAAATCGCTCCACAGGGAACTGACTAAATCGAGTTAATATGCTCCTTTTAAAGGCTCTTTGATAATCATCCTACCATAGTAACTGGCACATGCACAGAACCAAAACCTAATGGGAGTTGTAGTTCCATCATCAACACCCCACATGCTGCCTGAGGCATTCAATTTAACTCTAATCTGTTTGGCTGTTTTCTGTAAGCCTGGAATGGACTACAGGAGCACTAAGAGTTGGTTGGAAGGCTCTGAAAAATGGGGCCCTGCATGTTAGACTTTCAGTCTGACTAGGGTTTTAAATCTTGGCCCAAAAAATCCATCGTTTCTTAATTGGAAAGGGGTTTTGTTAAGTGCCTGATGGGGGTTTTCTTAATGCTTCGGCCAACTCCAGCCAAAGTTACATCAACACTTGTTATGGATGCTGTCAAAGTAAAACGTAACAAGATGAGAGAAGAAGTCAGGATATCCTGGGAGGTTTTGGGAACATACACATGCTCGCGCACACACACACCAGACACACCCGACACAAACCAATGATTCCAAACCAGAGACACTAACCTGTTAGACAAATAACAACAGACATGCACTGACATGCATCCATCCACCGCATCCACCCACCGCATCCACCCAGAAGCCCTACAACATCATCGCTCTCTTGGAGAGTGTTTACTCCTTCCTGTGTTATTGTGTTCTGAATCTCCTGAAGGCCAGCACGGTACATCTGTTTGGCCATCGGCAGGCCAGCTTAAGGAGTGTGTGTGTGTGAGAGAGAGAGTATGTGTATGTTTAAGGGCAGAGTGACCAATATATGATGCATGTGTGTGTGGGAGGAAACCGAGTGTGCAAACTCCACACAGAGCAGCCCAGACCGAGTTTTGCTGTGAAGCAAACCACAAAAAAAAGTTGCAACTGTATATATGTGTGTGTGTGTGTGTTTGTGTAAGCAAATCCAAAAAAAAGTTGCAACTGTATGTGTTTGCGCTCAGGAGAAAGACAGAGATATAGATGCAGAGAGAGAGAAAGACAGACAGAGACAGACAGACAGAGAGAGAGAGAGACAATATTCAGGTAGACTGCAGGAAAGAATCAGCACGAGCCACCGGGCCAGGAAATGGGATACTACACCAATAAACAAACAAACAAAAACAACAAGCTTCCCAAACACTTCCACTAAACCCACGAATTCAAATGCAGGTGAGTGTTAGTGAGAACGAGAGGGTGTGGGGACTGAATAACAACGACATGCAGATGCGATTGCGCAGACTCGTGAGGAGAGGCGCCGTAATTGATTACACCGAACAGGAAGCAGACAGGGGGCCAAATCTAAGCATGCCAGAGACATTTCTGCTGATCAGTGATCATTCCATTTGGCCTTGAGGTGGATGTAGATGGTGGTTAGTGGTTCTGCTGTGGCAAGACAGAACTAAACGCTGGAAGGGAGCATTGATTGTTGACATGTAGCGTTGTGGCTATGATACAAACGAATAAGCAGATCAAACAAGCTCTCCCTCTCGCTGACAGCAGCTACAGGCACTAATCAACGTTTCAGTAACAGAAAGTCCTAGGAGCTTATGATATTAGTCAGAATTACGGCAAGTTAACATTTTACCTCCCCGCAGCAAAGGGAAATGATGAAATATCATCACTGGCTTATGCATTCTATAAGGTGCTGACTTGCTTTCTGCACCTCTATTGCAGCCCTACATTAAGAACCAAGGCTAAGAACTAGGGTTAGGCAGAGTTACTGCTAAACCAGTAAACTAGTATTCCCCTGCTTGAAGATAATGAATGTATGTCACGTAAAATGAATGTTGTTTGGTATTTATGTATAATGAATGCTGGTAATTATAATACAAACTCTGAACTGCCACTGGGTATATCCTGGGGTCTAATTTGCTTACATTTGATGTAGAAGAAAATTACATTAGGACATGGTATTTTAGATTTAGAAATCTCCACAGGAAAAGTCAGACAGCAGTATCAATTTAACATAATGGGAAATTTCAGTGATTTACCCTGGGGGAGTGTGCATGCGTACGTGTGTATATATATACACATACACACACATATATACATACATACATACATACATACAGACAGAGAGCGAGACTAACATTGTAAGATCTTACATGTTGATGAGGTCTCCCAGCAGCCTGTTGGCCTCCACGTACGCCTTCTTCACCTCCTTGAACTTGTGGCCCAGTCCCATGCTGTGGGCCTGGAAGTGCAGGTTGGTGTACTGGCCGCCCGGGATCTCGTTCTCGTACACGTCGGCGTTGCCCGACTTCATGGTGGCCGTGCAGTCGAACGGGGCGTACAGGCCACGGGTCACCTCCCAGTACTCGCTGTAGTCGAAGACCTTCTCCAGGGAGATGCCTGACAGAGGGATGGGGGAGGGGAAGAGGGAGACAGGGATTTTTATGAGAACTCTACTCGTGCATAATCCTCCACCCAAAAATGAAAACTACTCAACAAAGTTTAGCCCCGCCTCCACTGCAGTACGAAGAATGGCCAGTATCATAGAACTGACCAGGTGTGTGAACCATGCCAACGTTTACTGAACAGGTGTATTTTCCTGTTTGTATCTCAGGTTTGACTGTCCAATAAGAAACAAGCAACTGCTATGGTTTTCTCTACGGCTCCAACCTGCACCAGATGTAAAGCAGGAACATCAAATCCTCAGTGTTTATTCTGAACCCAGTACTCACCAAATCAATATGTAATGTAAATATTACACATTCAAAAAAAAAGAAATAAATCTATGGTCTCTCTAAGCTCACACACACACGCATGCACACACACACACCACTGACATTTAATACATAATCACTGACACAAATATATTAATAGCCACAGCCCCACGTAAAATTTTTCATTAGAGATCACCAGACTGTTTAATGGAGGCAAATGCCGTTCACACTGAAAAAGAAAAAGAAAAGAGAGAGACAGGGAGGTAGAGAGGAAAAGAGAGAATGAAAGAAA